>OZ002740.1:247504220-248704220 GCA_963924295.1 Dioctria rufipes
CAATTATGGTCTTGAAGTGCGCTGCGCTGTGCTTCAGAAATAACCGGAGTTTGTGTCGTGGGAAAGGATTTATCAAGCAAGTTTAATAGTTTTTCTAATTAATTATAATATTTTAACTAATAAAAAAGTAAAATATTTATAAAAGTAAACAGCCATGGCAAAAAATACAACATTTCCCAATGTCGGTTTGTTTGGTTACAATTGAATTGTGACAAGTCCCTTAAATTATCATAGGCAATGCCAAAGGCAATTATATGAAGACAAGGGGGGGGGGGGGGGGCGCGCTAAAAATTTATATATTTTACATAGTAATTTGGATTATAAAAAATGTGTGGCTTAGGTTTTCAACGGATATGCCGTTTCCTTATTATTTATTTATTCAATGGCTGAATCCCTATATCAACTGTTTTTTATGTACACCGACCCAGTAGCCATATTTGCTGGTTATTTGGACGGCCATATTTGAAATAAAAAAAGACACATTTTTTTACGGTTAAAAATTTATATATATAAATTAGCTTAGAAACATGAGACATGTTGATAAATTTATTGAAAAATAAATAAATATAAATTAGTTTCGTTTATTTGGAGAACCAAATGAACATAACTGCTTTTGACCATAGTTTATTAAACCTTCTATTTACTTATTTATTTTGAGGCGCTATGGCCGATTCGAAAGGAATTTTTTGTTTTGCTACATCATTCATGAGGTGACTAAAGTCATTTCCAGTGAATTCGTTTTGAGTTTTTCAAATTTTATTGACTGAAATACGTTTTGAGTATATTAAAATATTGAACAAAACATTAGTTTCTTCGTTTAAATCACTTCGGGAAAAGTAATTATGTGCTAGTGGGAAAGCAAAGAAATTTGTTTCAATGTGATAAGGACTATTGAAATTGAAACGAACAAATTCCTGACAATTGTCGCCAAAGGAGGCAAGCAATCAATTGACAGATCTTCCTGCCATACCTTGATAGTCTTTATATTTTGGTTTTGCCCCACATTGCGCTGCTACCGGGTTATGCTGACAACACTCCTTTGTGTACCAAAAAGTGAAGACTATTGAGTTTTAATGTATATCTCAAGAAAAAAATGGCCGAAAGAACTGAATAAATTCTGTTTAACTTACAACAGCTTTCACTTTAAGAAAACATATTACCCATTCATCCAGTATCGATACTTTCAAAATAAGAAATTGTAAAAGCGGAATTTGTGTCTTTTGTTTTACAAATTTCTTATTTATTCCAAATTTTTAATAAAGATTTTTTTTTTAATTTTCTGGTAACTTATACGATTCTCTTTTCAAGAATATGTAACTCAATAATATATCTAGAAAGTTTAATAAAATATGATCCAATAATCTTTCAATCGGGATTCATACCACCAAATGATTCATTTTAGGATTTATTTGAGTGGCTTTTATGACAGTCACTTGGTGACATAAAACAAGTTTTCTGATGAGTTGCGTCCGTTACCCTACACAGAGTATACGAAACTTCTCATTTGCTTTCCAGGAATACCCTGTTTGTGCACCAATAAGCAAATAATATAAAACTTCAACATTTATATACCTAAGTAAAACATACTACTAAATTCTTATGAAATTTATTTGGTTACAACAAATTCTCAATATGTTGGCCATTTACTAAATAACAAACTTGTAATCTACGTATTACACTTAATGGTATGTGCATTTCTCTCAATCTTTCTCTTATTTTCAAACATGCTGCCTCCAAATTTCCTCGTTGCCAACAACGGCGGGATACACTTGTTCCTTAAAATAACCCCATATGAAATAGTCCATCGGAGTGGGGTCAGATGATCTTGCTGGCCATGTTATTCAATTGCACCATTCAAGTAGAGTGGGGAGATGTTCCATTATGATGAAATATCATATTGTGCCTTACGCTCAAAAGCACGTCCTCCAACAAGAAATTGCCTCTCCTGATAAATTGTGGCGAAAGATATAAGGCCCAATGAAATTGTGACCCAGAATTTCTGCCCAAACATTCAGCCTGAATCTATATTGGTGGTGTGATTCCCTGCTTGAATGAGGGTTGCTTTGAGCCCATCTATTATATTGTGGAAGTTAACCACTCAATCCTTTGTAAATTTGTACTCATAAGTCCAAAGTACGTTGCTTAGAAAGTTGGAATCAGTCCTATCCTTTTGTAACATAAGCCTACAGAAGAAAACGCAGCTTTGAAGGTCCCTTGAGAGAAGTACTTGTACGGGCGGTAAATAATAGGGTTGAAGATATTCATTCCTAAAATTTCTCCACACAAAGGTATGGTCTAAATTAAGTTACACTAACAGACCCCTGGTACTGAAGGAGTCATCTTGCCCAATAATGTCCATAATGTTTTCGATGCACTCCACTCTCAAAAAGTGAAATATAATTTATAAGAAATTTTATTTTGAATATAAAAATATTTTTTACACATCTAGGCCTGCCGGAAGTTTCTCATCGACCGACAAGGGATCCTTTCATTATTAATCTATTAAAAAGAATAGAAAAAAGCCTTGAAGAAGGATGATGTCTCTCAGTGATTTTTCTAACATACTCCGTCCTTGAGGGAGATATCTCGTCTAACAGACTGAAATTTATTGAAAATAATTTCAATAAATTTACAAAATGCATTTTAAGTGCAAAAAAATTATTGAAATTTTCGACCCAGCGATCAGAGAGGTCTCATCGGTATGGTTATCTCTGATCGTCTACCATAGAAGTGCTACATGCGAATTTCTACGACAATTCCCGTAAAAGTACACCATATGAGCTAAGTAACTTAATTCATGTCTACCTTCTAGTGGAGCTGACATAATATTTGATTTGAATTAAATTTCTCGACTATAATTGATGAAACGGTGTATATGAATAATAATAACTACAGAAATTTCATTTTACTCAGAATTTTTTTGGTTCCCATAATAGTTCAGAAAACCTACTTTAACGGATTACCTTTATACATCTGCTGACACTGAATCGACTGTCTAAGAACATAACCTTTCGTTAAATTCTGTATAACAGCTGCAGTTTGCACAAACGAAACATTCTTGAACAAACTCCAATGCTGTCATTTTACCTGAGTACAAATAGGATATTTTAGTAAAGCAATTGAGAATTTTCGTATACTCTGAATAGGCTAATGAGCATGACTCATCAGAAAACTTGTCTTATGTCACCAAGTCACCGTCATAAAAGCCACTCAAATAAACCCTAAAATGAATGACTTTTGTGGTGTGAATCCCGATTGAAAGTTTATTGGAGAATATTTTATGAAACTCTCTAGATGCATCTTTGAGTTACATATTCTTGAAACGGGAATTGTATAAGCTACCAAATAATTAAAAAAAAAAACAAAATAACAAAATTTATTAGAAATTTTAAATAAATCGCTTCCAAAGTAAGAAATTTGTAAAACAAAAGACATAAATTCCATTTTGACATTTTGTTATTTCGAAAGTTTTTCTTAAAGTGGAAAATATTGTAAACAACATTTTTTTCAGTTGTCCAAGCCCTTCTTCCTAAGATATACATTAAAATTCAAAAGTCTACATTTTCCGATAAACAAAACAGTGTTGCCAGCATAACTCGGAAATAATGCAATGTGGGCCAAAACTCTATTAGAAGGTTATTTAGCTCGGTCCCAGCTACCTAAGTTTAGCGTATGTAACCATACTTTTGCAACAGCCTGTATACCTTCTGATAAATTAATTTTAATAAGTTTTAATGAGTTCCATATGAATAATAAAGCTGTATACTCAACTAGGATTTTACATTAGGATCGCTTTTCCTATATAGGATAATTTGTTCATAAATAAGGTATCACATAGGGTTATATTTTATTCCTATATAAGTGAAGTAGACCAATTTAGGAAATCCTACAATAACGTTACAAAACTAAATTTCTACAATAGGGAATATACATATAAAGTCTTATACATATCAGCTCTGAGCATCATATGAGTACTTTATAGGAATTATTATTCCTATATCAACACAAAATTTTATTCCCCGAGCATGATATGTGATTCTGCACTTAAGTGCTATAGAAGTCCAGTGCTATTCCGTGGGAATTCGGGAAACAATATTCTGCCTTGTTATAACACCTTAAGTTCACAAGATTTATTCCATAGCAGAGCCACGAGCTTATTTAGGACAAAAATTATTTGTTGGCCACTCAAAATTGTTGGATCAGCAGCTTTCTTTGCCTTTTCAAGGCAAGCTATGATTTCCACCACCTTTAAACACGTAGAAAATTGATTCTTCAGTTGAATACCAATCGGCGAAAAAATAATGATTCTGCAAATTTCTGCTGTTTTAAGAAAATTTATCTTTTATTCAGTGGGAAGAAATTGTTGGCATAGGTCATGCCAACCATTGGTACATGCAATATAAAGGCCGTGCGTTAATATTTGCAATGAACTTTGTCATATGCTCTCATAAAGGCACTTGTGCACAAATTAGATTTTCAATTCTGTCTGCCAAGCACAGTTCTTTTATTTAATTAGTTTTCACATGCACTCCTAAATCTGGAATTTTTGGAATTTTTGTAGGAACTGCAGATTTTAGATTTATAATATACTCTTGTGGATATTACTGGAAGTACATCCAGCTTAAATAACCAATGTTTTTTCCTGATAAACTTTTTACCTGTACATAAACAAAAATCTTCATCTTGCAAAGCAATTTCTGTGATCCTGTAAAATATAATGACGCTATTTTTACCTGAATTGTTCGAATGTGTACCGCCTGTTTCGATTTTTGCTGTGTCAGTTTCAGTAATACTCCCTTCACATTTCATTAATTAATTCCTTATGTTATTTAATTTTATTATTTGACACTGACTAATTTCGATAACTTCGTTGAAAAGTTTATTTTCACAAATACGAGTCCCATGAGAGAAAACTAATTCGATTCGGAATCGATAATCGTATTTATGTACAATCACCCGAACTCCTAACAATGTTAATTATCATAAACTTGACAAATGGATTAAAACAAATACATATTCAAATACCTATGCAGTCCGTGATTTCCAAATTCAATCGCTGATATGGGTTTACCTGTTTGCCCATCAGACGTAATCAAAGAATTCGAATTACGCCTTTCGTTGTGATGTGGAGAATCTATCCAGACAATGTTCAACTTAAATTATTCAAGGTAAATTACAGTGTTTGACTTAATTGGACATCTGGGCTATTTGGCATCGTAATTATTGCAATAATTGCATTTGCAAATGTCATTCAAGACAGGCATTGTGGCATGTTGGGGACGTTAATAGTGTGGTCGAACATGACAGGTAAGATAAAGAGTTTTAACGTTTAATTTGTTTGTCAAGAGGACTTTGAGGATTTTAACTATGACTTTGAGTAAATTTTTTCCACTATTTCTCTTATTGTAGTTTTGAAGCGGGGCTAAGTGAAGGAGTGAGTTTCTATCAGCTTTTCATTTTCCACCCTTTCAACGACTGTTCAAATTTAGAGCTTTAATCAATAGTTAGCGATCGAATAAATATTTTTTTTTAGTACACATTATTCCAATAAACTGACTTTTAGTTAGGGTAATAGCAGTTTCATAAAAAATGTGCTTCTGGTTTTTCGAAAAATGAAATTATCTTTTTCCGATTTTATAAAATTAGGAGCAGAATTGATTCAATAGTCGGGAATTTTTTTCGATGCGATAAAAAAAGCAAACTTAATGGATGAAAATGACAAAATAATTGTTTTAGAGTATTGTTTTTTCTTTATAAGCTTTTTTAATTTGCTATTCAAATTATTAGTTTATGCTTATTGTTCTTATTTTTGGAAGAAAAGACATTGACATGTGGAAAGCTGGACATTGGTAATCAAATACTTACGTTCTTGTAATAATGAATGAGGCAGTCTTTTTCAAACCTTGTCGTTTTGAGAAGATGATAAAAACTGCAGTTTCACTTAGCAAAACAAATATTTTTGCACAATAAAAAAAAGGTTTGAAGGAATAAGAAATATAGCTTTGAAAAAAAGTGTAATACTATCTTTTTTATATAAAAAATTAACAATAAAAGTAGAAGAACGATTCTTATGTTAATCATGTATAAAAATATGTAAAACTTTACCTTTTTTCAAAATTAAAAATATTAGAAGAACACTATTAGTGACGATTGTTTGCTTGGAAAATATAAAAAACGGAAATGTGGATATCCAGCCAGTTAAGAGTAATTTGAAGGCAACTTTGACGAATATGATTGTAGGTCGATAGGCTGAGATTGAACCGATTCATAACAAAACACAACACACAATTTTCAAATGAGAAATATATATAGAATCGACTTGAGTTGATTGGTTTATTATAATTTGAATTATCCTGTATTCAAATTTCAAAAATGTGATTTTGACAAAAAAGTGTTTGAATTAGTTTCTTTTATTTCTCGTTATACTGAATTCAACATCACTTTTCAAAATAAACATGTATTCGGCGTTCTATCTGCATCGACCGTTATCCCGCTCTCACATGGCCTGTCAAAGTCCTGACTTATCTCCATAACCGTCATATCAATGCCGGGTATGCGAGTAGCCATATGCAAAAATCGAGTTTTGAGATAAGTGAAGTTAAAATACAGACCTTTATCATAAAAGAAATGTTCGATAATTTTTTTTTTTAATTTGCATAAAAACTCAGTTGTTTTCCGTCTATTTATATCTTGAATTATTTGTGTTTCAATAGAAGAAAATTTCCGTTAAAAATTCATTAACTTGAACCTAGATTTCTAAACATTACATTGCTTGTATGATATGGTAATTTACAAATAAATTTACTAAAATAGTTAAGAAAAATATTTTATTACTTCAACATCTTTATTTATCTTTGAATATTTTCTAGTTTTTCTAAACGAAAATACATTTCTTCATTCGCAATGAATATAATTTTATGATTTTTTTACCGGGTAAAGTTTACTATATATTTGTTCAAGTAGGCCTTTTTGGTATTCTCCGGTACAAGCGAAACGCCCAAAAAAGAGGAAATTTTTATTTATTCTATCACACAATCATTTGATTTAGGGGGGAAAGTTTCAAGTCTTAGTTCGACTCATTAGCAGATCCCAAACAACTGAATTGAGTGACTCGAAGAAAAATTAATGAAAATAGGAGAATGCAAACAAAATTCTCCATTGAAATTTTGCCGCCCTAAATTAAATAATTGTGTGATAAAATGAGTATAAAAAAATCCCTTTTTTGCTTTTTGTTTGCACCGGAGAGTCCCACAAAGGCCTTCGTGAACAGACATTGCTTCATTTATGTTAATAAAAAAAAAGGAAAATAAAAAATTACAGAAACAAAATAAGATACGCATAACTCAATAATACTCCTTATTTGAGCATTAAAACTGTTTGGTAAATAATTTCTATTTGCATCTGAAAGATAAACTAAAAGACATTTTATATCTTTTGCCTTATTTGTAAATTCAGCTTGGTTGATTTTAATCGCTACATTGTTTTGAGATGAGGACTGTTTCAGAAACAACCGACCACCTATCTCCGCTTCCAGTACTTATCACCAGGTAAAGAAAATTAGGGACTCCTGGTAAGACTGCACTATAAAAAGGTGTGCACTTATAATTGCAACCATTAAATGCAAAATTCTTATGCAGTAAAAATAGAAAGCAGCCTAGGGGAATACTGAAAATTAATGCTTTACACCAATATAGAAAATCCGAATATGTTTCAAAGAAGTTTAGCTAAAAAGTTGAAAATTCCGAAAACCATTCAAAATATTTTCAGTAAATTTCGAGAGTCTTATAGTGTCCAGAGAAAGTCTGGGTCAGGAAGGAAGCTTCGATAGAACAAAAATTGACCAAAGAAGTGACAGACAACTTTAAACGAAATGCCAACTTGTCGTTGAAAGATATGGCTGATAAGATTGGAAAGACATATGCTATGGTCCATTGAATTAAAAGAAGAGAGAAATTTTCAGAAAATACCGAACAGAACACCAGAAAAGAACAAAGTTGCAAAATCCTGGAGCCGAATTTTGTATGAAAATTTCCTAACAAAATTGGCTTAGGTGAAAACGAACTTCAACCAGTGTCTTCAGAAGCGTTTTCTTTCATTCTTTAGAAAGCATCGCGCATCACCTTTGTTTTGGCCGGATTCAGCAACTTGCCACTACGGCAGAAAACGAGAAATTTTACGATACCCAATGAAAACCCGTAGTACCCAAGGAAGCGAATCCTCCAAATTGTCCAAAACTAGGATCAATCGACAAATATTGGTCTAATATTGACAGAAAATTTAAACAAAATACACTCCGCTAACATAGACGTTTTTAAGAGGCAGTATGAAAAAGCATCCGATATTGTCTGTACAAAATTTAATGAAAAACGTTCACCAATTTTATAGCACGTAGTGATTATATCATGTCTGCTGTGAATAATGTAAATAATTAAACAATAATTCAATAAAAAATATTTGATAAAAAAAAAATTTTTACTTGCTTTCATTATTCATAGGTGGTCTTTGTTTTTAACATTCCTTAAATTGTTCAGTGTTCCAAAATTATTTCTACCAGCTGTCATAAAAATTAAATAAAAAAAAAATTGTACCTGTGCTGCAGAAATTTCATAATAAATCTTAAAAGGCTCTTTTTTTCTTAATACAAATATTCTATTTATATAAGGAAATATCACTGCAACTACAATGAGCAAATCAAGATTTTATCAAAATTGATTTTGATTTATTCTACGTGGTAGTGTTCTTAGCTACATGGAGCAATCCAATCTCAAATATACTTAGTTTTAAATTTCCGCACGTGTATCACAACAATATTAAAAAACAAAAAACATTTTAAAGTATTTCATGTATTTTATGCCCCATGTATACACAAATTTTATTTGGGATAAACAAATAATAACTTTTGTGGCAAACATGACGTGATTTATCTCGTGACATATATAACTTAGAGAAAACCTGATTAAGGCATTTAATTCAACTTCAGTAATAATCTCAAAAATCGTACTTAACTCAAAATATTAAATTTGGTGGATGGGGCAGGTGACAGTATTTATATTATATATTGAACAGAAATTAATCAACACCTTTCAGATCCTCGCTATTTGAGTCAATTGTTGCAAAAAATTTAAAAAATTTGAGAATTAAATTCGAATACCCACTTTATCAATATCCCGGGCACCCGGGTACCCATATCTAAGAACTTAATATGCCTACAGAATTGCATAATAATAAATAATTAAAATCATTTTTATGGTTAGAAAAATAATTTACTCTATAAAAAGAAAATGTAGATATTTAAAATTTAATAACGTTTATTATAAATTATGTATGCATATAATATCCTCAAATGTAGTTAATTCTTGAAAATATTAGGCACTGTTATTACTGTAGATTTACCAAGTGAAAAACATCCTTTTAACCCTTATGTGAACGACGTGGTACAAATGTATCAATCGTAAATGTTTTAACGGAAATCCACATGAAAGGCGCAATATATCGAAGTGAGCTCCAATTCATCTTCAAATTATTTTTGGATCTAAAGCTCTTACTCCTTATAGCGAGCGACGTGGTACATTTATACTAATGACTAAAATAAGGAGATTTTTGCTTTCCCTTCTTTTTGTTTATTACCTGAAATTAAGAATATATTTGTGTACACAATATACATATAAAAAAAATATGACAAAGCTAAAGGAATAGTTTTTACATTACCGTTACTTGAATTATACTTTACTATTTCTAAAAATTATAATGTGCAAGAACAATATTTTACAATGGAACTTGAGTGCTGGGGACAAACAGGACGATTGCACACATTACATGTCTTGCGAGGTTTTCAGTAACTCTTTGATGATCGGCATAAATAGCATGTGCCATCGAAATTTTGACGTTTGCTTGTATTTCCTTGTGTTATACCAGAGCAATGCAAAGCGTTTCCCGGCTTACATTCAATCCCAGACATAGTCGGGAAGTGTTGGAAGACATGACGATATTGTGATTGTTCCTCAATGGATGGCACTGCCAATATTTTTCTCAGATCTTTCAGGAAGATTCGGTGACTATCGGCGCTCCTTACAGACATGGGGATATTCTCGGAAAAAATTATGTAGGCTGCAAGGCTAGCTATTTCTATCATATTATCATCGTTTAGCATCGTTTTGTTTTCCTATTTGTAAAATAATGTGCGACCATTTTATTTATGTTGTCAACGCCACCTATTATATTTTTGTAAGTAAAGGGCTTTCCAATAAGAGGTGTTATTTTCATATTTAAAGAAAAATGCCATTTTTTGAGATAAATGATCGGATCTTTATTTCATTATAAAGAGGAAGGTATGCCGTTAATAATGGAAAATAACATCAGCCAAATGACCACCACGACCACGCCTTTTCATGAAATTTTGGATAACCAAATCGAAAAGTGGCTGCCCATTGTCCTCGATAGCCTCACGACTTCCATCTTTGAGGTCTTGAATCAACGCTGGGCTGTTGGCGTAGACCTTCTCTTTCAAGTAGCCCCAAGGGAAGAAGTCGCAAGGTGTTAAGTCACAAGATCTCGGTAGCCAATTGTGATCACCTCTTCGAGAGATAACACGGTCCGGAAACTTTTCCCGTAAAAGATCAATGGTTTCGTTGCTTGTATGGCACATAGCGCCGTCTTGTTGAAAGTAAACGTTGTCCAGATCAATACCATTCAAATCCGGTCATAAAAAATCACTAATAATCTGTCGATAGCGCAATCCATTCACCGTAACTGTTGCTCCAGCCTCATTTTCGAAAAAGTAAGGTCCAATGACCCCGCGGGACCATAAACCGCACCAAACAGTCACACGTTGAGGATAGAGAGGCTTTTCTACAATAACTCTTGGGTTTTCCGAGCCCCAGATGCGAAATTTTGCTTGTTGATGAAACCATCAAGGTGGAAATGGGCCTCATCACTCAAGATGAGTTTTCGATGGAATTCCGGATCATTTTCATACATTTCAAGGACCCAATCAGGAAAGACTCGACGTTGTTGATGATCGGCCGGGTTGAGTTCTTGTGTTAACTGAACTTTATAAGCCTTAAGACCCAAATCTTTATGCAAAATACGGTGTAATGACGTTTGTGGAATGCCTAATTCCAAAGAACGACGAGGAATGGACAAACCTGGGTTTTCTTCAACACTTTCGGCTACAGCAGCAATATTCTCGGCTGTTCTTGAGCGACGTGCACGGGTTTTATTCTTCACATCACTAACTTGTCCCGACAGCTCGAATTTTTCTACCAATTTCTGTATTGCGGTCCGACAAGGTGCTTCACGACGACCCAAAAATGTTCAAGTTTTACGAACCGTCTCTGCCACATTTTCACCATTTTTATAGTGAATTTTAATAATTTCAATGCGTTGTTGGATCGTGTATCGTTCAATTTTTATTAATGGCGTAGTTTCTACTTGTCAAATGTCAAAAAATGACAGCTCTAAAAGTGACATCTACCGAAATAGCCGGCTAATTAAAATAACACCTCTTATTGGAAAACCCTGTATATAATTTCGGGTTTACTTTTTAGGCCACTTGCTTCGTCTGTGATTCCGTATTTTGCAGACTTGATGGTATATACTATATCTATTATGTGAATTTTCTGCGTTCTAAATTGCAAACTGATTGCTCTTACGTCATCTTGCGCCAAGGGCGGATCCAGACACTTGGTCTAGGGGGGGGGGGGGGGGGCGATCACCCCCATCGCCCCCTATAGCCGCACTTGATATCAGTTGTGGAGCGCTCTGTATAGCTTTCTCTTTTCGTTTCAGCATGAAAAATTCATTAGCATTCTGATATCACAGGAGTTCTTTTATTTATATAATATAAGTTTTTGACCCCGTAAGCATAGAAAAATTTACTCTCGCGTAAAATAGACATTTTTCGATCACAAAAAAGTGCAAACATTTTGCTTATATTGGAAATTCATTAGTGGTATAGTTTTAAATGAGAATAATTGATGACTAAAAAAGAAAAAATTAATAAAAAAATACCAAATAACTTTTTAAAAAACTATCCAGAGTTTTCCATTTAATTAAATATTAAAATTAAATAACATTTGTGTATAAATTTTAAAATTTTCATGGTACCCAAAGAAGCAAAATCAAAGCAAAGTAATTTAATTAAGTATTTTGATAAGCATTAGGAGTTTCAAATTTCATTCATATTCACTGTAGTGTTAAAACTAAAACTGCCCAGGGGATAGAATCCGTAATTGTGAAAAATTTAAAAAACTCACCGTGAGGGAAAGTGTACACTTAAATGCTGAATGAAAACTTTTCTGTGCTGAACGTTGTTTGAGTGAGAAAATAGTTTTTTTGAAAAAGTTAAGTTCAGTTATAAGAAATGAGTTATGTACATGAATTCGCTAGTATTGAAGCGACTACGGCTTAGAAAAGGTAAAATAAATAATATAACAAATAGTTTTGAAAATACCGGTTGACAAAAACTCACAGGTACCTCTTCAAAATTCACGGCCAAAATGGCGGGGAGAAAATATCAGTTAAAGTGTACAAAATTTTGACACAAAAATTCATTTCCATTTTTGTGGAATCGGAATAAGGTCATGTACCTGCACAAAATTTTTTGTGCACGCTTAAATTCATAGTTCCCCAGATTTTGCTTTCTTTGTATACCCTGAAAATTTTAAAATGTATACGCAATGGTAATATAATTTTATTGTTTAATTAAATGCAAAATAAAGGAAAACTCTAGAGAACTTTTATGATACATTCATTAAGTGAAGGGAGAAATTTTTCTCTATTTTTTTAATGCGAATTTAGAAGGTTTAAAAAGATTTTTTTTTATTTTCTATTTCATTTGATTAGAGTATAAATTATGATTTATTCAAGCTCTAGGGGGGGGGGCGATCGCCCCGATCGCCCCCCGCTGTATCCGCGCTTGTCTTGCGCTAGAAGTTGTAAAGTTGCTGTGGTACATTTGTGCCACGTCGCTTATAATCGGAAAATTTCATACACGCTCACATGAGGATTAAAATAAAACTTAAGGATTTTACAAGGTTTGTATTGTTGGCGAATGGACTGATAGAAATCAACTCGTTGCGAGTTACGACGGCACTGCTGTTCATTGCTTTTGAACGACATTCGGGTTCTATTGGCGTGGTGATTAGAAAAATCTACAGTGCCTGTGCTGATGAGTGTCATCTGTCATGATTGTAAGTTATCCATATTGGGTAATTTATTACTTCGAATTTTTAAAGAAAGAGTGGCCGCTACATTTACATTTTGTTATTTATTTTAAATATTCAGCACAATCAGGTTTACTGTAAATTTTACACGATTTTTACGTCTTCCTTCCTCCGTTTTCGGTTTGCACCCTGATTACAGACATAGCATTATCCTACAGCAACGCTTCGGCCGGTGGAATCTGTCTGTTGAGTAAACGCAGTTGATGTTGTAGCTCTGCTTGCAGGATTCATTGGCTTTCCATAGATGCTTTCGATCGCAATCTTAGTGCTGAAATTCCTCAAGACTTGAATGTTTTTAGATCGACCTTCAATCGCTGGCATACAAAATTCTTCACTCAATTGTCGTAAAAACAATTGGCGCTCGCTTGTCGCTTGCAATACTCATGACATTAAAAATATTAAAATAAAAAGCTAGAGGCCTTGAGGTAGTCCTACTGTGGGTTATGTAACATACTAGCATCTAATTCATAGTATCTATCCCAATCTACGTTTTATGATAATAGCGAGCATTTAGTCAATGTGTCATGAACCCCAAATAGAGTGGAAAATTCTTCGCGGTTTTAGAAGCTTGCATCTCCGCTGGACTATACTTTTTATATTTTTTTAACGTTCCTAGAATTGTCAGGTTTTACTTTAATAAATGCATCGCTAAAGGCATTGAATAAATAACTAATAAAGAAGCGGGATATCGTGCGAATACAGTGTACATGTTTAAGCATTTCAATGACAGTGCGACCTATGGTTGGGATGGAGGGGAGGGGGGGGGGCAAGAAATGACGAGAGGGCCTAGTGGCTATTTTGTGTCAGTTCAACATTCTGACATTTCATAATTTTGAAAATAAGTTCTCGGATTGGATTTCGCGATATTGTGAAAAATTAATAATTAAACGTGATTTTTACGGAATAGTAGTGTGAAGTACCTAAGTGCGAAATATTCATTTGTGAACGATATTTTGTGTAATAGAGACTCCGGAGTCTTAAATTATCATAATCAAGTGCGCTGTGCTGTGCTGCAGGAAAGAACGGAGCTATTGTCATGGGAAAGCATTCTTCAAGTAACTTTAATAACTTTACTAATTAATAAGAGTGTTTCTAGCAAAATAAAAGTGAAATATTTATAAAAATAAACAGCCATGGCAAAAAATTTAACATTTTACCAATGACGGTTTGTTTGTTTACAATTGAATTCTCATTGGTGCCTAAATTATTCCAGTCATACAAAGGCAACGCCAAGAAATATTATCTGAAAACAAGGGGGAGCTAAAAATTTGTTTATTTTACGTAGGAATTTGGATTATAAAAAATGTTCCCCTTCAGAATGTCAGAATTTCATTACTATCGTGACGAAACGAATACAAACATAGCACACTAATACATTTCGCCGAGTTGCTTACGTTTTCGCCCGATATGGCGTTTCCTTATTAGTTATTTATTCAATGGCTAAAGGTAGAGTAGTAAAAAAATTATTCATCGTAATATTTCTTCCGGATCCTTTATATTGTGTGACTAAATCTCTTAATACTTTTTCACGTTGATTTATTTCGCGACCGGTCGTTGATTGGCCAGAGTATATTTACCCGTGCAATGGATTTGAAGTTTCCGGACCGCACATCCACCATATTTCGCCGATTTTGATGGAATATGCTTAGTGAAAACTGTGCGCCCTCTGTATGGATAAGGTTGCTCATCAACTGTCAATCACTCCGTTGGTTTATAAAGCTCTAATATGTTAAGTTAGGCATTCAACATTTTCCATATATCGTGGATAGACGCTGATTAATCTTCTTTGATACAATTTTCGCGATTTTCACATCGTCAAACCTAATAATAACTTATTATACTCCAAAACCGATTGATGCCCACCACAGCTCGGTATAATGGACAAGAAGTTGGCTCCCGCATGTCTGATAAATTTGTTTTGTTGAATAAATATTGCATTTGTATGTTTCTGTATGTTTGTCTGAGGGTACCGGGGTACCCCAACCGTTGAAAAACAATATAACGATTGAGTATTGACGTAAAGGTTAAAAGTGTTTATAACTTTATCGGTTTTAATATCTTAGGAAAAAAAATTTCAGATTTTGTACATTTGATTTATGCAAAGCAAAATCAATTTTTTGTAACGTTTTGGTTGATTGTAGTAGTAGCAAGTATTTTTCATTAATTTTTTATTTTATTGTTAATTTGATTGATGTGATGAAAATGTATTATGAGTAATAAAATGCAAAATTTTTTTATTTTTGTTGTAAACCAATGTAGAACAACAATTCATAAAGAGTATTGTTAGCATGAATAGTTGAGTTTTTCTTATTTGTATGATAAGTTAAGATGTCGTTATTTGATAATAAAAAATTAGAAAATGAAGCATTTATCTTATCTTTTGAAAACTGTTATAAATATACTTGTGCTTCCGTAGACTGCATACTAACGTTCATGTCTTGCCAGGGGATGCCACTTCCGGAATGTTAAGATTAGTGATGCGGAATGCCGATTAGCCGATCTTTTTTGTCATCGGTTTATTTATCTTCGATTTTTTTTAATATAAAGAAAAAATTTCTCATTCCCATTTCCCAGTTTATGGCAGCATTTATATTTACTGTTAAAACGATAGATGTAGTTTAAGAGCACTGTACTGTGTGTAGGCACGCAAATAAGAACAAAAAACTCTCCAGTCGCAATTGTTTTCGTAATTTTGTTGTCAGTTAAATTGTAACACGCCATGTTTTTCTGTTTGTGCATCTAGGAATTGTGAAAAATAATTGGGTTTTATTAATTAAGACGTGAGGTTATCGAGATAATTAATATCTTTCTTTAAGCTTGGAAGCATTTACGCTGTTTTGATAAGTAGAACGTTCTAATAGAGTAATAATTCTGAGGGAAGCAAATTTCTGTAATACAACCAAAGAAACTTGGGTCGTGATTACAGTTACAGGGCTAGTTTGTGGGTATTGAACTTTTGTTTGTTGTGTGATAATAAGAATACTATATTGAAATATGAAATTCTTATTGAATTAAAAAGATTGTGGAATATTAAAAAAAAGGAGTGTACCTACTTCAAATTATGCACAAATACACCTTTTTATTGTATATAATGCGACGTCAAAGCTTATTAGCAATTTTTTTGTAAATATTTATAGATTTGTGAAAACACTTGGAAACATTAAATATTTTATAATACATTGTATTAATATATATTTATTTTTTTAATGAACCGTAATTCGAATAATTAATTTTTACGAATGTGGAGGTTGTCCTTCGAAGATACGTTATGAGATCCATATAATAAAAAAACACTTTTTACATAAGTTCAGTTCGTGATATTATTGCTCGACCTTTTGTATGAAGATCTGAAGAAACAGGAGTGCTGTGTTAGCTTCTATCAAACCAGTCCTTTTGGAGTTGCTCACTATGTTTCCCCTCATTGCAAAAATGTAAGGCGGGAAGGCTTTCAGGTGAATATGCCAATAGTGCTCTACTATGAAACTTGTGTATATAAGCTGTTTTTATTTGAATGATTAATTTGTGAATATTTTCTTTTCAATTCAAAGTATTAAATTAAAATTTAGCTAATCTATGAATCCTTATTAAATTAACTAATAGGTTATTGTAAAAAAAACTACAAGTCAGAGGCTGTTTCCTTCGAACAAGCCCGTTGAATTGAGTTTGTACTTAAAAAAAAAAAGAAAACAAAACAAAAAACAAAAAATGGTACCTATTTATCTGGCAAAACTTTCGTTAAATAAAGAAATTTCTCAACTACATAACTAAAAAACCGGCCAAGTGCAAGTCGGACTCGCACACGAAGGGTTCCGCACCATCGTATAAAGTTTAACACTATGTATACGCCAAAAAACACGTTTCTTATTTGAGGCCCCCTTTTATTTTATTTTTATTATTTGTTATAATAGCCGCAATAGAAATACACACTCTGTGAAAATTTCAACTGTCTACCTATTGCGGTTCATGAGATACTGCCCGGTGATGGACGGACGGACATCGGAGCCTTAGTAATAGTGTTCCTGTTTGTACCTGTGGATACGGAGCCCTAAAAATTGAAGGTGGAAGAATTATGTTGTATTTCTGAGGAAAAAACCTTACATAAATGTTCATTAAGTACACCACGCAGAGCTGGGCAAGTATCAAAGAAAAAGTACTTAAGTACAAGAAAAAGTACCGAAGACCTAAGTACTTCAGCGTAAGTACAAGTACGTACAGCATGCATGAAGAGTACTTGTAACTAAGTACTAAGTCTATAAAAAGTACTGAGTACTTTTAAAAGTACTTTTTGAAGTACTTTTTTAGAATCTTTGTACGTTGGTAATAAATATAATGAAGTCTATCGAGTTCATTTAATAGATATTAGGAAATAAATACTTTTTGAAAACTATAATATGTATAGTAACCAGTGGCTATATTTATAGTTTTCTGCGCTGTAAGCAGAGCAAAACTTTCACTTTTCATTGCAACACTCATAAAAACTATTAGAGGTCCGCCCAAGCACCCATTATCGCATCGAGTAATGCATAACTATTCTAAAGAAAAAATGTCCAGTAAATTTCTAAGAAAGAATTGAGGCCATATCTACATCAGGCCGCGGCATCGTTGATTTTATATTGGAGCGGGGCATTGCTTGCTCATCCTTGGTTATGTCCACTGAAGTATATAATATAGACTGCTCACTTTTATATTTTACGTGGACACAATTGCTTGCGTCAAAAAGAATTCTTACGTCGGTGCCAACATTGAAAAAATCATTGGCGGGAAATTGAAAAAGTGAGCACTCATCTCGGAAAGTGGTTTGAATAAAACATTTAGAATTTCTTCTACGTATTTAATGTATTGTATTTGGTAAAACAGCTTTTATCAGTAATAACCCTAAATGATTAATTTAAAATCATGTATTTCGACGAATTCCCTAATTCATTTTCGTTTTCAGTTCTCTCTCAGTTGGTGCTTAGACCGAAAGAGTCAGCAATATAGATTATAGAAGTGAGCCCACTTTCTGCAGTGTATTTCTATTGACGTAGTCAGTCCATATTATACATGTCAGTAGTTATGTCATCAAGTCGAGACATCGTCGATTTTATATTCGTGCGAGACGTTACTGGTTTTTGTTCGACTTGCCCAGTCTTGTTTGTATGTTATTAGTTTGTCTGAGGTTCTGCCTTGACGCGTGAGTGCGGCATATTCTTTGACAGTTCTTTTCGTGCTTTAAAACTCAACAAAAAAGGAGTTGCGCTAGAGATTGTGTTTGCTTTTCTAAGAAGAGTTTGATATTTGTATGTACTTAATAGACTCAGAAATACTTAAGTAAAAATCTTGGTACTTAAGTACAAAACTAAGTCTAACATACAAGTAAATAGAAGCAAGTACTTATGTTCAAGTACTAAGTGGGGGCATTTAAAAAGTATTGAGTAATAAGTCTTAAGTAACGAAAATGTACTTTAAGTAGTACTTAAATCTTTTTTACTTAAGTATTGCCCAGTTCTGACACCACACATGTCTGGTCTGACCTACACAGTGTCATTTCCTCACTAAATGCTGTTTCACATATTACTTTCAAGCTAGTAGAGGAGGGGGTATATATATGGGATACCTATTATAGTTTTAATGATAACAGGCCCCAAAATAGACATATCCAAAAAATAAATCGTATTAAAATAGGAAATTTGGTTTACTTATCAGTGATATTAACATAAATAATGTAGACTGCAACACGCTCAAAATTCATTTATTTAAATATCAAAATTAGAAATTTCCAAAGAAGGGTAGTAATATGAAACTGTATTGTAAAATCAAAAAGAAAAGTCATCATCGTCATCTAGAATACTGCTTTAATAGTCTGATATTATTACCAACCAAGTGTCTCATATTGCAACCAATTGGGTTTTCCAGTAAAATTACTAATGTAATGAGAAAAACTCAAGCTTTTTTGTACTATATAGTTATATTCTAAAACTAAAGTAAATATAATGTAACTTACCGTATTCGTTAGTTCGAAACTAGGAAAATATACAGATATAAACTGGAAAGCAAAACATCTGAAAGAAAACTGTTCAGTTATGCTCTAACTGTGAACGTGCAGCACCAGTCAATACTAATAACGAAATGTCTACGGCTGTTTCAAAATCTTCGCAGAACTAACAGCAATGCTAACCTAGCTATGCCGTAGATATCAATAGCGTAGGGAGATCAAAACTGTTTCAAATTTCTACCATACCTCATATTTCTACCCCCTCCTCTACGTGAATAATAATAGCTTATTTTATCACGACCACAAATTTTATACCAATTTTAATTGATCACATTTTCTAAAAGTGTTACACTTTTCTTGCATTGCTACACTGAAATCATTCCATTGACGTGTACTGCTAAAAAAAGTACACATCTATATAAGAAATGTCACTGCTAATTGTCATGGAGCATCACATATCCATCTTCAATTACTACACCGAATTCATCCGCAATTACGCCCATATCTTCCAGATTATAATTTTCCAAATTTTTACTATATCCGTACAAAATTTCAATCTCACAAATTACACGGATAAAATCTACTACTACATTCTCTTTAAGAGTTATATTAATTACAATTTCTTAAAGTAAAGTAACAGAAGCAACAAAAATATCCATACGATTTATAATTATTAATTTTATTTTATTAGCATTATTTGCCATCTTTTATGCATAATGTACTTTTGTTTTCTTGGACAGTTGATAGCAGCAAATGTAGCAGCACATTCAGCTCTGTATCGAAGAACCATCGTTTCTTACTTCGTATGAGCCAGGTTCAGTTTCAGATCTTATTTCAGTTTCCGAAAAATTATCATGTTAAGAAATTACGCTCTATAGTCTCCTTGCCAGAAAATTAAAAAAAAATTGACAGCAATAGTAGTCAGTGTCTACTATGCTCTACAGTTATTCGAACATGTGGTAATACGACAAATTTAAATAGCCACAGCACACGTAGGGTTACCATAGTACTCTTTAAAAGAGTACATGTACTCTTTTTTCATGCCTCTCTTTTTCCCTCTTTCTTTTTTTTAGAAATATGCTCTAAAAAAGAGTACGTACTCTTTTGTACTCTATTTTACTTAGAAGGAATACAAATCTCAAATAAAATAACATGACTTATTACAACATTTTTATTCGTCTAGTACAGGGGTCGTCGGCAACCTTTGTGGAGTTATGAGCCATTTTTCCCCGCTATGATAAATAATTTTTTTAAAGAGCCAAATATAAGTATGTACAGCGGTAATATGTATTACAAAAATTAATATAACCGTTATCTGCTGTGAAACATGTATTTATTGTGAAATCAAAACATTCTATTTTGCATACTAACAGAACATATAAGTCAATGTATTTAAGAAAATTGAAAAACTTTTTGTATAACTTAATTTCAGTAGGTTATACATATAGCTTTGCTTAAAATACAAATTAAATGTAAAAAATAATATAAACGCAAATATTTAATATTAGTGAGATTTTTGGCATTGCGTACAGATACAAAGTTTTTCCAAATTTGATGAATATTCAGAAGTTTTTAATTTCATGCAACTTTCGAGTCTATCATCATTAAGCGAAGTTCTTAATTTATTTTTAATAATCGTCATATTTGAAAATAATTGTTCACAGTATTAAGTAGATCCGAAAATTGTCAAGATGCCAAATGTATGTTTTCACTTGATCATAAAAATGAGGAAAGACAGTTTCATATTCAAATATAATGTTTTCCTCCTTCCTACATTTTGAAAGATCCATCCACTGGTGTCTGACAGCCAATTTTCATTTCTCTCTAGTTAAATTTTCTAGTTCTGACTGGAAATTTCTTAACTTTTCTATCCATATATCTTTGTTTTTCAAATCTAACAACTGTAACTCAAATTGAGCTCTATCAATAGTTGAGAATGGTGTAAAATTCAACTCGCACACCTTCGCCACTAGTGGCTTAGAGTAGGGTTTCTTGCATTTTTACAATGGCGGTAACAAAAAATTCACTGTTAATATTACAACCTGAGTATGACGATACACGATTAAAAAGATGGAACTGGACTCTATTATTGAATCCGTTCGAGTCGAAGCAAAAAGAGCTTAAAAAATCGGCCTTGAATACAAATTTTTTTAGAAGTTACCTAAGATTCTCGCAAATTCGTTTTAGTCTCCTTTGATTTCAGTTAATTTTTTCGCGCAAAATATTCTTTTATCGGATCATTTGAATCAGTTTGAACGAGAAAATTAATAGAAGTTAAAGGTAACTGAAATTAATTTGTTTCAAATTAAGGGATTTTATTGAAAAATTTCAATGTAAAAGGCGATTTTTTAAGGTCTTTTCGATTCGAACAAATTGGAAATGGTAGTAAACAAATATTTCGCTGAAATTCCCCTCATTGCATGATAGGTTTTTTCAGAAAATTTGTAAGGCTCACTACTAAAAGGTGCTGATTTCCAAAGCTCACGAATATTCTTACAGTGTCCTGGTAGCGCTTCTGTTTCTATTCACTTTGCTTTTGAGTGTGGAGAGTAAGGTTAGCTAAACTGGGTTTTCAAGCATGCGATCTGCCGCGCATTTTGATGTGTGAACAGGATTATTATATTTGTTTGGCAATTGCAATATTGCAGTTCATTTTTCAATATTAAGTATTAAAATACTCAAGAGTCACAAGTGTGATACTACTGAGCCGCATGCGTCTCGCGAGCCCCAGGTTGCCGACCCCTGCTCTAGTACATTAACTAAATATTTTATATTTGAGATATTTAAGATTGTTGAATTTCAGAAGTGAAATGAGTAGGCGTTCTAGTTCGGTAAGAAGAACACCAAACTTATAAAGAACCAGTTGACATAACATAACTATTAGCCAGACTAGATAGCCCGGAAGAAGTGCTGCAGAGTTTGTTTTATACTTGTAAGATTGAAAAAGGTACACAGCTAATATATTTTATTTTGTTCAGATCTATTAAGTCTCTGATCTTTAGGAAAGAGAATACAGATCGTGGCAAGAGGGAAGTGGAAATTTTCGGAAGGGCTACAAAAAGAGTACCCAATGTTTAAAAAGACAAAATGTACACATGAAGTAGTGCGTTAGGGGTATCAAATCCATAGTCAAATTAGATGAATTTGTAGCCACTATTTCGAAAGCTGATCATATCAGTGCAGCTGAAGGCGCTTTGTCTTACCATACTGTATGTCATCATATGAGCTATAAATTTATGGATTGCACATCGAATCTGCAAAGCGAAATCTTTCATGATTCTAAAATTGCAGTAAGGATTTCATTGGGTCGTACAAAATGCGAAGCAATTGTTAATAATGTATTGACACCATTTTCAATTCACTTAGTAATACATGAATTAAAAGACAATAAAAGTAAATTCTTTGGTATATCGACTGCAGTTCCAACCACGGCTCCATAAATGTATTTCCTCTTTTAATACAATTCTTTAATCAAAATAATGGCATTACGACAAAGATAATTAAAATTCAGAATTTGAAATATGAAAAATCGGAAACAATTGCAAATTATATTAAAGAAACTTTGAAAGAACAAGGCTTAATTAACTACAACACGATTTTCGGAGGTCCACAGCGTCGGGGTATTTAGTCATCTAAAAAGAATTTTAAATAGAGATATAGTTGGAGTTGGTTGTCCGGCACACATTCTCAATAATTGTCTTCACTTTGCAATCGATAAATGGGCACTTAATATTGATTCAATTATTATGAAAATATATAACTATTTTAGTATATATATACAGTTAGGTCAGAAAAACTTAAGAGCTTTTGTGACTTTGTTGAGTACGATTATAAAATCTTGCCTTCATATTCAAAAACCAGGTGGC
Source organism: Dioctria rufipes (assembly GCA_963924295.1). Classification (NCBI taxonomy): domain Eukaryota; kingdom Metazoa; phylum Arthropoda; class Insecta; order Diptera; family Asilidae; genus Dioctria; species Dioctria rufipes. Next base: position 247,527,284 of record OZ002740.1, read on the forward strand.
TTAGTATATTTCCTGCTCTAAATAGAATTCTCGAAATGTTTCAGCCGTTAAAGACATATTTTCAGTCAGAGTCGAATCCATCGTTTTTAATCAAAAACATTTCTTTGCTGAATCTGCAAAACAGTAAAATTAAAGAAATTGAAAACGAAAAAAATTCTATTTTTGATATAATTTTTATACTAAAAGAAGTAGAAACTGCTCTACGCACCCGAAAAGATCAGAAGTTCATACCTTTGAAAGTCAAGGAAAGTTTTAGAAGGTGTGACGACAAACCAGAAATTTGCTACGCCATCGAGAAAAAACATACACACGTATATGAAAGCTGTTTAGAATATTTAGAAACGTGGCTTGGACAATTGAAAGGTATGGAACGATTGTGTTGGATTGCATTAAGAGAAACACCTACTTGGCAGAACATTGAGGAGACTATGTTTTATTTAAAAGAAAATCAAATTATTATTCACGATTCAATCCTAATCGATGAATTTGAACATTTAAATGCTTTTTTAAATAATATGGAAAATGACGAAGGATTTAAAAGTAGCTTAGCTTACGAAAAGTGGTTGACATACTTAAAAAAGAATTAAATACAACAACATTCCGAACTCCTGAAAATCTGTATGTACTTTTTTTTCAATTCCATCCCAGAATGCAAATCTCGAGCGCGTTTTTAGGTTAATTAATGCTCAATGGACAAACGAGCGAAATAAGTCATCAATTCAGTCTGTTGAAAATATCATTAAAGTTAAATATAATTTCAAGAATTTTAACTGCATTGAATTTTACAAATATATTTTAAATAAAACAGAATTTCTAAATGATATAAGAAGCTCTGGAAAATATACGAAATAGCTTTTACATATGTATATATACATACTACTTAAATTTAAAGCGATAAGTAGATAAAACTGAAGACTGAACTTAAATTTAATTTGTTTTTAGAAAGCAGGAAAAAGGAATAAGTATTGTGGTAAACTAGAGCGTTTAGATGCGGTTAAATTAGAGATAAAAATTTTTGATTTCAGTCGGGTGAAACCGGTTGTACATTGGGTGAGTGACAATATGTGAATCCTCATTTTTGGAAATATTCAACGACGTGGATACTGGTAAATTGATTTAGGGTATTCGTAACCGCCTGGCTGTAAATCAGCATTTGTCATTTGAAAATACATACAAAACCTTTCTCTGGCTGCACCACAATTTTCTTTTTGAAAACTTTTAATTTAAAATATGAATTTTCATCCCAGATAGTACTGAATATGTTCTGACCATCTTCGCGATATGCTCCAGAGGATATGAGAACATGTTCTCGGATTACACGAATTGATATCAAAGTATATATTCTTTCCATATACTTTTTTTTTTATTAAACTCATGTCCGCCCTGCCGAACGAAATCTTTGGACGCTGGTAAAAAATGATCGTATGATAATCGGCGGTAATAGTGCGCATCCGAAAGAACATATTCAGAACGTATTCCAAAAGATATAAAATAAATAATAATATATATAACTGGGCTTCCACAGAAACATATTTAACACGTATTCAAAGCGATATTAAATAAATATGGATGAAACCCATATTCGGGACATTTTCAAATGAAGATAAAATTGAAAACAAGCATAAACTACCGAAATTGTTCACTAGACAGCACTAAAAATTAGACATTACAACTGATTTACCGAGATTACGTTTCGAAACGAAGATTCGATTTAAAATAAGGTATCGAAAGCGTATGATTTTTATGTCCGACCGTAAACAAATCCGAACGTTGCTGTACCGAGGCAGGAACGGGAATTCGATTTTTCAAAATGCATGTTAAAAATATATTCTATTCATATCTAGTGGAATACTTTTCCGAAATTGAATGAAGTTTACCGATTTGGAGTCGATCGTCTGTATCTAACAAGTATCTTTTTAGAACATGTTCCATTTTGTTATCTGGGCTATAGAAAAACCAGCATTGAACTTGACTTGGACATATTTAACGCTGAAATATCAACCGCTCGAAACAACTTCGAGTTGAACAAAAATTAGAGCTTTATCGCTTCTATATTTTTACTTGTTCTGTTCCCAGAGTTTTGAAGCGGTTACACGCGAAACCGATCCACTTCAAATCTCTCAAGGGTAAACACAGACTAATGCCGAAGTTAGTTAATAAATTTTTAACGCATTGCAAGTAGTGCGTGCGTTGAGAGATAAAATTGAATCAGTGTATGGTTCTTTAAGTAAATTGTAGGATTACTACACCACGCGAAATTAATTGATTTAAGAAGTTCAATAGTACGAAGAAATTACAACAAAAAATTGTACGTGATGCATAGTAAATTTTAAACAAAAATGTATCCAAACCATTTTCGTTAGTGCTTGTCTGAATTTTTACATCTTCCAATTAAAGAGATAAAATTAGGTGGAAAGGTTTCCATTCGGTCCCATGAAATGTCTTAAATACATACTTTGAAATTTTAGATCCTAGTAATTTAAAAAAATGCATCAATTATTATTCCTTTGGCAAATCATTTTCACAATATATTATGTGACTATATATATAGTATTTTTAATGCTTATGTCCTAGAGCCAGAGACTTTGACGCAGACAAAAATTTGTGTTAAAAAAACAAATTATTACGAAATTGAAATAAAGTCTGTTTACTTAAAATTATTACATACCAAGTAAAGCAGCTAGAATTGCTCTAAGACTGATTCTTATGATACCCTAGATGAATGCCCGTATGAAATTTGATATGGTCACCCATTTGACCAATTTTGATTTTTGCTGTTGTTTTTTCGCATATATTTCTAGGTCGGACAGAAAAAATGATTATAACTAATTTTATACGATTTCATATTCTGAAGAAGTTTTTAGTACAATAAAAATGTCTAGAACTGATTGTTTACACAGTATCAGTAAAAAACTTAATTTTTAAATCGAAACACCGAGAAGGGGTTGGCCGATTTAGACCATTTTTGAAGTTATATTTGCCATTTTTATGAAAACACTGTGTGCAAAATTTCAGCGCTCTACATTCTCGCGTTCTCAGGCAGTGTCCACATATAGAGTGGAAAACAAAATTTTTGTATGGCAAACCCACGAAGGAGTTACCCGATTTGTCTCATTTTCGAACTTAATTTACCTTTTTTTTTTTAAACTCCGCGTAAAAAGTTCAGCTCTCTAAGTACTCGCGTTCTCGAGTTATATCGTGCACAGATGGATGGACGGATAGATGGACAAGCAAAAATCAAAATAACTTTTAATATTATGCGTGGATGTCCAATTCATTTTTCTCTACCATCATTATTTCTGTGCATTACAAACGGAATGACAAGCTATTGATTTCATCCAGGATATAAATATAATGCATGACCATGAAGACAACCGTTTTTTCTTACATTCAAAATATAAATATATTGACAATACAGGAGGCAGTTTTGTTTACGTTAACTGAACGTTTTTATAGGTATTTGTTTATGTTAATAACTGAAAATGTAGTTTCTTTATTTTTGTTGCTGAACTGATGTTTAAAATAAACTCTAAACATAATAACTTTGGTAATATTTGTGCAACTTTTACACACAGTAATTTTTCCATGAAAACAGTAATTTTTCCCCAGCTGCACAGTAATTTGCAATTTTGAGTTAACATCACTGTTCATTATACCAAATTCCTTCGGTTTATATTCTCTTGTTGGAGGACTCTGGAACGAACCATATAAAAGCTGTGTATATAAGTTATATTTGCTTGGCTGAGGGAATTTCGTAATTAAATCAGTTTTTTTTTTAATCCACGAAGACCTACTTTAGTAGAATATAGTATGGTTAAAATCTTGGCTGCAGCTATTATTTCATTGGATCAAAGTTATTTATAAATATAATCAAATATATACCTATAATAAAAACATTTTTAGTTAGTTTTCCTTGGCATTTGTGTTCTGCGAAAGTACCGTGCAAAATATGACGTCAAAGTTCATCAGCTGTATTATAAAAAAAAAGGAACAAATCGCCCTTTGTGTGGTCGTTCAATATTGTAAAAGATAAAGAAAATAAATAAATAAAAGTGGTCTAAATATAAAGAAACCAAAAAGAAACCACAAATATGATTCTTTTCTACATGCTGAAGCTTTTGTGTATGTAAAAAATAAAATATAAAAGCTTTAAGTTCAAATGAAAACTTGGATAACCAACTGCAACACTATTTGAGGTGAAAGCTCTTTCGCGCTATTTTCAACTTGAGCTTTCTTACTTAATAGAGTGGAGGTGAAAAGCTATAAGTACACTTTAGTACAAAGATTGTACAACAATTTCGCATCGTTTGGGAATTAATTATAACATGAAATAAAGTCTAATTTAGGGTTGTGAACAAAAGTAAAAAGAAGAAATATTTAAAGCTAAAATTGGTCCAAAGCCATTTCTTACGAAACTCTAGATAGAAGCCTATATCTAATTTCGTATGGGTGCGACCATGCGAAAGTTTGCGAAAGTGGTTTTTTCGTGTTTATATGGTATTTATCCGTAGGAGGTCAATAGAGCAGGAGATGATATTACTCACCTAGATGAATTAATAATTGAAATGGAGGGGGGGGGGGGATTTTAACCGTTTAGGGGTGATTAAGGAAAAAAACTAGTTTTTCACAAAACTCCCTGTATCTTAGAAATTACAGGGCGTATACGGTCACAGTTAAAAGCTCATTATATGCAGAACTTCATGACCTTTCCAATAGCTGCTCTACCAGGCCCATACCTCCCCTCAAGAATTATAGTTGACCAAACTAAAAATTTCGGATTTTCTTACCAATATTTTTAATTTAACCTATATTATTTTTGAAAAAACGTCATTATCATAACTTTTTTTTTATAAAAACTGTAAATTAAAAACTGTGCTTTTTAATTTGAGTAAGTACACCTTTCTGCTGTCTGTAGCCCTTTAAGAGTTATTAGCTCTTAACCTATTCTCAAACCTATTTTTAAACCTATTCTCAACGATAATTTGTTCCCTTAGCGTCATTTAAAAAAATATCGTCTAAATTCGGGGTGACCTGAATAGATTATGGGTTAATAACTGTTTTGTGAAATAGTTGATATTGCCCCCCTCCCTTGCTATACAATTTTTGGTTCACCTAGGTAAGTACTATCACCTCCTGCTCTATTGGCCTCCAACAGGGAAACACCCTGTATTACTAGAACGGTTCGTCGGACAGTAAAAATTCCAAAAACGAATTTCATAGAATTTTATATTCTGAAGTACTTTTCGGTACAATGAAAACTTCTAGGATTTATCGCTTTCACAGTATACGGAAAAAGTCCTTAATTTTGGTATGGCAATCCTATGAAGGAGTTACCCGATTTGCCCCATTTTCGAACGTGAGTCTACAATTTCTTAAAAACGGCCGTGTGCAAAATTTCAGCTTTATAAGTGAATGATTTCTCGGGAGGAATTCGCATATGAAAAGGAAGTGATCTCCAGTGCATTCAGATTGTAAAAGGACTAACATTTCAAGCCGTGTGATCGGGTTTTTCATTTAGGTATCTTAAAATAGATATGCCTCGAGTAAATGACGACAATATCTGATATAATCACAATCAAGGTGTATTTTGTAAGACCATTCGTCGTAGTTTTGGGAGAACGTCAACAATTCCGTTCCTCTAAACTACCCTTACAACAAGTTCGATGGCGTAATATACAGGTGGTTCAAAAACATGCAATGAAGCTTGACTGGGTGTATACGGCCCCAGATGTCACATATAAAAGGCCCTAAGCTCTACCTCTACCGTATTTAAAACTGATGTATTAGTAATAAAAAATGCGCCACTACCTGTATTAAAAGAGCCATAAATGGCTCAATTTTTAGGATAATAACAATTGAGGCATTTATGGCTCTTTTAATACGAATAGGCAAGAAGCTCTCAAGGCCATAAAGTCCTTTGCCATTAAGTCAAGGAAAGTCTGAGAGTGTCCGTACTTAGTGATTCATATAGGAGAAACTAGGATATCCTCATGTGGGTACTGGGGTATGAGGCCCATAAGGGAGCGGAAGCTCCCTTTGTCGGACCAGAGCCTATTTGTGTTACCTAAGAGCTACCCTTATCAGCTGGGAGAACAAACAAAAATCTTTTTATTAGGAAAGGCTACAACGACCTCGTTAGGCTTATCGAGACCTCTACCGGAAAAGCGAAAGAACTCCTACCAGTCACGAGCACAGACCTTCACCCTTTGAGGACTAATGGGAGAATACGTCCCAAGAAATTTCAAAAAATTCGAATTCCTTCTTTCAGTACTGCTGGATCCCTGCCGCCGCAAATATGAGAAGTTCTTGCATCTCAGTTTTGTCTCAGTCGGCACTTTACTGTAAAAGATTGAACAGGCACCCATGCGCTGAAGATATAAAAAAGAAAGCCTTAATAATTTTATCGAATTGGCTGAAAATTTGATGATTGGTTTTAGATCAAAAGCAAGTATTAGTGAGTTTAAGAGATATTTTGATGGAATGCGGTGAATATAATTGTGCATTCTTTTGTGCAAGCCGATTTTCTTGACTGGCATTATAAATATGTCCCAACAGAACTTTTTGATTTATGATTATTTCCATTTGTACAGCAGTTGGGGGAATCTTCGTCAATGGATGAGGATTTTTCGCCTTCATAATCTACATACACTCCCAGCGAAGATGACGTCTCACTCCAATCTGAATTGCAGGATAGTGATGCAGAGCAAGAAAAAGATTCATTAAACGTTCCCACCATACCTAGAATAACGACTGAGCTCAACTGACCTTCCTAAGTGGAGTAAGCTGAACCCAAATTTTCCTCCTCGTTTCGAAATTCCACCTTTTGAAAAACTTTAAAAGACCATTAAGACATATTATCCCAATCGAAAAACTGAAAGCACGAAATTGAAAAAAAATTATTATTTTCTTTCTAAATGTTGATTCTGTGTATAAATAATAAGAGAACAGCCTGCGCGCTGGCGCGTCATCCGCAAGAGGTTAAAAAAAAAGCACAGACTTCTTCTCAGGCCACTGATCCTCGCGGTATCATATAAATAAGATTAGTTTGGCTGAGGGTTCATCCTGTCGCTTCTGTAGGCATGATCTTGGGACCTCAGAGAATCTGCTCTGCAATTGCGAACATTAGCCAGGCGCAGATTACAACATGCTTTTCCTTCACCAAATTACCATAAGAAATTACATACGGACATTCATATAGGGAATTGTAGGATTTGCTCTTAGACACTAACCTTTTTTACTAATTATTGAAGAATAACAGCGCAGTAACTGTTTGTAATTTCAGCAATTACAGCAAAAGTATTATTATTATTTTCAAATATCATAAAAAACAATAACGGTTCCATAAATTGTTTTCATGTGATTGCATGATTTTTTTTATATACCTAGTCATATCTTAATTTCTGACACAAGATTTTAACAATGAAATTTTGACACTTAAGTATACTAGAACAAATATCAGAATCGATGTTTAGATTCCACCAATACATTAATATCCACACATAAAATTTAGTTCAGTTTTCTTCAAGGATTTAAATTGAATGGACCGTAAAGGAAAATTGGATCATAGTCATTGCGTTGCACAAGTGCAATCCCTATACAAGTGACATTTTTAAATTGGTCGAACACCTTAATTTGACACGTAGTTTTATTTATCGAACCATAACAAGACACAATGAGGTCAGCTCAGCAGATGAACGAACAATATCTGGTCGACCACGGTCTGTGCGGGCAACAGTTGCCATAAATGCAGAATTCTCAGATGTCCGATTCGACGACAAAAGTAATGGCTTAGAAGAAGAAGATAAGCAAGATAACATTTCAAGAATTATATTCGAGGGCCTTCAGTTAAAAGCTTTTAAAAAATACGACTGGAAAGATCAAAAAATCTTCTGTAACGATACGCTACCAACAAACACCGGGACATAATTTTTTTTTATGCAAAAATTTTCAACATTGAGGGAAAAATAAATAGGCAAGATAGTAGAGTTTATGCACATAGCAGTAAAGAAGCGGAAGAAGCCATTCTTCGTATTCCGCGTGGCCACCATCCCGTCTCTGTAATGGTGTGGCTAGAATAGTCTTATCTTTGTTCAACAGACATTCATTTTTGTGAAAAAAGGGTCAAAACTGTTGCCAAAGTTTCTTAAAACAATATCCTAGTAAACATATTGAAGCATATTGTGCAACAATATTCAACCAACAACACTGGGTCCTACAACAGGATTTAGCTCTTGCTCGTAAAGCCAGATCCACTCAATCATGGTTACAAACCAATGTTCCGGAATTTCTTGCTCATGTAGATTGGCCGTCAGGAAGACCAGACCTGAACCCACTGGATTATAAAGGAGCGTTTACAAGGGCAGAGTAGAGTGGAGTCACCAGATTGCATTTTCTCTCCTTTACTCAAGCTTGCACTCTCATATAAGGTCTTCGCGCTACCCACCAGAGTAGATTTCACAGAGTAGCGTCAGATTGGAACAATTCCCAATCTCACGTTGATAGTTTCGAAAGCTTTTACCATTTGTTTCGAATACTTGCTTCTAACAGATGTCGCCCTTGATAAATATAAATGTGGCAGCCCAAAATGTTAATTTACTCGTCTTACCACAAGAGGTGCTGATATCAACAAAAGCAATTTCTGTCAAAGTTAGGATGATGTAATCTTATTAAATTCACTTTTGTTCTGCTTCGAGTTTTAATTAAGAGTCATAATTGTATTCGCTCTAAGGAATAGTTCAACTTAAGTAGTGGAAAATAATAGAAGCCTGGAAAGCATATATAAAAAACCTAAAGTGGTGACTCCGATAAAAGAACAATTAAAAATAAACACAAAAGTAAGCGAAGTGCATTTTTTTCCAGCCAACTTGAAAATTGCTTATTAAGCGAATCATTATGGAGCAATTTCAATCCATAATCGCGAGTCTCAACAAGCAACTTAAAGTTTGGAGACAATGCTGTGCATTGTACGTCTCCTTACATTTGTAAATAAGAATTTTTTTAGAAAAACTAAACTCGCTGTCAGTGCAAGAGGCAGCAGGTGATAGCTAGCGTATCAACTCAAGCCTCAAAATAAAAAATCGTTTGTACATCAGGGATGTCAAAACTGGCCAAAAATTTCTCATCGATACAGGATCATCTTTGTCAATAATTCCGAAATATTCTTTCCGGGACTTGCAGCCAGGATTTCTTACGCTTTTCGTAGCAAATTCAAGCGAAATAAGGACCTATGGTTTTTGAAGCATGGAACTCAATCTTGGCCTCCGAAGATCTTTCAAATAGACTTTGAGTATAGTAAACAGAAAACCCCGCAAACAATCAACAATCACCGCCATAATTGGCGCTGACTTCCTAAGTTACTACCACATACTAGTGGATCTAACATGCAAACAATCAACAAGCAGCATGCAACAAGCAGCATGCAACAAGCAGCATGCAACAAGCTGCAAGCAACAAGCAGCTAGAAACAAGCAACATGCAAAAAGCAGCAAGCAGCTACCAACAATCAACGTGCAACAAGCACCATGCAACAAAAAGTAAGAAACATGCAACAAGCTGCAAGCAACAAGCAGCATGCAAGAAGCTGCAAGAACAAGCAACTAGAAATAAGCAACATGTAACAAGCAGCAAAAATATAACATCTCACCGACTTCGGCAGAAATACATCTGCCCTTACATTAAAATGGACGGCCAGGCAATTTACGGGGAAGGGAGTAGTTGTGACAGCCCAAAATGTTAACTTACTCGTCTTACCACAAGAGGTGCTGATATCAACAAAAACAATTTCTGTCAAAGTTAGGATGATGTAATCTTATTAAATTCACTTTTGTTCCGCTTCAAGTTCTCATCCATGAGATGACTGCCATTTTTATCATCGCGCAAAGAAAGTATTAATAAAGTAATTTTAGTTAATAAAATACAGTCTTCTTTCAGTAGTTTAAGTTAAGTAGCGGAAAATAACAAAAGCTTGGGTAGCATATATAAAATACTTAAACAAAATTTAACTAACGAAAATTAATAAATTATAACAAAAACCCAAAAATAAATATTTTTTATAAGAAATTAAAAATGTATTTAGTATTTTTATGATACAATTTCAACAAAATAAAGTCAATTAAGGATTAAAAGTTTCTTATGTTCGAATTGGCTTATCTAAGGAATGTAAATGGCAGGGGTTCATTTCGAAAGTGTCCGTAATAAATGTTAATTTGTATTTTGTGATAATTCAAATCGTTCATAACTCATTCTGGTGTAATTATAGAAATATTTTCTGTAATTTAACACCATTTGTAAATATATTTCAAATGTAAACACATGATAATCTGTCACACAATTTACATATGATTTCGAAAATCTGAATGAAGCTCACTATGTATTGTGCATGCACGCTACTCTTGTAAAAGCTCACTTCACCCTACTCTGTCATTGTAAACGCTCCATAAAATATGGAGCGTTTTAGAGGAGAAAATCTGCTCGTCCCGCCACAAGAACTTTAAAAGCTTGAAACGAGCTTTGATAAAAGCTGTAGCGAATTTAAGCTTAGAAACCATCCGTGATTCAATAGATGATTGACCTCGTCGTTTGATGGCTTGTGTCAAGACTAAAGTGGCCCACACACTTATCAATCTGTTGCTCAACTTGAAGTTGGCACAACGGTTGATCAACTTGACAACATCCCCACACACTTCTCAATTTCACCTCAACATAGATGTCAAATCAGTGCTGTTGAATCTTAATAAAGACGGCATCACAAGTCAGGAAAAATAAAACAAAAGACCAGCGGCATCGAGTAAGTACCAACAACAGACCCTCGAATTCACAGGACCAAGTAAAACTAGAAGAAGTACAATCAGACCACAGCTGCAATATTATCATCGATAATCAGCAATAACCAAGAATAAATTCCCAGATCAGCTGCAACCTACTAAACACCGGTCAATTAACTCCTAACGCATACGAAGGAGGAATCAACACAATAAACACGATGACACAAGTAAGCCTAGATCCAGATCAATGCTGACAGAGATGATCTTTATAATTTTACAAGTTTAGTAAATAGGATTTTTCCTTTATTAGCTAAGTATGATGATCTGAGGCAAAAAATATGTTTTGATATAATTAAAAAGCTCGCGAAGCGATTGAAAATGTGAAAACCCTTGTTCAACATTTCGGTGGTAAGTTAAGCGTTGATGAAATTAGATTCAAAAAATTTAAATGATATGCTACGTAAAATAGTGCCTAGACTGAAACAAAAAATAATTGGAAAACACCTCTTAAAATTTTTCAAAGCAAGTTACCAGCGCAAATGAGGGGTGCGTTATATTGCAGGCAACCAGATAGTTTAGAAGACGCTATGCAAATTTTATACAAAACTGGCTATGATTTAATGTAGGTCGAAATAGTAACTACAATAAAAATACAAATAATAAAAATAATCGAAATAACTATAATAACAATCGAAACGATAACTCAAATTACGACAGAAATAAAAACAATCCGAATACAAATAATAACAATAGTTACTGTATGTATGAGAGCCAATAAAATCAAAGATTCGAACTTCCTAGATCCGACAGGTACAGACAAAATTATCAAAATCAAACCAACAACAATACGACTATTAACAGAAACGACACCGTAGAATCGATGAAAGTTGATAAATCGACAGTCAGCAGACGTAATTATTACTTCAAAAAACATCAACACGATAGAAACGAAAAATTTTAATTAGTAGAATCCAATATCCGGTCCTACCCTATATAATAATTGACACAGTTGTTCGAAAATCAAGATTTTTAATAGACACCGCTATATCTAGCATTGAGAACGAAGGCGCATGCAATCCTAAATGGCAAATCCCCATGCAAAAACCCATTGAGCATAAAATGATAAATAAAAATGTAAAAATATTTAATAAAGTAAAAATACCATTAAGCAAAGATTTCAATTAAACTAGCGAAATGGCAGAACTTTAGAATATAATTTTCATTCTGAATACGATGTTATGGCCCGATATGAGGAGGATTCTTCATGCAACCAAGGGCGCATTTTAGTGAAATAATTAGCAATTGCTAAACAGTAACCTCGCATGGTATTGTTCTGCAATTGTCGGTTATTTCGCTGATTAGCCCAACAGCAGGCTGCGATGAGCGCTTAGTGGAGCAATCGACGATTACGATAATAATTAACCTCGCATGGTAATTATTATGTAAAGCGATTGTTTACTACTAAGCGACTCAGGTGCTTCAAACGGTAGAACAAACGACAAGGTTGCTGTCATTTGTTTACATCCGCGTTGTGAGCAAAGAAAGTACTTCCGAATATCGGGGCATAAAAGACCAATGACTGGTCTGGCGAGTGCCGTTGAGTGTTCAATCGCGTCGTAACTTTTGTTTGAGGTGTCAAGTTGCCGTTCGGTTCGGCTTAGATTGTTTTAAATTATTAAGATAGGTCAGTTTGTTTGAGTGAAATAAAGATTTACATATTTGAAATTCGAGCGTTGTTAATTATTCGATTTTCCGCTATTTGATTGCTTTGGGACACGACAACGACGGTCTAGTAGGAAACAATATTTTAAAGCCCTTGAACATTAATTTAAATTATAAAAATAGAATCTTAAAAACAGAAGACGCTAAAATAAAAATTTATTTTGATAAATCTGAAGAGGATTATGAAACTTTGATTAACTCTTTAGATACAGTAATAATTTATAATTTTGATCTTCAGTAAAATATTTACCTGGTCGATCTACTCAGAATTGAGCATTTGAATAGCGAATAGGAACAAGCTATTACAAAACTAGTAAAAGAATTTTCATCCATATTTTTCCAAAAAGAAACTGGAACTTTAAAAACTCTAAATACATATGAACCAATACTCAGGTTCCCGGATTTCAATAAAAAAAAAAGTCACCTTAACAACAGATGCGTCAAACAACCCATTAGGGGGAAGTACTCTCACAAGAAGGGCATCCCATTAGCTACGCAAGTAGGATGCTTAATGACCACGAAATCAACTATTCGACAATAGAAAAAGAATTACTTGCCATCATATGGGCAGTAAAATATTTCAGACCCTGTCTTTACGGCAGGAAGTTTTCTATTCAGACTGACCACAGTCCTTTGGTATGGTTAAGTTCGCTCAAAGAACCAAATAATAAGTTACAAAGGTAAAAAATTAAATTAGGAGAATATAACTATGATATTGAATAAATTAACTCCATAATAATTAAATCAACGAAAAGGAGAACGAAGACAATGAAAAAGAAAGTAATGGTATTTCCTCGATGGGAGTAACAATTTACAATGCGACAGAGGATAGCTCAAATCATATCCCAATCGTTTATAGTCCCGTGAATATCTTCATAACTCCAATTATATTAAACAAAACTGACAGAATTAGCTGTCACAAATTACGTAAATCATTCAGTAAAAGAGGACTTCTCATCGCATTAAAAATATTCAATGAAGAAAGTGTAACTGATCTCTTGAAAAAATACTTTCCAACCAAGGGTATCGTTGTAGTATACTCAAACGATGATCATTTATTTGCGCAATTTCAAGAAAACTTTTTGAAATATTTCAGCAATAATAAACAACTAAAATTCGTCAAGAGTAGCAAACTCTTACAAGATATTGAAGATAAAGGAAGGGCATTAGAAATAATAACAAATATGCATGAAGAATTTAATCACAGGGAATAAATGAAACATATGAAGAAATCAAGGACACTTACTGCCTTCCTAAATTAAAATAAAGGATAAGTAGAGTTTTAAATAATTTCGAAATTTGTAACATTTCAAAATTTGAAAAAAAAAACCGTATAAACCCTTGTAACTTGTAACTAAGACACCAACTAAACCTAAGGAAATTTTACATATTGACGTCTGGATTGCAAATAGGCAAACAATGTACTTAACAGTAATTGATAAATTTACAAAACACGTAAAGATGTATAAATTAAGAAGTAGGTCCTGGGTAGATTTATTAGAAGCAATGAAATCGAGAATAGCAATGGTGAGAGTCAATTGTAATAGACGGAGAACCTGGTTTCACAGTAAAAAAATTAAAACAATATTTCGCGAAAAATAAAATAGAAGTTCACACCACAACCCCACAAAGGCACACAGGTAATTCAGACATCGAACGATATCATTCTACTTTAAACGAGCATATTACAATATGAAAGACTGGCATCAAAAATACGGACAATAAAAATTTAGATAACTTAGTTTTAAAAGCATTAGAAACTTATAATAAAACCATTCATTCTACTACGAAAAAGAAACCTTTAGATTTTATTAACGGAAAAACAAAGCAGAAGCGTACCAGAAAATTGCTAATAAGGTCCAGAAAAATAAAGAAAGGTATATAATAGATAAAATAAATAAGAACAGGGATAATGTATTTGAACTGATAATAATCATCAGTATGTAAAATCAAGAAATGTAATATCAAAAACATTTGAATTACAGCCAAAATACAAAAAGTTAAAAGATGAAACAACAAGCGGTCACTTCCACCAGGACAATAACAGAATTAAACACAATAGGGCCCAAGTTAAACGTAAATACAAATACGAAACTATTACTATTCCAAGTAACAGTGTTGGCAATAATAATAATCCTGACGGCAAGAAGAGTGCATACGCAAAAAATAGAAGTCCTTAACTTAAACGAAGGGCAAGTATACAAGATGATTCAAGATCAAGAAGTACAGGTTATAACAAGTTGCAAGAAAATATTACTTAGCCTTAACTTAAACTCATGGTCAAAAACATTAATTATTATTGAGAACAATATTGAAAAATTAATAAACGGAAGCAAATATTTAGCGATGAAGCATAATTTTATGTCACTAGCCGAAGAAATAGAAAATTTAGTACTACACAATAAGAATAGAAAACGTGTAATAAATGTAGTAGGCAAAGAATTAAAATACATAGCAGGAGAAATGCATTTAGACGATAAAAAGGAAATAAAAGAAAAATTAAATGCAATAGACAAAAATAACGACGAACTCATGCAAAACTTAAATAATCAAGTCCACATCAATGAAAATTTTAACGAAGCCATAGCAAAAGTAACGAAACACATTAATGGCCGGTTTCACAGTCCAGGCTTAAGCCAGAGCTTAGTTAAGCCACGGGTATGGCTTAAGCCCAGAACTTAAGCCTACTCGGTTTCACAGTACTCAGTTAGCTGAGGCTTAGTTAAGCCGCGGATGAAAATTTTTAAGTTGTCAGCACTGCGGTAATTGTGAATTTTTTTAAAGGAAAATTGCCATTGTGGATTAAAAACTAAGCGAAAAGAAGAAGATCTTTTTATTTACCAGTTTGTTGTGGTTTTTTTCTGGAAGGATATCAAATCCAAAATCATTGTGGCAGAATGTTTCGGCAACGTAAACCATCAAAGCCGAATGTATCTACAGCCGGAACCGAGAATAAAAATCAACGTCATCCCATTTCTCGAAATGTTGCGGGCGACTCTTTATAATTTTTTCACGGGTCACACCTTGCGATATTATATTATACATTTCTTGGTCTCTTATATCCTCTGCATCAGATAAATAACTCATTTTTGTCTTAAACTGTTTGGATTCTTCTTAAAACGTCAAATGGAATGCTGACACTAGCTGCCAGACAGTACTCAAAACTGCTAATTAGATAACTATTTTTCGCTTGGAAAATTTCAATTTAGTTTTAAAATATAACTTTTGAAATATGCACGTTCATTTAATAACAAAAATTATAATATTTAGGCAAAATATATATTTAGCAATAATTTCTTATGTGTTCACAGCAAAATCTGAGGCTTAGGCCTTCGAGATGACGGGCTTAAGTTAAGCTTTCCTTAAGCCAGTGATTTCACTTAAGCCTTGACTGTGAAACCGAAATATTTTTTAAGCCTTGGCTTAAGCCATCGCTGTGGCTTAAGCCTTGACTGTGAAACCGGCCATAAGAGGAGTCAGTACCAAGATTTGTAAGTTTCATACATTTTTCAATGCGAATTTCTGGAAAACTATTTGTACCAGAATTATGATTTATATCTTAAATTAAAGGTAACGAAGAAATCTAGTAAATAACGTCGAGAAAATAAAAAAAATGTATTGGAATGGAGATATTAGCTCGGAAAATTGTAAAAAATGGTAAAAAGTGATTTTTTTCAAATCAAATTCCTGTTAGTAGGTATTCTCATTTCTTTAGATTGTGACTATTTTAGAAAGATAAAGCCTAAATCTAGCAAATAACGTCGAGTTTTTTCATTTTTAGTGGCGCTTTTTTTAATTGTTTAACTCTAATAGTACTTGTTTTTTCTCTCGATATTTCACAGACGAGAAATTTCAATATTTCGTTGAAAGTTGTAGAAATATAAAGAAAAATAGTATATTTAACAATTATGTGCAAAATAAAATTTAGGAGAGTTCATTCTCGTTAAAAATTTTCAATTTCTTTAAACTGCAAATTTTCATTTTCGTCTTAAATTGTCACATGTTTGGTTTCTGCCTTTTACGCTAGATGTCTCTAATGTGACTTATGGTCTAGGTCTACGCTAATTTTATATGAATTTTCATACTTTCAGCACACAAACCTACGTATAGTAAGTTTTATTGCCTACAGGCTCGCTGGTATCTAAATTGAAATTTTTACTGAGTACTGACTCCTCTTAATACACAGCAACCCTTCTTAAAATTACGGATGCTATTCGCGTAAATTTGGACAATGATCTTCTTACTATTCTTACCCTACTAGATATCTCAAAAGCATTTGACACTATCAACCATAGTATTTTATGTATGAAACCTTCCACATAATACAATTTCAGACATAGGGCTACTCGTTTTGTAGCGAACATTTTGTCTGATCGCAAGCAGTTTATTAAAACTGGTAATCATACCTCTTCAGTTTTACTTATACTGTCTGGAGTACCACAAGGCTCTATTCTTTCTCCCCTCCACTTCACTCTTTTTATCGACGATATAACCTCCGTGGTCATGTATTCTCAAATCAATATATATACGCAGATGGCGTACAAATCTATTATGCTAAACCATAGAGTAAAGAAACCTATAGAGACCGAAAATATATGGCAGAAATTCTCATAGATATTGACCACAAGAGCCGAATCTAACAGCGCCGCATTTTTGAAACTATACTAAAGGAAATGTATTTGCTTATCATGATTACCGCCATCTGGCTGTCCATCGCTATATTGGTTCCCTATGCACTTGCGTGTATTCTGATATGGAACTTTGAAAGTTCTTTAGTTTATAGAGAAATACTTTATACGAAGCTTGTATTGTATGAATGCAGATGTATTTAAATCTGTCTTTCTAATGAAAATAATTGTGCTTGCTTTTTTTTTGTGATGAGTGGAGAGCTACTGTACTGAATTGACTTGCATCGGAGAACTACAATAGAAGCAATATTAAAAATTGTTGATACGATTTTTCACTTCTGAGTATAGAGAATGGTAGATTTCATATTTTATGATTTCGTTTAAGACTTTATTGATTTGCTAGTAATGATGGATACATTTTTTTTCTCGGATATTTTTATTTGATCCTGCGATAAACTGTTTTTAGGAGGCTCATGGAGGTGGGTATACTTGCAGGATCAAATGAAATGAGCATTAGCTGCGTTTTGATCTGGTTCATTGGAAATTTGAAATTTATTTGGATCTAAAAAATGTCTGTAGGTAGCTATGATTTTACATATAAGGATTATCAAATTGCCATGATTTTAATTTTCACAAAACGTCGAACCTAAATTAAATTTGCTTCAAATTTTGAATTTTATACTCTATAAAAGCATTGCAATGATAAGGTTTCTTATGAATTTAGAACATCATGTTTATTTGTTCTTGACACTCACGTCAATCAATAATTTCCTTTGATCCGGATCAGGAAAACGGAATGCGGCCATTCTGAAGGTTTCCAAATCTTTCAAGAGAATGCTATGGTGATTATGCATTTTGGCGGAAAAATAGATAGAATTTTAAGAAATTAGCAAAAATTTTTCAATGTTTCGTTTTGACGTCCTATAAGTGCCGACAAAATGGGCATGGAGACTCAGAGAGGTAATTAGACATTTACATATTTGAAATTTTTGACATGACAGTTATCTTCACAGATTGCGCAACAAAGAAGTTAGATTAGGTTAATGGAGAAAGTATTTAAAGTCAGAAATCTTCCCTTCTACTGCCCAAACGAAGCATCCACAATTTTCTCCATATCAATTTCGGTACTGTATGGTAGAATTTAATTTCACTTACAATTTTTATTGCAAATGAATAATCGACAGTGGTGTTTTATAGGGGCTGTGAAAGGACATATATTTAACTTAAAAAATATCGGTTAAGCTGTTAAATTTTGTGAAATGTTTTTTGAACTGTGCTATTGATTCAGCTTTATGAGTAAAATGTTCTTTAAGTTTTACAACTTATTTGAAGCACAGATGGGTTTTATTTTCAATTTTTAAAAGTTGTTTGTTTCTACTCTTCTGTGTATTCTATGTTAAATTTTAAACATATTTTCATAATTTTGTGTGCATCAGCTTCATACAATGCTTTAATAATATGATATGAAGCAATACCATCAGAAGTGTCTAGATCAAATTAGTTATTGTATTTCGCACAGATTTTACTAAATGAAGACAATCGTAAAATTAATCTATTGAATCAGAATCATTTGAAATGTAAGATGATCGTTAGTAACTACAAGATTCATCTACATCTTTTCAGGGTTCCGTGCAACAAAAGAAACCCTTTTAAGTCTTTCATGTGTCCGTCCGTCTATCTGTCACAGAGGTTTTTATCGAAAACGACGTGACGTGTCAAACATTATGAAAATTTTTTTTTTAATTTTAATGTAGGTGGGTTGAGCTCCCTAAAGAAAATTTGTTTTTTTTGTATCTTGTGGGGTGTTTGAAAGAGTTACTTTCAAGGAGACGAAAAAATTTTAAGTACATTTTTTATAAAGATAAAGGCCAAAATATTTTTTCTGCTGGAACCATTTTTTACTCCGAACCTACTAACCTTGATAGTATCAAAATTTTAGCTTTAGAAACCTAGAAATTCAGGGGAAAAGGTATTTTTTCGAACATTTTGGGCTTTACTCTTATAATCAATTTACTAAAAAAAATTTGGAATCCTTGAAAGTAACCGATACAAATACATGATACAAGAACAAAGGAGCAACAAAAAATCATATTTCATAATGTTTAACTATTGGAATATGTGCCCGTTATGAAGACCTAACGTTCTGTCCAATTTCGAATTCCTACGTCACGTCGTTTTCGATAAAACTTCTGTGACAGACAGAAGCATGGAGTTACTAAGGATCATCTTATATTCCACATGATTCTGTTTCAATAGCTTCATTTTATGATTCTATCCATTTAGTAAAATTTGTGCGAAATACAATAATTAAATTTGATCAGGACACTTTTGATGTTATTGCTTCATGGGATATTATTACAGCATTGTACGATGCTGATGCCAACAAAAATAGTGAAAATGTGCTTAGGATTCAATAAAGAATACAAATAAGAGTAAAACAAAATTACTTTCAAAAATTTGAAACAAAGCCCGATATACAAATATTATGTTGGTCATAGCATCAGCCATCCATACTTTAAATAAGTTGAAAAAATTACATAATGAAAATTTTACAACAACTGCACAGTTCGAAAAACAGTTTCGAAAAATTTCACAGCTTATTCGATCTTTTCAATGTTATATATAATGTATTCTTTCACAGCCCCTATAAAACACCACTATCACTTGATTATACATTTGCAATAAAAATTGTACGCGAAATTAAATTCTACCATAGAGTATGGAAATTGATATGGAGTAAACTGCGGTTTGATGCTTCGTTTTGACAGTAGAGGGGAGGTTCTGTGACTTTAGATACTTTCTCCATTAATTTCCTGTAACTTTCTTATTGCGCATTCTGTGAAGATATTTGTCATGTCTAAAATTTCTAATAAATGTTCAATCACTTCTCCAAGTGTCCATATTATAGGCTGTCAAAGTAAAAATATCAAGAACTGAAAATAAGAATTATTTTCATTTATACTAACCAAAAAATCATTTAGGAAAAGTTATAGAAGCATTGATAGGAATGCAGTATTATGATCCTTGTTACCGAATCTTCAAATTTTCTATACTTTTTAAATTTATGATTTTTATTCGAAATTATAAAAAGTATCTTTCTTTTTGTATTTTAGAAATCAGAAATAATAATTAAAATTTGATAAAATAAAAATCAAAATCTGATTTATATTTTAAAAATCCAAAATAGAAATTTGAACATGATTTTTATTTTAAACATCATAAAATGATTGTTAATTTAAAAATCAAATATAAAAATCAGCAAAAAATCTGGGACAATTCCTATGATACCTTAGATGAAGGCCCGTATGTAATTTGCATCCATTCACATATGTCGTACAACCTTCAGCATATTTCGACACATATTTAAAATCAACCGTCAAAATATTTTTCACAATTTCGTGAAATGAAAATCAATTTCTGCTTTTATTATGGATTTTTAAAATAAAATTCAGTTTTTAAATTTTTGTTTTTGATTATTAGAAAACAATTTGTTACATATGATTTTTTTTTAAAACATTCATAATCGTTACGATTCCTGAACAAAATTGAAAAAAATTTGCATATTTTTTAAAATTCTAACCATTTTCCTGCCAAGAAGCATGATCACTTGAAAGATCTGGAAACCTCAGATTACCTTTCATTTGACCCTGCAAGTATACCCTCCTACATGCAACCGTTTTTTAGATCTTCCTAAAAAACAGTTTATGGTAGGATCAAATAAAAATATGCGTCCATCATTACCAGCAAATCAATAAAATCTTAAACGTAATCATAAAATATGAAATCTACCATTCTCTATACTCAGAAATGAAAAATCGTATCAACAATTTTTAGTATTGCTACTATTGTAGTTCTCCGATGCATGTCAATTCAGTACAGTAGCTCTCCAGTCATCACAAAAAAGAAAAGCAAGGCACAATTATTTTCATTGGAAAGACATTTTACTTTCTTTGAAACAAAGGTACGCTTGGTAAAAACCCTAATTATACCGATCCTGGCATACAGAGACGTAGTTTATGGGAACCTCGATTCGCTATCTTGACAAAAACTTAAAGTTCCTCTCATTGAACCAATACTAAATAAAAATAATCTTGAAATAGACTTAGAAAACAAAGTATTTTTAATGAATGAAAGAGAATAGTATGAAAATGAAGAAAATGTTATATTAAAGAAAAATCTAAAAATTGCAGAAAACTCATGTCAGGTGCTCTTGGATAATACCAAATGTAATTTCAAAATAAATAACAAAACCGCAATAAAACACATAAGTAATAATATTGTAGTTACAAAAAATATGTCAAATATAAACATAATTCATAACTGTAATCGATTTGAAATAAACACATCAAAAAACAATTTAATTAAATTCGAAAACTGCAAACTGCAAATTAACAATGTATCATACGAAAATTATGTATTTAACGAAAATTTTGTAATACCAAATTTCAACAATTTAACTACTATCAAAAATATTGTAATGAACTTTTCATTAAAAGATTTGCACATTAACTATTTGAATAATAGAAAAGTAATCGAAATCTTAAAACATAGAGGCGTCTTTCATGAACGAATTACATTCAGCACGATTCCCGTAATAATAATAATTTCAATCATAATGATTGTAATCTTCCTTATTAAACAATATCGTAAACAGGGTTCAAACGGTAAAATCGAATTACAATTATTCAATTCTTCGGTGAAAAATCGTAAGGAAGGGCGGATCACTTCCCCATAAGGTTCACCTTTTTTTTTCATATAATCAAAAATTTTATTAAAAATCCCAGATACAGATTCAGCTAATTTATTCCTGCACCGGAAAATACTTTTCATTAATTTCTGAAAAACAAAATTATCACATATCATTTTTAAAGATTCTCACACGCACGTTTTGTAGAAGTAAGCATTTTACTCGAAGAAGAAAAACCTAATGAAAAGTTCAAAGTAATTAGAAATGCAGTCTGTTTTAAAATTCTACACGCGGAGGTTTTATTTTAATAAACTTTAAAGTTAAAGATGTGTTCTTTTCCCTCCTATTTTTTTTATTATCTTGTTAAAATGGTAAAATTTGAAAAGTTATATAAAAGTAGTAATTAAGTATGAATTTTTTACTATTGTTATCCGATTCAGAGTTCCTCCCACCAGAATTAGCAGCTCTTAATCACAAATGCAGTTCAATTCTTTTTAAAATTTTATGGTCGTCATTACCTATATAAAAACGATGATGGAGGTCAGAATATTATTTTTCAATGTACATAGTTCTAGTTGTAGGTAGAGCTAAGAACAATTACTAGAGTGAATGAAATTCGTTTCAGGACAAAAAATTAATAAATATTTCTTCAAAAAGAAATACCAACAAATTGGGGATCCAACGCTGCATATTTTAAGCAAGAAAATCCTTTCCTTCAAAAATTGTAATGCTTGTCTTCACCTTATTTGTTAATTTATTTAGTTAAAAGTTTCCCGTTTGATCCCACAAGTCCTTTCTCAGCCACTGAAGCTTTCTATGTATTTATTCATACCCAGTTATGTATATATGTATACTTATGTATACATAATTTCATCTCTGATGTTAAGGAATTTCTCTTAAAAACTAAGAAAAGGTAGAGTCTATGAAATTTGGTGAACATAACGGAATGCTTTGGACCTACAGCTTCATAGGAAACCTACATAGCTACAAGGTTGTATGCCATATACTCAGCAGGGTTAGCCTCAGATTACTTTCCGAACAAAATAATAGCTCACACCTTTTTATTTCAGTTCTGCTCATCAAATTATACAATTTGAAATCCCTAACAAATCTGAAATTTATAATATATTTTTTCTTTGAAATTATTTCAATCAATAAAACGGTTCATACTTCTTTTAATACATTTAATGCAACAAAAATTTTAAAGACTCTTAAATCGTTTGAATCCCATTAAAATTAACTCATAAAGGCTCGTTTCCGGAACAGAGCTTGTTTAGTAACAAATAAGGAAAAATAAACGAAAGGACAATGAAACGATTTCAATTTCAATCTTTCATAAAATTAATTTAAAAAATAATTTATAAAACACTTCAAGTAAATTTTAATGAACAGGAACGAACAAAGGACCCCAAGGGATTTTCAGAATCTTTCGCGGCCGTTTTACACTTCTCCTTTAGTACCCTCAAGGCAAATTATTTTAACGGCTCAGTTGCAATGGGAGTGTGGTGTCAGTTTTATCAAAAGCGGCATAATAGAAGCGGAAGAATTACAAATTAAGGTTTCTCGTGTAGAAAAATTGTAGAAAAGGTATGAGATTATTTCAAGGTGTACCCATCACCTAAGAACAATGAAGGAATGAAGAGAACGCTTCTCATAATTACAATATCATTAAAATCGGGAAATTTCTGATATCGTGAGCCAAATTGATGAGATGTCTCTCCAAAGGAAAATTCCATTTTATTTATGGTTAAATATTTGAAATTTATGTATTATTTAAGTAGAGCTCAAGAATAAACAAATTTATAAAAATGAATTAATTTGTAGTATTTCACGAAAGCATATAGCAGTGGATGTGATATGGGATAAAACATAACTTGAAGAAGAAATGTTGGCTAAGAAAATTAGTAAAAGCTAAATTAATCTAATATAATGAATGACATTTTTGACAGCTTTACTTATTTGATTGAAATTTCAGTTTCAGTTTCAATTTTAATTAAATCAGATTCTGCTAATGTTATTTAAAATATGATTTAAGTCCGCTCAATTTAAATTATGAGTCCGCTTAAGCCGGACAATAAATGAGTCCGCTCAAGTTTCGAGCGATAAATCATCGCTCATGTGTTGAGCGGACTCAAGTCCTGAGTTGAGCGATAAATTGATATGACAAATGAGTCGGCTCATTTACAACACTGCTAAATTGGTGCAATTATTCCACCAATAAACTTGCACTTTGCCATCGTATTGATATTTATATATGAATTTTTTTGACATATTGTTTTTTTATAAAAACAAATTTTGCTTTTAATGTTTTTATTTTTTTATTTAAAATACATACTAACCTTTAACTATCAATGTTGGTTGCTTCTTTGTCAAATAGAAGTTTTACAATTCTGAACTGTAGGTCAAGGGTTTGCGTAAAATGTCACTATCTTAGAGTTAGGTGTGTATACAATAATCAAAAGTAACCTTAGCTAGGAGGTTGTCGCTGTCGTCATGTAATAACCTTCTTTTAGTGATTGTCTATTTTTTTATTGTTCTGACTTAATCAGAGCAACCTGACAGCATTGACTCTATATAGGAGCGGCTTATCTAAGCTCTAACTCCTGTTCAGTTGAAGGAGCAGGTAAAAAGCAGAATTCCGTATTTAAAACGCCGGTGTACTTATACTAGGATTTTACTAGATCGGACTTGCAACTGAAACTCTCTTTTTTTATTCCATTGTTAACTCTATATATAACACTGTGATATATAAGATTGTGATCAAGGTGTAATATACCTTAACTTGCATTCTTGCTTTCATATTCACGAATGACCCATTTCGGTTTATGCGAGTTGAATGTCGCTGACCGCACTTGCATGGGTCGAAATTAATTAATTGCACATTCTTATGATTTTCGGGTTTGCGTCACTTTAGGGTATTGCATTATATTAAAATGACTATCAGAACCAGCTTAACACAAGCTCGCTGCATGGACATGTTTAATAAATAAACCGTCAACAATACATGCGTTTCATCACTTAGTCGGTGTTAGTATTAGTATGTTACACTAAACATAAACCAAACACCAGATGAAATTACATGCAGAAAACATTAAACAAAATAGATTAAATATTATGTAGACGTTTTTTTAAAACATGCTTAGAAACGTCGAGAACAAAATGCTCAGCCGTGTTATTAACAGATATACACATGCGATTAACAGGCTCATACTTGCTAAAGTTAGACCTTGAGGAGTTAACATGCAACAAAGGTAGCCTTCTTAAATTGTGCCTACTATTACGGAAAGAGATTTTGTTAAGTATAAATGGAGAATCAATATTCACGTTTAAGAGTTGATGCACAAACGTTATATCGGCAACCATACGACGTTTGTCAAGCGAGTGCTTAGTTAAAAGCTTCAAGCGATCCTCATAGGGTGGAAGAATTAATGAATTATTCCAGGGTAGGTGCCTGAGAGCAAATCGTAAGAAATTTAGCTGAACAGACTCGATACGGTCGATGTGTATACCATAAAATGGAGACCAGACCAGGCTAGCGTATTCAAGAAGGGGTCTCACAAAGCAAGTATACAAATGCAATGTAATGGTGGGATTCGAGAACTCTCGAGACCAACGTTTTATAAAGCCCAGCATAGAACTACTCTTTGATACCATGAAGTTTATTTGGGAGACGAGATTCAATCTTTGGTCACATTTGACACCCAAGTCGCAAACAGAACTAACACGGCGAATCGAGGAATTCGAGAATTTATAATCATAAGTGATTGGTTTCAGATTCCTGTGGAAAGTCATAACCTCACATTTGCCGATATTGAGTACCAAATGATTGCTTTTGCACCAGTCGTAAAATTTGTGGAGGTCACCTTGTACAAGTTCACAATCGTAAAAAGATTTAATATGAGCGAAAAGTTTAATATCGTCAGCATAAATCAAGACTTTGCAGTGCTTCGTAACAGATACAATGTCGTCAATAGATAGAATAAAGAGCAACGGGCCCAGGTGACTTCCTTGAGGTACCGCGGACGAAGCTTTCAAGATTCTAGAGAAGGAATGGCGGAAATTGATTTGGTATGTTCTGTTATCTAAATATGACTCCGTCCATTTTAGGAATATTAGAGGAAACCCATACTTTTCCATTTTAAACAATATCACGGAGTGAGATAACTTGTCGAAAGCTTTACTGAAGTCAGTATAGATACAATCTGTCTGGAAGCCTTTTGCAAACCCGCCATTAGTATCCGAGATAAATTTTAATAAGTTGGTGGTTGTAGACCTGCCGAAAATAAACCCATGTTGGTTTGAAGAAAGCAAATTCTTACAGGAAAATGATAGCTGAGAGTAAATAATTGATTCAAATAATTTTTGCATCCAAGATAATTTCGCAATAGGCCTATAGTTAGAAATATCATTTTTACTACCTGTTTTGTGGATAGGTGTGATGAAAGAATTTTTCCACAGCTGCGGAAAACAACCACTATCGACGATTTTTGGAAAATAAATCTCAGCGGGGCTACTAGGGAGAGGCAACATGACTTCACAAAGGCTGGAGGAATCCCATCGGGACCCGTTGTGAAGTCATTTGGAAGCCCATTAATATGATCAAGTATATGCTCATGTGTAATTGTAGGGATAGTGAATGAAACTTTATGAGAGTCGTTCATATAATTAAAGTTGCTATTACGAGGTTGGAAATTTGAAGAGGAAAATGCATTTTCAAAAAATGAAGCAAACATATTGCAAATTTCAGACTAAACGTCACTAGCAGAATCTTTGTACCTCATGGTATTGGGGTAGTTGTCGCTTTTTTTTTCATATAAGTAAACCTAAAAAAGTTACGTGGGTCACTAAATAATTTCACATGCATACTTTGAATATACTGATCATAGAGTGAAGAGGAAAGTTCGTTGAACTCATTATAGGATGTGAGGAAGTTGCTGTGACTTATAATGTCCTTGTCCCGCAAATATCCTTTCCACAGTTTATTCTTTCTACTTTTAAGGCGTTTCAGCTCTTTATTGAACCATGGCGGTGATGTTTTAGAGATCCGCTGGCGCTAAGGGAGAAGCGAATAAATCGAAAAGAATTATGTAAAACTTAGAAACAACTTCGTCAACACTATTGCAAGACAGCAATGTGTTGAAATCAATAGAGGTAAGTCTACCAGAAAGTTCCGAAAAGTCAGCCTTTCTAAAATTGAAAAAGTATTGTGTTTCGTCACAATATGCGAGATTTTCGGTTTCATGGCAATATGTAATTAGTAGAGGGAGGTGATATTTGTCAAGAGTAGACATTATAACTGAGCTATTGCACCCATTGGTAATGCTTGACCCATATTATTGTTTGAAATGTAGAAATGGTGCGTTGCAAGATATTGTGCATAGATGAGTGCTAGCCATATTACATTAGGTACAAACTTCAAAGCAATTAATATAGTATTGAAATTCACCAAGGAGAGTATAGTTTAAAATAACTGAAATATTAATTTCCCAGCCGTACATAATTTTACTCACATTTGAAAACATGCTAAGTTGACTGGAGTAAGGGTATGGAAGCACAAGCTCGTGGGAAATATACATTTAAGTTCATGGCGTAGGCATAATCTACATATAACTAAACACACAAATAGCATGTACATTTCCCTCAATATATGTAAGCGTATATATCTCAATCGCACCAGATCAAAACCCTCGAGATATATTTTCGAAGCCATGAAACAGAAACCCTGGTCCGATTCTCTAAAATATTCTAATATTGATACATATGGAAAAGTGACCAGGCATTGAATTTGTGTACGCCATAAAACCTAAACTACTACAGGAAAATAGTCTTCAAGTAATTTAAAACTTGGCGCATTGCCTTCCAAAAGGCTACACTTACTATATATTTTACTTAAGCAAATAAAAATTGTTTTGATGAAAAAGTAGCCTTACTATTTTACGCTCAATAATTCTCACCTGCGGAATTGTTGCATGTGGGTATGTGCGGACGTAGGCCGAATTTGCAGGCGGATTCATTAGACCGCGATACATTTGCATATGCAATTATTTCTGAACAGAGAGTTTTTCTTTACGGAATCGTAGTGATTTGGCCAAGATATTGTTTTTTTAAATAATTTTCTTAAGAAAAGTATACGAATTTCATTATGGTTGTGAGGATAAGAAAGCAAGCTTACTATTATTATAAGACAATTTTTTATATAAATAGTAGTTTAGGGCGCAACAGCTATTCAAATTAAATTTTTGTCAGTTTCACATAAGAACACAGCAAATATTTTAGATTGAATATTGGGACTAAGTTAAGGCTCTCATGACTACAGTGACAGAGTCTGTTTCATGGTTTGGGAACTACTTCTCCTCATTGCATATTTCCCTTAAGCCTGTGTAATTGTATATTAAATCATCATCGTTTATTCCCGGAAATAATTTAAATAATTAATTTGCCAGTCTTTTCTGTTGTATATAGCCGGCAGTTTCTCATATTTTCTGTCTTAATTCACAAAATTTACAGAGAGATTAATTAATTTTTAATTTTTTTATATTCGTTCTTGAATTTTCTGCTTTTTAGCACTTACATAAAACGGTGGGCATCTCTTCTTTATCTTATTATATATATATATATTATAGATGCCTGTACGGGTTTTTTGTATAGCAACCCTACGAAGAAGTGGCCCGATTGGTGTCATTTTCGAACTTAAATTTCGCTCTCAGGTCTATACTTTGACACATGAGGCAGTGTCGAACTATATAGTGAAATAGTAAAGTTTTGTATGGCAACACCAAGAAAGAGCTGCCCGAATTGCACCACTTTTGGACCTGTATTTGCAATTTTTATGCAAACGCCGTGTACATAAATGTACTCTACACGTTGACGCATTATCAGGCAGCTTTTAAGTATATGTATAGTGAAAAACTAAGATTTTGTATGGAAATACCAAGAATAGGTAAACCGATTTAGTCTTTTTATGAAATTTCATTTACTATTACTATGAAAACACCATGTACCAAATTTTAGATCTCTACGTCGACGCGTTCTCAGACAGTGCCCGAATATATAGTTAAAAATCAAATTTTTGTAAGGCAATGCTACGAAAGAGTTGCTTGAATGGTGCAATTCTTGAATTTAAATTTATATTTTTTCTTAAAATAACGTTTACAAAATTTGAGCTCTCCACGTCGACGTATAGTGCAAAACCAAAATTTTGTATGGTTCACTAACAAGGAGTTGCCAATTCCAATTTTTCTCCCCGCAAAAGAACTTATTCGGACTATTACGAACATTAAAAAAAAAAATGCGAAATCGGTCCAGCCGTTCTGAAGTGAAGCGAGCGTTTTATTTTTATAAGGGTTTTCGAATAAGAGGTGTTATTTTGATATTCAAAGAAAAATGCCATTTTTTGAGATAAATGATCGGATCTTTATTTCATTATAAAGAGGAAGGTATGCCGTTAATAATGGAAAATAACATCAGCCAAATTGACCACCACGACCACGCCTACAGGACCATATCCTTTTCATGTTCATGTTTCCATAACCAAATCGCAAAGTGGCTGCCCTATGTCCTCGATAGCCTCACGAATTCCATCTTTGAGGTCTTGAATCGACGCTGGGCTGTTGGCGTAGACCTTCTCTTTCACGTGGCCCCAAAGAAAGATGTCGCAAGGTGTTAAGTCACAAGATCTCGGTAGCCAATTGTGATCACCTCTTCGAGAGATAACACGGTCCGGAAACTTTTCCCGTAAAAGATCAATGGTTTCGTTGCTTGTATGGCACGTAGCGCCGTCTTGTTGAAAGTAAACGTTGTCCAGATCAATACCATCCAATTCCGGCCATAAAAAATCATTAATCATCTGTCGATAGAGCAATCCATTCACCGTAACTGTTGCTCCAGCCTCATTTTCGAAAAAGTAAGGTCCAATGACCCCGCGGGACCATAAACGGCACCAAACAGTCACATGTTGAGGATAGAGAAGCTTTTCAACAATAACTTTTTGGTTTTCCGAGCCCCAGATGCGACAATTTTGCTTGTTGACGAAGCCATCGATGTGGAAATGGACTTCATCACTCAAGATGAGTTTTCGATGGAATTCCGGATCATTTTCATGCATTTCAAGGACCCAATCAGCAAAGACTCGACGTTGTTGATGATCGGCCGGCTTGAGTTCTTGTGTTAACTGAACTTTATAAGTCTTAAGACCAAAATCTTTATGCAAAATACGGTGTAATGACGTTTGTGGAATACCTAATTCGAAAGAACGACGAGGAATTGACAAACCTGGGTTTTCTTCAACACTTTCGGCTACAGCAGCAATATTCTCGGCTGTTCTTGAGCGACGTGCACGGGTTTTATTCTTCACATCACTAACTTGTCCCGACAGCTCGAATTTTTCTACCAATTTCTGTATTGCGGTCCGACAAGGTGCTTCACGACGACCCAAAAATATTCGAGTTTTACGAACCGTCTCTGCCACATGTTCACCATTTTTATAGTGAATTTTAATAATTTCAATGCGTTGTTGAATCGTGTTCCGTTTTTATTAATGGCGTAGTTTGTACTTGTCAAATGTCAAAAAATGACAGCCCCAAAAGTGACATCTACCGAAATAGCGGGCTAATTAAAATAACACCTCTTATTGGAAAACCCTTACTCCAACCAATTAGGTGCAGTAAATCAAACTGACCAACAATGTCGCGATAACTGTTAAGTTTTAGTTACTTGTTTGTCGCCTTTTTGTTCAAATAGCCTTTTTATCTGAAAAATTTTCTTTTATGTAATAGCAGAAACCACAAAAAATTAATAGATATTAACGTTGGTTGAGATAAATTCATTTGTATAATAAAGTAATCAGGCGCGTATACGGGGGATGGTTACGGGGGTCGTGACCACCCCCAAAGCGCCACCTCACCTTCGTGATGAATTGAATGTGGTGCTGAGCTGTAGAGTGAGTTAAAGGACGAGTTCCGTATTGTACGTCAGCGATTAATATTGGTATTGTAACAAACTTCGCTAATCTGCTGCGACAGCTAGCGTTGGGTTGGGCGTTTGTTTGTCTTCTTTTGAATAGTAATAGTGGAGTCTGGAGTGGGCATAATAGTTATTTGCTCGTAGCTCTTCGTCTTTGAAACATGTACGATGTTTTTAGAATTTTCTTGTGTTTTATGTAGTGTCAAAAAGTCATTTATCACACAACCTATCACAGGATTGATAAGTAATTTTGGAATACTACATATTTATTACAGTATAAAATTGTTTAGAAAAAGGCATGCAATGCTTAGCAGCCCGGTTAATATGATGCTTTTATATTTTTGTTGCATCGATTACTCGTGTAGATGAAAAGAACACAATTTCGATATTTGAAAGTCTTATTGTTTCTAAGAAATTGGTCAGCGATCATAATTTTTTTTAACCTATCTTGTTTTCCGACATAAAATCGGTAACAGGTCAACTTGGTGAAGAGCTCACAGCCGAAGCATAAAAACTGACTTAACGAATTTTAAATTAGAGTTCTTCCAGTAGAACCCTAGTTCCATGCAATCAACGTCTAGTCACACGTTAATTTCTCATGGCGACACTGGCCTAAGTTGTTCAAATGTTTTACATTCTTAGGGAAGAAGCATGAAAATTTTCTTAGAAATATACTTGCAAATTGTTCCTAAGAGCTTTAATGAATGGTGTATTAATGAATTGGTGGATTGCTTCTGGTGGTTCACTCTTTCGGACAAGGGCACAAGCATCCAGTTTTCTTAGATTTCACATTTTTTCTTTAGATTTTTCATGCACTATTGGGACCGGATTTTGCAACTCTGAAAGCTTGGAAGAGGAGAATTTTTGTTTTCCCCGATTAAAAGTCCCTAACTCTCCACTCGCGATTCTCTAACATACTTAGGTAGTTAGGGAAAACGTCGGAAGTATTGCAATATTGAAGGACGGCTAACACTGTGTGGGAGGGTCGTAGAGCATTGGGGGTTTTTCCTTCAGATTTAGGGTCTAAAACACACAAATATAGATGACAGATTTTTAGGGAGGGGCTTATGGGGATGGGGGTCGTACAACCCCTCATGGGGGGTTGTCCAAAATACGTCATGTTTGGTATCAAATTAAAGATGGAGAAGTGAGTAATGTAGTGGTGTAGTTTTTTCTTATCATTATAACTTCATATCTAACTTTTTACCGCCGAAAGGCGGATCTTTTGCACTTAGGTCATATACACCCCAGTTCCTATATTTTGCATATATGTCTTCCGCAGATTTCTTCAAAATACTAAAATACTAAGCGTATTTTCCATATTAGTTAGATAAGAATTCTCTCTAAACCAAAGTAAAATTTCATTTGAAAATACGCTATATAGGCATAGATGGTATGTATTGTGTCTTAAATGTGTGATGTTTATGTTTAATAGAAATACATGGCCTTATTTGTTATTTATCTTATTAAATATTATTATATCAGCCTAGCGACGTTCGTTAATGCACACTGATCTGAACTGACTTGTTATGTATCAAAAGCTACACTTACTCTACTAATAAAACAAAAATGTAAATAAAAATTAAATTTAATATTTCAAAATTAATATTAAACTTTGAAATATCTCGACACATTTTTCGACCAAAGAGAGTCGCTAAATTAGTAGGCGTTTTATTTGTGGACTTTTTATGAATATTGTGATTGACTTTTCGATAATGGCTATCTCTCTGCCATCGAATGCATTAGTGCTAATATTTACTGTTAGTTCCAATTGTGTTTGTAGTTATGTCCTGATATTAAATGTAAATTGTACTATTTTGTGCCTGGTGTGGAAATAGAATGTGTTGTCTGTTTGATCTTTATATGCAGCCATTCTTGTCGACAATCAAGTAAGATGTTGAATCTATTTAGACTTTATTGATAACACTAGCTTCCTATACACTCTTTGGAGATTTTTCACAATCAACCTTAATGCCTTTTGTCAAAATACTAAGCTCTTTCTTTCCTCTATTGTAATATTTTCGTAGTGATTTATTTCTTTTCGTGTCTTTTTGCAAGTAATCATTTATTTTGATAACTTTTAGTGTTAAGTTCGCTTTCAACGTATGTAGATTTTTCCTGAGATGACGACTCACTAGTAGAATATTTAACATTACATAAAGATATGTATGTATGGATCTCCATTGCTTTGTATACATTTAGCTAGTAACTGATCTTTCGGTCAGTCCATTGGATTGTGGGTTATACGGACTAGATGTGACATATTCAATTTCCCATTCTTTAGTGAATATTGTAAACTAAGATGAATTAAAAGGTGGACCGTTGCACGAACCAAAAGTATGAGGGATTCCATCTCTAGTAAAAATGGACTTTATTTGGGGTACTATAGATGAGGAGTTGGCGAACAGAAAGACATTTATGTGCCATTCCTAAAAAAATAACAGAAAACGCATAAAACTGTATAAATCAATGTACTTTCGAAAATATCCTACTATGATTTTAATACTTTGTGCTACTTTCGGTGTCCTTTTCGGCATGTTAATAACATAGAAAAATATGAAATATACTAGAAAAAAAAATGAAATGGACACGTGCTTTTCTGACTGCACAAACTGCACGCATTGAGGGGCATGTTCCTTTTTATTCGCACATTGATGGAGCAATCCATTCACCGTAACTGTTGCTCCAGCCTCATTTTCGAAAAAGTAAGGTCCAATGACCCCGCGGGACCATAAACGGCACCAAACAGTCACATGTTGAGGATAGAGAAGCTTTTCAACAATAACTTTTTGGTTTTCCGAGCCCCAGATGCGACAATTTTGCTTGTTGACGAAGCCATCGATGTGGAAATGGACTTCATCACTCAAGATGAGTTTTCGATGGAATTCCGGATCATTTTCATGCATTTCAAGGACCCAATCAGCAAAGACTCGACGTTGTTGATGATCGGCCGGCTTGAGTTCTTGTGTTAACTGAACTTTATAAGTCTTAAGACCAAAATCTTTATGCAAAATACGGTGTAATGACGTTTGTGGAATACCTAATTCGAAAGAACGACGAGGAATTGACAAACCTGGGTTTTCTTCAACACTTTCGGCTACAGCAGCAATATTCTCGGCTGTTCTTGAGCGACGTGCACGGGTTTTATTCTTCACATCACTAACTTGTCCCGACAGCTCGAATTTTTCTACCAATTTCTGTATTGCGGTCCGACAAGGTGCTTCACGACGACCCAAAAATATTCGAGTTTTACGAACCGTCTCTGCCACATGTTCACCATTTTTATAGTGAATTTTAATAATTTCAATGCGTTGTTGAATCGTGTTCCGTTTTTATTAATGGCGTAGTTTGTACTTGTCAAATGTCAAAAAATGACAGCCCCAAAAGTGACATCTACCGAAATAGCGGGCTAATTAAAATAACACCTCTTATTGGAAAACCCTTACTCCAACCAATTAGGTGCAGTAAATCAAACTGACCAACAATGTCGCGATAACTGTTAAGTTTTAGTTACTTGTTTGTCGCCTTTTTGTTCAAATAGCCTTTTTATCTGAAAAATTTTCTTTTATGTAATAGCAGAAACCACAAAAAATTAATAGATATTAACGTTGGTTGAGATAAATTCATTTGTATAATAAAGTAATCAGGCGCGTATACGGGGGATGGTTACGGGGGTCGTGACCACCCCCAAAGCGCCACCTCACCTTCGTGATGAATTGAATGTGGTGCTGAGCTGTAGAGTGAGTTAAAGGACGAGTTCCGTATTGTACGTCAGCGATTAATATTGGTATTGTAACAAACTTCGCTAATCTGCTGCGACAGCTAGCGTTGGGTTGGGCGTTTGTTTGTCTTCTTTTGAATAGTAATAGTGGAGTCTGGAGTGGGCATAATAGTTATTTGCTCGTAGCTCTTCGTCTTTGAAACATGTACGATGTTTTTAGAATTTTCTTGTGTTTTATGTAGTGTCAAAAAGTCATTTATCACACAACCTATCACAGGATTGATAAGTAATTTTGGAATACTACATATTTATTACAGTATAAAATTGTTTAGAAAAAGGCATGCAATGCTTAGCAGCCCGGTTAATATGATGCTTTTATATTTTTGTTGCATCGATTACTCGTGTAGATGAAAAGAACACAATTTCGATATTTGAAAGTCTTATTGTTTCTAAGAAATTGGTCAGCGATCATAATTTTTTTTAACCTATCTTGTTTTCCGACATAAAATCGGTAACAGGTCAACTTGGTGAAGAGCTCACAGCCGAAGCATAAAAACTGACTTAACGAATTTTAAATTAGAGTTCTTCCAGTAGAACCCTAGTTCCATGCAATCAACGTCTAGTCACACGTTAATTTCTCATGGCGACACTGGCCTAAGTTGTTCAAATGTTTTACATTCTTAGGGAAGAAGCATGAAAATTTTCTTAGAAATATACTTGCAAATTGTTCCTAAGAGCTTTAATGAATGGTGTATTAATGAATTGGTGGATTGCTTCTGGTGGTTCACTCTTTCGGACAAGGGCACAAGCATCCAGTTTTCTTAGATTTCACATTTTTTCTTTAGATTTTTCATGCACTATTGGGACCGGATTTTGCAACTCTGAAAGCTTGGAAGAGGAGAATTTTTGTTTTCCCCGATTAAAAGTCCCTAACTCTCCACTCGCGATTCTCTAACATACTTAGGTAGTTAGGGAAAACGTCGGAAGTATTGCAATATTGAAGGACGGCTAACACTGTGTGGGAGGGTCGTAGAGCATTGGGGGTTTTTCCTTCAGATTTAGGGTCTAAAACACACAAATATAGATGACAGATTTTTAGGGAGGGGCTTATGGGGATGGGGGTCGTACAACCCCTCATGGGGGGTTGTCCAAAATACGTCATGTTTGGTATCAAATTAAAGATGGAGAAGTGAGTAATGTAGTGGTGTAGTTTTTTCTTATCATTATAACTTCATATCTAACTTTTTACCGCCGAAAGGCGGATCTTTTGCACTTAGGTCATATACACCCCAGTTCCTATATTTTGCATATATGTCTTCCGCAGATTTCTTCAAAATACTAAAATACTAAGCGTATTTTCCATATTAGTTAGATAAGAATTCTCTCTAAACCAAAGTAAAATTTCATTTGAAAATACGCTATATAGGCATAGATGGTATGTATTGTGTCTTAAATGTGTGATGTTTATGTTTAATAGAAATACATGGCCTTATTTGTTATTTATCTTATTAAATATTATTATATCAGCCTAGCGACGTTCGTTAATGCACACTGATCTGAACTGACTTGTTATGTATCAAAAGCTACACTTACTCTACTAATAAAACAAAAATGTAAATAAAAATTAAATTTAATATTTCAAAATTAATATTAAACTTTGAAATATCTCGACACATTTTTCGACCAAAGAGAGTCGCTAAATTAGTAGGCGTTTTATTTGTGGACTTTTTATGAATATTGTGATTGACTTTTCGATAATGGCTATCTCTCTGCCATCGAATGCATTAGTGCTAATATTTACTGTTAGTTCCAATTGTGTTTGTAGTTATGTCCTGATATTAAATGTAAATTGTACTATTTTGTGCCTGGTGTGGAAATAGAATGTGTTGTCTGTTTGATCTTTATATGCAGCCATTCTTGTCGACAATCAAGTAAGATGTTGAATCTATTTAGACTTTATTGATAACACTAGCTTCCTATACACTCTTTGGAGATTTTTCACAATCAACCTTAATGCCTTTTGTCAAAATACTAAGCTCTTTCTTTCCTCTATTGTAATATTTTCGTAGTGATTTATTTCTTTTCGTGTCTTTTTGCAAGTAATCATTTATTTTGATAACTTTTAGTGTTAAGTTCGCTTTCAACGTATGTAGATTTTTCCTGAGATGACGACTCACTAGTAGAATATTTAACATTACATAAAGATATGTATGTATGGATCTCCATTGCTTTGTATACATTTAGCTAGTAACTGATCTTTCGGTCAGTCCATTGGATTGTGGGTTATACGGACTAGATGTGACATATTCAATTTCCCATTCTTTAGTGAATATTGTAAACTAAGATGAATTAAAAGGTGGACCGTTGCACGAACCAAAAGTATGAGGGATTCCATCTCTAGTAAAAATGGACTTTATTTGGGGTACTATAGATGAGGAGTTGGCGAACAGAAAGACATTTATGTGCCATTCCTAAAAAAATAACAGAAAACGCATAAAACTGTATAAATCAATGTACTTTCGAAAATATCCTACTATGATTTTAATACTTTGTGCTACTTTCGGTGTCCTTTTCGGCATGTTAATAACATAGAAAAATATGAAATATACTAGAAAAAAAAATGAAATGGACACGTGCTTTTCTGACTGCACAAACTGCACGCATTGAGGGGCATGTTCCTTTTTATTCGCACATTGATGGACATGGTCCCTTCTGATCAGTTCTTGGGATGGCTTAAAGAAATCAATAGATTTTCGTGGATATGTGCCATTTTGCACGAAAATCTAGTTTAAGAGTCGAAAATCTTTTGTGCTTTTTTGAAAAAAAAACAGTGATTGAAAATAAAGAAAGTTCAGTATAGCGGACACTATTCTGTTATTCCCACTATTCCCGTTATTACCACTTTTAAGAAATGCTAGAATTATCACTATTAAGTTGACCTATTTCTATGTAAGTATTTTGAAAGATAGCCAATTGCTAGCACATATTTTATCTTTTGGAATTCAAACTACTACCCCCACTTTATAACAAACTATGTCTGGAGGCTCTGTTGAATGCTCTTTTTCTGGAAAATTTTTGAAATTGAGATGAATCAGTGTATGGGTAGACGTAATTTCAGAAAAAATCCGTTATGTACAGCTTAGATAGAGTCACTTGATTTTGTGCATTTGACAGTTATTTCGGGGAAATTTAATATATGCTTGTTTTCTATGTTCTATGTTCACTTGCTGTATTAAAATTCTATAAGTAATAGCATTAGAAGCAATTTTTATTTTGTGTTGAATCTTAGAACAAAGTTCATCTTGAGTTTACGCAACGTCAGCAAGATATGGTAAAATTTGAGATAAAAATTTTAATTTGATATAACGTATATAAAAAGATCTTTTATTAAGAAATGGCTAAAAGTTTTTTTGAATGAAGTTGGTAATGACTTATTTAGTGCATCAAATAAGTCATGATGAGTTGGATTTAGTTATTATTCCTCCAGATGCTATTGAAGTAACGGGCGAAGAAGAAATTCATGATAACTTTTTTGAAGATCGCGGAGACCCCGTATCTTCGGATACAGCTGATGTCCTGAAAGTGCATACCAAGGTTGGTGCTTTTCAGGAAGTAGACCTGCTGGAAGACTGCGGAGATCTCTTGTCTACAGAAGTAGCTGGTGTTCAAGAGGTGTATATTACTAGGGTTGGTGATTCTGATAATGTGTTTGAAAATGAAACTTGCGACATTCGGAATTTGGGATGGAAACAGTATCGCCTGCTTACATAGAGAGAAAAGATGTGATTTCTTTAATAGTTGAACAAAGCAATTTATATTCTCAGCAAAAAAAAATCGTTATGTATTTCATACTAATGAATTGGAAGTAAAAGCTTCTATTCGTTTCCTTTTCCTTACTGAATATTACCGCTTACCACAAGAGTAAATGTATTGGACAATGGACGAAGACATTGCCGTTCCATTTGTTAGATCATGTAAAACGAGGAAAACTTATATCAAATATAAAGAGAAACTTACATCTTGCTAACAACAATGCAATCTACAGTGCTAATAAATTGTTCAAAGTTAGGCCGTTTTTAAAAATTTTAAATACTAAATTTCAACAATTTGGAATCTATCATTATCATATTTCTATCGACGAACAAATGATACCATACAGAGTATGGCATTCTGCCAAGATGTATATGTACGAAAAACCTGTAAAATTTGGATATAAATCTTGGATACTGGCTTCCTCAAGCGGTTTCATCTATGCTTTTAATTGATATACTGGAAAAGTGGAAAAGCTTATACTACAAACTTACATAATAAGTGAATAAAATGTCATTCTCCTTCAATTATTTCTATATGCTATATCCAATATTATTTCGAAAGACTATCACATTCATGCTGACGTTGCATAACCGTAACCAAGAAATTTAAAGTTTCTTTAAGCACCTATCCAAAAATCATGAAATTCGAGTCACTATTTCCATATTTGTGGCAGGTAATGTGCTAAGAAGACAAGCATCAAAATTGTGAACTAAATTGGCTCTGTCACTGCTAATATTTGACAAGACTGTTACTGCACTCTATTTCTAAATGCTCTTCATGTATTTGGCTTAATATTTTACGACGCATTTGCATTTATACTTTAAGTGTAGGTGTAGAATCCATTTACCATAGTAGGTGACATATGTATATCATCGAACTTCTGTGGTAGGTGATCAGAGAAAACCACATTGATGAGACCTCTCAGATCGCTGGGTCGAAAAGTTCGATATTTTTTCTGCATCTCGCATTTTGTAAATTCATTGCAGAAAAAAACATTTTTTTTTCCAATGAATTTTAGTCTAACAGAGACGAAAAATTTCCAGCTTAAACTTTTACTTGGGTTATCCGAAAGCCAAATGGCAACAAGGGGAATAATCACCTAATTTGAAAATTGCAATGAGAAATCTTGCTACCATATAATTCACACTTGCTTTTGTTAAAAAGTATTTATATGGGCAATTGGGTGACCTCTATCATCGAACTTCTGTGGTAGGCGATCAGAGATAACCACACTGATGAGACCTCTCTGATCGCTGGGTCCAAAAGTTCGATATTTTTTCTGCTTCTCAATGCATTTTTTAAAACACATTTTTTTTAATAAATCGTTGTAAACATTGTAGTCAGAAGCACCATTCAATGCTACATCAAGGCAACGTAGCTGTAGCTTCTAACAGCGAAGTGAATACAAGTACTATATAAGAACAGATAGCTATCTTTCTGTCTCAAATAATTCTGATACTTCAGTACCACCAAAAGCGTACATTTCGGGAAAAATCACTTCAACTACGTCCGTCATATTAGCCACCGCTATCGTTTCAATACAATTACCAAATGGAAGGACTATTCGAGCTCGAGCACTCTTAGACCAAGGCGCTGAGTCGAGTGTTGTTAATGCCTCGCTTGCAAATATGTTACGATTACCCAGCCAGAAGGATAGGATTCCTGTTATTGGAATAGGAGGCTGCGAAGCAGGAATAGCTGAATCATCTGTACGGTATGATTTAATTTCTACTACTAACTTTGCGTTCACTTGTACTGTACAAGCAAATCTTACAAGTCTCGTTCCGTCATGTCCTATACCTCGACAAGAGTAGCCACACATTAGAGAAATAGAGTTAGCGGATCCAGATTACTATGTGTCTTCTAGAATAGATCTGTTACTAGGAGCTGAAGTTTACTCAAATATTCTGCTGAGTGACATTCGCCGAGGCTGTTCTGGCTCTCGGATAGCTCTAGAAACCACTTTAGGCTGGATCTTGTTTGGAGCTATCCATAGCAAGTCTGATACATCTAGTTCTGCTATAAATCTTCATTGCACCACAACGGGAGAAGATCTTGATGACCTTCTGAGACGGTTTTGGGAACCAGACACTATTCGTGAAAGCTCTCGTCTGACGCCTGATGAGGAGATATGTGAGAACTTCTTCAAATCCACTTATAAACGGGACAATGATGGACGGTACAGCGTAAAGTTACCAGTAAAACAACCAAATGTCAAATTAGGAGAATCAAAGCATCTGGCGACTGCTGCTCTTCCTCGCATGGAACGACAGTTCGCACAGAATCATGAGTTGCATAATCTTTACAAGGATTTCATGGATGAATACCTGGATCTGAATCACATGGAGTTTCTACCAGATGAAACGCAAAACGTCGATAGGTACTATTACCTTCCCCACCATGCTGTGCTAAAGCCAAGCAGTACCACAACAAAGCTTCGAGTGGTATTCAACAGACAAAGACTGGAGTGTCTCTTAATGAAATATTATATACTGGACCGAAACTGCAAAATGATGTAGCTGTTATCATGATGAAATGGCGTGTACATCCATATGTTTTCTCAGCTGACATTGAGAAAATGTATCGTCAAATACGCATCGACCCTGGTGACACTGACCTGCAGCGAATTGTCTGGCGTCAAAATTCTACTCAGCCTATTAAATCTTATCGTCTCTTAGCAGTCATATATGGAACAGCCAGTGCGCCGTATCTAGCATGCCTCACTTTGCTACAACTAGCTGAGGATTATTCCGTTCAGTTTCCGCTTAGAACAAGGATACTTCGTGAGAATTTTTATGTCGACGATGAACTCTTTGGTGCGTTTGATCAAGCCTCTGCTGTACAAGGTCGCAATGAGATACGTAACTTACTTTTATGTGGTGGTTTTAAGCTCCGAAAGTGGCTACCTAACAATCAAAACCTACTTTTGGATATCCCTGATGAGGACAAAGAACTTTGCTCTGCTCCACGACTCTTGAACGACGACCAAATTAAAACCCTGGGGATTTACTGGAATCCCTCTACTGATCAGTTTAGCTACCAGATAGTGCCTACTGACAACAAAAGGATTACCAAACGAAGTATTTTGTCCAAAGTCAGTTGTTTGTATCATGCTATGGGATGGTTATCTACTGTTACGATTACTGTAAAAATCCTTTTACAAAAACTGTGGTGCTCTCGTTTGGACTGGGAAGACGATGTTCCCTCTGAGCATTCAAACTTTTGGATTACCTATCGGGAAAACCTGTAAGACATCAACAGCATTTATGTGGATCGCTGGCTAGGGATAACTAGCTTTCAGATGGAAATAGAACTACATGCATTCTGTGACGCGTCTACCGCAGCATATGGCGCAGTTGTATATTTACGCATCGTACACGGCAAAGACGAAAGTAAGTCCATTAAAATCAGAATCTCTACCTCTACTGGAACTTTGTGAAGCAGCCTTACTTTCTCAACTAGTATCAACTGTAATCAAGGCATCGAATTTGGAAGATATATCTGTTCATTCTTGGACGGATTCTATGGTTGTCTTGGCGTGGCTAAATGACCATCCATCACGTTGGAAGACATTTGTGGCCTACCGGACCTCGTTAATTCAACAAACTCTTCCTACTGCTAGGTGACATCATATTTCATTAAATGAATACCCAGCGACTGCTTCAATCGAGGATTGAAGCCAGTTCAATTAAAGAATCACCACTTGTGGTGGACAGGACCTAATTGGCTGTCAAAGCATTCCAGTCAATGGCCGAATAACATTAGTCAGTCAGATAAGCACTCAATTTTGGAAGAAAAGCTACAAATACTAGTCTGCACAGCTCAAAGTGACGATTCCTCTCTTGAATTGCTACATCGTTTTTCATCCTTAACGAATTTACTCATAGCCAGTGCATATGTAATGAATGAATCATTACCTGCATTCATCATTTCCTTATTAGCGCCACAATATCGTGATTAGTTCAACTGAAGCACATACATGCATATATCTATAATAACGACTCATTATCATAATAAGAATCTTGTTACGTACAAGATTACAAATATACATACGTACATACACGATAACGTACTTCTTGAAGCTAGCAAGCAAAACATATGTACATACATATAACGTACAAACATATAATAAATTGACAAACGCGAGTGCGCGCATCAAATTGCATTCCAAGCAATTTCGCGGTGATTCCACCGTCAATTTATTTGTGAATTTTTACGTCACATATGGTTCATACGGTTAACCAAGTCTATTTTCGTTTTATGAAACAACTTTCTCCGTTGTTCTTTTAAAGCGATAAATTCTTGGTTGCGTCAACCTTTTTTGCGGCAAAACACCGGCTTTTTGTATACAAAAACACAAACACGGCATGAGACCAATTTCATGCATTATAATGGCACTAGGTTAACCCTGACCTAACCCACAGTCATTACATGCCGCTTATTTTTTTCCTCGCACTAAGTTCAGAAACCTCATGTGTTGATATTTTTACTTGTACATAATTGGGAAATGCCTTGTGTAAAGTGAAATAGAACCTGACCCACTTATTGGGCAATAGTGCCGATTTTTTTGTAACATTGGTTTCTTCCGTATATATGTATATAGTTGACCAATGGTTGCAAAGAAATTTTTGAATGAAGGGGAAATATTCTTGTGAAACTACTAAATATGGAGGAATATGCAAAATTGACTATTACCAATATATTGAGAAGGCGTTCCCGATATATTCGATTTCTAGAATTCCTATATGGAATTTCCGAACTAGTATCCCCCATACCGATTTTTATCAATTTTGCTGAGCAATGCCAAAATCCACCTAAATAAAAAGCCGATGCATCTTAGGGACCTGGCAGTCAGTTAAACTAAAATCAGAGAAGAAGGTTGACCCCCCACCAGAGGTAAGGCAACCTATTCCTAATAAGAACAATCAATATTGTAACTTATAAATTATATAATGTCGAGAAGTTAAAAAGTTGAATTAAACAAGTATTGTCAAAAATTGTGTTTTTATTAAAAGTATTAAAAAAGTGTTATTGGGCTGGTGAACTTCTTCTTGGAAAAGCACTCCCAGTTCAGTTACGGACGAAACGACAATAACCCGTAACACATATATTCGAAGGTTTGTTCATAATGCACGATGTGCAAAGAAGTCTGCGCGATGTATAGGCGTTCTGAGTCACCAACAACAATTCAAGACTTGTACTTTCGGAGTGAGATCACAAGGTTTTCTAAAAATTCATCGATATCTTCGAAAAGCAAGTTATGCAGTCTAGGCCCAGTCTTGGATTCGAACCGATTTCTTCGCGTCGGTGGCAGACTCAAACATTCTATGTTATCATTTAATCAATAACATCCAATAATTCTGCCTAAGGACAGCCATCTAACTTGTCTCATCATCGCTCATTCCCATGACGTAACATTACACGGAGGCATTCAGTTGACCTTGCAACATATTCGCAACAGATATTGGATACTTGACGGACGGAACAAGGTGAGCCAGTATGTTCGAAGGTGTCTTTGGTGCTTTCGGTATAAGGCAGAGCCAAAAGGTCAAATCATGAGTGACCTTCCTGCAGTCAGGATTCGTCCATCGAAACCCTTTCTCAATAGCGGTGTAGATTACGCAGGTCCTATAGATGTAAAATCAAGGACGAGGTGGCAAAGTCATTAAAACCTATGTAGCTGTGTTTATATTGTTACAAGATTTACCTTCCTTCCTTCACGAGACAAGCGTGTTTTCTTGATATTCGTACCAAATGCTATGCAATCTATCTTCCTTCACGGGATTGGTGTTTCCTCGAAATAGCGTCGTTTCCTTTGAAACGGAGGCTAGCGGCACTTAAAGGATGTAGCGTGCGGCCCGTTAGAAGGTCCGCTACCTCACCAGCTGGCCGAGCGGTCACCAATGGAAGCCAGTGAGATCCCCGTAGTCTGTAGCCAATGCGCCGACTATGGGTCGGTGAAAAACAACAAAATGGAAACCCTGTTACCTTATATGACTTGGGTCCAATAGGCTGGTTCAGCAAATTTTCCCTTTTTAGGGGTTATATCCGTGCGTACGTGTTTTATTTTTATTTTTTCGGCTTTTTTCTTTTTTTTTTGGACAAATGAGAAATCACACTTATTTGGTTTCAATTTAAATATTTATTTTTTTATTTTATTTTACTTCCAATAAACTAATTTTTAGGTCGCTTTTCCGTTTTTCAAAATCAAACTTATTTTCAGCCTATCTTCTCAAAAGAAAGCTCCAGAACAGAACCTCTTGCACATCAAATTTCCGCGCGATCTCAACTTCAAAATCTACTACTACTTTTGTTTCTCCCACTTTCCGTTCACATTGACTCATCATTACGTTTTAATTATTTGGTGTTTTCTACTACTAATTCTTGATTTACTTTTTTCATTGTACTTCACATTTGT
Source organism: Dioctria rufipes (assembly GCA_963924295.1). Classification (NCBI taxonomy): domain Eukaryota; kingdom Metazoa; phylum Arthropoda; class Insecta; order Diptera; family Asilidae; genus Dioctria; species Dioctria rufipes. The sequence continues at coordinate 247,571,997 of OZ002740.1, forward strand.
CGGAATTCATTCTAATTGTTTTTTACAAAGGTTTTTAACTAGTCCTACTTTACAGCTGTCAAAATTCATTTCAATTGATTTTTACAAAGACTTGTTACTAATTCTACTTTACAGCTGTCAAAATTCATTTCAATTCATTTTTAGAAAGATTTTTGACTAATTCTACTTTACAGCTGTCAAAATTCATTTCAATTGATTTTTACAAAGATTTTTGACTAATTCTACTTTACAGCTGTCCGAATTCATTTTACCTGTCTTATTTCTAATGTCAGTTACAATATATTCATTGACTTGAAATTTATTCCAATCTTTCAATTCCTGATAAGAATAATTATTTATTTCATGTAGTTTTCTTTCTAAGGTTAAAAAAAACGTTCGTTCCTTGTCTAGCCTATAAAATTTTCTTGTTCATCTTTTGCTTTTGAGGCGGGATTGTCAGTTCATTTTCACGATTACTATAACCTGTTCTATTCTTTCTCTATTGCTTTTTTCCGTTTTGTTTACTGACTAGGCAGCACTGTCTAGTGAATACTTCGTTAGGGCTGGCACGTCGGTAGATGGTCTAGTTTGAAATCAAAATGGCTGGGACTCCAAAATGACAGGTAAATGCTAGTGGGCATTCGTTTTTATATTTCTCATTTTCTCCCCTTTGATTGAGAAATGCATGAAGAGTGTTTCACTTACGTGGTAATCTTTATTTTCTAAAGAGGAGTGAGAAAGAAATTCTTAGATCCTGCCTACAGAAGGAGAATGCCTGTACAGCTTGACGACACCTATCAGTTGAGCTGACTAGTCAGTTAATCGAACGCGAAGCGCTTGTAGTCTGTGGAATTGACAGAGGACGACACGGAGCATTAAAATGCTGGCAACATTATGACATTTCTTGGTCTTCGACAATTTTTAGATTAAATCCTTTTTTGAATTTATTGGAGGATTTTAATATTTCTTAACAATTTTCCGATTAATTGAGTCCATTTTTTAATTGTAAAGACGTTTACCTAAACCTGATAACAATTTGAAGTTCTTCAGCGATAACAGTTTTAAACATCTGTCACTTTGCTTCCTCAAAATTAACATACTTCAAATTTGTTTTCCAGCGTTTTAAATGTGAACAATTTGGAGCCTACGTCAAATTTGACTTTGCTCGAATCTCATACCATGCTAAAGGAGCTGACACCGGTCAGAGTTATTCGTGTTCTTAAGTTGGTTTACCTGACTTTATTCTTACAGTAGAATTCATTCTCAAGTCTAGTACGGATTTCGAGAAGATTTGTAGTAGGTTCTTCGGATTAGAATTGTAGCTGGCTCCTAGATCGATTTAACATTTCTCGATATTTTCGATGTTTATCTTTCGATACGGAGTATCCTTCATACGCGGATTGTCAAAATTATTCTTGTTGATTTCCTCACTGTTTTTGAAGGTTTGCTTACCTACTACTATTAGTTTTAAAGAAGGCTCAATTATCGTTAATGGACTTGTTATGTAGTACTAGTACATTATATCCGTAGACGCAATAAATAAATATTTGGACAAATATGCTCTATTTCATTCGATCACTGTTTACTAACAATAGAATGGTGCTGGAATGTTTCGATTCACCATTGACTTCAATTGGTTCGTTTTCTATGTTTGTTGTGTTCTTTTACATAAAATTACCCTGTGTAAGCATTTCAAACAATCAATCATGCATTTTAGATGATGAAAGTGGTCTTGGCAAACTACTATAGTCTGTGCCTTCTTGGAGAGAATGTTCTGCCCAATGACCCCCCAGAAATTGCTTAATTATTGTTAAAGATGCTGAATTGATTAAGAATTCAAGATTTCATTTGGACACGCTACTTGGTTCTCAACTAAAATAACATTCATGGATCCAGATGTTGATAAAGCAACTGTTTATCTCACGAAAGGGGCTCGTTGCATGAGTCTGGTTCCTTAGCTAACTATGATTTCGATTGTATAGTCATTTCCAATAGAGGGGACTTAATGGCGAATAGAATTTGTCCAGGATATTTACTTCGCAATTATGAAAGCAAAATACCTCTTGTTGTTTCAACTTCTTGTGTTGCTGTGGATTTAAGGCAGTTTCCTACCCTGTTGGGATTATGTGGGCACCTTGCTAAAACTTGAAAGATTTGAAACCTTTTGTGTGACAAATTTTGTCCGCCAAAAGCATGGAACTCTAAAGGAGACTCGAATATGCTTGAAGCTTACTTTTTAAGGAGAGAAAAGATAATAAGTTTTTGCAGAGATTTCCGCACGCGCTGCTATCGACATCAGTTCGAAGATGAGCTTCCCCTGGTCCCAAAGACGTCTACTTGGATAGTTTAAATGCCCAGGTAAGCTCTTTTGTTACACTACTCCCCCTTCGCAAGCTTCGGGAGCACACAGCAAGAGTAGTACGTAAGTTCTACCTTAACTAATAATTATTCTGCCAGGAGAGAAATGCATCAAAAGGTAACTTTCTCCACAGTATTCGAGGAGAAGCTAGGAGGGCCATTGCAAATAGTTGGATGGCTGAAACTATTTTATTGTGTGTAATTTTCCCAAATATAATTAGGAAAAATGAATTATGTACGAATACCATATTACAATTAATGTCCTGGTCCCAGTCCTTTGGGGAGCAGTTCTAGTCCTAAGAATAGACGAAACAGAGTTGAATAATTCAATTTGCTCTAGTAAATGGACCATACGCATGTAGTTTCCACAAAATTTATTCCGGGAGTACGCACGCAGGCGAATCAAACTATAACTCTTGGGTGTCGAATTTAATTGAACCAATAATGGCATATCACATAGATACCTCTTTTGTTTCAGCCGACTGAATTGTGACAGGCTCTTGTGTTATTTTGTTTTCTATTTTTATTAATTTTTTTTTCTTTTTTTTTTTAAACCCCTGTCATACTAGTTACACAATTTTCATAAGAAATTCTTATTTCCAGCTCTTCACAAAGATTATGTCATTATTTTGGCTTTTTTCAAGAAAACTTGTTTCGAATTGGGAAACAACAATTTCCAAGAGAATTCTAAAAGCTCCTTTTGGTAGAGTTATATCTACAAAAAGAACAAAAAAAAAAAAAAAAAAAAAAGGGTCTCTATAGGTCGAAAGTGTGCAATTCAAAGTGCGAATAAGGTAAGATCTAAGTCTCTGCAAAAAGAAATATAAAGAACTTTTCAAAATTTTATCATTGCTGTATAAACTCACACGAGTTATGTATTATCGGCGATCATCACGTAGTTCATTAATGCAATTTCCACGGTTTACTACACAATGATGCTGACAGGCAACTACACTAATTATGAATATTTGTTGCGTCGCATCGTCAATCTCTCGTTCTAAAACAAAACTGATTAACCTAATTGAGAGCAGTACTTTTTATTTGCTAATCGATTTCCTACGTTTTTAATCTGACGAATTCAAATAACCAATTCAAGCTTTTATCTCACGGTGAGAAATCTTCTCTACAATCGATCCATTTTCTTGGTACAATCACTGAAAGGGTTTACAAATTTTTTGCGGATTTTCATAAACGACTTAAATTTTCAGGCGTTCGTTCTGGGTTCTTTATAGAAAACAAACGTTTCGAAGTTTCACCCAAACCCTTATAAAGCACAGAATAATTGAGCGAATTTCTAAATTTGATTTTTTTATCTATTTAAGGTTTCAAGTCATTCTGTGTAAGAAATCTACAAAGTCGGAAATAACGACAACAGCTAGTCAGATATGACAACCTAAGTGAACATAATGTGCATTTAATAACAAAGTAGAAGAGATAAATGAAACACAATAAAGACAACAGAATAAAACTTTTAGCTGAAAGGAATAAGTGAACACATAAATTCCATGAGGTAAAAAAAAAAAAAAAAAATTTTCCCTTCTGTGTTTTTTAAGCCAGCAATTTAGTTAAATTTACTTCTTTTCTACGATATGTAGTGTTTCGATAATTTGTTTTCCATTTTTTTTTTTTTTTTTTAGGAACTGGAATACTAAAAAGAACCTTCTAATGAAGGTTAGCCCAGAAGGGGTTAGTGAGAAGCTAATCTGTTCATTTAAGGCAGATACGGGTTAAACTATGATCGTGTCCTTAGGAATTTTCAATCAGCCCCACGGACTACGGAAATAATGAAGAGGCATCATTAAGGCTTTGTCGGACTTGATATGTGCATGGCGAGTCAGGGACACATCCTCGAAGTCAAGCCAGTTCTTGGTTAGAGTTCGACATTGGTCCCAGTATCGAAAACCAAAGGCGCACCTGCAGCCCAGCAACCCAAAAAATCTGGTCTGCCAGTACGCCTCCGCTCCTCAAAACCGAGACGAGTCAGAGAAGCCCCTGCAACCAGTAACCTAACCAACTGATTGCAGGACCTCTTCCGCACTGGACGTCTCCCTCCGGCCCCAGATCAACATTCGTTCGAGGGTGTGTCCCAAAGTCCCCACACCCAGATCGAGTCTTCGAACTGGTATGTTAGGCCGCGCTGCTGTTAGCACAGCAGATGTTAAAATTTCGAAGGCGGTTTGCGATGTAGAATTCCTACGGCGGCGAGGCCTCCGTAGGGTACCATGTGGGAGGGGTTTTGACTCATTGTCAAGCAAGGACGTGTGAAAAAGTGGACTAATTGACAAGAGGTATACCGACCGCTAGGTGGGGGTAGGTCCTAAGCGGCACTTTGGTATCCTGTGGCTACCAGTTAAGCTGGCTGGATGCCTTCTTAGGGCTACCAGGAAGTATTAGTGTTTATATGGTTAGCTCGTTTCTCTCGCGGTATGGGGCTAGTCTGTCGACGTGGACGGTTCGCATCTTTCCACCGTGACATCTTTTGATTTTGTATACTACTTCTGTCACAGCTTCGGTGATCTTGTATGGCCCATCCCAGTCGCACTGCAATTTCAGGCACCGACCGATCACACGTCTTGGGAAATATAACCAAACCAGCTGATCTAACTGGAAGCTGTGTTTTTTTGATCGCATATCATAGTAAGTCTTCATGCGCCGGCTCGCAGTGGTTAGCGCGACGCGATTATTCTCGTGAATCTCATTCAGAGTTTTAGTAAGACTGTCGAGGTACTCACTAACTGACGTAGCGCCATGTGGTGGGCTTCCCATGACCATTTCTAAAGGTAAACGGAGCTCTCTGCCGAATAGCAGCTTGGCAGGTGTTTGCTTAGTGCTATCTTGTACGCTCGCCCGGTACGCAAAGAGTAGGTATGGTACATAATGTTCCCAATGCCTTTGGTGGTTGTTCAGAAATTTGGCAAGGTAGTCGAGGATCGTCCGGTTGAATCTTTCCACTAAGCCGTCAGATTGCGAGTGGAGAGCTGTAGTACGTGTTTTCTCAATTCCGAAACGTCTTAATACTTCCTGAAATACAGCACTCTCGAAATTCCTGCCTTGGTCTGAGTGTAGTTGCATTGGTGATCCGAATCTACAGAAAACTGTCGAGATCAGGGCATCTGCTATTGTTTCGGCTGTCTGGTCGGGGACTGCGATGGCTTCGGGCCACTTGGTAAAATAGTCCATGCAGACAACTAAGTAGCGATTATTGCGTTCTGTCTTTGGAAGCGGTCCTAATATATCTACTGCGACTCGTTCGAACGGCGCGCCTACGTTACAAACTTGCAGAGGAGCTCTTCTCCTCGGCACTGGTCCTTTACGCGACTGACACTGGGGGCATCCTGCGCACCAGTCTTTCACGTCTATGCTGCAGCCGATCCAGTAATACCTCTGTCGGAAGCGTTTTGTCCACTCCGAAATGTCCTCCAGATGGCGAATCGTGAACCTCCTTCAGCACGAGCTTCCTCAAGGAACTGGGTACAAGTATCTGCTTAAGGGTTCCCTTCCCTTGCTCAAGTGCTCGGAGGATGACATCTCCCTCAAGACGCAGCGTGGACCACATCGACCAGTAAGCCTTAATATCGGGGTGTAGGTGCTTTATGTTCTCTTTATCTGGCCGGTTCCCGGACTGTAGCCAGTCTTTGATCTGGCGTAGGGTAGGGTCACCTTCTTGCACTTCGGTCATATTATTCTGAGCCGTGATTATTCGAGCAGTGATAACGTCTTTTTCCTCCAAACGTTTACAATAAATGCATTCGGAAGCTGCACACGGGCGCCGGGATAGAGCGTCGGCGTTGTTGTGTCTGCTTCCAGGTCGGTGCACTATCTCGAAGTTGTAGGCCTGCATTCGTTCGATCCATCGAGCCACTTGTCCTTCAGGTGACCGAAAATTCATGAGCCATCTCAATGATGCATGATCCGTTCGGATGGTGTTGCAGCCTTGCTGAACTGCATCACATCTAAAAAGAGAAAAAGAGTTTACAATATTTATATCAATTAATACTCTAATAAGTTTCAATATTTATAGTATAATTACCGAAAGTTTCACACTCCGAAAAGGTTGGCCTGCCCTGAAAAGATAAGAATTTTCATCATCAACTTAAATACAAATTCATTGTGTACATATACCTCATCTACGAATCAGTACAGTACCGCTATCACCAAATCAGCAGATCATCATCAGCTTATCTCGCTTGCATTTGCATTTACCGCACGCACAGTCATCACATCACAGTCATCGAGTTTGGTTTAATTAATCTGTAGCATCACAGTAAAAATTGTAGAATCGGTACAATAAAGTTTTATTTCAAGTCTAATTAGAAGTGTTATACAAATTAAAATCTTTTTCTTCTTAAAGTAAATTAATTTACAAATAGTTTCCTAAAACTATCATCACGACACATCACACAACATACATTTTGGTCCTTCAAAGTCGGATAATCAGCACACCTGTAATCGAAGCAGAGTAATTGTATTAATTGTCTTAATACGTGTACCTGGAAAAGCAGTTAAGTGCACATCAACATAATTAAATGCAAATCAGCATAATTTTAATTAAAATGTGCGTATGAGCATATTACATATTTGTGGAATTTGATGTCGGTACATATGTATGTGGAGCACGAATTACGGTACCGGTTATAACGAGTAATTGACTTGGTAACAGGTTTGTGATAAATTCCTTCAAAATTTATAGAATTATTTGAGTGGAACAAGGCATAATATTTTGATTTCATTACAAAACAATTTATTGAAATTATATATATATATATTTTTTAAAGATCCTATTACCTAAATATTTTAATGATACATATGAACACTTATATTAATATACACATGAACACATATATTAGCTTTATAATTTATTGAATTTAACGGTGATATACGATCGCGTATACATATATATTATTATAGTGAGTTGATATTTTCGGTATAGATTATCTAAAATTATAAATTATCTGCAAAATAAAATAAAATGGGCAAACGCGACAAAGGTTCTAAAAACAAAAATAAATGTGATAACGACACTGATGAAGAAATTTCAAGGCATGTCAATACATTATCTGAACTAAAGATACCTTCTGTGGAAGCTCTCATATGTGAACAGAAAGCTATCGCTGACGAAATTAAGGTTATTTTATCGAATTTTGAATCTACTTCAAGAAAGAAACGTACTAAAGGCTACATTAAAACGCGTATAGCAGGTGTTGAAAGTTGTTGGGAAAAATTTAGATACAATCATCGTTCTATGGTCTCTCGAGCGAATGCTGACCAACAAATGGCCGGTTATTTTAGAAACAAATTCTTTAATACGACCGAAAAGCTTTATTCACAATTTTGCGGAGAACTTTATGATGCACTAGATGCTTTAATTTCATTCGAAAATCCCAGTGGCAATTCAGTGTTAAACACTGCAACTCTGAATATTCCTACACAAGCAGATAATGGTTTATCATTCTTATCATCACCGAATGTTAAATTACCTCGAATCGATATCCCTAAGTTCTCAGGGTCCTATCGAAACTGGAGGTCTTTCTATGATTTATTTTCTACCCTCATTCACGACAACGATCAAGTGCCCAAGGTGCAAAAGCTCTATTTTTTAAAAACAAGTTTAGAGGGAGAAGCAGCGCGATTAATACGCCATTTAGACATTGTTGAGAAAAATTATGACGCTGCATGGGATTTATTAACACAAAGATACGATAACAAACGAGTTATTGTCAACTCTCAATTGAAGATTTTAACTTCACAAAGTGCTATTAAATACGAGTCTTCACAAGCCATCAAACATTTGCTAGACACCACAAATGAATGTCTGCATTCTTTACGAAGTTTAGAAGTAAAGGTCGACTATTGGGATGAAATAATAATTTTTCTACTAATTCAAAAGCTTCCCTCAGACACTCGTGAGCTCTGGGAACGATCTCTGGAGAATAATAAAGATTTACCAAAACTAGACACTCTTATGGCTTTTCTAGAATCTCGCTTTCGTACTTTGGAAATGGTTAAGGGTCACGCAAGTAGTGGACCTAGTACAGATAATACAATCAAGTTTAAAAAGGAAACCCGAACCTTTCACATTAGAAAATTGTCAGCGTGTCCACTATGTAACAAAGCGCATATTCTGCGACAATGTGCACAATTCCTTCAAATGACTCCTTCCGCTAGAAGCGAAGTTGTATCAAAGGCGTCATTATGTCACAATTGCTTAGCTAATAGTCATCCTAGTCAAGGCTGCAGTAATCCGAAACGGTGCTTTCATTGCAATCAACGCCACCATACACTCTTGCATCAAAATCTGCAATCAGCTGATTCAAAATTTAATTTAGCGTATCACTCAGCACATGTCACTCCAAGTACATCTAAGGCAATTCATAATACAGAATCAAGGTTTACATCACTTTACGTGGATCAAATGCGATCAAGTTTCCTACTTGCCACCGCACAAGTTCTAGTTATAACTCCAAATGGAAAGCATTTGTTACGAGCTCTCATTGACCCCGGGTCACAAGGTTCTTTTATAAGAGAAGATGCTGCTCAGAAGTTAGGTCTTAGTAGGCACCGTGTTCACGCTCGTATTTCTGGAATAAGTGCACAATCTGCGGGAACAGCCACCAGCCAAATGCAACTAACATTTCAATCAATTCACGACGAGTCATTTGAATGTAGTGTAAATGCTTTCGTTTTGAAATCTTTGACTGGAGTTCTACCATCACAACCCATTCAAGCAAAGCAAAAATGGCATCACATAAACGGCCTTGCTCTAGCTGACCCCACCTATGGCCATCCTGGACGAATAGATATATTACTTGGCGTAGATGTGTATGCGAGTCTTATACTCCCTGGCCTTCGAAAAGGCGATGATCATTCTCCAGTGGCTCAGAACACCTATTTAGGCTGGATTTTGTTTGGAGAAATTAAGAATACTAACTCATCCTCCCCATCTGCCTCAAATATCGTCACCTTGCATAGCTGCATTGAAGAAGACACCTTACTAAAAAGGTTCTGGGAACTGGAAGAATCGCCTCAAGAAAAGATACTTAGTAAAGAAGATATCGAGTGTGAAGATTTTTACAAGACAACTCATCGTAGACTTGAAAGAGGAAGGTATGAAGTGCGCTTGCCCTTTGTTAATCAGCAACCCCCTTTATTAGGGCGTTCCAGGGACAGAGCTGTAAATCGACTATTACAATTAGAAAGAAGTTTAGCGAAAAATCCCGAGTTATATCGTCTATACGATGAATGTCTTCAAGATTATTTGAATCTAAATCATATGAAACTAGCAGTGACATCTGAACAGGAACATATTATCACCTCAGATTCCGGCCACTTATATACAGTGAGCTACTTACCTCATCACGCTGTGCTAAAGGATAGCTCTACAACGAAACTTCGCGTCGTATTTGATGCCTCAAGTCAAAGCTCTAACGGACTCTCGTTAAATGATTGCTTATTGACGGGACCGAAACTACAAGAGGATTTGATTACGATTTTGATGCGCTGGCGAAAACATAAGATCGCCTTTACAGCCGATGTAACAAAAATGTATCGTCAAATACGCGTTGCTGCAGATGATGTATCGTATCAGCGGATACTATGGAGAAGTTCTCCCAAGCAGAGCATTGAAGAGTATGAATTAAATACAGTGACCTTCGGAACATCCTGCGCACCTTATCTCGCCATAAGAACCTTAAAGCAACTCGCCGAAGATGAAAAGAGTAATTATCCACTTGCTTACTCAGTAGTTAAAAACGATTTTTACGTAGATGATGTTATGTCAGGTGCTGATGATATTCAAAGTGCCTTAACAATCCAAGAACAATTGATAAGCATGCTGAATACGGGCGGTTTTGACCTGCGTAAGTGGGCGAGTAATTGTTTTGGCTTGTTAGATGCTGTAGATGAAGAGAAAAGAGAGATGAAGGTCCCTTTGAACATCGAAGAAAGTAACATGATAAAAACGCTAGGTTTGTACTGGAATCCTGTAAAAGATTACTTTAGTTTTAAGGTGTCTTTAGAACCACCTTCTCCTTTGTTAACTAAACGCTCGCTGCTCTCGGAGATATCACGTCTGTTTGACCCAATTGGATGGCTCACCCCTAGCATTATTTTGGCAAAAATACTCATGCAGCAGTTGTGGTTGACTGGAATTTCATGGGATGAGCAAGTGACAGAAAATACTGCACATCGGTGGTCTGAATTGAAAAACGAACTTTATTTATTTGAACACATCAAAATATCACGGTGGTTAGCGATCATAGAGACAGTAAGGTCAATACAATTACACGGGTTCTGTGACTCATCTACATTTGCATATTGTGCAGTAGTTTACATTCGATGTGTAGACGAATATGGGAAGGTATGTGTAAATTTGATTGCCGCTAAATCAAAGGTCGCGCCTATCAAACCAATTACGTTGCCACGCCTCGAACTATGTGCAGCTGTTTTACTAGCAAAACTTCTGCATTACGTAAAACATCATATGAAATTTGATAATGCTACAATCTACGCTTGGACTGATTCTAAAATAGTAATTTCATGGATTCTTGGAAAACCGAATAAGTGGAAGACATTCGTCTGCAACCGAGTAGCAGCGATACAAGATCGTTTAGATTGCAGTTGTTGGCATCACGTTGCTTCATCGGACAATCCAGCAGACTGTGGATCAAGAGGTATTCTTCCTTCATCGTTGATTAAACATCACCTGTGGTGGAATGGACCTAAGTGGTTGTTGTGCCACGAAGATACCTGGCCCAGTACAAAAACATCCCAATTCGATACGTCTATAGATCTAAAAATCATAAGAACTCACTTGACAGAAACATCATATCCATTAGTGATTTTACATAAGTATTCATCTTTACACAAATTAACTCAAATCACAGCCCTTTGTTTTCGTTTCTTCAATAATTGCCGATCTGAAAAGGCTAATAGAAAAATAGGATTTCTAACAGCAGAAGAAATGCGCAATGCTCGACATTTTTGGATAAGGATCGTTCAATTCATCGAGTTCGAAAAGGACATCACAAATTTAAAAAAAGGAGAATCACTTCACTTGAAGAGTCGTCTACTTTGTTTGAACCCGTTTCTATGCAAAGAAGACGGGCTATTACGAGTCGGTGGCAGACTTCAAAGCTCCACACTCAGTTTCAACGAAAAACATCCTATTATTATGCCTAGTAAACATCACTTGACTAATTTGGTGATCACTCAAGCTCATCATGCAACTTTACATGGCGGGCCGTTACTAATGTTGTCATACCTCCGGAAAACATATTGGATTATCAACGCTAGAAACACTGTTCGACAAATTGTATACAAATGTTTGATTTGTTTCAAATACAAGTCGCAGTCAGCATCCCAATTAATGTCACAACTTCCAGAGCCACGTTCAAGAATATCCAGACCCTTCACACACACGGGTGTAGACTACGCTGGTCCCATTTCAGTGCGTAGCTCCAAGGTTAAAAATTGCAAGACATTCAAAGGTTATATCGCAATTTTTGTATGCCTTTGCACCAAGGCTATACACTTGGAAGTAGTCAGCGACCAAACGTCAGCTGCATTTTTGGCTGCTCTAAAGAGATTCATAGCTAGAAGAGGAATATGCTCTCATGTTTATTCTGACTGTGGGACTAACTTCGTGGGTGCCAATAAGCAATTACAAAGCGACTACCTACGAGTGATTCATGACAGCAATGAAGCAGCAGCAGCAGCACTTGCAACACAAGGAGTAACATGGCACTTCGTTCCGCCAGCTTCCCCTCATTTTGGAGGATTATGGGAGGCTGGTGTTAAATCAATGAAGCATCATTTGCGACGAATTTTGGGAGAAATCAATTTGACATTCGAGGAACTAACGACGGTTTTGTCCCAAATCGAAGCTTGTCTTAATTCAAGGCCGTTATGTCCTTTATCGACGGACCCAGAAGATTTATCTGTTTTAACACCTGGACACTTTCTTATTGGGGATTCTCTACTTGCACCCTTAGAACCAGAGCTTTTAGATTTCAAAGGTCACTTGTCAAATCGATGGCAGCTGTCCCAGCAACTGTATCAACAATTCTGGCGCCGATGGCAATCCGAATATCTTTCCAGACTTCAAGAAAGGCCCAAATGGGCCAGAAAAACAAAGAACATTGAAAAAGGAAACATAGTATTGATCAAAGATGAGAGAGATGGTGAATTTTTTCCCCAACAAGTAATGTTGAAAATGAGCGCAAGCCTTCACGATGGCGACTAACTCCTTACGGGTCACGCAATAGTTTCGCTCCGGGCGACTAAAGGTCTTGCTGTAGTACTCTACCACGTGTTCTACCCCATAGTGTATTTGGGATAATACCGCTCCCCAGGCATGCTGACTCGCATCCGTGTCCAGAATAAAGGGTAAATTTTCGTCGGGCTGTATTAAAATGTGTGCTTCTATTAGCCCGGTCTTGAGCCTTTGGAACGATTTTTCGCACGCATCCGTCCACGAGAACCTTCGGTTTTTCTCTGTTAGTTCTGTCAGCGGCTTTGCTACAACCGAAAAATTTTCCACAAAGCGTCGATAGTAGGCACATAAACCCAGGAACGATTGAACATCCCTTTTCGACCTTGGTGCGGGCCAATCTCGTACCGCGGCGATCTTATCCGGGTCTGTGGTAATACCAGACTCGCTGACTATGTGTCCCAGGAATTTTACCTCTCGCTGGCACAACTGGCTTTTCCTTGGTGAAACTTTCAACCCGGCAATCCTCAGTCGAGACAGGACAGCGCGTAAATTCCGTATCATGGTCGTGAACGTTGCCCCGTGGACGATAACGTCGTCTAAGTAGACCAGACAAGCTTGTGGTGGTATCCCTTGAAGGACTATTTCCATGAGTCGTTGGAATGTAGCTGGGGCATTGGTTAAACCAAACGGCATTACAGAAAACTCCCATAGTCCGCTACCAGTGGAAAAAGCAGTTTTTTCTTGGTCTCGTTTCTCGACTTCAACCTGCCAATATCCCGCCTCTAGGTCCAGCGTTGAAAACCATCTGGATCCCCCTAGGGCATCCAGAGTTAAATCTATTCGAGGGAGGGGATAAGAATCCCTTTTTGTGATCTCGTTCAACCTCCGGTAGTCTATGCAAAAACGTGTTGACCCGTCTTTTTTCTTGACCAATACTACTGGGGCTGCCCAGGGACTGCTTCAAGGATGTATAACGCCCTGATTCTTCATGTCTCGCACTAACTCTTCTGCCTCGGCCCGCTTAGCCAGAGGGAGCCTTCGAGGTGGTTGTTTTATTGGTTTACTACTACCCATATCGATTTGGTGTCGTAATAGCGATGTTCTACCCAGCTCTTGTTTTGATTTCGCGAAGACGTCATGGTGTTCGCGAAGTAGATCTAGAAGTGTTACTTGTTGCTCGCTGTCAAGGTGGGCAGTGCTTTGCTGAAAGAGCGCCAGCATCTCTGGTAGCGACTCCATCGGTTCGCGGACATGCTCGATAATCTCAGCATATCTACTGGCCTTAGCGAGTACGGTGTCGGTTCGTAGTTCGATGGGCTCTTGACGCCAGTTGGACATGCGGACTAACATCATTCCACTTCGTGAACTATGCATGGCTGATGGAACCCAAGTTTCCTGTGTACCGTCCTTTGGTGAGAGTAAAATAGTGTGGTGATCCCCTAACGACGGGTTGTATAGTGGAACGAAACGAGTGGATCCCGCTGGTATAATACAATCGCTTATTGTTCTGACAGCGATTTGCTCGTCCTCCAATATCGGCACAATCTCTTGACCTATCGAGAGGGTCAGGTCTCCCAAATCGATCGAGCATTTATGGTTGGTGAGGAAATCCATCCCTATGATACAATCGTCAAATATGTCGGACACGTAAAATAAATGTGTAGCGGAAAATTTATTTATTCGGACTCTTAACTTCACCATTCCCTGCACTCGGCTCGTTTCCCCTGTGACATCTCTCAAATAGTTGGGGCTCGGCTCGACTAGCGGCCTGGTCCGCATCCTTTTAATGACGCGTCCATGTAGCACGGAATGAGTTGCTCCTGTGTCAATGATCAGGTTGCATTGTACGTCTTCTATATATCCTGGAACTCCAACTGTGCTGCCGGCAGTGCTCTGGCTCAGGGTGATGGTGGTTGGGCCAGTCGGGGCTGGAATTTCGATGTTGGGTGGAGTATGGACAGTTGCTTTCGTGGTGACAAGGGCCGGCTTTGCAGGTGTGTTGATGGTTGGCGCGTGGTTCATTGTTGTTGTATGGTTTACTGGTAGTTTATGATCGATTATTGGTGTATGATTTACTGGTAGTCTATGATCGATTGTTGGTGTATGATTGACTGGTAGTGTGTGATCGATTGTTGGTGTATGGTTGACTGGTGTTGTGTGATCGATTGTTGGTATCTGGTTGACTCCTCGAATTTCAGGGTTGAGTTTAGAGTTGGGGGCTGGCATACTGCGTGTGATTGGCGCGCCATAAGTCGTCGACATGGCGTCCTCGACTATTCGTAGGCTGAGGTGTGCAGCATTCTCTATCCACACTGACCCTTGCTCCCCCGGGTCAGTGCTGCCGTGTTTAAATTTGTCTGTAGTGATCCTAGCTCGCCTGCTTTCGAATTTGCTAGGTCTAGAGCTTGCGTTGCCAGCAAACGAAAGTTTACCGCCTTTTTCGTCGGCGTTCCTTCAATTAAATCGAATTCGACCCGATCGCCGGCCAATAGACTTGTCCTGGTGCCAGGAAACGGGGTTTTAAGTTGAACGAGATGCAAGAATACGTCCTCTTCACTGTCGTCTCGGGTGATAAATTCAAAGTTTCGTTGTGGATCGAACCACCTAATTGTTCCTTTGATGCTTCGACCAATCAATGAGTTAGCCGGCCTTTCCTCGCCCTGCTGATCTCTGTCTTCTTCCGGGGCTTTTACTTTCGCGTGAGCTAGCTGTTGGCCCACTAGGCTAGCTCGGAGGCGTTTCCCGACGTCGGCTTCGCTGAGGTATCTCTGTCCCAGTTAGCCCCTCTCCTAGGTGAAGGCCTTCCTACCCCCGGAGGTCTGCTATTGTCTGTGAAAGTAACTGTAGCGACCTTAATGTTCCTCCGGGCTGCTCGGGTAGCTCTTTGGTTGTCCTCTATTCTCGTAGCTTTCTGCAATGCTTCTTGCAGAGTCGATGGCTCCGCATCTCGAACTTTTAATTGGATGTCTAAGTCCAAAATCCCATCAAGGAATTGGTCGCGAGCGATGCGGTCCCTAGCACCTTCTGTGCAATCTGACAGAGTGCCCGACGCTAGCCTCTGTAAATCACTGGCATATTCGGACAGACTTTCGCCGCTTCTCTGTATCCTGGCGTAGAGTTGGCGGTGAGTTATAGGTGGTCGGTAGTCCGCCTGAAACTTGATTCGCAATGCTTCGCTTACCCGGTTATAGTTATTTCGCTCCGCCTGGGACAAGGTTTCGTAATAGCTCAAGACGGGACCTCTTAAAACCGTGGCCAGATAGAGTGCCCTTGCTCCGTCGTCCCATTCGTTTGCCCTGGCTATCGCATCGAAATGAATCTCGTATCTACTCCAGGGAATCTTACCATCGTATTCTGTCAGAGTGACAGTCTGTCTCGTCTGGACATGGAGCGGCATTGTGTATGGTACCTGTAGGGCTGATGGCCCGGCGTGTGTGTGTCTATCTGTTAAACCACTCCCTGCTCTTGGTTCACTTCCCGAGCTAGTGTTATGAATCTCCCTCGACTGATGTGGATCTGAGGAGGGCGGGGGTGTAGATTGTGCGCTTGGTTGTCCCGATTTAGTGCTGTTTAAGCCATTGGTATCCGCCATGGTTTCCTCAAAGACCTTGTCTGCGAAATTTGTGGCTCCCATGGCGGATAATTCTGTCGCCTGTTTTCGAATTTCCTCCCGGGAGCTGGAGTTTTCTTCACGGACATTCTTTAGGTCGTTTCGGAAGGTAGTCATCTCCTGGGCCTGCGCTCGTATCGTCAGAGTTAACTCCTCCAAACTTTTCAAAATTGCTTCCACCTGTTCTTCCGACATCTTCCAGGGTTTTTTTTTTTTTTCGTTAGAAACACTTGTTTGTCGACAGTAGAATCAGAATGACCGAAACTATTTTTCACTCTTTGGTTACAATTTAGGTTGTTTATTGTCAAATCCAGGAACAATAATATATGTGTCGTAGCCGAATTAACAAATGTGATTAAAATCTATGATTATTTCGTGTTTCCTCGTGTCCTACTGGCGAATATAAAAATTGTTCGGCAGTATTTGATTTTTCATTAATTCACTTTAATGAATAGAAGCCAAAGGCCGGAATGTAGAAAATATTTCCAATCTTTCCGTTAGCACTTTAATAGACTTCTTGCTTTCCAAAATTTAACCCCATTCAAATTCGCGCATACTCCGAACTTGAGCGATATCTTTAACTATTCGGAAGGAGAGATTTTCGTGTTGCACTACTATGCTCCAGTCTCTTATTGTAATTCGTTAGAAATAGGGAATGAATTAATTATACGCGGATACCCAGAAGTTGCCAAGCTTTACATTTGACGAGCTTAAAGCAGAGAAACCGTTTGGATTTAAAATTTATCTTGCTGATCACAAAACGTTCTTCTGGTTACAACTTTAGACTCGTTGATTTCTGATCAGAACTTCAAATTGGTTGACCACCAAATATAAATGTTCTTCTCGAATGTCCCCAACTATCCCGCGATTAGCTTATATTTTCTGTTATCAAAGCTGTCAGACTAGGAAGAACTTGAGAGATTCCTTCCGCAAGAAAATATATAAGGTGGTCGTTTAATTCCACACCGCCTTATAAAATTTTTTTTTTTTTTTTTTTTATGCCGCCGTATAACAAATTGAAATTTAAGTTTCACGTTTCTGTCCAATATTGTTCACCTACCGCATAGGAACCCGCCATTAAAGCTAAATACAGATAGGTGATTTCCTTAACTATGCCGGTAACACTACCTAAAGCTTACACTAAACAACTAAATAATATAAAACGGTCGGATCGATTATCAAAAATGTCGAAAATTTTGGAAATGAATTTCAATGAACTCCTTGAAAAATTTCCAATGACATTAGGAAATACATCCCTTCTGGGCCTAGCGCATACAATCTCCTACGTCCAATATTCTGCTTCAGGAATGATTCTCGATCAACAACTTCGTTCTTCGTTCTACGGTGTTGTTGCCTGAAGTTTATTCCAATATTTCAATTATCTTCTTCGCTCGAGAAATCTGTCATGGATAAGTTTTTCTACAAGAAACACTCAATCTAAGTTCTTTATTCTAGGTAAAGTCTGTACGTGAAAAATATTTACTAAATGCAAAACTAATATATGATTAGTATGAGCAAGATGTCGCTGATGAATGTTTATTACAAGTTTCTACAGTGGAAAATACATCTTCTCTGACGATAGCGTTCAATCATGGTATAAAGATTACAATTAATGGCCAATTCACGGTATACTGAGTAAGAAGGTATGCCTGCTGACCAATTCTTTGATGCTTGGGTTGCGACCTCACGGCATCACACTTCATATGAAAAATTCAGAAAACGTTTAAAACAAATTATTTGTGGTAACAGCTCTGACGAATTACAATGTTTGATAGCAGTAAATCAAAATTCCAATTTAGGACATTTATAATGACCTAGCAGCTAAATGTACAAAAAGAAAAAAATGCTTTTTGCAATCGATCGGGTTCATATTAAGTGGCCCATACACGGCGAAATGTTTCCCAACTTGATATGTGTCACATAGGAAAGCTTATTTCTCCACACGCTTGTCAAACCAGTTGTCTATCATCCGTACTGGACCACAATTCCAGGAGCTACTAGAGCTGTTAATTGTTATCCTTGCTTCAATAGCGCTCACTTAAGAATTCTCGTATAAAGCGTAGTAGTAGTAGTGTATGATTAATACGAATGTATCTGCAGTATCCAGTATTTTAATGTCAATATTTTCAACCTGTAACCACTTTAATTGTCCACTTCAGGAACGTATATGTGACTCGAGCATGAAAACTCGAAATTATAAATGTAATTAAATGTAATTACTTAAATTGTCCACTCCAGGATCGTAGATTTAACTCGAGAATGGAAATCCGAGATTGTAAAAGTAGTCCCACACCGAAATGATTTGCTGTTGGTGTAAGGAACTTGTACGCCAGTGGGTCTACCCAGTAAGCGCAACAAAACAATTGCAACCTGTTATAACTTTAACTGTCCACTTCAGGAACGTATATGTAACTCGAGTATGAAAATTCGAGATTATAAATGTAATCAAATGTAATTACTTAAATTGTCCACTTCAAGAACGTATATGTGACTCGAGAATGGGAATCCGAGAGTGTAAAAGTAGTCCGACACCAAAATGATTTGATGTTGGTGTAAGGAACTTATACACCAGTGGAACTTCCCAGTAAGCGCAACAAAACACTTGCAACCTGTAATAACTTTAACTGCCCACTTCAGGGACGTATATGTAACTCGAGTATGAAGATTAAAAATTGTAAATGTAATTAAATGTAATTACTCAAATCGTCCGCTTCAGGAACGTAGATTTAACTCGAAAATGGAAATTCCAATTGGTAAAAATAGTTCCATACCAAAATGAACTAAAGTTTGACGTTGGTGTAAGGAACCTGTACTTCAGTGGGTCCACCCAGTAAACGCAACAAAACACCTCCAATGGTGAGCAATAGTGAAAGAAAGAATCTCAACTATACTATTGAAATGGAGTTATTTGCACCCCCGTGGATGCTTAGTGCGACACCACTTCAGAACAACATAAAATCTCACACATTCCCAGTCTCAAAAGTAACTTAGCTATAGTACTTATGAGGCGTTTTTAATGTTATCTTGACTTCTGAAAAGAACGAATATTTCTAACCTCAAAGGTACTTTCCACGTGTATGTACCTGAATTAAATTTTTTTTTCTTTTTTTTTTTTATCTTGTGCGCTTCCAAAAATATTTAATTTAATTAAAATTTGTATAGAGATTGGTTGGTTGATAGATTGAAATATTTTATATACAGCTTAACTAAAATTTTATATATAGGTTAGTTAATATTTTATATATAGGTTAACTAAAATTTTAGATATAGGTTAGTTAATTTTTATATATATGTTAACTAAAATTTTCAATATAGGTTAGCTAAAATTTTCAATATAGGTTAGCTAGAATTTCAAACGGCGTAGTTGGAGCCAGACCAGGCCCGTTGGTTGAGGACTCCCAGTCTGTTAACGAAGGATGCGAGGGGGCCCCTTTTCAGGAATCAAAAGACCCCACACCTGACACCAATGTTACAAGATTTACCTTCCTTCCTTCACGAGACAAGCGTGTTTTCTTGATATTCGTACCAAATGCTATGCAATCTATCTTCCTTCACGGGATTGGTGTTTCCTCGAAATAGCGTCGTTTCCTTTGAAACGGAGGCTAGCGGCACTTAAAGGATGTAGCGTGCGGCCCCTTAGAAGGTCCGCTACCTCACCAGCTGGCCGAGCGGTCACCAATGGAAGCCAGTGAGATCCCCGTAGTCTGTAGCCAATGCGCCGACTATGGGTCGGTGAAAAACAACAAAGAAATGGAAACCCTGTTACCTTATATGACTTGGGTCCAATAGGCTGGTTCAGCAAATTTTCCCTTTTTAGGGGTTATATCCGTGCGTACGTGTTTTATTTTTATTTTTTCGGCTTTTTTCTTTTTTTTTTTTTTTGACAAATGAGAAATCACACTTATTTGGTTTCAATTTAAATATTTATTTTTTTATTTTATTTTACTTCCAATAAACTAATTTTTAGGTCGCTTTTCCGTTTTTCAAAATCAAACTTATTTTCAGCCTATCTTCTCAAAAGAAAGCTCCAGAACAGAACCTCTTGCACATCAAATTTCCGCGCGATCTCAACTTCAAAATCTACTACTACTTTTGTTTCTCCCACTTTCCGTTCACATTGACTCATCATTACGTTTTAATTATTTGGTGTTTTCTACTACTAATTCTTGATTTACTTTTTTCATTGTACTTCACATTTGTCGGAATTCATTCTAATTGTTTTTTACAAAGGTTTTTAACTAGTCCTACTTTACAGCTGTCAAAATTCATTTCAATTGATTTTTACAAAGATTTGTCACTAATTCTACTTTACAGCTGTCAAAATTCATTTCAATTCATTTTTACAAAGATTTTTGACTAATTCTACTTTACAGCTGTCAAAATTCATTTCAATTGATTTTTACAAAGATTTTTGACTAATTCTACTTTACAGCTGTCCGAATTCATTTTACCTGTCTTATTTCTAATGTCAGTTACAATATATTCATTGACTTGAAATTTATTCCAATCTTTCAATTCCTGATAAGAATAATTATTTATTTCATGTAGTTTTCTTTCTAAGGTTAAAAAAAACGTTCGTTCCTTGTCTAGCCTATAAAATTTTCTTGAGGCTTTTGAGGCGGGATTGTCAGTTCATTTTCACGATTACTATAACCTGTTCTATTCTTTCTCTATTGCTTTTTTCCGTTTTGTTTACTGACTAGGCAGCACTGTCTAGTGAATACTTCGTTAGGGCTGGCACGTCGGTAGATGGTCTAGTTTGAAATCAAAATGGCTGGGACTCCAAAATGACAGGTAAATGCTAGTGGGCATTCGTTTTTATATTTCTCATTTTCTCCCCTTTGATTGAGAAATGCATGAAGAGTGTTTCACTTACGTGGTAATCTTTATTTTCTAAAGAGGAATGAGAAAGAAATTCTTAGATCCTGCCTACAGAAGGAGAATGCCTGTACAGCTTGACGACACCTATCAGTTGAGCTGACTAGTCAGTTAATCGAACGCGAAGCGCTTGTAGTCTGTGGAATTGACAGAGGACGACACGGAGCATTAAAATGCTGGCAACATTATGACATTTCTTGGTCTTCGACAATTTTTAGATTAAATCCTTTTTTGAATTTATTGGAGGATTTTAATATTTCTTAACAATTTTCCGATTAATTGAGTCCATTTTTTAATTGTAAAGACGTTTACCTAAACCTGATAACAATTTGAAGTTCTTCAGCGATAACAGTTTTAAACATCTGTCACTTTGCTTCCTCAAAATTAACATACTTCAAATTTGTTTTCCAGCGTTTTAAATGTGAACAATTTGGAGCCTACGTCAAATTTGACTTTGCTCGAATCTCATACCATGCTAAAGGAGCTGACACCGGTCAGAGTTATTCGTGTTCTTAAGTTGGTTTACCTGACTTTATTCTTACAGTAGAATTCATTCTCAAGTCTAGTACGGATTTCGAGAAGATTTGTAGTAGGTTCTTCGGATTAGAATTGTAGCTGGCTCCTAGATCGATTTAACATTTCTCGATATTTTCGATGTTTATCTTTCGATACGGAGTATCCTTCATACGCGGATTGTCAAAATTATTCTTGTTGATTTCCTCACTGTTTTTGAAGGTTTGCTTACCTACTACTATTAGTTTTAAAGAAGGCTCAATTATCGTTAATGGACTTGTTATGTAGTACTAGTACATTATATCCGTAGACGCAATAAATAAATATTTGGACAAATATGCTCTATTTCATTCGATCACTGTTTACTAACAATAGAATGGTGCTGGAATGTTTCGATTCACCATTGACTTCAATTGGTTCGTTTTCTATGTTTGTTGTGTTCTTTTACATAAAATTACCCTGTGTAAGCATTTCAAACAATCAATCATGCATTTTAGATGATGAAAGTGGTCTTGGCAAACTACTATAGTCTGTACCTTCTTGGAGAGAATGTTCTGCCCAATGACCCCCCAGAAATTGCTTAATTATTGTTAAAGATGCTGAATTGATTAAGAATTCAAGATTTCATTTGGACACGCTTCTTGGTTCTCAACTAAAATAACATTCATGGATCCAGATGTTGATAAAGCAACTGTTTATCTCACGAAAGGGGCTCGTTGCATGAGTCTGGTTCCTTAGCTAACTATGATTTCGATTGTATAGTCATTTCCAATAGAGGGGACTTAATGGCGAATAGAATTTGTCCAGGATATTTACTTCGCAATTATGAAAGCAAAATACCTCTTGTTGTTTCAACTTCTTGTGTTGCTGTGGATTTAAGGCAGTTTCCTACCCTGTTGGGATTATGTGGGCACCTTGCTAAAACTTGAAAGATTTGAAACCTTTTGTGTGACAAATTTTGTCCGCCAAAAGCATGGAACTCTAAAGGAGACTGGAATATGCTTGAAGCTTACTTTTTAAGGAGAGAAAAGATAATAAGTTTTTGCAGAGATTTCCGCACGCGCTGCTATCGACATCAGTTCGAAGATGAGCTTCCCCTGGTCCCAAAGACGTCTACTTGGATAGTTTAAATGCCCAGGTAAGCTCTTTTGTTACAATATGCATTGTCACACGGGCTATCCGCTTGGAGCTAGTCATGTATCTATAAGCAGAAGAATTTTTATCTGCATTTAAGCGATTTGTTGCTCGCCGTGGACATTGCGCTCATCTCTACAGCAACAATACGACAAATTGTGTGTCAGCCGACAAACAGTTACATCAACACTTGAGAAAACTTACGAACGATTCAGAATCCCCGATTAATATACTTCTGCTCAAGGATGGCACTGCGTGGCACTTCATTCCTCCTGCCGCTCCACACTTTAGTGGTATCTGGTAGGCATGTATGAAATCACTAAAATACCATCTTAGGCGAGTTATTGGTGACCATCTTTTCTCAATCAAAGAAATGATAACACTGCTAGCAAAAATTGAAGTGTGTCTGAACTCCTGAACTTTACATCCATTATTGACTGAGGATCCTGACAATTTTTCTGTGCTTACACCAGGTCACTTCCTTATAGGTGAGGGCCTGGTCACTATACCAGAGTCTAGTACTATCGATATATGTACTAATCGGTTACAACATTAGAAGCTCGTCCATCATATGGTTGAACAACTTTGGAAACGATGGTATAAGGAATATGTACATCACTTAGAACTTCTTTACAAATGGACGGATAAACGGGACTCCGTCAAAATAAACTATCTCGTCTTAGTTAAAGATAAGCGCGTTTCACCTTCGAAATGGATACTTGCACGAATCGCAGAGTTGCACCCTGTGCCTGACGGAAATATTCGTGTCGTCACAATCAAACATCAAGGTGGATTTAGCAAACGACCTATTACTAAACTTTGTGTGCTTCCTATTAGTTATTAAAACTTTAAGAAGACTGGTCATGGCGGGCGGAGGGTGCATTCAAAATCGTTCGTGGCATCACGATGGCGGGCGGAATGTTAGAAGTCATAATAAAAACTTACCTATTGAAACATCAATGCTGACATCACTCAACCATCAGATTAAGTTCCTAAGTTAGTCAAGTATATTAAAATTATTTGTATGTAACCATATGACTATCGCATTCTTTAGTTGTCTATAACTGTTATGATTTACAAATTTGCTCTTCAAATCCAGTTCTGATCATGCCCAGCTGCATTAATTACTTTGTATTGCATTTTTTTGTATTGCACATTTTTGACCGGTAGCTCACACTTTGGGAGTGGAGCTCTAGATTTTGACCAGACAGCTTTGTCATCGCGCTCGCTATTCAATAAATTAATGATAAAATCGAGACTTCTCGCATTTTTTTTTTTTTTTTTTGTAAAGTTTCTTTTCCGCTTTCCTCAAATGTAAACAGACCAATTCTAGCTTTTTCATTTATTAATTAACGTTAATTAATTTAAGTTTGACTGCGTTTTCCTTCATCTTTCATAAAACCCAAATAAAATTCTTGATATTGTGTGGAAACTACCAAGCTTTAAAAGTATAGTTCGTTGACTGTGAGAGGCGTTTCATATGGTAGTCGCAGTGCAGTGAACTGTACAGCGTGCACTCAAGAACTTAGCTAATATTACTTCTATTAGGTAGGTATACCCCAAATCCAAATAGTAAAAAAAAAATTTAATAATCATTACTTATTCAGATAAAAAAAAATATTTCTTCCAGTTTAGAACAGAACAGTAACAATTAGTAGTAGTAACCTGACATTCAACGATGTTGCTTTGGAAACGTCGTTATATTTTCCAAAATTTTCCATGCATAAATTCGAATATTCTATGTACTAAAAACACACGCAAAGTATAATTAAAAAGATAAATTTAACGACATATGTTACGAGTACTTTACAGTTCCGCTAATTTAGGTTACTCTTGAGTCGATGGGCAGTAAGAAAACTTTACGGCGAAGAAATATATAAAAGTGGACGGTAGGTACATGAAGGTTGACTACACCTGATGTAGGGTATAAAATCACGACTGTGATTAGGAAAAAAGCTAGTTTTTCATAAAAGACCTTAGATCTTAAAAAGTACAGGGCGTACGGTCACAGTTAAAAGCTCCACTGTATGCAGAACTTCATATTGCTCTACCAGCCCCGCATACCTAATGTTATAAGAGGTAATAACTATTAAAGGGCTACAGATAGCATATAGGGAGTAATAAGTCAAATTAAAAAGGAGAGCCTAACAGTTTATTGTTTTATAAAAAAAAAAAGTTATGTTAATGACTGTTTTGCAAAAAAAAAAAAATGAGGTCAAAGTAAAAAAAAAGTAAAAATATACGAATATTTTGTTTAGACCCCCGTAACTATTGAGAGCAGCGGATATGGGGATGTTTGAGCAGTCGTTCGTTGCAAAGGCCGTGAAGTTCTACATACAATGAGCTCTTAAGTGTGACTGTGTGCTCAGTACTTTTTAATATACGGGGTATATTGTAAAAAACAAACTTTTTTCTTAATCGCCATGTAAGTTCTGTACGGTTGGTTAGGTGAGCATTATTACCTCCTGCTTTTTGACCTCCTAAGGGGAAACACCCTGTATAGGCGATTCTCAAGCGCCGTTCGAGTTGAAGTAAAGAATAGGATGGCTGTTCGGGTGCAAAGGGTTATAAGGTTATCGAACTTTAATGTAAGTACTTCCATGTAAAAAAGTTTTACATGAAAAAACTGGAAAAAATTATTGCACATCAAAACCCATTGTTGGGTGTTAGAAAATAATTACAACTGTGATCACTTAATATCAAATATATTATCAACATCTAAAACTCAACTATATACTTTTACAATTGCATGCTTGTGTAACTCGGGTGAAATCGGAACGGAGAATGACAAGGTTAGGCGTGAGGGAAAATGACGTAACCAAACTCTTGTTGTATGGAAAACGCGTATTGCCATGAAATGATGATTGATTTTCTTTTTATGTGGAGAGCAGTAAGATAATCTTAAGGCTGGTTTTCTTACCGGTGGTTACATCACTCTCCCTTACCCTTACCTCTCCTGATCTTATGAGTATTGCTTCATTTATCTAAGATTTACATTAAACAGATTGCAATTTCTACTGGCTGTTACTTTGTCTTGCGATAATTGTACAATTAATTATTATTTTAATGATTTCAAATTCTTTAGTTAGTTCATTCTTAATTTTAGTTTGAAATTCAAAAGCATTATATATTTTGGTTTAACGATAACTTACTGTTCTATTATAAAAATGTATTGCTAAATTTTAGATTTCTTAATTTTGTTTGCAGTATTAAATATTGAAAGTTGTTTTTGGTTTTGAATCTAATCTTGTGATACTCTTATTTGTAAATACTTCTGGATTTAAGATAAAGGCTGGCTTTAATCTATCTATGGAAATTGTGTGTTGTTTTCCATCTAAATAAATTTTAAAATGTTTTTCAGTCTTTTTTATGACCTCATGTGGTCCAGTGTATGGTTGATTTAAACTACTTTGTTGCCTTTCATCTCTTAAGAAAACGTGAGAACAGTTTTTGAGCTCTTGTGGCACGAAAATGTTATGTTGATTTCGAACCGTTTTAATACTGGGTCGTATGTTTAGAACGCTTTCTGTTATGTCGTGTGCAAGTGCAGTTGTTAATGTGTCACACGGTGTTTCTTTGGATGCGATAAATTCGCCTGGTAGTCGCAAAGATTGACCGTAGAGTATTTGAGAAGGTGCCAAGTTCATATCTTCTCTAATTGCTGAACGTATGCCTAGTAAGATCCATGGTAGGTTGTCGTACCATTTTCGGGGTTCGTTTGTCGCCCTTATGGCCGTTTTAAGGTGTCTATGGAATCGTTCGATGAGGCCATTTGATTGGGGGTGGTACGTTGTTGTTCTGATTCTGTGACAACCTAACAAAGTGGAGACTTCTTTAAAAAGGCTAGACTCAAATTGAGTTCTGTGATCAGTAGTTATTGTTTGAGGTACGCCATATC
Organism: Dioctria rufipes; assembly: GCA_963924295.1. Classification (NCBI taxonomy): domain Eukaryota; kingdom Metazoa; phylum Arthropoda; class Insecta; order Diptera; family Asilidae; genus Dioctria; species Dioctria rufipes. The sequence continues at coordinate 247,598,577 of OZ002740.1, forward strand.
TTGCTACCCATTGTGTGAAAAATTTCCAAGCAACCGTGGTTGCGGTTATATTTTTTATTGGGATGGCTTCTGGCCAAAAGGTGAAACGATCTTTGATGGTTAGAAGATAAAAATATCCCTTTGAACTGGGTAAGGGTCCTACGATGTCTATATGGACATAATTCTGTGCTTGGATTTAGTATGACGGGTGATCTTAGATTTTTGGCAAGCTATGCATGTTTTTGTCCATTGATTAATCTCGCGGTTCATGTGAGGCCAAAAGTATTTCTTACTGATTAGTTTTCTGGTTCCTCGTATACCAGGGTGTGAGAGGTTATGTAAATTATTGAAAACTGTTCGACGTAGTATTTCTGGAACGTATGGTCGGTTGATTGAAGTTGATGTTTCACACCAAAGGTCGCAATTTTCAATTGGTATGTGTATTTTTGCTAGTTTATATGAGACTTTGCTAGGAGATTCATTCATCTTGTCTAAACAATTTATAAGCTCTTGATCGCGGTTTTGTTCTTTTGATAGTATCTCGATATTGAGTTTGGTATGGTTAACCATATCGATGTGGGATCTTGATAGTGTGTCGACTACCTTGTTTGATTTTCCTTGAATGTACCTGATATCGGTAGTGAATTGAGCAATATAGTCCAGCTGATTCGTTTGCCTTGGCGATTTTTCAGTTTTTGAACAAATTGCTTTTGTAAGTGGTTTGTGGTCCGTGAAAACTGTGAATTGTTTTCCTTCTACGAAATATCTGAAACGCTTAATTGCCAGGTAGATTTCGAGCAACTCTCTATCGAAAGTCGAGTATTTTTGTTCGCGTTCCGTTAATTTCTTGGAAAAGAAACTGAGAGGTTCCCAGTTGTCTTTGTTCTGTTGGTGCAGTACTGCTCCAATACCATCATTTGATGCATCTACTACTATATTTATTTCACTTTGTGGGTTAGGGTGTGCTAAAAGAGCACAATTCTGTAAGGAAACTTTGATATCTTGAAAGGCCTTTTCAGCAGTGTCTGTCCAAGTGAATGTTGCCTTGTTCGATTTTTTGCAAATTTTATCTGATGAAGGTTGATATAATGGAGAAGCCTTTTGTGATATATTGGGCAGGAATCGGTGATAGAAATTCACCATTCCTAAAAAGCGTTGTAGTTTTTTGATGCTGCACGGAGTTGGAAAATTGATGATAGCTTCCACTCTGCTTTTAGCAGGACTAATTCCTTTAATGCAAACTGTGTGACCAAGAAATTCCAATTCAGTTGCTCCTAAAACGCACTTTGACGGATTTACGCTAATGTTGAATTCCTTCAGTCGATTGAACAACAGGTGTAAATGCTCTGCATGTTGTTTTGGTGACTTGCTGCCGACAAGGATGTCATCGACATAAACAAATATAAAATCTAACCCGCTTAAAACTTCATTGATGAAGCGTTGGAATGTTTGTGCGCCATTTTTAACTCCAAAAGGCATGCGTAGGAATTCAAAAAGCCCAAATGGGGTTATTACGGCAGTCTTATGAATATCCTCTGGGGCAACAGGGATATTATGATATGCTCTGACGAGATCTATTTTTGAAAAAATTGTGCAACCATGTAAGTTGATTGCGAAATCTTGTATGTTTGGTAAAGGGTACTTGTCAAATATGGTTGCCGCGTTTAATTGACGGTAGTCACCACAAGATCTCCAATCCGTAGAATCTTTTTTGGGCACTAGGTGCAAAGGTGAAGCTACGGAAGACGAAGAGGGGCGGCAGATACCCATTTTCACCATTGATTCGAACTCTGCTTTAGCTGTTTGATAGTTTTGTGGATTGAGTCTTCTCGGGCGTGCAGAATTTAAAGGACCTTGCGTGATTATGCGATGAACTACTTTGTGTTCAACGTTCGCATTAAAATCAGGTAGAGATTTGATGGAAGGAAATTCATCAAGAATTTTTCCGTATTCGCCCTCAATTGTACGTAGTTTCGCAGAACACGAGTTGACGTGGCGAGATATGCAATTCACAGATAGGGAAGTTTTCTTATCGACGAGTTTTTTTTCTTTTAAGATCAATGAGGAGATTGAATTTATAAAGAAAATCTGCGCCTATGATTGCATAATCCACTGCTGCCACTACGAATGTGTGTTCGAAACAGCGACGTAAATTTAAATTTAATGTTAGCTGTTTGAGGCCGTATGTGGGTATCGAAGAGCCATTTGCTGCCATGAGACGAAAGGTTGTTGGATTCCTGTGAGTTGGAAAACATTTCTTTGGTACTATTGAGATTTCGGCTCCGGTGTCTATTAGGAAATGTATTTTGGTTGATTGGTCCATGATAAATAAGCGGCAGGGTACTGCGTCACACTTCGTTGCCGCGTGCGAAGTGGTTAATATTAGTTTTTTGTCTGATTGACCCTATTTGTATTTGGCGTGCTCGGGCGTGATCGAGATTTTGATCTGTGCCGCCATGGTATGTTTCTGTGTGTGGGACTTTCCCTGAATCGCATATTTGCCGATTCGAGTTTGGCGATACGGGCTGACAGCCTTTCGATAAGTGGTTCTAAAGGCTCGACGTCTCTATTTGATTTCCTACTCTCTGCTATTGCTGGAACTTGTGCTTGCATTGTGGAGTCATAAATGCGATCTGCGATCGCGAAAGTTTCTTCTTGAGTGTGAGCGCCTTCGATTACTATGATGCAAGATTGGATTGAAGCAGGAAGTTTATTAAGCCACAATTTATTTAATAGCGATTTATTAATTAAACTGTTGCCACCTGCAAGTGATTCCATCCGTCTATATAATTCGGATGGCTTAGCATCACCAAGATCAACTTTGTGGAGTAATGCATCTAATCTACGCCCTTCCGTGTCTCTACTACGCGTTAATATGAAAGTTTTTAAGTTTTCGTATTTGTTTTGTTGAGGAGGGTTGACTAGAATATCGGCCACTAGCTCCATGGTTTCGGGTGGTAATGCAGAGACCAAATGATCGTATTTTGTGCCTGAGGCTATAATTCCTCTAAGTCTGAATTGCGTCTCCACTTGGAGAAACCATAAATCGGGTCTATTGCCCCAAAAAGGTGGTATTTTAAGCGTTGCAAGAAGTGGTAAAAACGGATTTTCATTTGAGCCTGATTGTTTTGGAACTGGTTCAGTCGTGTTGTCGTTATCGACTATACTCTCTTCGTTTGACATATTTTACTTATGGACTTCTTCTGAATAAAGATGTAACTGATGTAAATATAATTACTGAATGGATGGAAAAACAAAATCCTTATTAGGCACCTCTGTTGCTGCAAGAACGTATAGCAATTTTTACTGGAGAATTGATTTGAGTAGAAATTTCGCTAATTCAGTGGTAATGTTGAGCAAAATGTCAAATTGTTTATTATATTAATAATGCGTGTTATAGATACGAAAAAAAAATAATGAAGTTAATGATATTTGCGCGTTGTATGGAATGAAATCTTTGCACCAAATTAAAGTGCTTACACAACTTTATGTGGTTACGTCTTCAATCTTTAATATTTAAATATTGAAAGATAATCACACTGCTATGACATTAATGATAGAACTGACTTGCACACGACTAGTTGTGTGCGTTTTTACTTTAAATGTAAATAAATTTTTATATATCGCGAAATAGAGATGTGATAGCTCGAGTTGACAACATTAATCTTGTCGTACTTGTTCGTTTTCTTAATAGGCAGGTGTATATTTATTATCAATATGCTTTAATTTTAAATTTAATTTGTTTTCTTCTTCTTCTTCTTTTAATAAAGAAATGATCCAGACATATTTACTTACTACCTTATGTGTGCTGATCTGATCCTTTGCCTTAATTAAATTAAATTACAATTTTTTTGGTATAGTCTTAATTATGTCTGTTAATCTTTGGATCCGAATTCTTGTAGTGTGCTTTGTTGAGATTCCTTTCCAAGAGCTGTGGTTAACGGTTTGTTTTCCAAAATGCGGTTGGCTGTGTGCTGCAAGTTCTGTTTTACTGTTGATTTTGTAGCTGATATGAGCTATTTATTGGAACTCGGGTTATGCTGATGATTTGTAGCGCTAAAAGTGTATGTTGATTAATTGAAATTGAATGATTGATATTCATTCTTTAAGATATGCGCTTAAACCGATGAATTTGTAATGAGATCTGATTTCGATGCGGCAATGAAAAATTTTCTGTTGGAAATTGTAGGTTATGTGAAAATTTGGTGAGAAATGTTCCAAATCACATTTATTTTTGTTGATTTTGTTGCTAATTTATTCTGTAATGTTTGGATGTTTCTGAAGAATCTGGATTCCGTGGATGGATGTAGAATTTATGCAACAAGGTGATGTTCCGTCCGAGTTGAAAGTTTTGCCGAAAAGTTACTTTTTATCTTGCAATTTTAGTCGGGGTCACCATTGTTGGGTGTTATAATTATATATAATTACAACTGTGATCACTTAATATCAAATATATTATCAACATCTAAAACTCAACTATATACTTTTACAATTGCATGCTTGTGTAACTCGGGTGAAATCGGAACGGAGAATGACAAGGTTAGGCGTGAGGGAAAATGACGTAACCAAACTCTTGATGATTGATTTTCTTTTTATGTGGAGAGCAGTAAGAGAATCTTAAGGCTGGTTTTCTTACCGGTGGTTACACCCATATAAACTTGAAACCTAGAAAATTTAAATGTTCACATGAAATATGTAAAACATTGTGGCAAGGCGTTCAAAAGTAAAATCACCTCCGCTGAACTAACCTACACCCCTCTGTACCCAAATAAGAAATTCACGAATTTTAAAATTATTTGTGTGAGAAAAGGCTGCTATAGAGTTTCTACCAGAAGAAAAGAAAATATGCCATTTAAAAGCACTTAGAAAGAGATTTAATTTGAGAGTTAGTAGTTACTGTAGCGTTCTACATATAATTGTAAATAAATACAAAAATAAATTATAGTAAAATAGACCAAAGCTTTATGATTTTAATTAAGTAGTAGCATAAATGAGAACACTGTAAATAATTAAATGTCATAAATATCCAAATGTATTATGGATCTAAGTACACAAATAGGACTTAGTTAGATTTCCCTGTTGTGAAATTATTCAGATCTAGTTCGGTGCTCTTGAACATAAAAACATAAAAAAAATAGATTTCATAACAGAAAAAATATATATTGTAAAAATAGAACTTAAAAATAAAAACCCGAAAAAATATCTATTGTAAAAATAGAAACTAAAAATAAAAACCAGAAAGAATATAATTATAAAAATATAACTCCAAAATAAAAAATTAAATAATAAATAAATAAATTAAAAAGAAACTTTTTTTATTTTTGAGAATCGATGGCGCTTGGATGTGTTTGATGAATTTCCATCAAAGAATCCGCACCACGTTGAACATCGATAGTTACCATCCCAATCCAAAGACCCAGAAAAAAGTTAAAAAAAACCTTATCCCATCGGAAAGTTCCCCATTCACTCATTGTAAATCAAGAATCACATGTAAATCTATCCATGTTTGTTACCCTAAAACTATTTCTAAAATTTCACGTTTTCGTTGCGAACGTTGCCTTTATGTATAAAATAATTAAGTCAAGATACGAAATTATTAGCTTCTGGCAACATTTAAATAAATCAAGAGCAAAGACCAACTCACCCACCTGCATATATGTAGGTACTTCAGAATTTAGCAATAAAAGTTCTATCTGGGGTGTGAATCAATTGTGAAACGCTACAGGCCTATTAAGACTTTGGAAGTTAGTTGCACAATTAGATTGCTACTTACATGAGCAAGTTCATGTTCACACTCCTTAAATACTTTTGCGTGAATTTGCCTGAGGCAGGAATTTGCCTGTAGTGGACTAAAGTGGAACACCACTTAAAACAGTAGATTACTGTTATTCCTTTCAAAATTACATTAAGAGGAGTCAGTAGCAATATTTGCAAGTTTCATATATTTGTAGCAGATTAATGATTCATATCTTATATAGTATTAAAGTAAATAACGTCGGCAAAAATTAAAAAAAGTGTATTGAATGGAGATATTAGCTCGGAAATTTGTAAAAAATGGTAAAAATTTAAATCTTTTAAATCAAAATCCTGTGGGTATTCTCATTTCTTTAAATTGTGACTGTTTTAGAAAGATAAGGCCTAGATCTAGCAAATAACATCGAGTTTTTTTCATTTTTAGTGGCGCTTTTTATAACTATTTGACTCTGATAGTACTTGTTTTTTCTACCGACATTTCACCGACGAGAAATTGCAATATTTATTTGAAAGTTGTTTAAATACAAAGCAAAAGAGCATATTAGACAATTATGGGCAAAAAAATTTAGGAGAGTTAATTCTCGTTAAAAATGTTCAATTTATGTGAACTGCAAATTTTCATTTTTCGTCTTAAATTGTATGGTTTTGTCGGATGTTGGGTTTTTGTCTTTTGCGGTAGATATCTCTAATGTGCTCTGTGGTCTAGGTCTAGGCTAATTTTATATGAATTTTCCCTCTTTCTGGACACAAACCTACGTATAGTAAATTTTAATACATACAGGTTCGCTGGTATCTAAATTGAAAGTTCTGCTGAGTACTGACTCCTCTTAACAGCAATATTTTCCGGAGATAGCCGAAAATGATTTCGATACGCTTGCCTATCTTCAAGAATTAGTTCTTAATCATTTTCGTACCCAAACACGTTGATTTTCTTTTTCGTTTAATGTGTCCACAATTTTATCTTTCATCACTTCAAATAATTCCATAATACTTTTTTGGATCAACCTCTTTCTAATTATTTTGAGAAATACAAACTCTAACTATTTATTTATTTTTTTAATATGATGCAAGGTTGATAACTTCCACAAATCTATATCATCTGACAATTTACACCATCCGCCATGTTTAAAATTGACATAAAATCGAAGTTAAAAGTGTGGAGTTGCTCTAAAAAAGTATAAAAGATTTCCAACTTGTCGTAAGTAAGCATTTGGACCTACGAGGGGCATAGGGAAGTGAAGACAGTCTTTACTTATGCAAGTAACCTGCCGAGTCTGAATGAGCCTTACGCTGCGTTCAGCGTACCATACTAATGTACGTACGAAAACCCTTGAATGTATTTGAGTCCAACAAGTTAATGTATTTAACTTTTTACTTTAACTTTGTTGCTGCAAGACGCTCTAGGGGTTTCAGCCATTCCATCCATTACCACTGGAGTTTTATATAGCTTTCTGGGAGAGCTGAATAGGTGGTTAGATGTTGGGTAGGTCTGGCAACCGCTATATTATGGCCAGCGTACCATACAATAGGTTAGTAGCGATTTAATGAAATTAAGTTGGGAGGTATTGTATATTATTAGTTCAAAGTTTCAGGTTGTATCTAGTGTTGCCAGAGGTGTAAAAATGTTTGAATGTTATATAATTTGTTTTTTCATAAATATTCTGAAAATATTTTAATGGAAAGTGATTTGTTTTTATGTTTAGAAGCAGTGCTTCCCTTGCTTCCAACGAGGAACCGCCCCTGGCTGTTGTGAACTAATGATATATGCAATAAAAGCGACTACTGGTTGGGCTTACGAACCGAACTTCAGCTCAAAATCGAGACAAATCTGCAAAATTAAGCATTACACTTATAAGATTATTATTCGAAGAGAAAATGTTTGTTTGATAAAGAGTTGTAGCAATCCGCATGGATAGGAAAAACAAAGACAAACTTATAAGTAACAATTTCAGCAGTTCGTTAATACTTATTATATTTATTTTGGCTATTCAGTCAATTAATAAAATACATAATTAGAATGTAATGATATCCGTCTCTATGATCACCGACCTATAATTGTAATCACTTCGGTTATATCGAAGGACTTGAATCAATCATTAACTATTGACTAATAGACTATCAGGAAACTAATCGCCTCATAAAAAAGATGGCCAATAAAATTGCTTAAAGTGGGTTGTATTAGAATATCTTACCTCTGCACCTCAATTTATAAGCAAAAATGTACTTCAGGACTTTGTTCTTTCTCCATCTATTTTCCTGATTTCTATTAAGATATATTCTAATGCTTTCTTTTCAAACTTTTGATGATGCAAGAACCCTTGAATTACACTTATTTTCTTTACGCCCCTACTTGTAGAGGGTGAATACTCTAGAGTGTTTATTGTTAAGATCCAGCCGCGTAATAATGATTTAAAGATCTCACATTAGCTTATCAGCATGCATTTGTCGCAATAATACTCATCAACATTTCGTACATTGCATTTTTGTTTATCGCATTCCGTGGTAACTTGAGTATCGTGTCCACGGCTTGAATTATCTTTTCTTGCGAGAGCTTCATGCCGGCATATTCATGCTGATAGGACAAAGTACTGAGTAAATTGTTCACACGGTGAAGTGCACGTCTTCACTTGAGGTGAAATTTATGTGAATTAATTAGTTCTGAATAAAGTTTAATTTTGTTTAAAAAGGCAAGGCGAACGGTTGTTATTTTTGTCTCCTATCAACAATATTTCACCGTATCCATTTTTGGACAAATATTTTTTTGGTGTACAAGTTAATGCGCTTGTGCTCCACCATCAGAGGTCTTGGTACAAGAACCAAAGGCCTAAGTCGTTAACGGGAAGGTAAAACAATTTTACCCGAATTTAAGCACTTATTATATAGCTTACTATTTTTATTTTTTTTTTATTTGTAGGTAGGATACGAAAGGTTCTAAATACGAGAACCAAACGGTGCATTGTGCTAACCTCCAAAAAACAAACAACAACAAAAATAGACACCAAAAATTCTTATCCTCTCAAATCCAGGTGAGGTAATCTTCTTAACTCATCAGGACTGTCAAAATAACTTAAATTTTTGTTAGATGAGCTTGAAGTGGTCTGCAGCCAGTGGTGATGCCAATCACAGCTCTGCACTGTTTTCTTTCGAACCGAAAAAAAGACACAAACACGCACACAAAAGGTCTTCCTATAATACCACAGGCAACTATAGTTTATAAATTGTAGCAAAATGTAAACTTAACGAATCAACCAAGAGTAATTACATAATTATTGTTTAAACTGAATTGCCAACGATTTTTGAAGTATATCCATTGATGCTGAGGATTCACTATTAAACTACTTAAACGATTTAAAGCACACTTATTCTAACTTTGAATTTATTGTTTTAGCTATATGTTTAGATTTAAAGCTCACTAACTCTAATTTTGAATTCTCTGAATTTATTGCTTTAACTATATAAATATCTGAATTATTTGCTATACATATTCTTAGATTTAAAAGATTATTAATTATAATTTTAAATTTATTGCTTTGGCTATATACTTGGATTTCTGCTTTATTCCATTATTATTTAAATTTACATGAATTTATGATGCTAATCTGTTCGAGTATCCTTGTCTGGTCGTGTATATACTTTTCTGTTGCGGAGATTTATCATTTTATTTTGTCCTGTTTATATATTGTTATGGTTTGTGCGAGTTTTGATGAATGCGTTGGTGGTCCCCGTTGTATGCTTGATAATGGATAGTTACTCATGTTTGGACAGGGTGAGCGTACTACTCGGAATCTTGTGTAATCGTTCTGTAGGTTTGAATGTCTGTACGGTAAACGCGCGAAGCATCAGAAATAAAATTGACGAGTTTAGTTACATGTTCTCTGACTTAAAAGTGCATGTAATTCTTGTATGTGAAACATGGTTGAACGACGTTGTCCCCTCATCACTTATATCCATTCCAGGCTATACGTTACTTCGTAACGACCGCAAAAGTCGACCAGGCGGTGGAGTTGCGATTTTTGTTAGAGATTTCCTGAGAGCTATGGTGATTGCCTCTTCCAAGGAACAATCAATTGAGTTCATTTGCGCCGAGATAGGTTCTACAAATGAAAAGTGCGTTGTGTCCTCGGTATACTGTCCTCCCAACTGTTTTGACATTACTAATGCTAACGATATGAGAACGTGATTGTGGGAGGTGATTTCAATGTCAATTTAAGACGGCATGATAATTTAGTCAACCAATTCTCTCATCTCCTACTCTCTGTCCACCTGCATATTGTGAACTCATTTCCCACGTACTTTAATGCCACTAATCCTTCGATTCTCGATTTGCTTCTCGTAACCGACTGTGACAAGGTTTTATCGCACGACCAAATTGATCCACCTAGCATTTTGGACCATGATCTCTTATTTGTGAGCTATGAATTCTCTCTAGATCTGAATCTCCATCATAACTATTATTCCTTCCGCGATTATAATAACATTGACGCTAATGTTCTAATAGATGAATGTACATCCTTGTGTTGGGACACGATATTTAACTCTGTCTCAGAAAACCACCAAGTGTCTACAGTTAACTTGCTTGTTACTGATCTGTTTGAAAGGTATGTCCCTGTCAAAACGAAATGTGTAACTGCGCATGGCTGCCTGTGATTCTCTGAAGGAATACGATTTCTTATCTCTAAACGTGAGTATCTGTATCATTGATATAGGCGCCTCCGAACAATTGAAGCGCACAGGTCATACAAGATTGCACGAAATAAAGCTAATCTGGCTATCTCACGTGCTAAGCGTCAATACTATTCTTCTAAGTTCAACCCCAGTCTTCCTCCCTGAACACTATGGCGAAATTTAAAACTGGCGGGTGTATATGGCAAAGACAGGAATGATGACTGTAGTCTAAACTCTGACGTGCTTAGTGAATTTTTCATTTCCGCTGGAAACTCACCTGTGATAACTAGCCAACCCGGCCTTCCTAATTATCTAATAGAAGAATATGCTACTCCTAATCTTTCTAAAACATTCTCGTTCCGTGGGACTGATTTAAATGAACTTACCGTGGCTATCAGTAGTATTAAGTCTGATGCAATCGGTCCAGACAGCTTGTCACCGCGGTTTATCAAAATGTTATTCCCGTACATTGGTAAGCACATCTTACATATTATTAACTCTTGCCTAATGTCATCTACGTTCCCTAGTGAGTGGAAAATAGCAACTGTACTGCTGGTGCCCAAGAAAACCTCTGCTGAATCTCACGCTGATTACAGGCCAATAAGTTTACTATGTTTTATGTCGAAAGTACTAGAAAAGCGTATGTACAAGCAAATACTACTTTATGTGGAATCCTGCAACCTATTCACGAGTTGGCAATCCAGCTTCCGCGTATCCCATAGCTGCGAAACCGCAGTCTTAAAAGTATCTTTAGATATAAGATTGGCTCTGGACCGAGACAAGTTCACGGCTTTGGTTCTTTTAGATTTTTCGAAAACATTCGACTCTGTAGACTATCGCAATTTTCTCCAGAAGCTGTCATTCTCCTTTAATTTTAGCACCTCAGCTGTTTCTCTGATCAACAGTTTTTTATCTCACCGTCGTCAACAAGTCAAGGTGAAAGATTTGCTGTCCAGTGCGCGGCCGCTAGAACGAGGGGTTCCCCAAGGATCTATTCTGGGTCCTTTGCTTTTCTGCTTATTTATCAACGATTTACTGAGAGTTGTTCATGATGTGAAAATTCATTTATATGCTAATGATGTTCAGCTCTATCTAAGTAGACCTATTGGCCTCCTCGAGGATTCCGTGTCACGAATAAACTCTGATTTGGACCGAATTTGCACCTGGTCTAACTATAATCGGCTGCTACTAAATTCGGGAAAGGCACTCTGTGCTATCTTTAACAATAGCACACTCAATGAAACCGACATAGCGCCTATACTGTTGAACGGTGTTTCACTGCCTATGTCAAACAAGGTCACCAACCTTGGGATAGTACTAAACCCCATTATGAAATGCTGTGATAACATTAATAATACGATCAGAAAAATCTATGGGGGCTTACGCAAACTGTGGCTTTCAGCGAGTATATTATCCGGTCGTTCTCGTCTAAAGCTAGTAAAAACCTTATTTCACTTTTGGATGTTTGGTCTTTCCTAAACTGGATAGTATCTGTACACACAAGATGGAAATTGCCCTAAATGACTGTGTGAGGTTCATTTATGGGTTGCGTAGGTTTGATCATGTCTCTCATCTCCGGTCTTGCTTGTTCGGATGTTCTTTTGCCTCTTGCCTTAAATGAAGAAACTTGGTTTCTTTGTACAATTTGTTAAAATTTAATAAGCCAGAGTACCTAAGAGAACTTTTCCATTTTACTACCTCCCAACGAAGTAGAAATTTGGCATTGCCTCGCTTTCACAAGACTGTAATGGAAAGCTCTTATCTTGTCCAAAGCATCCGTCTGTGGAATGATCTCCCTGTCAGTATGCAGGCGGCTGGTACCATCAATGCATTTAAGAAACTCGTTAAAACGCACATAATATAGCTCCTTTTTCACATTATTTTCTTTCTCTCCGCAAGGGAATACCAGTTAGTTGATAGTTTCATAGTATACATAATCATTCTTATTTTTTTTTTATTTTTTATTTTTTATTTAGTGTTATACTTGAATTGAAACTCCTACTTAATGATACTTATTTTTATTTTTTATTTTTTATTTTTAGTTTTATTTTTTCTTTACTCTTCGAATTTCGGTGTAAATGATTCTAGCTCCACTATAATAGTTGTACTTTATAAGATTTCAATCTTGTGTACTTTACCGAAATAAAGTTTATTCTATTCTATTCTACTATGTACTATTTTCGCATCAATTTTAAAAATATGTGATATTTCCTAGTGTTGATAAGACGCTGTATTATAGCTTTATGCTGGGGGAAAATACCCTGGGAGCTTCCTAGAGGCTCTCACTGCACTGGAACAGCTATGTAAGCACGAACTCCGAGATAATGGAAGGGATCGGCGTAGGAACAGCTTACCAACTTTCACTCCTGTAATTAAAACTCAGTAGAACTTTCTTCTTCACTGACGGTCAAATAACTTAATCTTTTATTTAGAATTCTTAGTCTGTATATGTATATACAGTTCTTAGCCTAAGGTGACCTATTCTTACCACTCAAAAATGCTGGGAAAAATAAGTTGTATGCATAAAATTGATGATGACAGAAGGTCAGTGACGCAATTGTTGATTGTTGCGGTAAATGTATCTCACGCTTTTTTCTCCTTATTTATTTTGTTATGGATTACACTTACAATTTGGTTTTGGTTTTTAAGTATGAATGGTGTTGCAATTAATTTGTGCTTATTTGTTGTAACGCATTGCATCAAATTATTCTTGTTGTAAAATTTGTATTATTGCAGCAAGTTGGTTTACTGCAATAAATACATATTACAAATAAAGGCTTAAGGTCCCTTCGTGTACTTTTCAAGTAAAAACACGAAAAACGTCAGATTGCATAATAGATACTCGCAAAATACGCGAACAAGTTGAAGTAAAAACTAGTGTAACGTCAAAGAATTATAGCGGATTACTTGATTTAATCCCAGAATATGCACCATACCTGACCATCTGGATGATATACCAAAAGTACAATTAATGTAGCTCCGTTTTATTAAGAACAAAATGTATTGAATAGGCGGGTGATGTGGGATTTAGTACAGGAAATAAGATAGAAAGAAAGATAAATAACACGTAAAGAAGAGTATTAGCATTTATATTACTATCGCGATCGTGGCAGCATATCTACTTACATTCTCTGTCTCTCTCTCTCTCTCTGTCTCTCTCTCTCTCTCTCGCTCTCTCTGCTGTATTATGTCACTTAAATTCTTCGCAACATTTATTACTGATAGCTTTCTTTGGTTGAATGTAAAATTAAATTCCACTTTGAATTATATATTGAATAAATTTAGAAAAATTCAACTTCTCTGTTTTTATTACTTTTACACAAGAATTATATCTCTACGGGGGGTTACCACTGAAATCTTAAAAAAAAAGCTAGTACAACTCTGCGTTAAATTTGTTCGTACTATCGTACACAAACGTACATGTAGTTAGGGCAAAAGCATAAACTTAGGTAATAACGTGGCAAAAATATCGGGGGTTTAAATGTACGTAATTAGAAAACTATGTAATTTATGGACTTTCCAGGGATTGGTATAGATAATAACGCAATAATGGTAAACCAAGTACATAAATTTGTACTTGAGTATGGACAATTTTGAGTTGGAAAAAGAAAAGTCAGAATCAAAATTAGTAAAAGAGTTTTGATTACTAATGTATTTTCGTTTGTAAGTTGGTATTTTCATAAAGAAATAGCTACCAAAATTATGATATTATTTCAAAGAAAGTTGAATTTACAACAAAGATCAAGTCATTTTCTGTTTATTTTAAACATTATATTTAGTTTTTATGCGTTTTGCATACAATTTAGCTCTTGTATTCATTTAGTGCTTTTACAACCTCTTCGGGCTGCAACTCTTGCAATGAGCTCTTGACAGTGACCGTACACCCTGTATTTTGAAAGGTGTAGGGTATTTTATGAAAAACTAGCTAGTTTTGTTAATCAGCCTGCAACTCCGAACCGGTTGATATGCCCCCCCCCCTTCCCTACCCTCTGCCATAAAATATTTTCTTTTATTTAGGTGTAAATATTAATGTAAAATTACATTATCGGTTTTGTATGTAGTAACTGGGGTGTATGTCTCGAGAAAGTTTTCTGAATCTTCTACGAATTGCAGCTGGTAATTAGCTGAGGTGAATAGCGGAAGCAGTTTTCAAATCGGATATAATACTACCGAGTTAGAGTCGATTTACGGTGCGAAAAATCTAGTAGTAAATATGGGGTTCGAATGATCTCCGAATATAAAAACAATTTTACTATTTTAAAAAATTACAAAATATACGCCCACCGCGGGGATCAAAGTTTGATCTGGTATATTTCGAAAATCTAGTCCAGAACCGCATGGCTCAGATCCTGAGGAGAAGTTTGAGTACCCACACTTCTATGTTTCGAAATCAAATGGCTGAGCTACAATTGGAAAACCCCTGACCCCCCTAATCCCCCTGCCCACCGCGATCGAAATAAGAAATGTTCTATAACGCGCGAATTTTAATTATCAATAATATTTCAAATATGAATACATTCCGTTGCCTGGTGTGGCGGGTCCCCTGTTTTTTTGTTTTTTTATGTATTAAAAATTTAGAGCCTTAGTTTTGAAACTTTGTCTCCCTTTTTTTATTAAAACTACTGTCGGATAGCTAATACTAAAAATGGGGTTCGAGTGCAAAGGGTTAAGGATTATTTTTGTTCATTTCTTATTCCCTATTCCCTATATCTGTTCCCTATTCTTTTATTCAGCCAAGGTATGAATAACGCTTCTGCTTCCATAATGCGGCTCCTGAATATCCGTACGAACAATTGTATTTTTGGTATACATATTTCGACTTGCAAGTATATATGGCTACGTACACAAAATATCAACACAAATGTCTTTCTATTTTTAATGTTCAAACCCAGTAAAAGATATGTTTGAAGCTATTATGGAATTTGAACTTGCTGCGACAAATATTTCTATTTCAAATTGCAATTGTTTTCTCAGCAAAGGTACATTTGTACCTTGCTGTAGACTCTAGGGTTAAATGATTGAAGTATTGAATTAAATATGCATGTAGGAAAATTACTTTCTGTAGTACAATAAAAAACTTAATTTACCACTTTGAATATGTAGAAATATTTTTGGAGAACATTCTACTTCTACTGGAGGAGTAAACTAAAAACTTGAAAAATAACTTACGATCGGCGGTGAAGTTTTTACATGACGGTTTTTCTCTAGTTAAATAACGAAATAAATTGAACGCAAGGGAAAAGTGACGTCGACAATTTCTCTCTCAATTATTAAGTATGCGAACGTGTTCGAGTAAAAACTTAGAAAAAGTTTGTACTTTCAAGCAAGTACGTGAACATATCTATTACATATTTTCCGAAAAAGATCGTAGCACCTCCGTCTGTTTAATGTACTTACAAGAAAAGGAAAGCACCTTCATTTATTATACTTTTGTGTTTCTGGAAAAAAAAAACAAAGGAAACCAATTTAATTTAATTATTGATAAAGCTTTTGATCACAATACAGATGACAACCCAAGAAAGAGTGAATCGCATATAAATTATACGAAAGAAAATTTATATCCATAATATAACTAGCTCCAGCCGGATTATTTTTATTAAAAATTTCATTGATATTCCAAACACGAAGTTAATGTGGCTTCTTAAATGAAGGGATTCTTGACGATATCTTCCTCAGTGAGTATCTTAAGTATTTTTTGCTCGTAAAAGAACAAGAATGTCGTAAATCTCATACAAATCCTGCTTGCAATTCATAGCTTCAAATTTTCATAATTTACAGTAAAAATAGAAAAAGAAGGGCATGGTTGTAATTTGGACGAATGTCATACCCTAAAAATATATTTTGCTACACAAAACAGATTTTATTTATGAGAAGCCAATGAAGAAAATGGATTCTTAGAAGTTTAAATTAACAAACAAAAACTATTTCTAGACCTATAAGATTAGCAAATATGATTTAGGAGATACTTTCCTTGTTATAGCTTTAAATATTTGGGGAAAAAGCATTTAATTTTCACAAAATCTTACTAAATAAGGTCGCAAGCACATGTACATATATGTACATACTACATATATTCAATTACATGTATATACTGCTACTAGTTCATAAATGAATATGTAGAGCTTTTGGATCGAACATGCTAATTAAATAGAGGTTTATAAGGAGTCGGTATTGTAATAGATAATATATTGGCGTATAAGGTCGAAGTACTCTGATGACAGCAATATATTCACTGTAAAGCTATGCTGGGATGCTGAAACATGAAAGTGATAATTGACTAGCTGGTTAGGAGCCCACTTCATATTCTTGATACAATTATAATAGTCGGCAAGAAATACATAGATCGATATTTTATCAGGTCCCGTACCGCACAAAGGTCTTAGCATAGTGGGTTGATTGAATACTCTTATAAGGAAAATTATACACGATAACACTCTAAACCCCCTTCTATGTATTTTTAGGCATTTTAAATTCAAGTCACGTCAATTTAATATTATGGTTTCTTCCAAGATATGATTCGATATGACTAACATTTAAATGCAAATTGTCTTGGATCCAATTTTCTTCACACAAATATTTACATAGTTTTATTTAATTAAATTAGAAAATTATTCCATGTTGGAATTTTACATATGTATACATACATACATATACATATTATAAAACTCTTATAAAAATGCATACATTCAAAAATGTTCAATACTTTTATCAATGAAAGTTATGTTTAATTTTTTAAATTACATTTTAAAGAAAAAATGAACAACGATATGTACAACAAACAACAAATTTGAAATTTGTAAATATTTATACAAACATACGTATTTACGTTACTCAAAGGTCAAGTCAATGTCCATGAAATATAAGAATTTCTTGTTTTTATTATCTCGTTAAAATAATTCAGTCAGTTGGAGATTATTTGTGTAGTGTTCCATAATCTTTTGCAGATCTTCTACATTACGGGCAAATAGATTTAATTGGAAACCTTGAAACACCGCGCCCCCGCAGTTTTTCGTATGAACATAAGTTTATATTTTTTTCCAAACATGGTAGTGCCACAAAAAATTGAAGTCTTTTTATGAGATTTACCGTTAGGACAAGTTTTTACGTTAATTATTTCGTATACTTGGCTCTTGAAATCATTCCCATCTTTTTTACATTGTGTTGCGATAGAAGGCAATCTGCTATAAAAACATTCCTTCCAATCTGCAGAAGTTTCTTAGTTAACTTCAACTACAGCAACTGCCACCTTATAGTCAGTCAGTTAACTAACCGTATGCATTTAAAGGGTGTTTCCTCCATGGTGGCCCATAGAGCGGAGGTGATAGTACTCAGCTAGAAAAATAAAAAATTGTATGGTGGGAGGGGGGGCATATCAACCGTTCCGGAGTTTCAGGGTGATCAAGAAATTATGCTAGGTTTCCACAAAACACCCTATATCTTAAAAAGTGCAGGGTATACTATCATCGTATTAAGCTGCTTTTATGCAGAACTTCATGGACTTTCCAACGACTGTATAGCGAGTCCAGTATCCATCTCCCCTGAGGAGTTATTGTGGTCTAAACTACAAATTTCGGATTTTCTTACCTTTTTTTAATTTGACATATATTTTTTTTTTGCAAAAAGGTCGTTAACATAACTCCTTTTTTATAAAAATCTATAAACTGTTGACCTTTCTCTTCAATTTGTCTTAGTATTATAATGTGCTAAGTGTAGCCGTTAAGTAGTTATTAGCTCATAGCTTATTCCGGTCGTACCGAAATTAGACGATATTTTTTTTAAATGACGTGTTTTCAGTCACTAAGGGAACAAATTATCTTTAAAAATAGGTTTGGGAATAGTTTTAGGAATGCGTTAAGATCTAATAACTCTTTAACGGCTACAGAGAGAGCATAGGGTGTAATAGGCCTTTAATTAGCTCGTTCTAAATCTTTATGAGCAACATGTACCTTAAAGAACATAAATTTAAGACTATATCCCCGCGGTTCTCAGGTTGCATTAGAAGTTTATTTTTTCCCGGACGGGAATCGAACCTACACTTGTTAGAATCAGTCAGTCGCCCGACAAACGGAAGGTCCCGGTTTCAAACCCCGGACGAGGTTAATTATATAGAGAAATATGCTTTACTACAGATGGAAAAAGGTGGGGACTAGCGTTAATTGAGAACTGTATCGCAGAGCACGTAATTTTGTTAAAGTGGAAACCAAGCGTACTAAGAGTGCTTACTTCTGCTTTAAACTAAATGCCTTACTTCCTCCCAAAATCCTGTGAAGTATTCTACGTAACATGGGAATTGCTGGTACAGCCCGTGAAAATTGTTGTATATAGTGGCGTTGGTCATAACTCCCTTGCCTCAAATTTACATGCTGACACTTATTTCCAGGAGGCGTCAGTTGATACTGGTTTTTCATTCCATCCTGTAACTTGGGATGAATTAGCTTTGGCAGTGTCTTCAATCTCGTCCAACGCAATTTGCATGGATGAAATTACGCTGAGGTTTATCAAGCTCATATTGCCATTTGTCATCGAGGCTCTTATTGACATTTGCAATCACTGTCTAAATCAGTCTGTTTTTCCCAAGAGCTGGAAGTTCGTTAAGGATGTTCCTATCCCTAAAACTTCTCGACATTCCTCGGATAATGACAGCAGAAGAATTCATATACTCTCTCCATTGTCGAAAAGTCGGGTTTCAGGACTGGACATAGCTGCACCACAGCTCTTGTTAACTTGTCGACGATCTTAGAAAGAATATAAATAATAATCAGGTTAATTTTCTTACTTTACTTGACTTCTCAAGGGCCTTTGACTTTGGCATCTTAATAACGAAACTCATTCTTAGGTTTGCTTTTTCTCGCTCTGCGGCTAAGCTCATTTATTGTTATCTATACCGACGAACGCAAAGAGTGTTTGTAAATAATATATTACCAGACACTTTCTTGATATTATCAGGGATTCCTTAGGGCTCTGTCCTAGGTCCACTTCTTTTAAGTTGCTTCATAAACGGTTTGCCTTCTGTAGTAACACACTCTCACCTTTATGCCACTGATATCCAGGTATATCTCAGATCTCCCCTTGGGTTAATTGAAGATGCTACAAGCAGAAATAGCGAGGACCTTTGTAATATCAGTGATTAGGCATTCTCTTAGACCCACAGAAGTCGAACTCTATAATAATATACAGGCATGAACTAGATACGTCCTATTTTTTAACCATTCTTCTTGACTCCGTAGTGATACCTTACTGTAGCAAAGCTAGGAACTTAGGTCTGACTAAATACTTACCTGGGATGATCATATTAGTAATGTGGTGGGTAGGATATATGGTGCTCTGCGCCGATTATGGTTATCACCTAAGCTTCTTCCACTTGAAACTCGACTGCGGCTCATCAAAACCCTTGTATTACCTTTATTATTTTTTTTTTTGATATTATATATCGTCAGGCTAACTTATACTAGAAACCCAAACTCAATGTGGTGTTTAATTCATGTGTACGTTTCGCGTATTCGTTGCGTTGATCCGATCATGTCTCCCCCTACTTGAGTTGCTTAGTTCGGTGCCCTGTTTTTATCTATTATAAGTTTAGAACACTTATCTTTAGGTTTAAAATCATTTATTATAAAATTCCTGAGTACCTATATCTGACTCTAAAATTTAGTTCATCAATCCGTACCAATAACCTCAATATACCAGTTCATATTATCTCCAAAAGCAAAACGTCACTGATAGTTCACAGAGCTCAAGCTTGGAATTCTGTACAACTATTACTACTAATCTTATAAAAAGTATCAAATCGCTCGGTCGTTGCAAGTGGGCATTTGTCAATTTTCTCAATCCCACAAATTAATTGTTTCAGCATTTTACTATACTTTACTCTCTTACGTAGCTTTTTCTTTTGTTTTCTTTAGTTAATTTGTGTTGTACATTAATATAAGGTACCTTAAGTACAGTTTAATTCTTTTGCTTAATTAGATCTTTACTTTGTCTCATTCTATATAATGTTATAATTTTATTTGATACCTTTGGATTGTGCAAACTTAAAGGGGCTTTATCCTAATTGTACAGAATAAAAAGAAATTGAAATTAGTACAGCCGTAATCGAGAAATAAAGCTAGATTACAGCATTCAGGTGGGATAGTGTCGGTATATTGAATAAAAAGATATATGGAATTGTGTTCATTATTACTTTAACTTTCGAATAAATTCCTAACAACTTTAAATTGTTGGGTCACGTATAAAACTAATGACTGGAAGCATGTATTGTGTATGCTTTTATTGATTTTATATGGCGTGTATGGCTAATTTTAGCTAATTCACTATATTTTTATTCTAACTTATATATATAGGGTGTCCCGGAAGTCGACGAATCGGGTGATAGGCCAAATCATGCTAGTTACCAGAAAAATATAACAAAAAATCTAAGTCATGTATTTTTTTTCAATTATAGGCATTTCTTTTCTTTTCGAGAGAATGTACACCTTATGATGGTTTTTTAGCTCCTGTTGCTACAAATCTTTACTTTTTTTCAATTTTATTTTTCTTATATAATCCCGAATAGTGCTTATGTAACCTGCTGCTCTAAATTCTAAGCCAACTGCTCCAGCTTTGAAGAAAATGTCACATTTTGCTGAACCAAGAAGAGAAAATTAATACTTCACCCAACTTTAACTGATTGTACTGAAAAAAAAGACAGTTTGGCAAGTAACTTTAAAAGTTGACATATTTAGTAAGGATTCTAAAATGGTATAACACTTGCCACATTATTTCTTAGATTACGGGAAAAAAATATTTTCTTCCAGAAACCCAGTTTCGAAAAGTTACTTTTTACCTACTAAAAATGATTCTAGTGTAAAGCTTGCTTAAGACCGTAAATTTAAGATTCTAGCTTAACTGAGACTAAACTCCAATTATTTGGATGCATTCCACATAAATGAAGTGCATGTTGGCATATTTGTGTGTGGTGGCACAATCGCACGATAGTCCAGGAGAAAGCAAAGGGATCGAAACTATCCAAATCAAAATCACAAGCAAACAAGTCCAACAAAAGAAGTTAAAAGTCGTAAGAACGAAATAACACCAACGAATAGGAAAATATGCATAGTAACCGAAGGAGAGTAACGTACTAATCTGTATTGCGTGTGCGAATACTCAAAAAGTGGCATCACTATCTGTCTCGCTCACACTTCATATCACTCGCTTCATCTGACTCTTTAATGTCACTATCTGTCTCACTCACACTTCATGGAACAACTCTCCGTCTCACTCAAACTAGAATCTTAAAGTTATGGTCTTAAGGCAAGCTCTGCGTACACTAGAATCAGTTTTAGTAGGTAAAAAGAAATTTTTCGAAACTGGGTTTCTTAAAGAATTTTTATTTCTGTAATCTAAGAAATAATGTAGCAATAAATTTCAGTCTGTTAGATAATTAATCTCGTTCATATAATTTCTACTTGCTTTATCCATATGCCGCGAGGCAAAAAAGGGGGAACAATCATCCAATTTTTAAGTGCAATGAAAAATCTTGCCACCATATAATTCACACTTACTTTTTATAAATACTATTTATATGGGCAATTGATGTGACCTCCATCATTAAACTTCTATAGTAAGCGATCAGAGATAACCATACTGATGAGACCTCTCTGATCGCTGGGTCGAAAAGTTCAATTATTTTTTAAATTAATAAATACAGAGTTCTTTAAAATTCTTCTATTTCATCTATAACCGATTCTAAAAGTTGTGACTTCGAGTTTCGCTTGGGATAACCCAGTTAACAAAATAGAACATGTTCTAAAAAGGTACTTTTTGGACACAGACGAATGGCTGCAAATCGGTAAATTTCATTCAATTTCGTAAAAGTATTCCACTGGATATGAATAGAATATATTTTTAACATGCATTTTGGAAAATCGAATTTTCGTTCTTGCCTCGGTTCAGCAGTGTTCAGGGTTGTGTAGTATCGGACATAAAAATGATGCATTCATGATACCTTATTTTATAACGAACTTTCGTTTCAAAACGGAATCTCGGTTACTGTTGTCAGTTGGTTTTAATGTCTAGTTTATGGTGGTTTCTAGCGAGTAATTATTGAGGTCACTTTATGCTTTTTTTAATGTTATATTCCCTTGAAAACGTCCCGAATATATGTTTCATCCATATCTATTTAATATCATTTTGAATACGTTTTAAATATATTTCTGTAGATGGTCATTTATAACAATTTTATACCATTAGAATACATTCTGAATATGTTATTTAGGATACGTACTATTACCGCCGAATATCACACGATCATTTTTTATTGACGTCCGAAGATTGCGCTTGGCAGGGCGGACATGAAATATATAAAAAGCATATGGAAAGAATATCTATTTTGATATCAATTCTTGTAGTCCGAATACATGTTCTCGTATCCTGTAGAGCATATCGAGAAGGTGCTCAGAACATGTTCTGTCTCAGATAACACAAAAATTGATAATTTATATATGTGCTTTCATCCTTACTGGTGAATACCATCTGGAATCAACTGTGGCTTAAAGTTAGTTAGAGCTATTTAAAATTAATAAATACAAGCGGTAAACCATCTGTCTCTTTAGATCAGTGGTAAGAGCTGTATCCCGGAAAGCGGAAGATCCCGGCTTCAAAAACCGGAAGAGGCGCGTTTGTTTTTTCTCTTGTATTTATTAATTTAATTTAGAATCGTAAAAATAAAAAAAGTTCTCTCAAATTCTTCTATTCCATTTAAAATTGTTTAAAAATCTTATCACTTCCGACTCGAACGCATAGCAAACATGTTTTCACGCAATCCGTGCTGTTTTATTTTTGTTTTCACTCATATGTTTTGGTCCTTAAACGCCGCTTTCTTGCGACAATACTCTCAGCACTGTAACTACTATAAACATTAGTTGCTCTACTGAAGAAATTATCGTCGTTTTGTCAATCTACCGTAGTCTAGCAACAACACTTATAAAAATTCATAATTTTTAAAATAATTACACAAATGGGGGAGCGGACGTATAAAATCACTGCATATTCTAACTAATCGTTATTACTCTCCATTTTACAAAACATTACTTCCGTAAGTAGTTGAAATATGGAAAAAAGCTACCATTGGTCAATGACAAATTCTTACCTCTCTGTGCAAATTTGATTGGTTAAGTGGCTTTTGGCATCTGTTTGTAGAACGGTTCGTCGAACAGTAAAAATAATTATAACCAATTTCATAGAATTTTATAGTCTATAAAACTTTTCAGTACAATAAAAACGTCTAGAATCAGTCTACCGAATATAATAATCTTACAGACTTGCATAGCATTTTACGTAAAGAAAGATTATTCATTATTGCCTTAATAATCTACCTTTATAAAATAAAATAAATTATCATAGAAGAACTAATAATTTTGCAAAGACAATATATTTTCAAAAATTATACTTTTAAATTTTTCTCTAGACATACAAATATCTACAAGTGATAAGAAAGAATTGTAATTAAATACACAATTAGATATTGGGTCATGATAGCTATACAACAAATCCCTTGAACGTATCGGTCTTTCAGGACCATAAGTATAATGTCTTGAAGGTCTGAATATTATGAAAGTCTTTGGAATTCCGCTTAAGGAAACCTAAACAACGTCTTGATTTAATGATAATAGTGTTAATGTGAGGGGTAAACGCCAATTTAGTATCATATATAACACCTAAGTCCTTGATATCATTTGTTCGAGAAACTATAGCATGATTAATTTTATATTCAAACAAGAACGGACAAGAGATGCGATGAAAAGTAATAATTCTACATTTTGATTTGTTAAGATCTAACTTAATTTTAGAGCACCAATCAGAATGTATATTGAAATAATTCTGCAGTAGTAAGCAATCGTTTAGAGAGTTTATTCTAACGAATAGTTTTAAATCATCCGCAAATATTAGGCATTTGACAAAAACAAAGCAAGTTGCTATATCAAATGCCTTCTAGAAATCTGTATAAATAGTATCCACTTGAACACGATCTTCAAAATCACTTATAATATAGTTCGAAAATAATTTTCTTCAAGAAAGAATTTTTTGGGATATCTCCGGTATATAGCAAAAGCTAAAAAATTTTCTAATTTGTTATTTCATCACACAACCCATTAATTTTTGATGACAAGTTTCAAGTCTTGGTTTGACTCATCAACAGGTCCCAAATAGCGAAATTGGGTGATTAGAAAAACAAATGAAAAAATGAAAAAAGAAGAAAGAAATGAAAAGTTTAAGAAAAATAGAAAAAAACAATTTTTTTATTTATTAAAAAAAAATTTAAAAAATTTTAAAAAACAGATTCATTCGAAGCGAATCGAACCTGTATACGCCACGCAGTGGGCTGAAAAATGAAGAAGAAAAAGGAAGAAGAAGAAGCGTTTCGTGTCGGCAGAAAACCTTCCACTCATCGGTGCAGCTTGGTTTTCTGCCTGCTGCAGACGCTTGAAAATAGATCAAACCGATCTCTTCTCATATAAACTCAGAATAAATTCTGGGTGTGAATTATATGAGGAAAAAACACTCCTATACAATCCCAGGAGGAATAATGAATAAAAAGAGATTACTCTTTTGGACTTTTTACCGGGTTAAACTTAATTTTCTTCAAGAAAGAATTTTTTGGGATATCTCCGGTATATAGCAAAAGCTAAAAATTTCTTGAAGAAAATTAAGTTTAACCCGGTAAAAAGTCCAAAAGAGTAATCTCTTTTTATTCATTATTCCTCCTGGGATTGTATAGGAGTGTTTTTTCCTCATATAATTCACACCCAGAATTTATTCTGAGTTTATATGAGAAGAGATCGGTTTGATCTATTTTCAAGCGTCTGCAGCAGGCAGAAAACCAAGCTGCACCGATGAGTGGAAGGTTTTCTGCCGACACGAAACGCTTCTTCTTCTTCCTTTTTCTTCTTCATTTTTCAGCCCACTGCGTGGCGTATACAGGTTCGATTCGCTTCGAATGAATCTGTTTTTTAAAATTTTTTAAATTTTTTTTAATAAATAAAAAAATTGTTTTTTTCTATTTTTCTTAAACTCTTCATTTCTTTCTTCTTTTTTCATTTTTTCATTTGTTTTTCTAATCACCCAATTTCGCTATTTGGGACCTGTTGATGAGTCAAACCAAGACTTGAAACTTGTCATCAAAAATTAATGGGTTGTGTGATGAAATAACAAATTAGAAAATTTTTTAGCTTTTGCTATATACCGGAGATATCCCAAAAAATTCTTTCTTGAAGAAAATTAAGTTTAACCCGGTAAAAAGTCCAAAAGAGTAATCTCTTTTTATTCATTCGAAAATAATGTAAGATTAGTTACACATGACCTCCCCGTAATAAAGCCATGTTGCTTAGGGACTATATATTCCTTAACTAGAGAGCTAAGTTTAGAGTTAACTATATAATCTAGTAATTTAGGTACGACAATCATAACAGAGACTGGTCTGTAATGCTCTATAGTGCTTTTAGAACCTGCTTTGTATATAGGAGTGATTAATGAAATTTTCCACTCATCAAGGACGGTACTTAAGGATAGGTTAAAAATTTTGCATAAAGGATCGGCAAAAAAAAACAGCGCAATTTTTTAGTAGCGAAGAGATAACCCATCAGAATCTGGTCTTGTGGTAGAATCGAGATCATTGAGACCCTTCAACACATTATCAGCATTAATCGATAAATGACCAACATCCAAAGGGGATGTATCAGTGTTAACGGGATATTCATGATACAATTCACTAAAAGATTCGTTACTATAAACAGATTTGAAGTAATAGGCAAAAAGATTGCAACTTGCGACTTATTAGAACCGTAATTTAAAACCTTAGGAAAAGAAGAAGTCGTACGCTTGTATTTAATAAAGGACCAAAAGGCCTAATGCTGTTTTCAATTGAACACACGTATTGACCATACAGACCGTTTACAAACCCTTTTGGGTGTTTATTACTACATTTAGATTTTTAGTGACAAATTTATGTAGGCCTTCATAGACAACGTTAAGAAATTCATTGTATGCTCTCAGCAGAACACAATGTTCCAAAAACGACCAATTTATGTTAGAGAAAAAGGCATTAAGATCTAAATAATTAACTTTGTCCAAATTAAATTCAATTTTATCTGTAGAATTCTATAAAGGAGCAAAAACATAAAGAGAAATATTAAAGCTAATGGCATTATGATGAAAATCAACTGGCATCAACGATTAATGTCTACTACTAAATCAGGGATAACAAAAAACAATTCTAGAATTCTGCCAAAAATATTATTAATATTGTTTAATTTAATTAAATCTAAACCTAATAAATTATCTATGACAAAACTTTCTGCTTCAGAAGATACATTAATAGGTATTAGCATCGCGTCATCATCATTCCAGGTCCAACGTAAATTATTTAGATTGAAGTCACCTACTATATAGCATAAGTGGTGGTCCTTGATATTATCAGATAAACTAGTAATATTGAGTATATGATGCTCCTTGTAAACCTCAAGTGAGCACGATGGAGGAATATAACTGATGCATATATCCAGAAAATTAGATGTATTGAAGTTTCTCACGTGAACACAAAGTTGTTTAATGATTCCGACTCATATTATATTTACTATTTTTATGAAAACGTCGGTTGGACACCCTACGTCAACGTGTTCTCAGGCATTGTCCAAATATAGCTAGAAAACGAGATTTCAATGAAGGAGTTAACAGACGGACATGCATAAATCCAAAAACTTTTAACTAATTTAATTAATTAGATTATTGACTAACTTAGTATACTACATCTATAGATTAATCTAAGGTATTAAAAGAGGTACATAAAATTTGTGCCTATTCGAATGCATTCCGGGTAAAATTTATTGCTCTCTGCCTTACAATACATTATTTCCGTGACGTATACGTATAATATTCTGAAACTTACATCGGACAATGCTTTGTTGTACCATCATATTTTATTTGCAAATGATTCATTTCCTTTGCGATGGCCTGTTTAGTGACTGCATATTTTATGACCTTTTTTTTTAAAGAAATCTTCAGTTACTATGTATGTATTTCCGTGATGACCAAAGTTTTTCGTGGGCTATTAAATAGTTGAATGTATATCTAGTACACTCTGTATTTATGGAAACATAAAAGGATATTATATATGTAGAACGCTGTAGTTGGGATGTGGAAGTTCTTCACCTTTAACACTCCAAGAGTGTTTTCTAAAGCCAAGCAAAACATGAATTAAATTTCTTTAACCGAATTTGTTTGGGGATCAAATTCCCATAATCTTTGAATGGTACCACAAACGAGTGCTTTACAAAATTCCGCCACACCAAGAAGCTTTTTCTTACTTGGAAAAGGGTAAATTTAAATTGTTGTAGAATTTGAGAACAGCAGCAATATTTGCAGAACCGTACTATTTTGAAATAGTCCTGGTCCTCTACAGGAAATATTTATGCAGTTGCTGTCTGCATCTGTGAATCTTAACCATTGTAAAAATCCCAAAGATGTAATAATCGTTATTTTAAATCAACAGCTCAACGGAATAAAATTACTTCAAAGAGTATCTTTTAAACTTTTGTTTTTGTTGTATCTAGTTTCTGGGAACTTTTTGTTTTCCTGGATTTCCGTATTTGTGAGGTGGTTTTGTTGTTTATTCCAATTTCTAGTGGCTGAATCACTTTGTCATTTCTTCATGCTTACTGTTTGGTCGTGTGATCTTCATTGGTTCCCGATAATGTCAGTTTATCGTAGCTTTGGATGGATTTGATGGTGCCGTGGTTTTCTTAGAAAGTGCCTAAAAAAGCGTAAATTGCATCTGGAAGACGAATGTAAATAATCCATTTCGCAATACTTGTCAAAATCGAACTGGAGAATTTTACAGTCGTGACCTTGTCTTTCAACCTTTTATCAGCCTAATTGTATGCTATTATCAGTAATCATGGTTACCAAATGTAATATATGCTCGTCTAATATAAGTCGTCCTAACGCCGGAGTTAAATATACATCATGTGAAGCGGATTTTCATGCTACCTGTAGTAAATTATCTTCTGAATTGTTGCAAAATATGGAAAATGGGAGAGCACTATTCAGGTGCTCAGCATACAGTTCAAATACTCGAGGGAGGCGAAATCTAGATGTTTACTCAGATTCAGAATCCGAACATTCTCTGTCATCTGTACGTTGATAATATGGCCCAAGACATAAACAGCCTAAAAGTAAACCAATCCGAATTCAATAAATCTGTCTGGGGTAGCCAGATATAGGGAGTTGCAATCTATTTTCAAAACTCTTGAAGACCAGAAAAAACGGATTAAAATTCTGGAAGTAAACAATAACGAACTCAATGGGGAGGTAACAGCACTTAGGAATCGAGTTAGTTTTATGGAAGAAAAATCAATCACCTTCGGAGGATGCTCTCGATCTGTGTAAAAAAAAAATACATCGCTTCCTAAAAGTTCCTATTGATGAGGGCAGCATTCTCAAGGCATACAGGAAACGTTCTAATGGGAATCCTTCTGGAGGAACTGGCAAAATTATAGTTAAGTATAGTTCAGAATTTATTAGGGATAGAGTATTGGCTTGTTTTAAAATTATCAAAACTATAACTGCAGATAAAATTGGAATTCAAGGAAATGGAAATATTTACATAAATGAATTTTTGACAGGTCTTAAAAGGAAATTATTTTATGAGGCGAGCGAAAGAATTTAAGAAGGAATTTAATTATGTGTATGTATGGGTGAAGGCCGGGAAGATATATTTAGAACATTCAGAAAATTCTAATTTTATACAGGTAAAAGATAATAGCACTCATAATACTCTCAGGAAAAAATTAAACTCTAAATGAATATTAGCATTTACTACCAAAACGTCCGTGGCTTACGTAAGGGTTAAGCTAGCTATTTTGAGTAATCATTATGATATAATTGCTTTTAGTGAAGCTTTTCTTTTAGATTCAGTTAATAGTGGTGAGATCTTTGATGGTAGGTATGATGTTTTTCGAAAAGATAGAGATCATGCTTTGGCTGGTACTATGGATGGAGGTGGGGTTCGTCTTGCTGTCAATAAAAATGTTCATGCCACTCGAAATATTGAATATGAGACTGCTTATGAAGACTTATGGATTAAATTCAAAACAAATCATTATTCCATTTATGTCATTTGTGCTTATATACGGCCGGCTTCTACTTTCGAAATTTATGATGATATCTTTAACAATTTTTCAAATGTAATCACTAAACTTGAATATAATTCAAAAATTGTAGTCCTCGGTGACTTCAACCTTTCTAATCTGATTTGGGAATATGATGTGAATAAATGTTCAATGCAAATGATTTCAAATATTAGCCGTATAGCCTTTTCCTTATCGAACTGTATGTCATCTGCCAATTTGAATTCTTGATCTTGTTTTTTCTAATATTAATGGTAACGATATTGAAGTATTTCAATCTATTTCCCCTCTTTCGAATATAGATTCTCACCATCCACCTCTTGATATTTTTATAAATATTAATAATGAAAAGATTTTACCAGAAGTGTTTAAGAAAAAGTTATACAAGTATACTGATTATAAGGAATTTAATAATTTTCTTTCAAATGTTGAATGGTCATTGTTCGGATCGCATAACATCGATTCAACATTTGAGTTATTTTAGGAAACTTTATACCGATGTATTGATAGATATGTTCCAAATATTTCTAAACGCTCCTCCTAAATGGTTTTAACTATTAACTCAAAGGAAAAATATAGGTGAGTAGGTAGGTGAGCATTGTAAAACCTTTTCTTGCTTACGCAATAAAGTAAAGTTAATGATCAAAACATGTCATAATAAGTACATTGCTCCTTTACCAAAAATATGAGGCTTTCTAATACATATCCCACTGAAATGAGCCTAGATGAGAATTTAGTTAAATCCGCGAAGGAAACTAGTAACATTTTTGCTGCATGCTTCAAATCGACTTATGATGATAGTCCTTTAAGTCATGTTGCCTATTATTCTGGAAGCTCTTCTGTAAATCATTTACCTATAACCCTTCCTCAAGTTGAAGCTGAGGGTGTAGAACGTATTATTTCGTCATTGGATATCAGTAAGAATGCTGGTCCAGATGGTATACCAAATATCTTTTATAAAAATTGTTTTTCAAACCTAGCATATCCGATTTCAAAATTATTCAATTTGTCTATTAAAGAACGATTTTTCCCTACTAAATTGAAGCATCATTTTGTCTATCCAGTTTTTAAATCGGGTGTTAAACAGAATGTCAGAAACTACCGACCTGTCTCCGTGTCAAATGCTTTAGCTCTTATGTTTAAAAAATTAATATATAATATTGTATATCCACAACTCAAGTCTCACATATCTAATAACCAACATGGTTTCGTGCTTGTGTTTACTATCGAATGAACTTCCTAATAAAATAAAATGTCAATCCAATCAGGCATCGATCTACTCTAATAATCCACATTAAGCATTACTTTAACATTCCCTATATAATGAATTTATTTGATTTTTTTATCACTGACGGATCTTTAAAGGATCCATGGCACTACACTTTCAAAAATGAATACATTTTTAATTGTTGTTTTTGTTTTTATCGCTCGAACATATTTACTTGTAATGAATTTTTTTATTCAATTAACTTTATTTTTGAATTTATATTTATTCTAAATTTAAATAAATACTTTTACATCATGTTCATGTTTTAGTTATTTAAGCGCTCGGATAATTTTAACCCACACAAGATATAATCTGTAGAGTATACTAAAGTTCTATGCGAATCCAAGTCTTCGTCTTTGGATTCGTCTTTTTTATAGTAGACAGTGGCGTGACATAATAGGATCAGCTATTATAAAAAAAAAACACGAAGGCGAAGTTAGCTGCGTGTGCTTAGTTTACTATTTCACGTTTTATTAAGAGTTTGTATTGTTTTAGATGATGTTTGTATTTCACACCACGTGAATTCATCAATTTGAAAACAATTTCTCCTGTTCCTCATATACAAAATGTGTTAAAATTATATTCACAAAGCAGATATATAACCCTTGACCAATATCAATGCAGCCAAATTCATCACAAAATGATAAATTTTTGGCGATATGAATATTGTACTACTATAAGTTATAATATAAAGACAAAAGACTAATTTTATGACAGCTACATATCATTACATATTTATTAATATGAGCCTAATAACTAATTTTGTTCTTAAAAGAACTAAAACAGTAAAAATTCATTTTTATAGAGTCCGCCATTTTTCCACCAAGCCTTAGACGAAATTAACTTGTCCGAATTCCTTTACTTAGCTTGCTTTCGCAGAATGCAAATAAATATAACCTTGAAGGTAGGCAATTTCTTGTCTACAGCAGACTGAAATTTAATGAAAATAATTTCAATGAATTTCTAAGATGCATTAAAAATACAGAAAAATCGAACCTCTATCATCCAACTGATTTTGGTAGGAATAACCATACTGATGAGACATCTTAGTCGAAAATTCAATTTTTCTGCATTAATAAATACGGGTGTTTCCCCTTAGGAGGTCAATAGAGCAGGAGGTGATAGTACTCACCTAGCCAAACAACAAATTGTATGGCAAGGGGGGGGGGGATTTCAACCGTTTAGGAGTTACAGGGTGATTAAGAAAAAAAGCACCCTATATTGTAAAAAGTACTGGGCGCATAGCCCTAGTTAAGAGCTAATTTTATGCAGAACTTCATCGATTTTCCAACGACTGATGAACTAGTCCCATACTCTGAACTAATATCCCTTTAACAGCTGCAGATAGCACATAGGGTATAATAGGTCAAATTAAAGAGGAGAGTCTACAGTTTATAATTTTTATAAAAAGAAGTTATATTACTTACCGTTTTGCAAACAAAATAGGAGTCAAAGCAAAAAAAAGTAAAACAAATCCGAAATATTCTGTTTAGACCCCGGTAACTCCTGTTGGGAGGAGGCTGTGGGGATGATTGTGCAGTCATTAGAAAGACCATGAAGTTCTGCCTACAATGAGCTCTTAACTGTGACCATACGCGCAGTACTTTTTAAAGTTCAGGGTGTTTTATGAAAAATTAGCTTTTGTTCTTAATCACCCTGTAACTCCTAAACGGTTAATATTGCCGCCCTCCCCCCTGCCATACAATTTTTTGTTTCTCTAGGTGCTGCTCTACCGACCTTCTAAGGGAAAATACCCTGTATAACCTGCCGATATGTTACATATATTTGAATAAGTCAACTCGATTCTTGACTTGTGATCAAGCAAACGATATGACCAAACTATTAAAGAAAGTAGCAAGACTCAGTGGGATAGAGATGAATGAATTCGGATAGAATTTGTCTTCATTTTACGGCACTAGATAAAGACGATGATTTCTGCTCTAAGTTTGTCACTCTGTATGTAACGCATAGAACTAATTTTGGTACAGCAAAATAAATTGAACACCCACACACTATATTTAAAGTTATTTTAATGTTTGCTTTTCCTTCTATCTGTTCGTCTGTATGTCCATCCTCTCGATAAGTCGAGAACGCGTTTACTTAGAGAACTGAAGTTTTCCATAACACCTTTTCTAAAAAACTTCAGATTTAAGTTAGATAATGAAATAGATCATGAGTTAAGAGTAGGGTTGTTGAAAAAGAATTCATTTTTCGCTCTACATATACATAGACACTGCCTGAAAATGCATCGACGAAGAAAGGTCAACCTGTTCATGGTGTTGCCATACAAAAATTGGAGTTTTCTTTCGTATACTATGAAAATAATCAGGTTTATCTATTTTAATTGTACTAAAAATTCCTCCGGATATTAATTCCTATGAAATTGGTTAGAATCATTTGGACTGTACGATATTAAATACAAGCATTCATTTAAGGTCACAATGTGAAACATGCTCCACTTCTAATATCATATCGATTTTCTAGTTACTGTGAGATATTGAATTCCTTCTATTCAGAAAATCCACATCGAATAATATTTTATTCCAATTCCAATTTTCATACCTTGACGTTAGGCTTATTACGATGACAGTTCTATTACATATCAATCATGGATTTCTTAATTTTTTATATGAAGACCTGTCATTTTCGTATAAGCCCTCATCAAAAGTCAATTCTAAAAGTAATCTTTCCAGACGTTTTTTATCTGATAAGAATCGTCTTGAACTCATTCGCACGATTTAAATATACAAGTAGGGCAATCAACATGTACATACTTTTCGTGCAATTGGCACATTCAATTATCATAAATATAAAGCTTCCAGAAAAAAAAAAATATCTAACACAAAATCAAAGGTAAATTATTCATACTGGATAATGATCGCTCTCAAAAGAGAACTTATTACAAGATATGCATAATTATATTACTAATGATATGTACCTATCTATCCTTGCAGGAAATATGAATAGCATTACGGATTGGATGAGAATATCCTTGATTCTGTGTACATTTGGGTTCTTCAGAGAGATGCGACCATCGGAACCGTTTGTGGTTGAATTTTTATCAGGAAAATGGAGAAACGTAACTACAGAACAAGTGAACAGAGAAGTGTACCCCTGGGGAACTTACTCTTATATGGCGCAGCTTGTGATTGTTTTTCTCATAACAGATATTTTACGGTAAGGTCACCAATCTGCATACATATAAATTATTTATTAAGAATTTATTTTACGAATTTTTGATGGCGATGGACAGATATAAACCCATAATAGTGATTTCAGCATGCGTTGGCATTGTTTTATGGTCTCTGCTTTTGTGGACGTATACCCTTCTTGGATTAAAGGTATGTATAATATTCTAATGTAGGGGCTAAAACTAAGATTAATATTAATATTAAGAATAAGCGAGGCAAGTGGCGTTTGTATTGAAGCCATTCATTGGTTTATTGTGCAGCGCTTATAGTGCACGTAACAATTCCACGCTTCCTAGGAAGAGCAGTATTTTTTTGGAGGAAATTTCTTCAAAGTCGGCAGGTTGTAAGAAGTATGAGCCGACGGCCTGGAATCTACTTTGTACAATGATCTTGCATTCGCATAAGAAGTGCTCCGATATTTAATCTTCTTCACAACTAACCTACATAGTGAGGGAAATTCCTATCCGATGCAAGTGTTTGTTTAGATTTCAGTATCCGGTAAGGAATCCTGCAATGATTCCGACTTGATTTCTAGATAACATTAATAGATGCTGACTCTTCTTGAGTGAGGGATCTTTAATGAATCTTCTGGCTTGTCTGGAATATATCATTGAAGTTCATCTCTGGTACATTTGGTTTTGGATTCAGTTTTCAATGGCAAGTTGCACGCGTTGTAAGATATACCGCACAATGGTTCCGGTTCTATGAAGGGCATGGATCCTGCCTTTTGGCCAGTAAGTCTGCGTCTTGCATTACGTATGGGTCAGCGAAGTAATTTTAATTTACGCGAAAAGGCAAAAGGTTGCAGTTGCATACAATACCTGTCTGGAACATAAAGCTTATGAGGGCGATTTATACTTGGCCTAGGATATGGGATTGCAGGCTATACAGGAAGAATGAGATATAATAAATTAATGGTATAGACTAGATGGGTGGGTGGGATCTGGGTTGGTTAGATGGTTAAAAATAGAAGCGTTACTTTATTTAAAAATTTATTACTGACAAATCATAGTTATATAAAATTTGCAGGTGCTTTCCTTTTTAAATTTAATTAAAAAAGGGTTTACTAATTCCCAATATGATATAGTGCAATAATTGTCTCTTGCAATTTTCAAATCAAAAAATCAAATCAAATTAAAAAGGATTTGTTTAATCATATTGATTCTACTTTGTGTGGGCACTTGGTGGAGCATGCTACACATTATGTAAGGTGTTATAAATTTTAAGTAATTTAAATAATTTAAAAAAACACTTGGCAATTTATGTTCAACTTTATAAATGTATTTGTCATTTTATTAAAAAAAACAAAAAACAAAAAATTAAAGCCGACGCGTTTCGTTCGATCAGAACATTATCAAGGCTAAACGACTACTAATTATCAATTTTGATTGTGCTGGCTAGATGCTCTGAGAGCTAATTTTAACAATAACAGGGTCTAGCAGATGGCTTCTGTTACTGAAATCAATTTGGTCATTAACTAGAAAAGTACCAGTTGGTAAGCGCGCTGGCTACCATCCCTGGGGTCGTGGGTTCGATTCCCTCCTCGACTTGGTCCTGGGCTTCTCCTTCCACTTAGTTTTCCTTCCATTTTCTGCATTATTCCTTAACCCTTGCTATTAATTAATTCTTCAAAACGACATTTAATTATGTTTTCTAAGGATATATTCGATATAACTTTGTAATTGAGATGTGTCTATGTTATATTTCTAAGGGAAAAACGTTAGCTAATGCATCTATAATAATCTATAATAATTTCTATAATAATTTCTTCGTATAATGATGTCTAAGATTATGTTAATAATGATTTATGATCTATGATTGTTTCTAATGCTTGCCTAAATATATTATACATAGCTTATATGTAAATATGTAATATTTCCTGTCTGTAAGATTGTTAAAATCGGTAGACTGAATAAATAAATAAATAAATAAATACATAGATATATAGACGATATTCTATGCATCTGGATTGGAACCGAACAACAACTTGAAAATTTTGTGAGTAAAACTCTAAATAAATTAGACCAAAATATTTTATTTACTGTAGAAGTAGGCAATAATAAAATCAATTTCTTAGTAGAATCTTAAGTAGAATCTATATGATTAAACAAATCCTTTTTAATTTGATTTGATTTTTTGATTTGAAAATTGCAAGAGACAATTATTGCACTATATCATACTGGGAATTAGTAAACCCTTTTTTAATTAAATTTAAAAAAGAAAGCACCTGCAAATTTTATATAACTATGATTTGTCAGTAATAAATTTTTAAATAAGGTAACGCTTCTATTTTTAACCATCTAACCAACCCAGATCCCACCCACCCATCTAGTCTATACCATTAATTTATTATATCTCATTCTTCCTGTATAGCCTGCAATCCCATATCCTACCCTTTACAACAATTAAAAACAAACAACAAATGCACACAATCACATAACATTATTTTCTTCCACGCCTACGCAATCGCAGTCACCTAAAACCCTAAAAACCATCGAATGCGCAAAGCTGCAGCCATATTGAACTAAAAAGAAAAAATTCAAAGCAAAAATCGTCATATCTCGGCCAAAATTCTAAGAAAAATTCAAAAATGTTCCAAGTACGTCACCACAGCAAAACATGAGCGCAAATATTGCTCAACATATAGTCCGATAACTTTCTTCACTACTCTCGTTTTTCCATTCCATCATCGAAAAATTCACCCTTCTTTTGGTTGCTAGCTCTTGAACGAAAATGTTGCAGAATTGAAGTAATCGGACACATGTTAGTGGATATAGCGAAGTGTCCACCCTTAGCTTCTTTCGGTTTTCCTGTCGCGCCCTTACGAGATAGGGGTTGGCCACCATAGACTTTTTTATTTAGAATCATATTCTGAATAATACAGCATTTTTAATTTTTTCAAAAATTTTACCTCTTCCAAACCGCACGCACGGCAAATAGATTGTCATGCGTTCGGGATTGTTTTTATTGTCTTTCACCCCCTTTTTTCTGGTCCTGCGAGGCTGCATTTTTGCGACAATACTCCCAGGACCACCCTACACCAACCCTCAAAATTGCAGCCTGAAACAAATTAAATGCGATCTTTAGCATTTTTTCGGCTTATTTGACTGGACTATATCATCATTTCTCTTTTCATGTTGCTGTACTGATCAAACTAAAGGAATGATGTACAGCACAACATATTCAGTGCGGTGGTTGGGGCGTAAACGCACTCACAGAGATCCTCATTCAATAGATGCTGGCATCGGTCGCTGTGAGAACTGGAGACGAGCGTAATCTACGAATAGAGGAGCAAAGGAAAGGGCCATAGACAAACTAATAACATGCAGGGTAGTGCCTCGTTCTCGGTGTCTCAGAAACATGTTGTGGTTTATTCCGGAATGGACCAGCCATTTAAAATATGTATACTTTCCTACGGTATGCTATGCGACATCTAGTTCTTATGCCATCTATGGTAATACCTACCTATTTTCATTTTAAAAACTGTGAAAATTGTAAAAAATAAATACTCAGCATAAACTTTTATTTATGAAAATATGTCATAACATTTCCAAAACTGATTTTGATAAAATGTCTTATGAAGAGCAAAATAAGTATTTAGAAGATTTAATTGATATTTCTGATGAGGATTCAATTAACGGCTTTGATGATGATTGCTCTGAAGAAGAATGGCTTCCACCTCCGCCCAAAACCAATATATGCCAGCGAAACCTGCAAAATATGGCATCAAGCTTTGGTGGACGTGTGATGCCAAGACTTCCTATACTTTAGAAGGACAGATTTATATTGGCAAGCAGAGTACAGATCGCGAAGTGCAGCAGGGTGAGCGTGTCGTCCGAGATTTAAGTTTGAAATTTAAGGGTTCTGGACGAAATATCGTAACCGATAATTTCCTTACCACCCTTTCACTTGCCCGATTTTTGAAGTCTTGGGATTTATCTATCGTAGGAACAATAAAAAAGAACAAACCATATATCAGAAAGCAGATGTTGCCTTCCAAATCCTGAGAAGTTTTTCAACACTTTTTGCATACAATGATCATGTAACCATTTGTTCCTATGTTCCAAAGCAAAATGCAGCAGTTGTATTGTTGTCCAGATTACATAACACTAATGCAGCGTCAACCACAGTGTAAACATGAAACCGGAAATTATTGAATACTACAACAGTACCAAAGGCGGTTGTAGACAAAATGGTTGGGTCATTTTCTGTAAAAAGAAAAACATTGAGGTGGCCGGTTGCAATTTTTTACAACATTATCGACGTGGCCGCATTCATTATTTTTAGAGAAAATAATCCTCAGCTTGGGAAAAAACCGATTCTCGCAGAACCTTTCTGAAGAACCTCGAAAGAGAATTAGCAATGCCCGCTATATCTACTTGAGCAGCAATTCCTACTATTTACAGAAATTTTACCACCAAACTGGGAATTGAGTCAATATTGGGCAGACCGATTTCAATTCCATCAGCAGTTGTTGTTCGAGATTCCAGTGGAAGACTTTCAATTGTTGTCAAAACAGTTGCCCGTTTGTTAGAACCTAATAGAAGAAATCGTAAGACCAGAAAATCCTTCGTCATTTACAATTGACCGATTTGTGATGGTCATACAGTAAGAATAAGCAAATTGCTTTGGATGTAACTAAAATGTAATATGTTTGTAGTACATTTCATTTTCAATATCTAACTGCTTTTTTTAAATTTATAGGTATCGCAAGAACTATCAAATATAAAAAATTTTTAAACTGATGTACCTTAATTAATAAATATGTACTTGAAGTGTTCTCGAAGGTTTCTTTGGATTAATTTTATTCCAATACGTTCGCTTTTACCTTTAATCCATCTAAATTTTTATATAAAATATACGAGTTATCCAGGTACCACTAGTGGTCGGTTAGCGTATACAAATATTTAGGCTCAAAGATATCATATTGTAGTTATCTTAATTAAGCTCACGTTTGGCAAGTATGTTTAGAAAACATACCTCTTAGATTACCTAGAATAATGCCCTTCAAACATTGTATTATCACACAAAAATTTAAAAAAATGTTGAAAAGTTACCTGGGTACCTTCGTGGTCACATAAGGGTTATGATAAACAAATCGCATCAGATTACGTTCCCACAGAAATGGTCTCCCATGAAATATTTATCATAGCAACATTGTATCGTACGTGCCGTGGAATTAAAGCCGACGATGCAATTCTTTATCTTCACTCTTCAAGTGAGAACGAATTGTTATGTTTAAGTTTGTATTTTTTTATTACCTTCTAACTTGCATATTATCGAGTGTATGAAACTAAGAAAATTTATTATTAGAAATTTCGTGTTGGAGAAAAATAAAATCATTACTGTTTGAGAAGTGGACACGTTTTTAATGTTTGAGAAGTGGAAGCATTTTTTTGGTAGTTAATAATTAGAAGTGGATCCGCTAGTTAGTATTACAGTGAAAAAACAAAGGTGTTGTCTTGTGTAAAGTATTACACGCGTTTTCTTTGAGAATTTTGATGTTCTGGTGTTTCACCAGAACATTAGAACACCAGAGCACTGGTTTCTGTACCAGGGCTCCCCCATCAAGTCGGCCAGTAAAAGTACTGATCGCGATATAAATAAGTATAATAATAAAAAATGGAATGGAAAAAAGTAAAATAAAATAAACATACAAACACAAAATAACATATGTATAAGCATGAAAGCAAATTAAGTAGAATATCTAAATACGGGGAGGAAGAAAGCAGCAAAATAAGGATGAACTAGATCTATCTAATGTAAAATGGAATAATTATCCAAATGTTTTATTACAACCAAGAGGTTGCGTTTAATAATCGTAAAGCTGTCACTAAGTATATCTATATCGTTATATAGGACATTGTGGGACTTTTGAATCCTAACCAAAGGGGATTTGAAGCGCCAAGTTAGTGCGGGGAGCAGCGATATTGGAAGAGGGTGGCTGGCTGGTGTGGCGACTAGAAAAGCTGATTTTTAAAACAGATAATAGGTGAGATAAGTCAATAGAAATAAGTAAGATTTTAAACAGGAACATTTCGTCAAGATAGGAACGACGTGCTTCTAAAAATAACATGGAGTATCTGACCAATCTGTCTTCATAATCCCTTTATGAGCTTGTAAGTTGTATGCAATTACCTAGTAAATTTACGTTGAATACTCTCTATTTTGTTTCTGTACGTCATATAGAAATGGTTCCAGATTGAGAAAACGTACTCCAATATAGATCTAACCAAGGTTTTATACATAGTTATGTACGAAGGAAGCTGTTTAAATGGCGGAGCGCACTTTAAGACAAACCACAAGGTTTTAAAAGCTTTGTTGGAAATATGATTAATATTCGAGTCAAAAGAAAGTTTGCTATCAAATTGTACTCCCAAATCATTGATTTCTGATACGTGCATAACAGAGATGGTGTCCAGCTTATAGTTCCAGTATACCGTGGTTTGCTTTCTTGAAAAGGTCATGCATTTGCATTTATCAACGTTTAAGCATATTTGATTTTTATTACACCAAGGGAGCAGTTTCTGGATGTCATTTTGCAGGTATTGGCAATCGGATGGATAAATTTTGTTGTCATCGGCATATATATTGAGAAGTAGATGATAATTCATTAGGAAGATCATTAATATATAATAAGAAGAGAAGTGGGCCAAGAATAGAGACTTGTGGTACACCCGAGGTTTGCGTGTATGAATTTGACGAAAATCCGTTAATTACGACCGTTAGATGGTGCTTCGCGATCTCCTTATCTTATCTATGACTACTTTTTGATTTATTCAATCAAATGCCTTAGATATATCCGCATAGAAAACATCCAGCTGTTTAGCTTTATCAAGAGACATAGCAACAGAGTCGGTGAATATCGAGAGATTAGTTACCGTAGATCGGCCTGGTCGTAGGCCATGTTGTTGAGGGCTGATTTAGGGTTTTAGTTGCTGTATAAGAATATTATAAACGATTCTTTCAAGGATCAAGGCTAGGTCATTGGAAGTAGAAATGGGGTGGTAATTCTTTCCCAGCCATTTTCCCTTGTTTTGAAAGTAGGGTGAACAAAATGATCCCTAAGAACATTATGAATAGTATGGCTGGAAATAGATGAATTGACTAACATGGATATATAGTACATAGCATGTGATAGGACCAGAGAGCAGTTTTTATAAAGTATGTTGGGAATACCGTCTGGACCTGCATATATTTTTCGTCAAACAATGCGAGAATTATTTCTACATCACTATGACATATCAGGAGAATATTTGAGAGGATAGAAGTCGTTCGCTCCATAGCCGATTACTATATTGATAACAATCTACACAATTATTGGGATGAGTTTTATATGATTGAATGATCATATTCCGAATATAATAGAATCTGTAGGACATTCCTTTATCCTTTATTCCTGATCGGATGTTCCCTAATAATGAAATAAACACCAGGGGCCGATTTCTGTAACACGTTGAATTTGGGAGATTAGAATTTCGTTTTCTTCGAATTCGTAATCCCCAATTCAATAACATGGTTGGAGATTTAGGGAAAACGAAAGAAGTGTGAAAAAGTGCGAATCGCCTGGGACGATTAAGTGTATCACTTTTGCTGTATAGGGTTGGACTTATTTCATTTTCAGGTACATCTGTCTATGGCCTTCCAATGTCGAAATAAATTGAAATTTCTTTTTTGTACGGGGTAGGTTTTGTGGGATGTAGGAGTTTTTCGAGTTTTTTCGGTATAACGGGAGAATGGAAAGAAAAAGGAAAATGTGTGTGGTATAAAAAAAAATGGGAGCTCAGGGCGAACAAAAAAGGTGGCGTAAATGATGCGGGGAGGGTGCGGGGATAGAATAGGAGCGTATTAACGAAAACTACAAAACAATATAAACAATATCAGGAGCTCCAATAAGTCTCAGGATCTGTAAGCCCAATTAAAAAACTCACAATTCGCTTTGGTAACTAGGTGTGATGGGTATTATAGGCTATAATTAATTTCGATTAACAGTAATTTGCAGATTTGCGGGGCCTCAGCGGTAAGTTTTTTTGTCGCAATATACACGGGCGCCTAAATCCTTCTGGGAGAGCTGTAGAGTATTTGGATTTTTTCTGATGGATTAAGGGCTTAGAGTACAAAAGTATAGGTGAACAATTTTTGATGGAGGGTATTTTGGGGGTTAGGGATTGTACCATCCCCGATAGTGGGTTGTCCAAAATACCTCATGTTTGGTTTCAAATTAAAGAAGGTAGAGAGGATAATCGAGCGTTGTAGTCTTTTTTTTTGTACTAGGGTAATATATGTACTTTAAGAGGCCGTATATGTCTCTAAGAATCTTTTCATCGA
Source organism: Dioctria rufipes (assembly GCA_963924295.1). Lineage (NCBI taxonomy): Eukaryota > Metazoa > Arthropoda > Insecta > Diptera > Asilidae > Dioctria > Dioctria rufipes. The sequence goes on from OZ002740.1 coordinate 247,640,921, forward strand.
TTCACAACAAGCTTTTCGTACATTTATTTTTCTATTATTTTTATTTGGTCCGTGAAAATAAGTAAAATTTTAAAAGTTAATAAATTATATTTATATTATGAATAAAATATTTATTTTATTCTTTTATGCTTGTATATTTTTTAATTATTATTTTTTATTTTATTTTAATATCGATAACAAATTTATATTTAAGAAAAACAATAAATATTTTTATATATATAGAAGAAAGCTTATTGTTATTTACAAAGCTCTTTTTCCTTCTAGCGTCCAAATTAGAACTTAATCTATCTCCTGACACAACCATAATTTTAATTTTTATTTACATTTTAAACAAGTTTTCCTTTGTATTTTTCTGAAAATGTACAGTGTGTACGATTAAAGCTTTTGAAAAGTTTTTCAAAGTATTTTAGAACAGACGTCATTCTCAAATTGATTTTTCTTATTAACAGTCAGCACTAATATTAAACTGACAAGATAGATAAATGTTAAATTATTTTTATTTAAAACAAAAAAATAATTTAAATATGAACGAAACTAAAATAAAATGTCGCTTCCGCTACATCAACTCCCCCTTCAGCGAGAGCGTCCATCTAGGTACCATTAAGTAACAATTTTTATTATTATATTACATAAAATTACAATTTGAATGAAACTTTCTGTTTAATAAAAGTTATAGGAGTTTCCACCCTCACATTCGCGTCCACAAATGCCGGTTTTAGACGATCGATAGAAATAGCCGTTGCTCTTCCGTTGAAGTCAATCGAAAAGTGTTTGCCATTTCTTCGTATCACTCTAAAGGGCCGTTCATATGGACAAGTTAATGAAGGTTTTTGCGTTCTGTCTATTCTTACGAATACAAAATCACAGTCTCTTAAATATTTAGGAATGTATGTCTTCTTATTTTGTTCTTTAATTCCTGTTGGCGTAAAAATCTGCATGTGGTTTCGAAGTTTGTTGATAAAAGCTGATGGGTCCAATGTGGAACTCACCCGGTAATCGTAGTGGTTGGCCATACACTAAGTCGGCTGGACAGCAGTTGAGGTCCTCCTTAATTGTGGTTCTAAAACCTAGGAGGATTGCTGGTATTTGCAATGTCCAATTTATGAGATCCGTCTTCGCTCTTAATGCAGCTTTCAATTGTCTATGAAAACGTTCAATCATCCCATTTGATTTCGGATGAAATGGTGTAGAACGGATTCTATGTGCACTTAATAATTGCGAAAATTCTTTAAATAATTGAGACTCGAACTGAGCACCTTGATCCGTTGTTATTTCCAGTGGTATTCCGAAACGCGAAATGTACTGATTGTCTTAGCCGAAATATCTTTTATAGGGTAAACTTCAGGCCATCTAGTGAGTCTGTCGATGACTGTTAATAAATAATTAAAGCCATCTGAATGTGGTAAAGGTCCTACCAAGTCTATGTGTATGTGTTGAATCTTCCTTTAGGTATTTGGAACTGACCTATTTTAGATTTAGTATGTTTATGTATCTTGGATTTTTAATAAGATATGAATGATTTTGCCCAAAAATTTACATTTTTGTTCATAGAAGGCCAAAACTACCTAGAAGAAATTAGTTTTCTCGTTGCTCTAATTCCAGGATGTGCTAAGGTATGTATAAGTTCAAAAATATTTTGTCTCAAAGGTTTTGGAATATATGGCCGAGAAACCTTTGTGAACACCTCACACCAAATTTTATTTTGGGAATAGGGTAATTCTGTTTCTACTAATTTAAATTTAGAATTTTTCGCAGTATTCTCTGCGGAAATTAAATATATCAATTCTTCATCATTTCTTTGGCTTTCCGTGATACTATTTGAGTCTATTTTATTATCCTTGCGCTCGCAGAGACTTTCATTGTAAACTATAGCGCGTGATAAAGAATGTGCGACCACATTAGATTTTCCTTTTATGTGTCTAATGTCTGAAGTGAATTGAGTTACGAAGTCCAGATGTCTGGCTTGTCTTGGGCTTCTTTCTGTTTTAGTCCAGATGGCAGATGTTACAGGTTTATGATCTGTGAATACTGTAAAATTACGACCTTCTAGAAAGTGTCTAAAATGTTTGATAGCTAAATACACTGCCAGAAGCTCCCTGTCAAACGTTGAATATTTTACTTCAGCTGAGTCAATTTTTTTTAAAAGAACGCTAAAGGCTTAATATTATTTTTGTTGTGTTGTTATAAACACAGCTCCAACTACCATGGCTGACGCGTCGACCGTTAAAATAAATTTAGTGTCTTCATCTTCATCTTTAATTTTTATAAAAGCAGTTTCGCACTCTTGTGACCAATCAAAGTTTTTGGGGTTTTTCGGTTTCTTTAGTAATTTGGTTAGAGTTATGTAAATTGGATTTAAAAATTCTGCTAAATGTGGAACGAATCTATGATAGTAGTTAACCATCCCTATAAATTGTTGAATTTGCTTGATTGACAATGGAGAAGGGACATTTTAAATAGCGTTTACTCTGTCTTCAGATGGAAGAATTCCATCTATAGTGACTTTGTGACTTAAGAAATTCAAAGACATTCACATTTTGCAGGATTAATGTTTATACCGAATTCTTGTAATCGTGAAAATACTTTTTCTAGATGAGATAAGTGATCTTTGTTATTTTTACTTGCCACCAAAATGACGTCTATATAAGTAAAGGCAAAGTCTAATCCTTTTAAAACTTGGTCTATCAAAAGTCTGTGCCGCATTTCTTAGTCCGAATGGCATTCTTGTAAATTCAAACAATCCAAAAGGTGTAGTTATGGCTGTCTTGTGAATGTCGTCCTGTGCTACCGGTATATGGTGATATGCCCTAACTAAATCAATTTTAGGAAAAAATGTTGATCCGTTCAAAATTCAAAGAAAATTTTTGGATATGTGGTATGGGGTATCTATCAGGTGTAGTTATTGCATTTAAACGCCTGTAGTCGCCGCAAGGTCGCCAATCAGAGGAGGTCTTCTTTGATACCATATGTAATGGTGAAGAAACCGGTGAAGATGAAAGTCGGCATAAACCTAATTTTACCATTTGTTCGAATTTTAATTTTGCAATCATTAATTTTTGTATATCCAATCTACGTGGTCTCGAAAAAGGAAGTCGTCCTTTTGTACATATATTATGCACTACATTATGTTTTACAGGAATATCATAGTTTGGTGTATGAGTTAACGACGGAAATCTCTGCAAAATTTCACCATTTTCGTTGTCAAATGCATAATGTCGTGGTGAGGGAGTATTTGCAATTACCGTGATTCCGTTTACACAAAGTGAAGTTTTCCCGTCAATCAATCTTTTATTTTTAAGGCCGACCAATAAATTAAATTTTTCTAAAAAATCAGCTCCGATAATAGGTCTATTTACGCTAGCTATAATAAAAGGGAAAGTGAGGTCTCGTCTTAATCCGAAATCTATTTTTAATAATTTAGTGCCACATGTGTTAATCGTTGATCCGTTATCTGCTGATAATATTAAATTTGGGTAGCTTTTAAATTTGCCGAAATATGCGTTTGGTACCATTGATTTATCCGCCACAGTGGCGATTAAAAATTTAAATTTATTTTCTTTATCAAGAATCGGATGGATAAATTTTGTTGTCATCGGCATATATATTGAGAAGTAGATGATAATTCATTAGGAAGATCATTAATATATAATAAGAAGAGAAGTGGGCCAAGAATAGAGACTTGTGGTACACCCGAGGTTTGCGTGTATGAATTTGACGAAAATCCGTTAATTACGACCGTTAGATGGTTCTTCGCGATCTCCTTATCTTATCTATGACTACTTTTTGATTTATTCAATCAAATGCCTTAGATATATCCGCATAGAAAACATCCAGCTGTTTAGCTTTATCAAGAGACATAGCAACAGAGTCGGTGAATATCGAGAGATTAGTTACCGTAGATCGGCCTGGTCGTAGGCCATGTTGTTGAGGGCTGATTTAGGGTTTTAGTTGCTGTATAAGAATATTATAAACGATTCTTTCAAGGATCAAGGCTAGGTCATTGGAAGTAGAAATGGGGTGGTAATTCTTTCCCAGCCATTTTCCCTTGTTTTGAAAGTAGGGTGAACAAAATGATCCCTAAGAACATTATGAATAGTATGGCTGGAAATAGATGAATTGACTAACATGGATATATAGTACATAGCATGTGATAGGACCAGAGAGCAGTTTTTATAAAGTATGTTGGGAATACCGTCTGGACCTGCATATATTTTTCGTCAAACAATGCGAGAATTATTTCTACATCACTATGACATATCAGGAGAATATTTGAGAGGATAGAAGTCGTTCGCTCCATAGCCGATTACTATATTGATAACAATCTACACAATTATTGGGATGAGTTTTATATGATTGAATGATCATATTCCGAATATAATAGAATCTGTAGGACATTCCTTTATCCTTTATTCCTGATCGGATGTTCCCTAATAATGAAATAAACACCAGGGGCCGATTTCTGTAACACGTTGAATTTGGGAGATTAGAATTTCGTTTTCTTCGAATTCGTAATCCCCAATTCAATAACATGGTTGGAGATTTAGGGAAAACGAAAGAAGTGTGAAAAAGTGCGAATCGCCTGGGACGATTAAGTGTATCACTTTTGCTGTATAGGGTTGGACTTATTTCATTTTCAGGTACATCTGTCTATGGCCTTCCAATGTCGAAATAAATTGAAATTTCTTTTTTGTACGGGGTAGGTTTTGTGGGATGTAGGAGTTTTTCGAGTTTTTTCGGTATAACGGGAGAATGGAAAGAAAAAGGAAAATGTGTGTGGTATAAAAAAAAATGGGAGCTCAGGGCGAACAAAAAAGGTGGCGTAAATGATGCGGGGAGGGTGCGGGGATAGAATAGGAGCGTATTAACGAAAACTACAAAACAATATAAACAATATCAGGAGCTCCAATAAGTCTCAGGATCTGTAAGCCCAATTAAAAAACTCACAATTCGCTTTGGTAACTAGGTGTGATGGGTATTATAGGCTATAATTAATTTCGATTAACAGTAATTTGCAGATTTGCGGGGCCTCAGCGGTAAGTTTTTTTGTCGCAATATACACGGGCGCCTAAATCCTTCTGGGAGAGCTGTAGAGTATTTGGATTTTTTCTGATGGATTAAGGGCTTAGAGTACAAAAGTATAGGTGAACAATTTTTGATGGAGGGTATTTTGGGGGTTAGGGATTGTACCATCCCCGATAGTGGGTTGTCCAAAATACCTCATGTTTGGTTTCAAATTAAAGAAGGTAGAGAGGATAATCGAGCGTTGTAGTCTTTTTTTTTGTACTAGGGTAATATATGTACTTTAAGAGGCCGTATATGTCTCTAAGAATCTTTTCATCGATTCACAACAAGCTTTTCGTACATTTATTTTTCTATTATTTTTATTTGGTCCGTGAAAATAAGTAAAATTTTAAAAGTTAATAAATTATATTTATATTATGAATAAAATATTTATTTTATTCTTTTATGCTTGTATATTTTTTAATTATTATTTTTTATTTTATTTTAATATCGATAACAAATTTATATTTAAGAAAAACAATAAATATTTTTATATATATAGAAGAAAGCTTATTGTTATTTACAAAGCTCTTTTTCCTTCTAGCGTCCAAATTAGAACTTAATCTATCTCCTGACACAACCATAATTTTAATTTTTATTTACATTTTAAACAAGTTTTCCTTTGTATTTTTCTGAAAATGTACAGTGTGTACGATTAAAGCTTTTGAAAAGTTTTTCAAAGTATTTTAGAACAGACGTCATTCTCAAATTGATTTTTCTTATTAACAGTCAGCACTAATATTAAACTGACAAGATAGATAAATGTTAAATTATTTTTATTTAAAACAAAAAAATAATTTAAATATGAACGAAACTAAAATAAAATGTCGCTTCCGCTACATCAACTCCCCCTTCAGCGAGAGCGTCCATCTAGGTACCATTAAGTAACAATTTTTATTATTATATTACATAAAATTACAATTTGAATGAAACTTTCTGTTTAATAAAAGTTATAGGAGTTTCCACCCTCACATTCGCGTCCACAAATGCCGGTTTTAGACGATCGATAGAAATAGCCGTTGCTCTTCCGTTGAAGTCAATCGAAAAGTGTTTGCCATTTCTTCGTATCACTCTAAAGGGCCGTTCATATGGACAAGTTAATGAAGGTTTTTGCGTTCTGTCTATTCTTACGAATACAAAATCACAGTCTCTTAAATATTTAGGAATGTATGTCTTCTTATTTTGTTCTTTAATTCCTGTTGGCGTAAAAATCTGCATGTGGTTTCGAAGTTTGTTGATAAAAGCTGATGGGTCCAATGTGGAACTCACCCGGTAATCGTAGTGGTTGGCCATACACTAAGTCGGCTGGACAGCAGTTGAGGTCCTCCTTAATTGTGGTTCTAAAACCTAGGAGGATTGCTGGTATTTGCAATGTCCAATTTATGAGATCCGTCTTCGCTCTTAATGCAGCTTTCAATTGTCTATGAAAACGTTCAATCATCCCATTTGATTTCGGATGAAATGGTGTAGAACGGATTCTATGTGCACTTAATAATTGCGAAAATTCTTTAAATAATTGAGACTCGAACTGAGCACCTTGATCCGTTGTTATTTCCAGTGGTATTCCGAAACGCGAAATGTACTGATTGTCTTAGCCGAAATATCTTTTATAGGGTAAACTTCAGGCCATCTAGTGAGTCTGTCGATGACTGTTAATAAATAATTAAAGCCATCTGAATGTGGTAAAGGTCCTACCAAGTCTATGTGTATGTGTTGAATCTTCCTTTAGGTATTTGGAACTGACCTATTTTAGATTTAGTATGTTTATGTATCTTGGATTTTTAATAAGATATGAATGATTTTGCCCAAAAATTTACATTTTTGTTCATAGAAGGCCAAAACTACCTAGAAGAAATTAGTTTTCTCGTTGCTCTAATTCCAGGATGTGCTAAGGTATGTATAAGTTCAAAAATATTTTGTCTCAAAGGTTTTGGAATATATGGCCGAGAAACCTTTGTGAACACCTCACACCAAATTTTATTTTGGGAATAGGGTAATTCTGTTTCTACTAATTTAAATTTAGAATTTTTCGCAGTATTCTCTGCGGAAATTAAATATATCAATTCTTCATCATTTCTTTGGCTTTCCGTGATACTATTTGAGTCTATTTTATTATCCTTGCGCTCGCAGAGACTTTCATTGTAAACTATAGCGCGTGATAAAGAATGTGCGACCACATTAGATTTTCCTTTTATGTGTCTAATGTCTGAAGTGAATTGAGTTACGAAGTCCAGATGTCTGGCTTGTCTTGGGCTTCTTTCTGTTTTAGTCCAGATGGCAGATGTTACAGGTTTATGATCTGTGAATACTGTAAAATTACGACCTTCTAGAAAGTGTCTAAAATGTTTGATAGCTAAATACACTGCCAGAAGCTCCCTGTCAAACGTTGAATATTTTACTTCAGCTGAGTCAATTTTTTTTAAAAGAACGCTAAAGGCTTAATATTATTTTTGTTGTGTTGTTATAAACACAGCTCCAACTACCATGGCTGACGCGTCGACCGTTAAAATAAATTTAGTGTCTTCATCTTCATCTTTAATTTTTATAAAAGCAGTTTCGCACTCTTGTGACCAATCAAAGTTTTTGGGGTTTTTCGGTTTCTTTAGTAATTTGGTTAGAGTTATGTAAATTGGATTTAAAAATTCTGCTAAATGTGGAACGAATCTATGATAGTAGTTAACCATCCCTATAAATTGTTGAATTTGCTTGATTGACAATGGAGAAGGGACATTTTAAATAGCGTTTACTCTGTCTTCAGATGGAAGAATTCCATCTATAGTGACTTTGTGACTTAAGAAATTCAAAGACATTCACATTTTGCAGGATTAATGTTTATACCGAATTCTTGTAATCGTGAAAATACTTTTTCTAGATGAGATAAGTGATCTTTGTTATTTTTACTTGCCACCAAAATGACGTCTATATAAGTAAAGGCAAAGTCTAATCCTTTTAAAACTTGGTCTATCAAAAGTCTGTGCCGCATTTCTTAGTCCGAATGGCATTCTTGTAAATTCAAACAATCCAAAAGGTGTAGTTATGGCTGTCTTGTGAATGTCGTCCTGTGCTACCGGTATATGGTGATATGCCCTAACTAAATCAATTTTAGGAAAAAATGTTGATCCGTTCAAAATTCAAAGAAAATTTTTGGATATGTGGTATGGGGTATCTATCAGGTGTAGTTATTGCATTTAAACGCCTGTAGTCGCCGCAAGGTCGCCAATCAGAGGAGGTCTTCTTTGATACCATATGTAATGGTGAAGAAACCGGTGAAGATGAAAGTCGGCATAAACCTAATTTTACCATTTGTTCGAATTTTAATTTTGCAATCATTAATTTTTGTATATCCAATCTACGTGGTCTCGAAAAAGGAAGTCGTCCTTTTGTACATATATTATGCACTACATTATGTTTTACAGGAATATCATAGTTTGGTGTATGAGTTAACGACGGAAATCTCTGCAAAATTTCACCATTTTCGTTGTCAAATGCATAATGTCGTGGTGAGGGAGTATTTGCAATTACCGTGATTCCGTTTACACAAAGTGAAGTTTTCCCGTCAATCAATCTTTTATTTTTAAGGCCGACCAATAAATTAAATTTTTCTAAAAAATCAGCTCCGATAATAGGTCTATTTACGCTAGCTATAATAAAAGGGAAAGTGAGGTCTCGTCTTAATCCGAAATCTATTTTTAATAATTTAGTGCCACATGTGTTAATCGTTGATCCGTTATCTGCTGATAATATTAAATTTGGGTAGCTTTTAAATTTGCCGAAATATGCGTTTGGTACCATTGATTTATCCGCCACAGTGGCGATTAAAAATTTAAATTTATTTTCTTTATCAAGAAGAAAAAGCCTTTTTGAAATTGTGGTATGTGACTTACTACACGCTGAGGGAATATTTAGTTTTTTGATTTACTACTGTCAACGAACGAACATGGAGAAATGCATTTACTTGCCTTATCCACGAATTTAAAATGATACCAACACAGTTTATTGTCGGTATTAAATCTCGAATAACTTCGAGAACGACTTCTTGAATGGAACCTGAAATTATTTTTGTAATCATTATTGTTGTTGTTATTTTAACCTATAGTAAAATTTCGAAACAAATTTTCCAAGTTTTCTAACCTCTTCTCTAAAATAATCATTTTACTAGGTACATTATTATCATTGTTTAATGTTGAAATATTTTATTGGGGTATTTGTGAATTAAAATCTTCATTAATTTCAGATACATATTGTAATTTTGATACTTCAAATATTTTGTCTGCTAGCTCAAGCAAGTCTTTTATGTTTTGCTTACATGAGGACTTCAATGCAATGTTGATACTAGCTGGAAGTTTTCTCATCCATAACTTTTTTATTAGTTCTGAACCAAAAGTTGTAGATATTCCAGCTAGAGTTTTCATTGCCCTGTAGAACTCTGAAGGTCTTCTGTCGCCGATTTCCGAGGTGCAGAATAGTTGTTCTAATTTCTTCTCTTCAGAATCGCTGAATCTTTGCATAAGAACTCTTTTTAAATTAATATGTTTGTCTTCTGCGGGCGAAGCTTGAAGAAAGTCCAAAACATTTATGATGATCTCCAGCGGAAGAGCTGGTACCACATGTCCAAATTTTGTTTCGTCCACAAGAATTCCCTTGGCGTTGAATTTAGCCTCTGCCTGAAAGAACAGATGCCGCCACGAAATTTTGTTTGGCAATAATTATTTCGTCTCCTTGCATTTCTGAATGGAATGCTTCAGATCACACTAAATTAGTAAGCACTAGAGAACACACTTAAAGAATATTTCCAAACTTTTATCCGTATTGACATATACACTTGGACTTAAACGTTCGTAATTATAACTTCCCGTAATAATTTTAAAAGAAAAATTATTTTTTTATATATATATATATAATTATGTAAGTACAAAGTTTCACAAAGCTTTGTCGCGTCTTTCTCTAATCAATAATACGATTTTTGTATGTGTTTGTCTTGTGTCGTGTGTACAATATTTTCACAATATATATTTAAAAAAAAATATTTATTCTTTATAAATCTAAACTGAAGTTAATCTAAATTAAACTTACTGTTATACTTCAGATCAAACTTTTTTATATTTTCTCACTCTTTCTTTTCCTGTTTTTTTGTGTTCTTTCGAAATTAGTTTCTTATTTCTTTAATCTTTCTTCTTCTTTATTTCTTCGTTTGGAACTATTTTTTTTTTATTTCTTTATTCTTTTATATGCAATTAATTTCTGATTTCTTTATTCTTTCTTCTTCTTTCTTTCTTCCTTTGAAACCAATTTTTTTTATTTCTTTCTTCTTTTATATGGAATTAATTTCTTATTTCTTTATTCCTTCTTCTTCCGGAGAGAAATATTTGAAACCAAAAATCTTGCTTATAGAAAAAGACACCTTACCACTGGAGGGGGGTTACCTTTTCTAGAAACGTCCACTCGGGGTCACCAATTATTGTACTTTAAGAGGTTGTATATGTCTCTAAGAATCTTGTCTTCGATTCACAACAAGCTCTTCGTACATTTATTTTTCTATTATTTTTATTTGGTCGTTGAAAATAAGTAAAATTTTAAAAGTTAATAAATTATATTTATATTATGAATAAAATATTTATTTTATTCTTTTATGCTTGTATATTTTTTAATTATTATTTTTTATTTTATTTCAATGTCGATAACAAATTTATATTTAAGAAAAACACTAAATATTTATATATATATAGAAGAAAGCTTATTATTATTTACAAAGCTCTTTTTCCTTCTAGCTTCTAAATTAGAACTGAATCTATCTACTGACACAACCATAATTTTCAATTTTATTTACATTTTAAACAAGTCTTCCTTTGTATTTTTCTGAAAATGTACAGTGTCATGTGTGTACGATTAAAGCGTTTTAAAAGTTTTTCAAAGTATTTTAGAACAGACGTCGTTCTCAAATTGATTTTCTTATAAAGAGTCAGCACTAATATTAAGCTGACCAGATAGATAAATGGCAAATTATTTTTATTTAAAACAAAATAATTAATTTAAATATGAACGAAACTAAAATAAAATGTAGCTTCCGCTACAATATACACCCTAGTTCCTATATTTTGCTTATATTTCTTCCGTTTTTTAATTCATATGCATTAGTACTCCGTTGTGAACAGTTTTGTAATGCGAAGTGAATTTCCAAGTTCTTCGCAGTGATAGTTGAAAATATGTCCATTTTTGTACCAAATACGGCCATTTTCCACCTTAAGAAGGACTGATACACTTCTTTTAGAGTTATCTCCAAAATCGTTTATTGGATTCAAAAATTAATTACAGATTTATATACGGGATAAAATGTAGATGCGATTTTATCCTACGCGCAAACTTAACCGTATATATCTAGAAGCTTTATAGCATCTCTTCTGTACTGGAAAAGGACCAAGTTGATCATTTTCGAGTGATTTAAAACTTTTAGAGGTTACCTTCAGATACAAAATTCACATTTCTCTGTAAGTATTGCATGGATTTTCATAATTTGTTTTTTTTTTTTAATATAGTCTGGAAATGCAGTGAATACATAAAGCAATTTGAAATTCCTATGTACCTATATACTTTCATAGAACGCGAGAAAAGCAGACAAAACTCTCAGTTGAGAATTTTTCCACTTACTATTCTACTTGCAAAACACTGAAGTATTAACAAGTGGAATAGAGAATTCGGGAGTTCTCTACTTACTTCTCATTGCGAAGAACTGTAAGTCGTGAAAATTCACTTCCCATGCCAAAAATGTTCACAACGGAGTACTAATGTATGTGAGACAAAATACGGAAGAAATATATGCAAAACATAGGAACTGGGGTGTATATGACTGTAGTACAAAAAACCCGTTTTTCGGCGGGGAAAAAGTCAGTTATGATGTTAAAACGATCGAAAACAAACTACACGACCACTTAATACATCAGAAAAACCCCAATACCCTACAGCCCGTAACTATTGCGATAAAAAAATCTACCACCCAGGACCCTGTTAATCGAAATAAAATATAGCCTATAATACCCATTCACACCTATAATTACCAGAGCGAATTCTTAGTTTTTTTATTCGGCTTACATATCCTGAGCTTACCCCTGCGACTTATTGCAGCTCCTGATATTGTTTTTACATTTTTTTTTATTTTTCGTTAATCCGCTCCTATTCTATCCCAACACTATTCCCGCCTCATTTCCTCCACCTATCTTATTCACCATGAGCTCCCAGTTTTTTTTTTTTTTTTTTTTATACCACATACATTCTCCTACATCCCCCAAAAACTACCCATGCAAAACAAAAAATCTATTTATTTCGACATTGGAAGATCATAGTCCAACTATCTACAACAAAAAGTGATACCCTTCAACGTCCCAAGCGATTCGCACTTTTTCACACTTCTTATGTTTTCCCTAATTCTCCAACCATGTTAGTGAATTGAGAGTGGTCAATTAGGGAAGTAGGAACTCGAAGAAAAGGAAATTCTCATCTCCCAAATTCCCAAATTCTCCATGCTATTGAATCCGGGCCCAGGAAGCTACATTGTAATTTTCAAATAAAACCTCATTGTATTCAAATTTTGTATTAAAATTACGCAAACATTTTAAGTTCATAACGTGAAAAGTGAACGAAATTATATGTGAAAATTGAATTGAAATCAATAATATCAACCCAGAGCCAAACTTAGTTAGTTAGTTAGACTCTAAAATAAAACCTTTTTTTACAATAGCTAATATTATTCGTTTCGTTTTATTTTAAGGCGGCTCGATAACTGATATTACTTTCCTGTGCTCTAGTGCTCTCAATAGAGCTATCCAGCAAACAACTGAACTTAAACAAACACACAGATATCTACTAACAGAACTCGCACCAGATAGACTCGTAATAGTATAAGCTAAATTCACTCATACATTCACATTTGTCGTAGTTAGACTTATACTACTTTTGCTATTTGGCTAATTTGAAAACTTTAATTTAAAGTTCCATTAATGTAGCCTGTATACATCTGACTTACCTAACTTAATTGTTACGTATTTATTCGTGTTCATAGTTTTTGTTATCAAATTTAAAAACAGTATACCTGCATACTTTAACTCTTAGAAATTCGATCATTTGTACCAAGAAATTTCTGTTCGTTTATCTAATCCTTCTCCGTTCGCGGATTCAGGTTTAGTTCAAACATAAACGAAGTTAAAAAGGCAATTAGATAAAAGCTTGTCCAATTTAAGTCTTACATAATTGGTACAGATAGTGTCGTGGCAAAAATACTGAGAAGATTAAGTGTTTTCCTAACTTTTAATAAAGTATAAACTGCTCCCGTTGAAGAATTCTAATTGACTGTCGTGAAGGGGAGGAGGGGGGATATATCTAAGGATGTTTAAATTAGACCTGACTTAAAGCCATTACAGGGTGTAGGGTTTTAGGTAGCGATTAGTTGGACTGGCATAAAATCTCAAATGTGAACATTTCATAAAGAGTGCTATTTTATTTTATTTTTTAATTGTGATAGCCCAACAGCTGTTTATACGAGTATAACATAAATAAAATCTTATAGAGTATACAAAGTTTGTCGTTCCGTTTCTAACGTATAATAACAATGCTGTTTGTTTGTTTGTTCGTCCGTCCATCCTTACGATAACTCGACCACACGTTTACTTGGAGTGCTGATATTTCTTACACGACCTTTTAAAAAAATTTAATATTGGGACAAATAAAGTAGCATTGTCATACAAAGTTTAGTTATTCAATATATGTATATTTTGAACACGTCGATATACTGAACTGAAATCTTGTATACGCCGTTTTCATAAAAATAGTAAACACAATTGCGAAAATGCTAAATCGGGCAACCTTCTCTTCTTGGTGTTGTCATAAAAAACTTCGGGTTTTCACTTTATTTTACTTATGTTTAGCTAGAGTGAATATTTCGTAGCCAATTGTATTTTTCCTGTTGTTTTCTGGAAACTCGATTATTGCATTATTGTTTTGAAAACAAAAAAAAAAATTATGTAAAATTCATAATTGCCTTCAAAAGTTTAAAAGTCTCTACGATTTTACGAACTTGTCTATGGCTCCGTATTCTCTGTAAATATGAGACTCAACCAGTAGTTGCAATAAGGAAGATTAAGTCTAGTTCCATGTATACCCTTTAAAGTGATAAGAAAAATAACAAAACAACTTTTCCTTCAATCAATGAATTTATTAAATAATACTATAAGATAAACTATGTCCACAATGACTTAATTTTTAATTAAATGGAATCAGATGTGCAGTATGTCATACATTTGCAACATTCCGGTTCAATGCCAAATGGAACAAATTTTAGCGCATTTAGGTAAATTTCAGTGAAAGTGCCAGTAATATGTGTTGAAATTATTGGAAAGTGGAAAGATTTTCCAGTAAAGCCAGCAGCAGTGAAGGCTACCAGCAGCTAATTATGAAATTTATTTGCAGCTTTTCTTCTCTTTTTGGATTCGTACACAAAACAAACTTTTTTTTGTGTAAATGCCTTGCAGCTAACAGCAAATACTCGCAAATTTCCTTGATAGCATTTAATTAAATTATGAACTCTGCTTTGATCTTTACTCACAGTGAGGAACTGTAATCAAGTAATATATAAATCTCAATGACATTTCAAATGAACTAACTTTAATCCGGATAATCTGTTTCCATTTCCGTGAAATAATTGAATTTCAAATTACGTCATTTTGGAGACGGTCTGTCTAGCGTACAACGTAACATGCCCCAATACCTGACTCTTGCTTTATAGGGTAGCAACTTCGAGCAGGAAACTAAATGGAGTTGACATGAGCGGCAATAGAGCGTAACCATTTTTAAGTTGTGTGGGTATACCAGTGAAGCCGAGAACATTTCTCGGCATATGGAGTCGCCATGCTAATTAATGGCGGGTAATTTTAAATATTATTTAAGTGGGAGTATGATACAAGGCGAAAACTATTAGATATCCGCGAAGTTACAAATATATATTTAGATTAGATTAGATTTGTGAAAGGGTGTATAGGCGTTAGCCTCGCAATCACTGTGACCTGAAAGATCTATTGTGAGTCCCCGTTGAATTTGCTCCATTTATAGGTTTAGACTGTTAATAAAGTCTAGAACCATTCTGGGCTTGAGGTTCCATACGTAACTTGGTAGAGGAAAAGCATGTTCAAGGTGGAGTAATCTCCGCCTGGCCACATGAGGATAACTTTGTTTCTCCTTGATAGATTTTTGAGGGTTTGTAGACATTCCCAGACTATCCCTGACTTGACAGTGTAGGACTTTAAGGCCTTGAGGGCAGCTTGACTGTCCGAGAGGATATTAATGGTTGAGCCATTTATGGCTCTTTTAATGCAGGTATTGGCGCATTCTTCTATGGCCAATACCTCGGCTTGGAATACGGTAGGGGTAGAGCCTAGAGCCTTTGATATATATGGCATCTGGGCCCGTATACACCCAATCCGGCCCCACTGTTTGTTTTTGAGCCGTCTGTATACCACACCATCGATCCTTGTTGGAAGGACGGTTTAGTGGAGCGCCATTGTTGTCGTACAAATATATATACACAAAACATGTTATTATTGAACAAATTCATTGGAAGGAAAAAATAAATATTTATATCAGTTGGTAATTTGGAAAATAGAAAAATTCAACTAAATTGGGCAATTTTCAATTCTTCTGTATCTGACTACGTTTATGCGTCAGGTTCCAAACAAGGACAGCAAAAGTACCAAAGTACCAAGTTCCCGATTTGAAATCTGATAGAATCTCACGCACATATAAAGCGGCATTTTGGTTACGGTCATGTACACATATTTTATACAGAATGCATGGAGTAAGCTCGAAAGGTAGCAGATGAAATGATTTAATCCGATGGTCAATATGGCAGTATGAGAGATAAATTGGTTGTGTCTGTACCGCTATGAATATAAGATCTACTTGCAGAGTAATTTGCCTAATTACGTTAAAAATAATCTAATTCACTTGCGGTTTTTTAATTACCAGTGAGTTTGATATTATTCATTCATTCACTTAGCAATTGCTATATATTTATATTATATTGGTTAAAATCTACACGGCGATTGAAAAATGTTAGTTTATTAATATTTAGACTAGACAAAGGCGAGACAAATATAAATACCGAAACTTTATTACAGAATAAATATAATTACTTGTGTAACATGAATCTATTATGTTGATTGCATTTAAAAGCTGTAATATGTTCATTTTTTCAAAAGAAAACACCACTCCCAGTCTCGCCTTCCTCATTTCCTTACCAGCATCAACAACATCGCTTGACTCTTCTAGTGTTGATTTGTACGAGATACATATGAATAAAATAATTCCTTTCTTCCAGTGAAGTGAGCACCATTAAAGGTAATCCGTACAAGTAAAATAGATTTTCCAAAGTAACAAAATACATAAAAGATATTATATTAAGTATAGACGCACCACAAAATCAAGCAAAATTTCACACAATAAATTGCTGAAGCTAAGGAGCTTACAAGGCGTTAGTAATTTTCATTTTCTTTGTGAAATTATGTTTGACTTTGTCTTCGAATTAGATTTTCCTTCCGTAATTACAGCAATATCATACCACAACGGATTTAATTTTAAGTAGGTATTTACCCTTGGAATGCTTACCTTATGGTACCCATTACAAATATGTATAATGACAATATAGCCCTGTTATTTTCAGTAATGCTATCTGGTATCAGCACGTAAGTATAAGTAATACCATATCTAATAGAACTTTGTAGCTTTTAAATAATGCCATAAGTCGAAAATGGTAAACTCCCTTAAGTCAAACTTCTCTAATTAAATCTTTAAGCCATTGAGTTTCTAACATGTAATATATCTTATATTTACTATCCTCCCTAAATCTGTCAATGAGGTTAAATCGATTTTAGTGCTGAGTCTAAAGTATAATACGATACGTATGTACATACCGTTAGAGAGTACATTCCGTTGTAGCTGACATCAATACTTTAACGGAGATATCAGATGAGTCTATAAGAATATTCAATTGATTTTTCTCGAAAACGGTGCTAGATAGAAAGATGAAAAAATGGGAAATCGGAAGAAGACGTCCATTAGATTTTAGAGACCTTGAATTGAAAGAGATATAACTCAACGGGACAAACAAATTTTTGTGTCAACAATTTTCGAAGATTTCACAATATCCAAGATATCTGCAAGTTGTTATCAGGCAGTTGTAATAAGAATCATTCAGTTTGAAAGCAGCATAAATCAAAGAGAGAGTCACTACTGAATCTTCCAAGCAATTTCTTGGTGAAATTTTACCGATTTGGAAAGTATGATGTTCACGAAAAACCTTTACGATATCAATTACGTGTTACACTTAATTATCACTTAAATATTATGAAATTAAATTTACAGTAGAGCATTGTTTTATACATACTTAAATGAAAACTATAGGGCCGATTGCAGATGCAGGCGCCAATTATGAAGACTCGATCTGAACGGACCAACTAATTAATTTGACGGAAATAGCCTTCCGTTTCTATAGCCTTCGCGAGATTAACATATGAGTCTGAGTGAATGTCACTTTATCCGGATCGGCAAAGATAGCATTATATCCATACCTGTTTACATTCATTGCGAGTGGACGTAAAGGGGAATGCCCAATTTTCATACAACTATAGGCCCGACACCTTTAGACATGAGAGATAACTTAAACGATGCATTATAATACTCTGAACAATGTTCATTTCAATTAATCGGGGGAAAGCTTTGGCAATTGGATGTAGCTTAAACGAATTTCTTGGGTAAAAAAGTGGACTTTTCTACTTCTCGTCATTGCGCGGAATTGGTGAGTTGTGAAAAATTAATTCCTAGAGAAAAATGTTCTCAACAGAGCACTAATGGCACTGAAAAAAGAACTGTAAAAATATATGCGAGATGTACTAGCTGGGTGTATGTTACCCAAGTGCATGAAAATTGGTTTTCCGGCAGAATAAATGTCCCGAGAAAGTATTGTGAATCGGGAAAAAAGTGCACCACCCGATAGTAATTGGAACTACTCCCCCCCCCCCCTGTAACGTCGGGTGTGTGTGTGTGCGGATAGCTAGGAAGTAGTCCACGGTTAGTTTTGTCGACGTTTACGTTTATGCTATTAACAACAAAGTTCGGGTATTTTATATTTCTTTTATTCACTAAGTCCTATTATATTTCGTTATTTACTAATATAACTCACTTTTATTATTACTGAAACTAATTCACTGTTTACTAACTTAATTCATATAATTCATCTAATAAGCTCTTGGCAGACTATTTAGTACTGCACTTCAATACTTTAATCACAAGTGGTATATCCTGGTGAATATATAACGGAATCGGGTGCCTTAGTACAAAATATAATGCGGATATTCTTGCTTAGACCAGTACGAAAGCGTACGCATGTCATAAACAGAAATAGGAACGGATTAGTCTTTGTGGTAATCGTGTTCGAATATTCTAGCATACACCAATACGAAAATCGTACGCACGCCTTAGGCAGAAACAGCACGGGGACGGATAGGCGGTAGGCTTAGGTGCGGATATTCTGACCCAGAACAATACGAAAATCGTACAGACGCCTTGGGTATAAACAGCACGGGAACGGATATATAATAAATTTGTGTGTGGATATTCTGACCTACACCAATTCGAAAAGCGTACGCACGTCATAGGTAGAAACAGCACGGATCGCCAGGAGTTGTTGATAGTCTGCGTGCTGGGAGGCAACTGACTGATCACTGATGCACTGGCTCTACTTATACTTCCTCTGGTCAGATCTGGTCTACTCGAACGGACTCGGCTGGTTGTCTCGAAGTTTAATATGCTAGGCTGGACTGGACTTCGATTTCCACTAGTCTCCGGTACTAGCTGGTGCTGGAGCTCTGACTTACTCGAGCTCTTGATCGAGACTGATTTCTGGCAGCAGCGGGCCCCTTTGTATATGCGCGATCGGCAGTGGTGCAGTGCGCAATAGACCTGGTGGTCCTGCAAAAATCAAAATAAATTTTAATATTGAGAGTGGGTGTCTGATCCACATTACTCTACCAGCATTATTTCTGTGCGTTGCAAATGGAATGACAAACTTAGTATACCATATAGATCTAGGGTGTTAAAAGAGCAAACCGTTTAGGTTTGTTTTTAATGTCACAATGACGCACAGACTCGACGAGTTGTAGCAAACAATATCATAATTGGAAGATACCGAGTTCCAGTACAAAATGAGAGAGCGTGTCATTTCTTCATACAAAAGCAGCTGCAGAAAGAGTGATAATTTCTTTACACGGCATTTTCGAATGGCAGTTTTATCAAAACTAGGCAAATCAGCTCGGGTTAATTCGCGCTGTGAGAAATGTATAGGCGCGGCGCGGTCCGACGCGAGTTCGTCTGCACTAAATGGCTTGGCTGTAGGAATCACGCCTCGTGGGAAGCAAGCTTACGTGCCAGCAACTACTTTGAGAGTATATGTCATCACCAAACACTGCACATGCGCCAGTAGTTTAATTGCCTTTATGACCCTCATCTGACTATACTTACATGATGATAACTTGGTTTCTCCTCCATAAATTTTTTAGGGTTTGCACAGACTCCCAGACTATCCTTGACTTAATAGTGAAGGACTTAAAAGCCTTGAGAGAGGTTTGTCCATCTTAGAGGATATTGATGGTTTAGCCATATTAGGTTCTTTTAATACATGTATTGACGCACTCTTCTCTGGCTATTACTTCAGCTTGGAATACGGTAGGGGTGGATCCCAGGGTATTTGGGTGTATACGCCTAGTCTGACTTTGCTATTAGTTTTGGCACCGCCTGTATACCTCATCATTGATGCTTCGTAGAAAGCTCGAGGTAAGTTTGCATTTTGGTTGAAGTTTTAAATTAATACGGTGACTGCTGCTAGTTGCAAAGGGCACATGTGAATTTCCTTGATTCTTTCTTATAAATTATTTCTGTTTAAGATTATACAAGTCTTGTTTGATAAATCAGTTACTTTGAAAAGAAAAAAAAAGTTTATTTTCACCATAGTCAGAGTTTTTTTTTGTCATAGTTTCCATTTAACTCGACACATTGGTCTATCGATATTCCAATTTCATTAAACCTTTCAAGAACTACGATTTCCCAAACCCACAAACCCTGCAATATAGGCGTTTTTTCAATGATGACTTTTCTTCCATAGAGCCATTTCTTCATGTTAAGAAATAAGGGGCTAAATCTGAAGAATAGGGTGAATTGGTTAGCAGAACGTAATACAATTCGACAATTTAGGCCATATTTATTGCAATGAATGAAATGAGTTTCATGGTAGTAACCAATTTTCGTTTGTCAATTCGCGTTTTCATCAATTCAGTATGAAATTGATCCAGGAAAGTTGCATAATATTATTATCGGATTGTTTTTTTCCTTTTCCAGGTTCGTTAAAGATTATGCCATGCGAATCCCAGAAATTTGTTGGCATGTTCTAGAGCCGGTGAAGCCAGGCAAGATCCAATATTCGGCCTGCTCTCTTAATTCTAGCTTATAAAGAGGTGGACTCCTATTTCATAACCAGTTATATTGTATAATGACGCATATAATAATTTGGATTGCATTTGAATATATCCAAACACTGCTTTGAAATGGACGCGAGGAAACACGACACTCATCTTTCCAAAAGCTTTCCCATATTCAAACGTATATGCAGAATATGAAACACACGTTCGTCTTAAATGTTTACCATCTTAGTTATTTCACATATCTTCATTGGATGTCGTAATATCATTATTTTATTGTCCATGTATTCCTCATTTGGACTGCCATTCAGTGAACCTTTTGTGATGCGAAGGAGAAAAATCGCCATAATAATTTATTAACTTTATTCCAAAAATATCTGTTAACAATTATTTTCTATTCGCAGGTTTAGTTGAAACCACTTGTGTGTACCTAAATGAGATAGCAAATTTAAATAAAAGTACATTTACGATTTGAGCGCCATCTATTGCAAGATATCAAACATCCTTCTTATATAAAAATATATATAGGTAGGTACTCATTTGGTGTTCTGTGTCGTTGAGGAAGTAGCCTGCCGTCAGTGTCCAGAAAATGTTTAGCATATTCTATAAGTGCAGCACTTTTAGTTTTTGATCAGCTAACTTTTGTTCATCTATTTGAACTAATCGATTTCCTTGAGTTGATAATAGTACATATATGTGTTTACAAAACGTAAAACAGTGCTGTATAACAATACTTTTCATTTAAATGAATAGTAGATAAAAGTTATAGCCCTTATCAATTTTGTAATTTTTAGTGTCAATTCTGATTACTGACAAAATACTGGGAATTGTGATTTAGATGTGTTTTCGCGAGTGCATGTATTATGCGGTTTATATAGACCAATAATGTTCACGAAAAGTGAGTCCTCTCATATTCAAATTCAATTTAGGATTTATTAATTGAATGTACACAAGTTATTATAACTTACATGTAAGTACATTATTAAAAAGGTAAAAGTAAGAATGGAGGCATTAATCAAAAGAGAGAAGAGAGATGACATATAGTAAAAATCTACATCCCAAATAAACTATCTTAAAGAACAAAAATCAAAACTAACGACTAATAACTAAACAACTAACAACACCAAATAAATAAGTTCAAAAATAAAAAAAAAAACGCAGGTTTAAATGCTAAGAGAATTACTTAAAACTAAATAATACAATAAAAGTAACAAAAGAAAGTAAACATACATACTCAAAACACAAATAAAAAAAAAACTGGAAAGAACTGAAAAGAAAATCTAAAGTTCAAACAAATTTTTTGTAAATTTTACACAAAAAAAGAACTGTAATAATTTCAAAAATCAATTGAAAATTACAGTATCAAAAAAAAAAAATTCCAATTCATTGCCGAGTCGAAGATATCGTGGCGAACATAACTGAAACCAAATCACATTTAAATCCTTATTTAATTTAAGTTAATTTAATTTAATAATTTATTTATTTATTTATTTATTTAGTCTACCGATTTTAACAATCTTACAGACAAGAAATATTACATATTTACATATAAGCTATGTATAGTATCTTTAGGTAAGCATTACAAACAATCATAGATCATAAATCATTATTAACATAATCATAGACATCATTATACTTGAATAATCATTAATTATGGAAATTATTATAGATACATTAGCTAACTTTTTTTCTCTTAGAAATATAACATAGACACATGTCAATTACAAAGTTATATCGAATATATCCTTAGAAAACATAATTAAATGTCGTTTTGAAGAATTAATTAATAGCAAGGGTTAAGGAAGAATTCAGAAAATGGAAGGAAAACTAGGTGGAAGGAGAAGCACAGGACCAAGTCGAAGTGGGAATCGAACCCACGACCCCAGAGATGGTAGTCAGCACGCTTACCAACTGTGCTAACGAGGCCACAATAATCACCATAGAAACGGTATTTTAGACGTGCTTTAAACTTATCGAGGAAACCGGCACCTTGAATGGCTGCAGGCAGCTCATTCCATGAGCGAGCAGACTGAACAAAGTAAGACCGCTCTAGAATGGTCCTATCAAAACGTGGAAGGAGCAGACTATGATTTAGAGATGTATTTAAAAACTGAAATTGATCATACAGAGAACGTGGGGTTCTAGAGTGCGTCAGAATATACAAAAAAGACCAACATCCTCATCATATGATGATCATCTAGGGAGCATCCCAGCAAGTGAGATCTCATGTGTTGGACGTGATCAAAGCGTCGAAGTCCGAAAATAAAACGGATGCAGCCATTAAAAGTAACGTTTAGCCTGTGAGAGCATGAGCTATTGAGCTTGGGAAAAAGTAAGGTATCAACATTAAAATGAGGAAGGAGAAGTGTTTTGACAAGTCTCGTACGCATATCTCTCGTTAAGATATCCGCTGATAACCAGAGCTGACGAAGGCCTCCATATATTTTCCTCATAGTATAGTTGACTACAACTCCCAGATTCTTGACGTGCTGCACCAGAGAGAGCAGAAACATTTATCATAACTCCACGAAAGTCTCTGATGTTGGAAATCGCGTTTTTATGAAGGACCATGTATTGAGACTTGCCAGGCTTTAGCAAGAGTCAATTTCTCATTGCCCAATGTATATCCCATTGAGGTCACCATTAATGCGTGCTAGGCAATCCTCCATCAGTCCAATTGGTCTGCTGAGATAAAGCTGCACATCGTCAGGATACAAGTGAACTTTCGTGTCTTCAACAATATCGGGCAGATCATTGAGAAAAATACGAGGTCCCAATATAGAACCTTGTGGAACCCCTCACAGGACAGGTAGAAGGCTAAAAGAACATCATTCACTTTAACTTGCTGACATCTGCCCCGTAAAAAACTACATAGCAATTCAGTAGCCGAAGATGAAAAACTAAAGTGAGCTGATAACTTAGACAACAGAATTGATGATTTACTCTCTCAAAAGCCATAGAAAAATCGAGTAATACCAGGACACCTATATTGTTATTATCAAAAGCCAATCGCAGATCATTAGTAACCTTTAGTAGGGCAGTTTCACAGCTATGCTGGCAGCGAAAAACAGACTGCCATTCTATAAGTAGGTTGTTTGCATCCAAATGTTCGACCATTTGGGCATGCATTAACCTTTCCAGAACTTTGGAAATGAAGCAAAGGAGGGGTGGAAGTTACTCAACTCTTTAGGAGACGATAATTTGGGAAGTGAAGACAAGAATTTGAAATATAGACCAGATGACTAATAAAATTAATTTAAT
Organism: Dioctria rufipes; assembly: GCA_963924295.1. Lineage (NCBI taxonomy): Eukaryota > Metazoa > Arthropoda > Insecta > Diptera > Asilidae > Dioctria > Dioctria rufipes. Next base: position 247,664,752 of record OZ002740.1, read on the forward strand.
GAAACGAGAATGTATTTCACCTGGGGCTACCGCATGAGATCTTATATAGAAGATAGCCATGACTACTTCGTCACTTCGTCAATATCCACACACCTAAAAGCGAAGCTGGATCCAGAAAAATGAACAAAGTGATCACGATTATCCGGTAAATCCTGGACAATACCCTGAGTAGAGGTAAAGAATTTGTTTAGATCATTGGGGCATAAATCACAAGTAGGAACACTATCCTTATTAGAACTAACACCAGCCCTCCTCAGATTGCTCCAAAGCAACTTGGGTGGCAAACTAGGGTTCAATTAGTTTTTATAAAACTGGCGCTTTTCTCTGCGTATAGCCGATACAACACGATTGCGAGCAGATTTATACAAGCGCATCGTATTGTCAGATCTTACCCGTCTGTGGAGATGATAAAAATGTTTTCGCTCAGATATAAGTGATGTTATTCCGGGAGAGAACCAAGGGCATCCACTAAAAATTTCAACTTGATGGTCGACAGATGAAATCAAATAAATGTCACCCAAATTCAAGAGACTGCATTCGTTCCGACATATTTACACCATTATAGTTTCGAAAAGACACAGATTAAGGTTGTGGAGGGCGCAGATGTAGGTCATAGCACATGAAAATGATGTCATGATGGAGAAAGCACGGTGGACAAAGCTGATTATGAAAAACGACCCGCTCCGCATCAGAAGTGAGAAATGAATCCAGCAAGGATGGGTTGGCTGAGTTAGTTAAAGTTGGGAAAGTGTTAATGATTTCTAGCTGTGATTGTTGGATCAAAATTTCTAGCACGCAAATCGCTTTGGAGAACGTCAACATTGAAATCGCCCACTACGATTGCTGTAAGTCTGAGTAGCGCGGGAAATGTCTTCCTCGAACTCCTTGATGGTTTCGGCATTGTAATTACCCGGTGGACAATACACTGCTGCCAAAACACACCTCGCCATACCAGTACAGACCTCCACCAGCATAAATTCACACCCTTGCGTAGATGAAGAGCTTATAATCTTGGTCTTATAATAATCTTTGATACAAATGGCCATTCCACCTCCAAGACTGTTTTTGCGGTCATTTCGAAATAACTTGTAGCCATTAAAGGAAACAAGAGATGATGGTATATGTTCCTACAGCCAAGACTCAAAGACAAGCACAGCATGTACCTCTGATCCTGAAAAATTTTTCCAAAGTTCATCCACCTTAGATCAAATGCTTCTGGTATTAAGTAAACAAACATTTAAGTCCACAGCCTGCGCATAGAAAATATTCAGCAACATTCTCACTCCGTTCAGACAATTTTTAACCATTTTTATTAGTTGTTTTTTTCCTTCAAAATATAATTGTCATTTAATTCCTATTAAATTAAATTAAATTCACAATAGAACAATATTTCTTATATTTTTAACAAAAACTGTCGTTCGATTACAAAATGCAGAAAATGGTTCATGCTTCGCTGATGAAGACCTAAGGCAAATGATAATATGACCTAGAAAATGTCTTCCTTTCCCTCACACCCAAATAATAAAAAACAGCAAAGAGAAATATTAGAATAATGACCGCCCAAAGTCTACCTATTTAGTTCATAATTTGTAAAATAGGAAAAATACTGAAATTATACTCCCTTAACAAATAATCTTTATAATCAAAAGGTGTTCAGGTGTGATGTGAAAAAACAACATTTAAATTTTAACAGCTTTGGGAAGGGACTACCCTATTTTACCCTAATTTAATTAGAAATATAATTTTTATAGACTTACCCCAATTGCAAATGGTTAAGTCAAGGGGTAAAAAAACTTTAAACTGTGCCCAATTTAAGCAATTAACCAGATTTTCCTGACTATTGAGGATAGTCCTTATCTTGGTAAGATAAAACATCATTAGCAGCAATAATTACGTATACTTCTTGAGTTAAACCAATAATACCTACCATTTCTTAGACAGGAATTGCTAAACAAGATATTTTATTCAGATGAGAATCAAAAGGGATGAGGCTACAAGATGCATAATTGGTCTATTGACCTTAATACAAAAATTTGATTACATAAAATGTATTTAAATAATCCTATCCCAAGAGGGAAGAGTGAAAAGAGGGGAAATGAAATCTAATAAATTCAATAGCGGTCGGTTTCAGAAGCTACTTGACGGGAATGCCGAGGTAATGGAGGGTTCAAAAATCTCTTGGATAGGGTTGCATAATCACAAGAAGGACGAAACTTCCGAGGACCTTCCATATTTCAGTAATGTAGGATTATTACAGGAATCAGCAAGATAAGCTCAATTCGAGGGTTATCCTGAATATTATTAGGGAAAATGTAATTAAAAGGTCCTTTTGTCCGGGGAAATATCTATAGACTTTGAACAAAGAAAAAATGGCGGGGAGTTAATAAGAGAAATAACATCATTCTTGAACAAAGAATGCACTAAAAGTTTTGGAATAAGCTGAAAGTGTTTTATTAAAATAATTTCAATAAGAATAACACCACATTAAAATTCCTTTAAATTGTGTTTTTCACGAAAAAACAGGGAATGTACATTTTCCATACAGAAGATATTATTTTGGTTTTCTTTTCTACCCAGTATCCTGAATGCGAATCGCAGCATTGGCATGAAAAACTCAATTTTGCATTTAAATCCTAACCCTGGTGGAGAAGCTTTAGTCGGTCAGATCACATGAAAATGCTCAATGTGCTTTGGGCTATTGTCATTTCTACAAATGAGCAGAGATTATTTCCAAGCTTGCTTTGAATTTTTTATGAATCCTCTTTCCAGTTGTGATACTATGTATGATATTACACGCAAAGGGACTGTCTGTTTTATTCGGGAATTTTATTTTGGTCTCCTTACGCTAAAGGCAAAATTTCTGGTGGTACGAACTAGGTTAAATTATGCTATATGAATATTTGACGAGAAAACTTATGAGTCAAGACTTTTCTAAACGTTGAAGAGCCTTCTGAATTGTTCATACAAACTCTATGTATATTGACCCTGTATACAGCATATCAGATGATCTGAATTTTTCACAATTGACAAATACAAAAGATTAAGGAAAAGTTACAAACGATAGGTACCTTTGTGTCTCTAAACTCAATTAGCTTTTTACGTTGTGGAGCGTTATGTAAGATCCTGGCCAATGAAAATAACTTTCGAAACGTTTTTGTTTTTTTTATGTTACTTCGGCGGGTGCCAAAATAGCTTAAAATAATATTTAGATACAACTCAAACATTGAACATTGCTTTTCCTAATGCTTTGAGTGCGATGTGCCATAGCCCAACAAACAATTTTTGTCCTATATAAATCTTGAAGCTCTGCTAGGGAATAAATCTTGCAAACTTAAGGTATTACAAGAAGCCAGATTATTGACTCTCGAATTCCCAGGGAATAGCACTAGACTCTTATCGTGATAAAGTGGAGAATTCTATATCATGCTCCGGGAAAAAATTTAATATTGATATAGGAATAATAATTCCTGTAATATACTTATATCTTAATGTCATATTGATGCTCAGTACTTATATAAGACTTTATATATTCCCTATTGTAGAAATTTGATGTTATGACATTGTTGTAGGTTTTCCTAAATTGGTCAACTTCACTTATTTGATAACTTTACTTATGTGTTCCTAAGTTATCCTATATAGGAAAAGTGGTCCTAACGTAAAATCATTAAAAGATAATAGATCCTATTTGATACTGCAAATTAAATATTCATGTGGAACTTATTATATATGTGCGATTAGATTATACCATGTTGTCTATATATATTTCTTAATATTAAAATTAAATTTTCAGAAGGCATAACAATGATAGAATTTAACAACGATTAAAGTTTTACTGTTAGAATTTAAGACGCTAGATAAAAAAAAAAACAAATAGAAAAGTTTAATTAACTATGGTTAAAAACAGTTATTTACATTTGGCTCTCCAAATAAATGGAACTAATGTGTATTTATCTATTTTTCAATCAGTTTATCGATATGTATTTTTTTTTTGTTTCTAAGCTAATTTATACCTAAATCTTTTATCATAAAAAAATGCGTCTTTTTGTATTACAAATGGCCTTCCAAATATTCAGCAAATATGGCTACTGGAAACGGGTACATAAAAAAGATATGATATATGATTTCCCTTACAGATTAAAAATCTTGTCATAACAGACAAAATTTCATATCATGAATTCAACACCTACATAAGCAGGATTAAACGCTTAAATAGGTAACAAGTTCCTATATAAAGATGTAAATTTCTGTGTTGAGAATAGATATTTCTATATAGCATTTGTAGTGCTATATAAGCATAGTAGAGAAAAGAATGGAACAAAAATATTCATATAGCACTTAAGTTCCTATCTCGTGGTGAGAATTGCCATATGAGAACTCCGATCGCCCAGCATGGTGCGCTTTTAAAGTGTTCCAGATGTATTTTACATTTGGTAAACTGTGTTCGGAAACATAATAATTCTCGAGATGACCACATTGTATGAATTACAAAAATTTCCGTCCATATAACCAACTAAAAGTCTTTTCGTTATGACTAATTCCATCAAATAAAGATGCTCTGCAATTATAAAATCAAAGGTTTCTGTAAGTCATTCTTGGGAAACTCCGGTTAAAAAAAAAACAACAAAAATTAAAAAATTCAAAAAAAATTATGTCTCCCTTCATGTTTTTATTTTGACGGGAAACAACGCTTGGGACCTACGTTTGGTCCATCAACAGGACCAATGGAACAATTACAAATATTTAAAAAATAAAAAAATAAATAAGAATGGAAAGTTTTTCAACAAGTCTTAAAAGTTTTAAAAGGGGAATTTAAAATTGAACTCTAAAAGTGCAAATGGCAAAAAATTCAAAAATAAAAATTAAAAGCTAGATTCTTAAAATTAGAAAAATTTAGAAGAATTTTTTTTTTTTTTTTTTTTTTATATATGTATGTATATATGTATACAAGGAATTTTTATAAAGATTTTAAGAGTATGAGTGATTGAGACAAACAAATCAAGGTATCAAAGTGCAGACCACTAACATTGTGGCGACAACGTAAAATAAGTCATTGAATTTCGTGTCGTGACTGTACCTGACATTTGTAGGTTTATATTTCGAAACTAACGAAAGTACTGGAAGGTTTCGTAAGGCATCAGAGATGGTAGGCTAATACTTTTATGAAAACAAAAATTAGAGACTTCTAGTTCTGACTTTGTAAAAGCAACATTGAATTAAGTTTGTTAAACAATATTTAAAAACGTATATTAATCCTTAGATTTTTACAAGTTCTGCCAAAGTGTTATTAACAACCATTATAATAATATAATACTATTAATTTATCGTAATATTATTTATGGAATCAGATTCACCTATAACTGAATTTTATAACGTGATCCCAAAATATTCCTAAATAAATAAACATTTTAAAGGAACAACAACTTTCTTTAATTGAATTAATATTGAAGGAATTTCATGTATAATTCAAACATCTTTCTTTCATGTTCTCGGAGAGTAGCCTTGGAGAAGTTAAGTTAAGTCGATCGAGAACTGCCTCAAGATAATATTATCTCTTGTTGGTATTCGTGCCACACGAGTACGGACATTCCTCCCGTTGAAGAAACTTGTGCAAAAACACTTATTTCCTGTTTCCATGTGTACGGATATTTTTCCCATTCAAGATATTTCCTCAAGAAAACTTATCTCCATTGATGTTCGTAAGTCGGTGTACCAGCATTTTACTCCATCAAAATACATTTCAAGAAAGACCTGTCTACTACATAGAATACCTATTCAAGAAAGTTCTCCGCTCCTGCTATGTTGAGTACAGGAGCTCGTCATTATCAAAACCAATACTGTAAAAAAAATGTCGCTACCCTATCGTTGAACATATACAAGCCATCATAACACCAAAACATAAAGAAAAATTCAAAAAAACACTGCAGATACTAAGTACGTCCAAAATAAATATATAAATAGATAAGATCACAAATTAATAGTCAAAAAATTAATAGGAAAAAAAGTTAACATATTAACACTAGGAGTAATCTTGTAAAACTAGACAATGTCCAACAAATACCTTCTTCTATTATTTTCGGTCATGATGAGAGCCTGGTCAAAGTTAAAGATGTGATGCTTCAAGGGTATGTGCAGAAAGCGCCGATGATGGTGTATCCTTGTTAATATAATATTTATGTCATCGGTGCTTGCTGCACATACGCTTGAAACTCAGCGCATATTTAACTTTGACCAGGCTCCCATCATCAAGACCGAAAATAACAGAAGAAACTGACAAGTCGAAGAAACTGACAGGACAAAGAAACGTGCCACATTATTACAAACTGCAATAAAGTGGTAAACATCAAACGTGACCTCGAATTCCTAGACCCAATTTATGACAATCTACTACATGATATAACGTAAATAATTCTTCTGAGCATCACTGTTGCTCGTAATTAATAGTACACAGACATCTATATACTTATATATGACACATTATCGTCGAGCAAAAACAGTTGGATTGAACACACACACACACACACACACACACACACCTAACGCATACATTTTTGCTGATAACCAATATCGATCAGTTGGCGAACCTTTGCTTGGTATTTGTGTCTATTTGGCGCATTGTCTAGTTTTACAAGATTACCCTAGTGTTAATATGTGTGTGATTTTCATTGTTTTCTAATTCATTGGTTTTTTATCATCATTTTTATAATTGTTAATTTTTTACTTTGTGATCTTATCAATTTATTTACTTTTGACGTACTTAGTGCCTGCAATGTGTTTTGATTTTTGATTTATGTGAGTGGTCTGCACCTTGATACTGTGAGTTTTTGTCTCTGTCACACATACTCTTAAAATATTTATAAAATATGCTTATATATAACAAAAAAATCTTCGAAATTTTTTTAACTTTAAGAATCTAGCTCTTCATTTTTAACTTTGAATTTTTTATCATGCTTAAGATTATTTACATTTCTAGATTAGAATTTTTAATTAAAACTTTTAAGACTTATTGAAAAACTTTTCATTTTTATTTTTATTTTTTAAATATTTGTAATTGTTCCATACGGTCTGATGATGCACCAAACATAGGTCCGCTGTTTCACATCAAAATAAAAACAAAAAACATAAAAGGACACATCGTTTTTGAGTTTTTTAATTTATGTTTTGTTTTGTTTAACCGGAGTTTCCCAAGAAGGACTTAAATAAACCTTTGAAACAACACACCCAGAAAGAAACAACCAATTGCTTAATTATAAAATCATTTATCATTTTCAAGGGAAGCATCTCCCATTAGTTTTGATATAGAAATACATTTTACAAGTGATCCCTTGATCCTATATAAAAATTCACTAAATACCGATTGCTTATATGAGCGTTGATTTCGAAAATGAGTTCTCACTGTAATTACTTATTCTTCGTAATCTTACATATTTTTATAGCACTAATGTTCAAGTAGTAGATTTGTCATATAGGACTTATATGTACTCTTTAGACTCATATAAAACAGCAAATGTAGATATAACACTCTAGTTATTTCATTAAGAACTACAAGAATTTAAATGTTGATAGAGATTTATATAGAACAGATATGAAAAAAACTCCAAATTTCCAAACACTTGAAGTCATAACGATGTTCCTTGGGAGTACATGTCACTTGTGTGCAACATTCATGAAGTATTCTGTGTACAGAAATATAATGTTCGGAATGTGAAGTTTGAGATAGAGCTCTGGCTCAATGCCGTTTCTTTGAATCGAATTCAGAAGCGCGCATGTACATAAAATTTGTAACAGTGTGCAGAATTAACATATAATGTTTAAATGAGTTGTCTTGTGCTCGATAAAAGTTTGACTGACAGCTGACGTCCTGAAAACAAGAATGTCTGAAATGCTCAATTTTCTGAACTTTATCCAATTTCGTTGTTCCTCTTATAGAATCGAAATTGTGTATGTTCATAAATTAGAGCTTTGTTGATAACTACTTCGATCTGTCACCTGTAATCAAAAGATGAGTTGACCTTCTAACGTTTACGCACTAGTGCGATTTCCTAAAAGTTACTACTAGTGTGAACGTCTCTTGCGGAATATTGACTCAAAAACAGTGAGCCTGCAGCGTGTGGGCTATAACAACGGGATTGAAATAATCCACCTACAAAGTGCCACGTCTGGGCTATGCTTATGGGCTATAACAACGAGATTGAAATAATCCGCCTAAAAACTACCAAGTCTGGGCTATAACAATAAAATTGAAAATAATCCAACGGAGAACTGCCACATGTGGGCTATAACAAAGTGTAGCTTCCAATAATCTCTTAAGATACCAATGCCTACTGTCTGGTGTTAATCGACGTAGAAAACTAAAATGTAAACGATGGCTGAACACAATCACATTTACATGGCGGTGTTATAGCGGTAAGTGAAAAGAATTATCCGGTTATTCATTCATTTAGATTTATTTAGCAAAATTCTTCCTACTACTAAAATTAAACAAATAAAATTAACTTCAAAGAAACTAACGTAATTGCAATTCAATTTAACTAGATTATTTTTTTTTTTAATTATACACTAGAACTGGTTTAATTTTCACTAATTCTGCTCAAATTTCTTAACTAGAATTATATTATAACTATTTCAAATTCCTTTCTATTCTTATAATTTATTTAATGCTGAAAAATAAAAAATTTGTTAATGACAATCGTGAATCAATTCTCTTGCGTGGGCAGAGTTTTATACCTTGGTTAATTGACGAAAATTTGTGAACAACACAACTGAAATTACAAGAAACAAATATGTTCAATAAATTTTTAGTATTTGGTGATGTTATCTTTTGCAATATGTCCAACAAACAATTGACATACAATCTTACACCTTAATACCCGTCACCTAACCTAAGATTTATCTGAAATAAATACCTTGAAATGACTATGTGAATATGACCGTCAAACACCGTCAAACTTTTCGCACGAATTGAAATAATTTTCAGAAAATACGAAATTAAGGAAATATAAATGACTTTACTCTACAAAAAAAAAAAAAAAAAAAAAAACAAATTAAACTAGAATGACAGAGCTCTAATAAATTATAAAAAGAAAAACCGAGAATTGAGTCTATAAAAAACAATAAAAATGATTAATTAAAAAAAATTAAACTTTAAGTCAAAATGTCCCTGATGAAAAAACGAAGTAAATATTCTAAGTTGAAATGTTGATAACTTGAAGAAATTGCAAATTGAGGATACCATGACCTTGAATAGCTTATGTATACTCTTAGGACATGACAAAGGAATACATTTATCTTACTGTCAATCGATAGCAAATTTAATTATCTACACTTTGACAACTTTCTCGTAGAAATTAATTAACATTTCGATGAATTTTTACGAATTTTGTAATTTCTTGGAACATTTACTATAAAATCTCGCTTCACTAAGTTTCATTTCGATGTAGTAGATTTTCCTATCATTTGTAATAATTTTTTGTCTTCTTCCCACTGTGAGTCTCTTTCGCACTCATTGTGGTAAATGTGTTATAAAAAATCGCGAATGTCACGTTTCCGGCGTAAAATATCGCGAAACGAACGCGACTATCGAAATCACGGTTCGATTCTATGTGATATCGATATGTCAAACGTCGCGGTAGTATAAAGTTTTCGTTGTTTTGACACTTTCGCGGGCGAGTGTCTAGTTGTATTTTTAAGTGTTTTTAAGTGAATTTTAGTGGGTTTTCCAGGTTGTTCGACGTTGGAGACAATATATAAACTACAGGTGAGTGATTTTACTTGATATTATACTGAATTTATTTTCTTATTTATATATTATGAAACTTTGTGGAAAAATGTCAGGCCAGTGCTTTCGTAGCATTTTTCGCCTTATTTGACCACACCTATTAACAATAAGTATGTTTATCACATAGTTTCATATATATATATTAATGTTTAATGTTGGGTGTTTTATGGGGAACATGAAATTATTCATGTTCTACATGGTTTTAATTTGCATGGCATTGTTGTTGTACCATAGACATGTACACACAGCAATGCTTTTGGCTAGTGTCAATGACCTCTTATTCATAATATAATAAAATTCCTGATTTTAATTTTGTTTTGTAATCCATTTCTTTATTTCATTTCAGATCTTCGCTGGAGTTTTTTTACATGTACAGTCTCCAATATCTCTGTATTTCTGTAACTATTAAATAGAGAAGATCTCAAGTGCAATTCTCTATTTAACGTCACTTTGTTGTCATTCTCCACCACTGTGTTTCTGTATGAAACTGTACTCTATTCTCTATTATGCCTACTACAGAACTCTATTCATCACACGAATAGACAACAAGAAGTGTTTCTGTATTGCCGCGAATAGAGTTCCGGTTTTCTATCAATTGAAAATATTTTCGGGAACGTTCTTGTCATTGAGTTTGTGGACGACAGTTGAGAAAATTAATGAGAAAAATTTGAAAATTAAGGGAAAATGAATTTGAATTAAGAAAATGAAACATGTGTAAGTTAAAATATGCTTATTTATTATTAAGTTTTGCAAAATATTTACATAATTATTGAACTATATATATTTATTAACCTTTTGGATGACGAATTAAAAAACTATTTGTAAAGTTGAATGTCACTTTTATGGCGGCTTAATATTCTACTGAGAGTCACTTTTACAGCTAATTAAAAGCATTTTGTAAAGCGTTAAATTATATTATCAATATATTATGTAAATGGGTATACAAGTAAAAAAATTTTCACATTTTTGTATTAGCAGAAAAAATTAATAGGCAGTATAACCAAGCAACAAAAATTTAGACTATCGGATTTAATGAAATCTAACCGAAGTGTTGGTCCTGGATAGTATACTGCCAAAAGTAGTAGTATCAAGCACGAATTATGCTGGAAAAATGCTGCTTCTGAGTTAAACTCAAGAAAAGCCCCGAACTATGGAAAAGAGTAGGTTCTAATTACTTCATTAAAACTTCAAGCAAACCATACTTATTTCAGTGCTGGATCGATTGGAAAGCGTCTGTGAAAAAGCAATACAACAATATAAAAGCTTTCGGAAATCGTCCTTCTAGCAAAGAAGCAAAACCTTTAGAGAAAATGGATGAAGAAGTTATTCATTTTTTTCTCTGAAGATTTAGTTGAAGGAGATGGAGCTTCTCCGGAACCAGGATTTAATGAAAAGACGGTAAAAATTTTGAAGCCACATATATCACAAAATTAATTTTTCAATTTGCAGACTTGTATCACCTTTTCTGTTAATGAGCAGATTTTAGCTGACGCTGGCTCAACAACAGGTGTAGAAGTGGAAACACCTAACATCATAGAGCAGCTGTCAAATATGATAGAGGAGCCATCACAACCGGAAGAGAAACCAACATCATAGGCGGTTTCAACAAGAGAAACCAGACAATCTGCAATAACGCCTCAAGGAAAATCAGTAAGCTCATGCAAATGCTGCTTTGAAGAAGCGAAGAAGTATGTGGACCAGCAGAACAATGCGATCTTAGGACAATTAAAGAAAATGAATGCAAATATGTTAAAAGTTTTAACCGAGTTGAAGGAAATTAAAGAAAAGTCGATTTAACACACACAGTTTTATTTATTTATCCACATAAACTATTTATTAGTTAAAAAGTAAAAAGAGCAACATAATTAAGCACTAAAGTAATTCCCTAATAACCCGACCCCGTGTTAAGTACGAGCTTTGTATTTGTGCTTCTCCATTATCTGTTTCATATGTAAAGTTCTCACTATCTGAAGGCAATGGTAAATTATATTTTCGCCGAATATTGTGAAGGATAGAGCATGCATTTATGATAGAGCCCGCAAATGCATGGTTATCTAAATTGCCACGATTACCAGACAAGCATGCAAATAATTATTTCAAGACTCCATTCAATCTCTCTACACAGTTTCTAGCTGAGATATGGGCATCGTTATAGTTTTGTTGGTTTACAGTATTGGGATTACTCATTGGCGTCACTAATCATGGTTACAGTGGATAAGCGGAATCGCCAATCAGCCACACTTCACGTTCATTATTCAGAAAATCTTGTTCTAGAAATGCTGTTGCTTCGCTTGCATTCCAGATAAAAGCATCATGGTTGATACCACCAAATCTAGCTAAGCAGTTGAAAATTTCCAGGTTGAAATCACAAATTAGTTGAACATTCTACGAATGAATTCCTTTACGTCTTATATAGCAGTGTTCGACTTCTATAGATGGTTTCTTAATCTTAAAATGGGTACAGTTTAATGCTCCAATCACCCCAGAAAAACCGGTTGCGTCATAAAATCTGAAATGCGTCATTTGGTTCAATTGGTTCATTTAATCCGAATTATAGAAATTACCGTCTTTTAGTTTGACTTTGTTTTTGCTGCGTAGTTGGAAACTTTATATAGTTTTGCATAAGTTTTTCCTGAAGAACACATGTTATTTTATTAACAATGCGGCACATCATCGTCATGCTAATCGGGCAGATAAAAACTTGCCCACAACCCCTTAAAAAGGAGCCGGTGGCATAATAATGTAATGCAGCACACATCCTTATATTTTTGGGAATACATGTTCTTCTAAATGCATTTTTCATATGTGGACTTAATTCGTTAAGTGATTCCATTGCTCCTTCTTTGGTAAACCAGAAAAGCTCAAGAAATCCCGCTTCAGGGATGTTAAAAAGATCGGTTGCATCTCTTAAATTACCTTAAATTACGCCGGTGGATCCTTAGCATATTTCTTCGGTTGTGAATATTTCCGTATATTAGCACGAATATATTGGCCATATTTTCTTGATACATATACAAATAATAATCGCGAATAACCAAGAATGACAGCATGCAATAAAAGACCAGGCTTTGAAATTTCTTCCTTTTCAATTTCTGTTTCAAAATCGAAGATTCCTTCCAATGCCAAACAACTCACGACACCTTTCTCAACTAGTATATACAGAAACCAATAAACTCAATTAGTAGAGTTAAGGATGGTGAGCTTGCTTAATGTCATCGAATAGAGAATTTACTCAACTGAAATTACAGAAACGAACTGCAGGTGCAGGTAACTTTACGTATGATAACGTTATAAATATTTTATTGAATTGCTTCCCTTTTGCCTTTCAGGTTCGCTGAGCATATAATAAGAAAGGACTGAGCGTTTTTGCCTCAAGAATGGCAGAAATTTTGAACAGAAAACCTTTTATTTCATACAATTGTACACTAAAGACGTTATAAAATAGCATTGCATTAAATAAAAACTGTTTAGGAAGTTAAACATCCTTTAATTAACACAAGAATTAATTTTTCGTATTACTGAAAAATGTGTTCCTTTGTAGAATTGATGTCAAATATAATTGAGCTTGAATAAGGTCGACCGAATTTTGAAAATTGCCAAATGTGGGCCTGTTAAATATCAAATGTGAATATCTTCTTTTGAAACATTTTTTGAGACAGATGAGAGGTAAACAGCTACCAAAAATAATACTTCTACATATAACAGATACTTTCGAATTTTGGACATTTGGATGCATTTCTGTCCTTCTTTAATGTAACTCAAAAATAAGAGTTCTCACCAGGTTGTAAATGTCAAAAACGTCAGTTATGTTCAAATACACGATCAGTCGGCTTTAGAAGCCGACGATAAAGCTGACTGAAAAGTTCCAATTGTGTTTCTATGCATCTGTGGCGATACGTTTGTTCCCGTCCGCACTTCTCTAAATGCGTGACAAATCACTAGTGAATCGGGCAATATTAGCTTCTGACTTCCTCGCTAGTAATACTTGCTGGCCGTAGAAAGTCTTAGATAAGTAGGCTAAAGTTGTCCCAAGGACTCCTCAGAAATCCGACGAAAGGGTCCATGGATGCCACTGACCTCTGAAGAAATTATTGAAACGCACAAGAATCCGTACAGGTACGCAACTGTATACTCTGAAGGAATTATTGAAACGTGGAATCGTGGTAGAAGTGTTTTAGGAACTGCCTAACTGTGCCATACACAGACTGAATTCTGCCAACGACCAACAGCGCCCTTTACGGAATTGCATCAATACCTGAGTCTTTCCACAGGCTTAAGACCAAGTTACTAAATATAATTTGTGTCACAGACTTCCATCCGGACGCTGTGTTCCCGAGTTTCCATGTATACAAACTCCACTACAACTAGCAACTCAAGACAATTAGTTGGTGTCTTACTCATAGTAACAGGAAACCCACTAAACACCTACCACCACATGACCTCCAGTGCAACCGTGGGTGTGGTGCGCAGACACCCAGTTATTCCCACACAGACGGCACTCTAGATTTTTGACAGTACCTTCAGGTTACAATTCCTCGTCAGTGCCGTCCACCAGACCGTGAAGCCGTAGCAGATGATAGGCTGAACTATGGCTGTGTTCATCCACGGTACCACCTTGGATTTTAATCCCCAATTTCTGCCAAATATTCTCTTGCACATATAGAAGACCACACTGGCCTTCTTCTCGCGTTCTTCTAGATTAACCTAACTGCTCAGCTTGGAATCGAGTAAGATTCCCAAATACTTGCTTCTGGAGAGAGTAATATCCTCTCCACTCAGCATTGGAAGTCTGAAAATTTGTACCCACCTCATTCTTGTAAAAAGGATCAGCTTCGTCTTGGAGGGGTTTACCATCCATCCACTATTATTAGCCCAGCTATCTAGCTAAAGCAGCGCATACTCGAGTCTTTCACGAATAGTAGAGAGAAATTTTCCAGTTACCAGGACGCATATGTCATCCGCGTAAGCAACTACCTTAAGTACTTCTCTCTCTAATTTGATGAGGATTTGATCCATTATCTATACCCACAGGAGTTGGGAAAGCACGCCCCCCCCCTGCGGTGTACCTCTATAGACTGCTTTTCTCACAATGGCGTCACCAGAGCAGGAGCTAATATTTCTACTGAGAAGCATTGAGTTGATCCACTCACATAGACCCTTCTCCTCTCCCACGCTTCTCAGTCCATTATATATAACCTCCGTCTTCACGTTATTGAAAGCCCCATTAATATCCAGGCAGGCACATAGAGTGTATTCCTCAACAACGGATACCACTGTATGCAGTGCCGACTTTACCGTTTCCCTTTTGTATAGGTATGTGGGTTACCACTGCCGTCCTGCCATACACTTCTTATATGTACCTCTATTAGTCTCTCCGAGAACTTAAGCATAAAGAAAGGGAGACTGATAGGTCTAAAGTCCTTTGTTTCCGTATGACCCCTGCCTGCCTTAGGAATGAAGATTACCCTCACCTCACGCCAGGCCCTAGGTAAGAATACAAGCCCCAGGCAGCTTTTAAAAATCGACACTAGCCATTTAATTATGTACTACAGTGCCTTCTGAAGCATGATCGGTCTCAGTCCATCCACTCCTGATGCCTTAAGGGCGTAAAATGAACAGACCGCCCATTTTGTAGCTTTCTCGCTGACTATGTCTCTACTACCAGGAAAGTGGGCGTCAAGTGTAGTTAACAGCTCCTCATTTGTGGTTGTCTAGACAGCGTTCTCCCCTTTTATGAAGGACGGATTCCTATGGTCCTTAGCACGTACCCTCTGGACGCTTCTCTATTAGCCTTCTTAAAAGATCTTAGACCGTATTTATAATGGGCGCAGTCCACTTGATCCCTACTGCGCTTGGCTGCATTAAACAGCCTTCGCGATTTTTCCCAAAGCTGACCCAGCTCCACATTCCATCATGGTGGCTTAGATTTGCCACTGGGTCTGCTAATAGGACAACTTCCCGGAACGCCTCATTCAATACATTTGTGACAGCATCAACAGCAGAATATACTGCTGCTTCCGTGATTAGCCCTTCGGATGGAGAAACTTCCAACCTGTCGCTGACTACACCACAGAAACGTTCCCAGGATGAATTGGATTGGATGGAACGTTCCTGAAAGCTTTAACATGCTTCACAGGAAATTCAACCTCAAACAGTATCCAAGCGTGGTGTGATAAAGACGGCTGGGCAGAGACTCTTCAGTTATGCACCGTGAAGCTCTCTGCATAGGTGACGAGGGCTAGATCTAAGATCTCACTACTATTTACTGTTTGCCTCTATTACACACTAAAAACTTAGTCTCTAAAAGAAAGTTGAAAAGAGACTCACTTTTAGGATTTATTTTGACAGGTATTACAAATGGTGGTAGTCTTATTATTATTACAGTACCCTATTTGATACCATTTGCTTGAACAAAGTAAGGTCTTTGAAGTTGTAGGTACATTAGCTTGTCGCGATGCCATCCCTGGTTTAACATTTTTACCGGAATTTTCAATGGCAAGCTCATTTGCTAATTGAAAACGAAAATCTTTTCTGGATATATTTTCAGCTGTTGTTTCTCTATATAAGATCAAGGTATTTATGCCAGCTAAATCTAAAACGTGAAACATACTTGAAGTACCCGTCTTCTTGATCCTGATCTTACGCTATATTTCTTTGCCATTTGGTCTGCAATGTCTGGGCAAATTTAGTTTTATTATAAAATTCAACTCTTTCAGGTGAGAACTTGTTACTTTTAGAAACTCTGACAAATTTATGTTTCGAACTCAATATAAAAAGTCTTTTCTTCGGTTTACTTTTGTAAATTGTAAGAGCACACATTTGATTTATATAGTAATGATGAAAATATAGGCATAGTTACCTTCCTTGTTTTACAAATTTTGGTAGTTCCCTTTTGTTTCCGCGTATAGTGCCAACCAATGTGGTAAGCTTGTAAAAAAGTTGTCAGTTGTTATATTTTTTCCCTTCATAGTGAATGGTTCGACAAGTTTGAGCACAACAAATTCACTTAAAAGCTGTGATGTTACTCGTGTCTCGTTTCTTCCTAAATAAGGAAACCCATTCACAATATATTCAGTTTGAACATCAGATCCTAGCGAAAATTGTATACCAAATATTTCGGGCTTATGCGGCAAATATTGCGTGAATCTGCATCTGGCTTTTGTTGAGAAGAGCTGTTCGTCAATTGTAATACATATTCGTATTATTTCCAATAAACCTATCCCATACTACTGATACTAAAGCAAATGATTTCTAATCATGGTGTTTGCAAAGAACTTAGGTTCCCATTTTTTGTGCCATAAATATGAAACTTTCAAATTGATTGTTTCGTAAAACTACAATGAAAGCTTTCAATTTTGTTTTTGTTAGCTTCCATTTTTTTCGCAAAACACAAGAGGCTTCTAATTCAGTGCAAAATTTTATATGTTCAAACATATGGTCGTCTATTACTAAAGAAAATGTGCTACGTACTTCACCTTTCATAATATTTTTTTTTGGAATATCCTGTTGGACCAGATACGTCTTTGAAGATATTATAAAGTGGTAATATTCCAGGACTATACTTTCTTGTATTTTTTCCCAACAAATTTTATTTTGATTATGTTGCCCTATACTTTTATTTTCATCTTCAGAACTTGAAGCCACTCGAGTACATCTTCTTTTACGAGAATTCAAAATATTTTCAAATTCGCTGTTACTTTCTGAGAAACATTTTCTTCATCTCAAACCTCATTATCACTATTTTCACTATTAAAAATTTCATCTTGGGTACCGCATACTTCATTTTCAATTTCTTCTGATTCACCTTCACTGGCATAGAGTTCATCATCTTTAATATCAGAGCATTCCACTTCTATATCGTTCCAAAATTTCAGAGATTTCCAATCATTTTGCCATTTTCAGGGCTTATAAAAATAAAATCAGAAACAGTGATTACATAAACATTATATTTGTAATCATTTTTCTGGGCTTATACTTTGAAACAATATGTACCTAGTTTATTATGATTTATTAAATTATTATAAAATATAAGTGCAATATTCATAAAATATTCTACGTCTCCAGATCTAAATGAACAACTGAATGTATTTTCGAATGAATGTGGGCATGAATGCATTAGCTGTTCCATTAGCATTATTATCGATCCTGATTTTTCCTGATAATTATCACCATCATAATGAATGATATGCAATAAAAATTCTAAGTAACTCTAAAAATTCTATAAAGTTCTAAGAAACACTTTGTAGTTATACAAAACGAGTAAACCTGTTAATTCATGATCGGTAAACAAATTGCAGGATGCTTTTACACTTTAACTGGTAGCAGTCATTGTGACTGGTGCTGGTAAAAGTAGTCATGAAACATAATTATTTTGTATTCATTAAAAAAAAAATATATTCATTATACTATTTCTTGAGTTATCGTTGCAAGAGAGAAAATGTAACATAAATTAGGAATTTTAAAATAAAATTGCAAAACCAGTCATTTTGACTGATGTGGTTTTTGTTAGGAAAGATATGAAAATTAATTACGGTTGGGAAGATAAAAAAGTAAGCTTAAGATTTTCAATAGACAGGTTTTCTCTATGAATAGTAGTTTAGCGCACATAAGCTATTCAAATCAAACTTTGTTAGTCTTGCATAAGATCACTGCAAATATTTTAGAATGTTAGGACTTAATTGTGATTCACATGTGGTAGTGAGGGAGTCTTTTTCATGGCTTGGGAAATATTTCTCGATTATTTTGGCTCTACACATTTTTAGCACAACATTAGAGGATTATTAGTCCTAGATTTCAAAAACTGATTTTACTTTTTCTAGAAAAATCGAATTAAACTCTGCCTTCAACTCCGCAATAAACGTTAATTCAACCAAAGTTCATGAAGGGTGTATTCTAGTTTCAAATTCTGCTTTTATCCTAAAAGGGTTTGCTTTTCTTCTTTTAGGAAAACTGCTTAAAACTCCACGATGAACGCAAGTCCGGCTAAGATTCATATATCAAAAGATATCTCTGCCCGCAAAATGATAGGGATATGCATGGATTTCAGATGTTCGAAGCTGTTTTAAAAAACTTTTCGGCATTTCAGTAGTACATCTTTTTTAAACAGGATATAGGAAGAATCCTTTAAGGATCTCTCAATGATGATTTCATTTTAAATTTTGTTAAATCACTGATCTGTTTTTGTATGGGTGGGGTAAAACTGAACTCTCTGATTTGTTTTGTTTGAAATTTTGAAATAAATGAAAGATTCTTTTAACTTATACGTGTATTTTTTTTATTTTAATGATATATCCACTAAATGTCCTCAATCTGCATAAATCCGGTCTTTTTGTTGAATTTTCCATCATAATGTTCATCATTTGAAATCAGATGATTTTTCAGGTCAATGCAAGCAGGCAGAAAGAGATTAAAAACGTCTTTCAAAACCTGTTCGGTTTTTTGGATGTATACGGTGTTGCGTATCCTATTGCAAAAATTGTTCTTCAATACCTGACAGTAAAAAATTTATAATAATGTGAAGTACTACAGAACTTTAGAACCATCAACAGATTCGGTTAAGAATGTCCTTTATCATCACTTCTTTTAAGGGAAGGGTGAAGCTCTTATATCTCTACGCGTCATTTTCAAGTTAGTCAGTATTTACTTGCCTTCGCAGATTTACGATGGCATTTAATGCATGCTTCAGATACGCATACCGTCTATGGAAGTTTGATCACTATGCTTTTGCTTTGTACAGATCTCTCATCCTTAGAATTGATTCCTGGCTTGATATAAAACGTACAGATGACAATTATAGGTACCTAATCCACTTTAAGATATTGTTTCTGAGACAGGATATGAGTTAATTGAATTCTAATTGTACTGTTCAAAATTACTTTAATGATAATTTGATGATTATATTTACATCGCCGTAACTGAATAATCAGCTTTTGCTCTCTTGTCGGTAGAGAAAATTAATATTAAAATATACTTTTCCAGATTGTCCAGCTGTGTTTTGGATTCTTCATGTCTGCAGAAGTGGCCTATTATACCTACAGTTATGCTAAGGTAGATCGAGAGAAATACCAACAAGTAACAGGACATACGCGTTCGGCCATATTAAGTGGGAAATTCTTAGCGGCAATTCTGGCTCAAGTAATAGTTTCCTTTGATTACATGGATCTAAGGCAATTAAATTACATATCACTTGCAGGTAAGCTTGGTTAATTTAATTGAAAGAAATGAAAAATAATAGTTCAGAATTATTTCACACTTTTCTTATATTTAGAATTTATATAAAAAATTATGAAATAAATGAGAACGTATATAGATTCTTGGAGGTTTTACTATTTGACAACGCTTGTACGCTTGTTTTTAGTACAAGGTATAAATATTTTCATCTCAACCGACCGACGACTCCTATATATTCGACTGACCTTTCTTAACTGACGTATGATTAATTTGGTAATTGATTATTGTCTAATTCGGCCATTTCGGAATAGCTTATACATATAAATATATGAAGGAGTATATGCAAAGATTTTGTGGTAAAAAAAAACTGCTATGCCTCATATTAAATCGATAAGCGTTAATCCGGACCCTTTGATTTTAATGAAATTTGCAGGGTTTTCGTGCTGAGGTTTCGGCTACAGGGTCACTGAAAATTTCCACATTTTCTTACTTTTCTGAATATTAAAAAATGTGTAGCTCAAAAACCATTCAAGACATTTTTTCAGTGACATTTTAATTAAACGTATTTAATCGGGTTTCAATAAAACATATTAAAACTGAATTAATTTCTTACTTGAAAGAAAATAACAAAAAATCGTAATTTCATTCATCTGCATATTTTCGCAATTTGGAGAGAGAAAGCTCCCCTGTCAAAATATTGTTTTTTTTTTTTTTTTTGAAAACTAAGCTTTCTACTAAATTGAAAAAAAAAGGATACAAATAAAGTAATAACCAGCGTAGTTTTTGAGATATGATTTATTTTATAGTTGCAGCCATGAACTTTTATATGAAATGTTAAGGAATAAAACATTCTTGCGTCTTGTTGGAGATTTTTTAGATTTGAATGTAGGTAGGCAATTGTATTATGTATCATCAAAAAAGTTATATGACTCATCTCTACTACGATTCAAAGTATCCGAAGGCATTAACAAATAACATTTGGTGAATATTAAGGATCGAACGAAAAAAAAAAATACATTCAATCCATCTCACAAATCGATATCTTATTTTATATCTGTCTTTTTTCATATATTTTTCGGCGGGTAACTTCCCTTCAATTTTTCGTTATGGCACATCAGGCTATCCTTCCATGAATTTCGCCTGTTTACGACGACTAGTTACCTGCAGCTATCGGTAGAATCACTTGTGTACATATTCTGGGATTGCAACTGCTCAAAAAGTTTTTAGCTGCTTTTCATAAATATTTTCATTGCCCTTTTTCGTTCGTAAATATATAGTATGTTAGCTACCTATACAAAACCATAAAATTTCTTGTTTATATCTGATAATTCCGATGAAGATGAAGGTGAAGCATTTATAATTGCAATACCTTTTCTGAATATACTATAAATATATTTCATTACTCATACTCAGCCATATTATTAACACTAATACACACGCGATTAATTCATGCATGATAAAGTTAGACCTTCAGGAGTTAACATGCAACTGAAGTAGCCTTCTCAAATTGCGCCTACTATCACGGAAAGAGATTTTGTTAAGTAACAACGCAGAATCAATATTCGTGTTTAACAATTGATGCACAAAAGTTACAACGGCAACCATGCGAGGTTTCTCAAGCGAATGCTTATTTAAAACCTTCAAGCGATCATTATAGGGTGGAAAAATTAATGGATTAATCCAGGGTAGATGCCTGAGAGGAAATCGTAGGAACTTGCGCTGAATAGACGCGATACAGTCGATGTGTGTTCGGTAAAATGGATACCAGATCTACCCAGCACATTCAAGAAGTGGTCTCACAAAACAAGTGTACAAACGCAATGTTATAGTAGGATTCGAAAACTTTCGGGACCAACGCTTTGTAAAACCCAGATAGAACTGCTCTTTGATACCATGTATTTTATATGTGAGCTCTGGTCACATTTTACTCGCAAGTCGCAGAGGGAACCCACACGGCGAATCGAAGAATCCGAGAACCCAATATCATTGGTGTCTGAATCCTGTGGAAAGTCATAACCTCACATTTGTCGATATTGTGTACCAAATTATTGCTCACGTTCGTTAAAACATTTAATCTGAGCGAAAGGCTGAACTGCATCAGCATAAATCAAGAACTTAGAGCACTTCACAGTAGAGACAATGTCGTCAATATATAGAATAAAGAACAATGGGCCCAAGTGACTCCTTTGAGCTACGCCACAGGCAGCCTTCAAGACTCTAGATATAAAATGGTGGAATAAGATTTGGTATGTTCTGTTATCTAAATAAGGCTCTGTATATTTTATAAATGTTGGGGGGAGATCCATACTATGTATTCCATTTTAAATAGTATCAATGGATGCTCGGGCTATCGGTCATTCTTTTAGATAACAAACTGCAGATTCGTGTCTAACATTTTTTTATTTTAAAATATACCACAACGTTTCACGGGTGAACACTCCGCGACTTCAGGTGGTCTACAAGGTAACTATAGTAAGGTTTTGCAAAAATTTACAATGTTTGCACTACTTACGGAACATGAATATTACGAGTAATTCCTTTTTTTTTTAATTTAACATAAGGCGATGCAATTTAATAAATTAAACATTTAACTGAAGAGCACTGTACTTAGATAAATTATTTACATATACAAAAAAAAAAACTTGAAAGAAAAGCACACTACTTTTAAAAAACACATTTGAGACCCACATTAGATCTCACGTCCAGGAAGATGCAAATAGCATCCACATTGCGCGATTTGTCGTTATTTCATGTTCCGAAGAGGGAATGTTTTTTTATAGTAACATGTACATAGATATATACACGTATATATGTGGCTTGATTATGGGTTAGCTTAGAAGTGAGAAGTATTCATTGTATTAGCTATGGTATATATACATATATGCAAGGCCTCCAGGCCAGGCGCGTATCCAGACCTGCACCCTAGGGGGTCACAACTAAAAAGTTCGAGGGGGAGGAAAAAGTCGGAAGAAGTCACTTTTAAAAATTTTCATTAATCATATTTACGTTATATCACAAAATCTAATTTTCGGTTTGATTTGAAAACTCAATTGATAATATTATTCACATCAATCTCAGGGTGGACATTAACCAGATACGCCTTCTCGTGCAGAGATTGTAGAAAGATATGTTACTGATTATTTCTTCTGATGGGAACTTAACTGATCTTGCTTTCTTCTGAAAAAAGTTGTCAATAGTCTTATCAGTCTTCCACTTTACACTTTCGTTTCTATTTCTACCTCCATCGCTAACTAATATAGCAAGTTTATCCTTCTCATACAAACTACCACAGACGAAAGCAAATGGATTTTATTCGTATAGTCCTGCCGTAAAAATTCGGAAGAAAAATTGTAGAATTAATTTTCGCAGCACTCGATTCAATCTAACTGATGGTTTTCAGCCAACAATAGTGTATAGAAATTCTAAAGAAAAATGTTTAAGTAAATTTCTATGAACAAAATGTATGATTGCCAACGCTCATATATACTTTAGCGACCCAGACCAGGCAAGGCACCTGAATCAATATAACTCTTTGGAATCATGATCGGCCACCAATAGTAGGGGACATTGGGGAATTGTGAGTCACGTCAATATTTCACCATAATTGGAAAGTTTGACTCATGCAAATGGCTGTCATTGTCTTATATTTGACCAAACTCATTTTCCATTAGCAATCGATGCGTGTACACGTACTCGTTCGTTCCGTGCGGCAACCACTTGGAAAATTTTCTCAAAATATTTATTCCGAGCGTTTCTGTTTGCATTGATGTGACAACGATTTTCGGAGAATCGATTCAGGTAAATATATTCATAATTATCTTATGGCATCGACATTTCAACTTTTAAAAGGAATTTCGCATAAACATGCAATGAGCGAAGCATACACGGCCCTCTTGTCAATCAAAACGTTTGGGGAATTGTGAGTCACTTTTTTTGGGGAATTGTGAGCCACAACATCTTTGGCATTTTTAAAGCCAATATCGCATTTTTAACGCGTGTTTATAATTTTTTATGCAAAATTCCAACAGAATATTAGTTGAGTGGTTTTTTTTTTATTTTTTCCATTTTTGTGTTTTTATGTTTTCAGTCAAAATGCCACGCTATTATGCAAAACATAAGCTATCGATTGACTTTTCCGTTGTTTTGGAAGCGATCAAGCAGATAAAATTCCATGGAAACTCTATTCGAGCTGTCGCAAAATCTATGAATATTCCACGTGCCACTTTGACGCGCCATGTGAAGAAAATCAATGAAGCGAACATTGATGTTTCAACTGCTACCGACGATTCATTGATTGATTTCTTTAAAGCCAACAGTACACCGGGTGCAAATCCAGTATTACCGAGCTGAAGTCTTTGGTATATCAATACGCGAAAAAAATTGGAATTAGTTATCCTGCTTCGTGGAATGACAATTCTCGAGCAAGCAATGACTGGTATTACGCATTTATGAACCGCCATCCGAATTTGTCGTTACGAACGCCGGAGCAAATCAGTCAAAATCGTGCAAGGTCCTTTAACAAGGAGGCTGTCGATGCGTTTTTCAACAATCTTCGTTCTGTGCTCATCGAAACTTCCTTTGAACCTCATCCCATATGGAATATGGATGAGTATTCATTGTCGACAGTTCCAACTAAAGCCGTAAAAGTCATTGCGCAAAAAAGCAGAAAACGAATTGGCTCGTCAACATCGGCAGAAAGAGGGACAAATGTGTCTATGGCGTTGTCCGTGAGCGCGAGTGGTCTGTCAATTCCACCTTTCTTTCTCTTTCCGAGAAAGAAAATGAAAGATGTTTACATGACACATGCCACTCATGGAGCAATTGGTATCGCAAATGGTTCGGGCTGGATGACATCCGCTGAATTCACCAAGTATATGGAATTTTTTATTAAGCACACGGGTGCTAATGCCGGTTCACCAACACTCTTGTTGCTTGATAACCACACATCTCATTTATCCATTGAAGCAATTGATCAGGCAGTCGAGCACGTAATTACAATGCTATCCTTCCCTCCACATTGTACGCACCGTATGCAACCATTGGATGTCGCTGTATTTGGTCCACTTAAGACCTTTTACACACAACAGCATGATGATTGGAAAAGGAGCAACGTTGGTGTAATTTTTGATTTGCATCACATTACACTCATCGCTGAGAAATGCCTGGATATTGCCGCCACGCCAAAGAACATCAAATCCGAATTCAAATCAACAGGCATTTATCCATTCGATGCAACAGTATTCACTGAAGTAGATTTTATTGCTGCAAGACTCAGCGGAAAAAATCACCGCAGTGTTAGCGACGACAGCGATACGGAAAATCAACGCCGTACTGTAGTTCCTGGTTCTGATATTGAAACGGCAGCGCATCACTGACTTATAACAATGGACTGAGCGTATTACCATTTTCCTATAGGAAAGCATGGCACAAGTTTTATAGTTCTCTCTTTCGCCCTGTGGCAGAGTTGGAGCTACCAACAAAAAATATTGCATTCGGGAACATTTGCTTATACCATTTGATGTTTTTATGTTGGCTACAGATGCAATCACTTCAGAAGGAATAAGGTAAAGATAGTGTTTACCATGCTCCGTCTCTCTTGCCCATAAGCAGGATTCAGTTAAGAATAAATTTTGAAAATTTAAGTCGGAATGAGTTTAATTCCTTATAAACGATTAAAATATCACTTGGACACAAGAAAATACATTTTTTTAATTTAATTCGATTTTCGGGTGTAAAATTTCATCTGATTGGTTGAGTTTTACATGTTTTTTATGTAATCGTTTTAAAGGGTGCTCTAACGGTGATATACAGAAACACAATATTTTTTGTGCCACATGAAATAGCAAATCGCTCAGTCCATTGTTATAAGTCAGTGCAGCGCATGCAGAAATGATAACTCATGAAGCGGCGTCCACATCGGGTACCATTTCATCTGCATTTCTTCGTGAGGCATTGAGAGAAGTTGGTCCACTGAAACGAGGTATACCAGCCAAAAAATCTAATCGTGGTCGCAAGCCAATGAAAACCGCCCTTTTAACGTCGCCTGAAGTTGTGTCCGACTTGAAAGAGAAAGCTGATGCCAGGCGCAAAAAGCTTGAAAAAAAAGTCGAGGTGAAGATGGAAAGGCACCAGTAAAAAAAAAGCGAACATGTCGAGCACAACCCACAACGAAACGAAATGCTTCCTCTTCTGAAGACGAAGAAGTTGACTTCTGCATACTTTGTATGGAGGATCGAGCTGTTCATTTGAAATGCGTCAGTACTGGAGCCTATTTCACATGCTCGAATTGCGAATCCGAATAATTTTAATACCTTCCTTTTTATGTATTTTTTTAAACTAATTGTTATGTAATTTCCAACCATAAAATAAATATTTTACAGCGATATTTTTGATTTTCCACTTAATTCAGACGGTGACTCACAATTCCCCAACATTTTTAAAAATCTCAAAAATGCATGTTTTTTGCGAACGCTCAGATTTTTTCAGCAGATAATAATTTCAAGATACTGCTTAAGCTAAAAGTTATGGTTTCCTTCCTAGTAACATAAACCATTTTGAAATTTTAAAAAATTTTGATTTTTGTGGCAGTTATCGAGCTTGGAAAAAGTGTGACTCACAATTCCCCAATGTCCCCTACATAAAAAATCCAAAGAAAAAATATCCTAAGAATAAAATTGCTTAGATGTAGTTTACTTTTCGTTATTCCAGAAAAAGATTTATTTTAAATGTTCCAATTTTGATAATATTTATTATGTAGGGGAATGTCGTCAGGGTTGGCCTGTCGTCTAGGTCGGCCATCTGCCATTTTTTATTTTGTTTTAACCACTAGCACCACCAATGTTCGAGCGCGGAAAAACTTCCCTCAGTGATAGTCAGCTTTTCGTAACATTGCAGATTTGGAGCGTGAACACAAAGTATATGCTATACACTCAGTGGTTAGAAATTACAAATAATTTTTTTTAGCAGCAGTGAATACGGCCAGAAAGTGAGGAGAAAATGTGCAATCATCAAGGTAAGCATTATGAATGTGTTATGTGACTCATGCTTGAAAATAAACTATGGGGAAAATTCAATCCAGTAACATATTTGGTTGTGGTGTCACGTGATGCGGCAATGGCGCTTGTCGTCAAGATTAGCCACTTTGTGTAGTCAGGGTTGGCCCACTGTGATTGTGTGGTTGGATAATGCCCAAAAACGCCCAGCACCAGTCCCAAGGAAGTCCGTCAATGCAACACCGGCTAAAGGAAGATGCTCGCCGAAAAAAAACCCTCTTAAGACAATGCAAGAGAGAAGCGCATTTGAAATGCGTCAACATATGCTGGAAATACGATTCCGAAAAATATGCCATTCAAATTTTGCTAAAAAATATAAAAATGCAACAAAGTTGGCTTTTTATTTCATTGATTTAATTTTTTCAATAATTTCAGCATATTTTTCGTCGACTGGCCAACCTAGACAACACGGACCAACCTTGACAGCATTTCTTCTTCAGGCTCTTTCACTACAAAACCCTGGCTACGCTAATGCCTACCAGATGTTAATTTGTTCTTGTAATACATATCAATATTATACAATAATATACATTTCTATCAATATTAATTAATATTAATAACAGAATTTTTTTGAAAAACAATTATTTGCTTCTAGCACTCTTTTACTTTTATTTATGCCCAAATTAATGTAGTATGGGAGCATTACTTAGAGGAATATCCATCCGTTAATTTCGGAAACTTCATAAATTTATCTAGTAGGTATACCTAGATGATTTTTTATCTAGCTGTAAGTCTTCCTACCACTTCTAGAGACTACATTTGTGTGCAATATTTTAGCTCATGTCCTCTTTCTGTTGGTTTCTGTGGTTTTCATTTTATTTATTTATTGTTAAAAATAAAAGCCTTCATTACCTTCTAGTAGCGTCTATAGGCTTTCAAATATAATCTGAATGCAACATGAATAATTTAGAACTGACTCGATATCCCTTTAGGTACATTAGTTGCAGTCAGACCTGTAACGTATTTAAGTACTAATATCAGTACCAGTACTTGTACTTGAGAATTTTTAAAGTACCAGTACCGGGACTTGTACTTGTACTTAAAATATTTCAAGTCCAGCTACTGGTACTGTACTGGTACTTTTACTTGGAATTTTACAGGTACAGACCTGTAAAGTACTTAAGTATATTGGTACTTAAGTACTAGTAACAGTACCAGTACATGAATTTGTACTTAAAAAACTTTAAAGTACCAGTACCGGGACTTGTACTTGTACTTAAAATTATTTCAAGTCCAGGTACTGGTACTGTACTGGTACTTATACTTGCAATTTTACAAGTCTGGTGGCCCTCAAGCAGCAGGTTCTGTGCATATTTGATGATTTATGAAAAACTACAGTAGCAGGTTTCTGTAGATTTCCTGAGGGCTGTATCATACCATTTCCTTAACTTATATTTTATTGCTTTGTTTGCGGCGGTATACTTGAGACGGCATTTCTTTGCACCTTTCTCGGTAAGATCCATTGATTGAGTAATAAAGCAGTACTAATGGCCTGTCTTGAGACGGTGACACCGATTTAGGATATTGATATTCATGTTTTAGACGAATATCTTAGTCTGTCTCTTTACCTGCTTGTCCTTGCTTACTAGCATGTCTTGTGATACCATCATTTCAGTCAATAAATGAGAAATATCTCCTGGTAAAAGGTTATGAAGCCCACACTATAGTAAGTAACCTAAAACAACAAATTGCAGGAAAGCTTGAAAGTTATTCCAGGTATCAGACTCCTCCTACGTTGTATTCACATATGTGTATGCAGATAGTTACGCTAATTACGATATGGGTTACAAAGTGTACCCCTGCTGCTTGCTTTGCTTATAAAAGCAAATTTTCACATAAAAATAAGTAGGTGAATTGCTTAAAAAATTTGAAGTTTTCCAAGAAAGGCTTTCAAGAAATTGCGTTTCGTAATTATGAATTTTTTTATGAATATCACAAAAAATCTGCTTTTGGGATACAAAATTTACCCCATGTCGTGTCAGCTGTGTTAAAGAAAATTTATGTAAATTTCACGAAAAATTTACGTTAAATTTACCAAATCAAGGAAATGTGTCCTTTGCCCTAATTTTCCTAATATTTACGTCGATTCAACGTCCTCTCATTCTCCACTTACGTAAATGAGACGTAAATATTACGTAAATGAGACGTAAATATTACGTAACTAAACTTAACCACAATTAGTCGATGCCCTAATTTAAATCGAATATACGTGACTCCGACCTGAAAACGAGGGAAATGTTGCTTAGGAATATAGGCTAAAATCCATGTTTCAGCTAAAGTGTTGTCAATAAATCTTCAAATTTTTCCCAGCAATAAATATACTGATGAATACTTGGCTTCATCAAACTTTAAGTTTTCTCAAGTTGAAGCATCATGAAATCCCATACCCATTTTGTATGGAATTTCACTTTACCAGGACACCAAATATTAGATACCTTGTTAAAAGGATACCCAATTTCATAAATTGTTTTCTTTTGTTCGCAGTTGTAAAGCTATTCTTTTCATGTAAATTTTAAATAGTCAGACATTTTGATTCGCCTTCTTTTAAACATCGAATTACCTTAAAAAATTCGTTTAATTTCAGCTCAAGTATTATCACTTTTCTTTGCGATATTACTTCCACCCGTTGGTAGAAGTCTTTACTTTTATGCTCCAGTTGAGAAGCACAAAGAAATCCAACAAATTGCTGCAAGTGATCCCATGAGATCAGGGGCACTAAGCATCACACCAGGCAATAATATATCTCAGGATTCTCTTGAAAAAGCACAAGTAAAGTATCAGTTTCAGTTTTATTTTTTACTAACATTGCTACAAATCTATTTGGAAGTAAAGATTCTTCGTTTCAGATAAACGTGAAATTTTCCTGGAGAAAAGCCGTAAAGCTTATTTGGAGGCAGTTCGTAAGCAGCTACTCAAATTCAACCGTTTTACAATGGAGTATATGGTGGGCATTGGCGACATGCGGATTCCTTCAGGTTTTATTTATTACCTACATTATACTTCCGTACTTCAGGATTAAAATCCATGTTCTCTTTTTATTGTGGGATATTTCAGGTCGTGAGTTATATACAAGTTTTATGGAAAGAAATTGACGAAAATCGGGATAATTTTTACAATGGCGCCGTTGAAGCTATTCTGACTCTTTTAGGCGCTGCCGGGGCTGTTGTTGCTGGTTTCCTCAATAGTGGTCAAAACAAAAAATGGGATCTTTGGACTTTGACTTTATGTTCCCTAGCTGAGGGTGGTTTTTTATTGCTGGCAGCTTTAACAAATTCAGTGCGTATAGCCTATATGATGTACATTTTATTTGGAACTGTTTATCATTTCATGATTACGGTTGCGAGGTAAATCACATAAAAATCTCATTTCTTTTACAACAACAAATTTTATTCTCTTTTTATAGTGCAATCATTGCGAAAAATTTATCAGAAGACAGCTTTGGTTTGGTGTTCGGAATTAACACACTTGTCGCGTTAATAATGCAGACAATTTTTACTATCGCTGTTATATCAGACACTGGGTTCGCCCTTGACCCACAGGACCAATTCATTGCGTTTGGAGGGTACTTTATAGCTTTGGCAGTAATCTACGCAATAACAGCTGTAGTTTATTGTGTATGAGATAATCAATAGTACCATATAGTGAAAGTAATGATAATGAATATCAGCAGCAGCTTTGTAATATATAAACTATTAGTTTACCTTTTTATATAATTTTTAAAAAAAGACTGTGTTTGTTTACATCTAAACGGTCAATTTTAACATATTTTCATTTACATATTTAGGCCCGGTCACAAATCAGTGTTTGGACGTGCGGTGCCATTGCAGTGACATAGCGGTACGCGAAAAATCAATACACACAAGAAATTTCAAACAAATTTCAAATTATTCTATTCTTATTTTGTATACATATTCCTTGTGTCAGTTACTACTGACACTCTCTGTACTTAGAGAAAGCGGAATTGCAGCACCGCCACGCCAGTACCGCAGGAATCTCCGGCAGAAAGTGGTAGCAATATGGGCGTCAGTGCACACAATATATACACGTTCGGTGCCACAACGTTAAGGGAGGTATGTATTCGTGCAGTACTCAATCTCATTTTTAATATCCCGCTTTCCAAAAACTGATGAGTGCACCCGGCCTAAATTAGTAACATAATATTTTTTTTATTATTGCATACATTGCCTCATAAAATAAACAGAAAATATATTTCGCTCGAGTTAAATTTCTTAACAATTTCTGCTGTACAATTTGTTGACAAGCAAGTGGGCAATTAATGTTATGGGTCAATGTACTAAATAAGTAATTAATGAGTCCTGTAGTAAATAAGTATGCAATGTAGTAAATTTGTAGGTAAACAATTAAATTAGTCAATCACCGCCTAGCTTAGCAATAAAAATTGATGCATCTTAATAGAGAATTTCAACGATCAAAATGAAGTGTTAAGTTACTACTACCCGGTGGTCTAGCATTCAAAAGGCACTCGCAGTAAGTCACACTTACCAACATAGAAATAATTCCAGTAAATTATTATTTGCATGAGTAGAGATGTTTACGTGGGCCTTCGAACCACGCAATAGTGAATAAAACAATAAACAACTTAGTCATTCCGTAAAACCAAAACTATTGAGGATACTTCCCAAGCTATGAAACAGACTCCCTCACACGAGAGCCACAACAAAGTTCCAACATTTTATAATCTTCGCAGTTTTTTTTTATGTAAAACTGACTTGATTTGATCTGAATAGCTCTTCCGCTCTAAACTGCTATGCATAGAATCTTAAGCTTGCTTTCCTATCTTCCAAACAATAATCAAATTTTTATACCTTTCCTACCAAAATTATTTAAAAAAATTTATCTTAACCAAATGACTACGATTCTTCAACAAGTTATTTCACAATATTTGCTGGAATTCTGTACGTGCACTGAACTTTCTTAAATCAAAAAATTAAGTGACAAATCAAGTGATAAATCAAATTTAAATTCTCAAATTAATTTCTTAGAATCGTAACCCGTAAGTGTGCTTCTGAAATTTTATTTTGCAATTGACATACTTGCAAAATAAATATAACAATATTGAAATTTCAAGTGTGTCTCCGGTATAAGAGTCCCAGATGGCTACAACCACGGAACAACATATCACTAAGTAAAAAGACTTAGCTGGGGCAATAGATCGACTCCTGAGAAATTTTGTTAAACACAGCGCTGAGCCGAAGACTAGGTGAACCCGTAAAAGAGAAGTAAGGCCTTAGAGAAGCTCTGGGATGAATTCACCCAGATACACAGGGAATTGCAATAACAGGTTGGAGTTTAATCATCCATATATCAATCACGAGGTCGTTGAAAAAAAACCAAAGTAATATATAATATAGCATTAAATAAAATAATGGATTAACAACGAAAATTATCTTCAGCGTAAGATCATTCGGGTATACTAATAACCCCACCCCTGTCATTATCAGATCCATTTCCTATCTCCTTCCTGCCATGCTGTGTTTTGCATCATAGCGTATCCCCTGGGCTTAAGTCGACATAAATGCGTTTTGAATATTTACCATGATAATCCAAACTCCCCCCTCCCCCAGCGACCACCATACTCTTTTTACCCTAGATGTAATCTATAGGATGTACCAAATTTGTCATTCCGTTTGTAAGGCATAGAAATAATGATCGTAGGGCAAATTGGAATGGAAACCCACGTATAACATTAAAAGTTATTTTGATTTTTGTCTCTGCGTTCTCACGATAACTCGAGAGCGCGTTCACTTAGAGAGCTGAAATTTTGCATACAGCCTTTTCATAAAAATTGCAAACACAAGTTCAGGTAGAACTAAATCGGGCAACACTTTTTTGTAGCCATATAAAACCTTGGGTTTTCACTTCATATTTAGGCACAGCGTCAACGTAGAAAGCTGAAATTTTGTACACAGAATTTTCATAAAAATAGTAAAGAAAATTTCAAATGCAAACGAAATTGGGCAGCCCATTCTTGGTGGTAGCATACATAAAAAATTTTCCCTTTCACTTTATTTAACTTTTATTTTCATCTAGGGTATAATATTATTGGTGTTAGACAATTGTAACTTTTTCTCTTGTAATCTTCTTTTTTCTCTAGTCATTATTAAAATATTACAGAAATGTGCAGCGCTATAAGTAAAAATTTGTTTTTTTTTATGCCCTTATATGTATTACTGATCATTTTAAGAAAACAGCCTAAGTTCCAAAAAGTAACAGTACATCAACCAAGTTCTCTTTCTAGTTTTGATAGTTCTAGTTTTGACAAATTATCTTAAATCGCAGGATTGTAACAATATTCCGAGAACTTATGTTGGCTTACGATGAAGTTGACTTTTATTAATTAAGATAATTTATTGAAACGATGTGCCAATATAGTAATAATTCTAACATAGTAAGTCTAATGAGGTCAATTCAACTTAAGCGTCTCTATACCTAAATAATTAACTTTGTAATTTCTTATAGATTTTTATGATGAATTTTATTTGGTTTCTAGAATTTGACTTAACTTCAAAATGGAAAGATCTTGTAAATTGTATCTGTCGCTATTAATATAAACAAAGCTAATATAAATTTCATTACACCAGATAATAAAAGAGAAAACCCAAATAGTGAGTATGGTACGAATATTTTTTTTTTATGTTTAAAAAAGTAATTTCTGTTTCCCAGATAATATAAAAAAAAGCATTCAGCACAAATTTTGAAATTAGTAATCAAACAACTTTTTTAACAAGTTTGCTTTCGATTTAGATGTATTACAAAATAAACTTTTATTTGTTGTTTGCGAGGACGCTGATGAGCTGAATAATCCGAATTTCAATCCAGACGACAAAAATGTCATAGTGATATTAGCAAAGAAACCAGGTCTTCATCGAAGATTTTGAAAAACCAACCAATGAATTTAGATGAAGACTTTTAGGAACACAAAACATTATGATATCAGCGATATTTCTTCAAATAAAGAGAACAGAAAATCGTTAAAAATAAAAAGTAAAACAGGCAAGGCTTATGTAATAAAAAACGACATCCATAAGAAGCAATTAAAATAATTAAATGATTGCCGTAGCAAATGTAAGCACACGTACGGACATATTTGTTTTTCACGGTTTTGCTAATGAAATCGTGGGAAATTTATTTTTAATGAAAACGGAAATAATTACATCAAGCATATTATGTTAATGTGTTTAGAAAAATACTTAGTTCGCCGGGAATATAACTCGCATACTATATTTTATAATTATTGTTGTACAGGCCATAATAAGAATAAAAACAATTCTTGAAGTAGAGATCCAACTCTCAGACGTGATATAAAATGCACGTGTACACGGAATACGGGCACACGTGTATTTCACGTGAAGAAGTCCGGATATTTACGTGATCACGTGTAATTTACTGTACACGTAATCACTGCATAAATATCGCGGAAATATTTAATTTAAATGGTCAGGTTATATAGGAGTAATGATATACAGTCGAAAGTATTCTATCAACATTTTGGATTTCACACTCGTTTCCGACAAATAATAGCTCAAAAGTTACGATTTTGAACCCCTTTAAGAGGCAATATCACAAAAACTATATACATATGTATATCGGAAGGAGTCTAGTAACAGTTCCTTTTGTAGACAATGAAAAGTAGTTTAACATACTATCTGTGTGAAATTTATAAATTCTGTGTGCGCTTTTATTGTTTACGTGAACTGGTCGTGTTCGCACTTGTTTTAATATTATCTGCATTATAATTATGTACGTATTTTCAAACAGAAGACTGTATTAGATCAACAGAGTAGCAAAACTTTCAGGCTTCAATCGTGGCTTATAACTCGGACTATTTGTCGTCACAATGCCAAATGTCCTAGTGGAAATAGAAGTCCTTTTTTTTAAGTACTATGGAAAATTTTGCTTATTGCATTGCTGAAATATTTTACGAATGGAAAATTTACTCCAAAGTTATTGAAGTTGTGACGGATAATGCTCTGAATATTGTGAATGCAATTAAATTATTAGAAAGTGTCCCTGAAGCAGCCGACGTTACATGTGCAGCTCATACCATTCAAATTATTATCAATAAAGCACTAACTACAGATCAGACAGTAGAATAGAGCATGTAATAGAAAACGGAAGTAAGATTGTTAGCTATTTTAAGCATTCCAATGTGGCCAAATATACTTCAGTAACTAAACAAAAGTAACTAGGTTTATTAATAGAAACACTCTTTTAGAGTAGTAAAACCAAATGAAACTCCTTTTTTCATGCTAGAAAAATTACTAGAATACAGAAATCCAATAACCAACGTTCGCTCTGATCGGAGAACGACACCTAGCGCTATTGCACAAAAGCTAGAAATCGCAGAACGAGAAAAGGAAACATTTGAAAGAGCTATAAAACTCTTAAAACCACTTAAGATTGTTACAATACTTTTCTGTGGCGACAATACATCTTCTGTATCGATGGTTAGACCAGTAATATGTAAATTTTGGAAAATAACTTCCAAACAATTCGCGAAGACGATATTTTGATTGCTGTTTTTAAACATTACAAATAAATGGAAGATGCGCTTTAATCTCTCAGCAAATTCCATAGTTAAATGTATTTTTTAAGAAAATATACGTAGGAGGAATAGTTCTTCTATTCAATTCGAAGACTATCTTGCAGACCCCCAAATCAGGTTAGATGGGCCTATATGAATGGTAGAAATCAGGCGAGAAGAAATATCTACATAAATTAATGCTGGCAAACAAATATTTGGCTATTCTGGCAATATCTACTAGCTCGGAGCGTTGCTCCTCTACGGCTGGAAATATTGTAACCTCAAAAAGAAACTATCTATTGCCAAAAAAATTTCGAAATGTTAGTTTTTTGTACCAAAACAGGTCACTACTTAATTAAATTTCTTACCTTAATGTAAAAATATAGTTTTATATTATTACCTGAAATAAGTTTCGAACTTTTATTTGGAATAAGTAGTATGTTTATTTGTCCAGACACAACGCTGTGATACTGTGCTAAATTTTGGAATAAAATAATTAAATACACGAGTACTTAATTTTACGTGCTTAAATCAGTACTTTGACAAATTCACGAATTAATGTGTACCCGCGATCTGTGAAATAAGAAGCTCTAGTTTGAAGTAGGTATTTATGCAGACAGAAACGAACATTGGTAACACTGATCACAAGATTTCTGAGAGCAGGGCATGTACACATGGCATGTTACGTTGATAATTTCCTAAATGAGAAGAAAAAAAAAATAACATGAAAATTCATCATCCTCTGATTGGTATCAATTTGTTAGAATCAAAAATAAATTCATTGCAAAATATATATCGCAGGATGAATTTATTGATTTTCGTACATTTCGAAACAAAAATTTATGTCACGAAAATTTGTTGGAAATGATGGAAAGAAGTTTTCTTGGCAATGAGTTAAATGGCTAAGCTGGACAAAAAACTTTGGTTCAATATTATTCAAATAATCAGTAGACGATAATGAGGAATTCAAGACACATACGACGTCGTTGAATCAATTCAGTGATAATAACGGATTATTTAAACCTTATGTCTCCTGTTGACTAATTTGGTAACGTTTTTTCCATAGAAATATTTCTTGTACAAGGTTAACTTCCATGCTATCACCAACAAAACTGTTTAAAAGCGTTCTAAAAATAGAAAATTTTGAAAATAATTCATTTGTGTTGGTATTATGCGGGACTTACTATCTTAATAGCTCTAACGAATACCATAGGTCCAGCATCAGTGTTGTTGTTTTGAAAATGTCAAGAGTTGAATCGTTTGCTGCCAAAGCGGAGTACTTTCGGAAAATACCGAGTACACGACCAAAGAAATTAAAACCGATCATTTTATATTAAAATCTTATGATATTTGTTAATGTAAATAATTTTCAAATTAAAATTTTATTAAAACTTAGTCGTTTTATCATATTATACTTGGCTCTATACACTGTAACAATATTTCTTGGTGACATTTTCGGACAATAAACAGTGACACTCTTATAAACAAACTATACTTGAAAATTATAAAACAATAATTCCAAAGAACTCCGCTCTAAAAAAACAAAGTAGCACTGGAGTACGCTTTAAGATTTCGGAGTAGAAATACTCCGAGGGGAATACAAACGACAGCACTGGTGTGCGTAAAGCTATCATCATTTCTAACCATCTAGAATAATAAACAAACGAAGTACGTTTTTGTTGCTTCGTTGGTATGCGTATTCCTGCTTGTTAACTAATATTCTCATGTTTACAATTGGTTAGCCAGGCATGACCAACATACGGTCCGCAGGCCGGAACCGTCCGCGTAATGAATTTATTTGGTCCAAGAACAATTTTTCGATATTAGCATTTAACTTCTAGTAATCAATAGAATGAATTCTCGATACTTCCGTATTTTGTAAAAAATATTCTGTTATAAAGAATTAAAACTTTTATACTCATTTGTACTCGATACGATCAGCCACTTTCCACCACTAGTTCACGAAGTGACGTGAAATGTATAGAAAAGAACAGTACAGAGAATACAATACTCTCTGTGGGTCATTATCCCAGAAAAAAAATTAAAGTAAAAATATTTAATTAATTGAATTATTTGAAAAAAAATTTATATTTTTTTTATTTATAGAATTCACCTTCATAACATTATAGAAAATATTTTATTACAAAACTTAAAAAAATAAAAATTTATTTCAATGAATATAATTGTATGCATGCGATGTATGTGTATAGGTTCTTTTCGGAATTTGGGTTTGGTACCCCAATTTTAGGTGATCCAAAACCCTCGAGAAACATTTCCCAAGCCACAAAACAGACTCCCTCACTACCACATCAGAGCACTAATTTAGTCCTAACTGCCAACATTCTAAATATTTGCAGTATTCTTATGTAAAACTACTGACATGTATAATATGAACTGACTGCGTCCATAGAAATACACTGCAGAAAGTTGGCTTACTTCTATATAGCGTTCTCTTTCGGTCTAAGCACTAAGTACCAACTGACAGAGAACTGTAAGCAACAAAAAAATAAGTGGGTTCATCGAATTAAATGTTTTTAAATTAATTATTTCGGTTAATTAGTGATGCAAGGTGTTTTATGAAAGGCAATATATTCAATGATACTTAACAGAAATTCGAAACAATTCGAAACGTTTTATTAAAACCACTTTTCAACTTCCCGCCAAAAGTTTTTCCATGTTGGCACCGACGTAAGAACTACTTTTGACACTAAAAATTGTACCCGCATGAAATAGCATATCGAGCGGTCCATATATATATGCCAGTGGTAAAACTGATAAAAGATTGGTTTGAATGACTCTTGCAGTTTGCACCCTAAACTACTATTCTATTAAAAAATTACGGAAATTTTCTTAGTGGCTCACTACAGTAATGCGGTGCAAAGCAAAGTGACTTACGGTGCTGAACAAGTGGTGCCCCCATTTAATTTCAATGCTAAATCGGCTCCTGCCTCCTCTCTCTGCCTTTTCGATAGCAATGAAATGAAATTACGTCACAGGACAAATGTCAAAGTTTAATGAGAATACCTTGTATTCCCTGTACGTTCGACGTTTTCAGTAGGCGAGTAGTCTGTCTTACTCGCTCAAAAAAAGAAGACCATTCGAGTTCACTCGCCCCAGAGCTAAGTGCTGCACACGCAGAGTTCAGTCCACAGACGTCAAACTCCATTATTTTAGGCGGAGCTTGCTGTGCAGCACCCAAAGCAATGATGACTTAAAAAGAAGCCGGACAAAATTGGAAATTGCCATATACCTAGAACTCATGTGACGGTTTTCCAGGCGGAAATTAAAGCAGGAAACCATCTCCTTAACTCAGATATTGACAACAAGTAGATTCTAATCTGTTCAGACGCCCAGGCAGCTGTCAAAGCCTTATCAAAACCGCTTACAAACTCCAAGCTTGTATTGGAATGCAAGTCCACCATGAAATTCCTTTCTCGGAACAATAGGGTATTGGTGCATTGGGTGCCAAATCATAGCGACATTAGCGGATATGAAAAGGCGGACGAACTTGGTCGTCTTAGTGCAACCTCGGTGATATCCCCCACTATAATTGGGATCTAATATCTCGGCCTGGGCCGACCGCCAACAAAGTCGCCTTTTGTTGGATTATTCTTCAGGTAGACTACAAGAAGCTGTGGGCAGATCTAACCCAAAAGAAACAAATAAACTACTACGGTTAAACAAGCCAACTCTGAGAACTCTTATGTCAATCCTTACTAGGCACTCTCGTCTCAGAGGTTAGCTACACAGGATAGGGCTTGTTGCTGTAGGGGATGCAGAGAGGAATACGAGACAGAGACTCACTTCCTTTGTCACTGTGCGGCCCTCTCGGGAAAGCATTATAGATTACTTGGCTCACAGCTCCTGAACGAGCTGCACGAAGCTGGCAAGGGTGAACAATGGGCCTTTTAAGGCCTACGTTCCAGAGCCCCTGTAAGGGAGTCTCAACCTCAATATTCAATCAATCAAGTCATGAAAAGGGTTTTCCAATAAGAGGTGTTATTTTGATATTCAAAGAAAAATGCTATTTTTTTTTAGATAAATGATCGGATCTTTATTTCATTATAAAGAGGAAGGTATGCCGTTAATAATGGAAAATAACATCAGCCAAATGACCACCACGACCACGCCTACAGGACCATTTCTTTTTCATGAAATTTTCCATAACCAAATCGCAAATTGGCTGCCCTATGTCCTCGATAGCCTCACGAATTCCATCTTTGAGGTCTTGAATCGACGCTGGGCTGTTGGCGTAGACCTTCTCTTTCACGTGGCCCCAAAGGAAGAAGTCGCAAGGTGTTAAGTCATAAGATCTCGGTGGCCAATTGTGATCACCTCTTCGAGAGATAACACGGTCCGGAAACTTTTCCCGTAAAAGATCAATGGTTTCGTTGCTTGTATGGCACGTAGCGCCGTCTTGTTGAAAATAAACGTTGTCCAGATCAATACCATCCAATTCCGCCCATAAAAAATCATTAATCATCTGTCGATAGCGCAATCCATTCACCGTAACTGTTGCTCCAGCCTCATTTTCGAAAAAGTGAGGTCCAATGACCCCGCGGACCATAAACCGCACCAGACAGTCACACGTTGAGGATAGAGAGGCTTTTCAACAATAATTCTTGGGTTTTCCGAGCCCCAGAAGCGACAATTTTGCTTGTTGACGAAGCCATCGCGGTGGAAATGGGCCTCATCACTCAAGATGAGTTTTCGATGGAATTCCGGATCATTTTCATGCATTTCAAGGACCCAATCAGCAAATACTCGACGTTGTTGATGATCGGCCGGCTTGAGTTTTTGTGTTAACTGAACTTTATAAGCCTTAGGACCCAAATCTTTATGCAAAATACGGTGTAATGACGTTTGTGGAATGAATAATTCCAAAGAACGACGAGGAATGGACAAGCCTGGGTTTTCTTCAACACTTTCAGCTACAGCAGCAATATTCTCGGCTGTTCTTGAGCGACATGCACGGGTTTTATTCTTCACATCAGTAGCTTGTCCCGACAGCTCGAATTTTTCTAACAATTTCTGTATTGCGGTCCGACAAGGTCTCTGCCACATTTTCACCATTTTTATAGTGAATTTTAATAATTTCAATGCATTGCTGAATCATGTATCGTTCCATTTTTATTAATGGCGTAGTTTCTACTTGTCAAATGTCAAAAAATGACAGCTCCAAGAGTGACATCTACCGAAATAGCGGGCTAATTAAAATAACACCTCTTATTGGAAAACCCCTTATTTACATCTTTTTCATGAATGGGGGAAAAGAACTTGGTTATGAATTCTGTTAGTTCACCCCTTCTCATTTATTTACGAAAATGAATTATTTGCTATTCTGTTTCTGCATGTATTCTACGCTTTCACATTTTCTTTCGTTATTCGTAAAAGTTTTAAAGAGAGTTTGATTTTTTTGTTTGTTATATTTTCTACTTCCTTCTTTCCTTTCCTAACCGCGTACATTTGAAATGTAAAACAGTCGGAAATTTTGCTGGCTTCCTATCTTCTTATTACTTAAGCTTTGCCCAAAGTGAGGCAATTCATTATTTTCATTGTCAGGTGTTATTTAATTAATCAAATTTGTAAAACGAAATAATTACTTTATTTGTGATATAACTATCTCAAGCTCTTTCATGGCTTCCAAAAAACGAAAAGTAGATTTAGAATGCTGTATATTTAAAGAAGAATGGAGGTGGAAATATTTTTTTTTTGCAATGTACAATAATAAAGCCATTTGTCTTATTTGTAATTCGAGGGTGGCACTTTTAAAATAATACAATTTGGGAAGACATTTTGAAACCAAACATGCCAGTAACAAAATTTAAACGAATAAAGCCGAAAAAAAAAACAAACAGCAGTAGTAAAATGGACTCGACAGCAAAATGTATTTTTAAAGCAAAATCGCTTACAAGAATCTGCTGCTGAAAAAAAGTTTTTTAGTATCAAAATGTGGGAAACCTTTTGCTGAAAGAGAATTTGTAAAAAAGTGCATATTGGATGTTTGCGAAATGATTTTTCCAGAAGTTAA
The DNA here is from genome assembly GCA_963924295.1 of Dioctria rufipes. Taxonomy (NCBI): domain Eukaryota; kingdom Metazoa; phylum Arthropoda; class Insecta; order Diptera; family Asilidae; genus Dioctria; species Dioctria rufipes. The sequence goes on from OZ002740.1 coordinate 247,706,325, forward strand.
AAATAAATTTGAAAATATAATCCTGTCTCGGCAAACTATCGCTAGAAGAATAGAAAATTTGAATGCTAATATAAATAATCAATTATTAAATAATTTAAAATCAGCCAATTATGATGCAATAGCTCTGGCCGAAAATTGCGATGTAAAAGATACTGTTCAGTTGTTAATTTATATCAGAGCTATCACCGAAGATTTTCAAATTTAGGAAGAACTTTTATCAATTGTTCCGATGAAAGACACAAGAAAGGGAAAAGGTCTTTTCCGAAATATTGAAAAGTGTTTTTTGGAGTACAATGTTGACTGGAAAAAATTGGTGAATGGTGCAATAGATCGATCACCAAACATGATCGGAAAAAATATTGGACTAATCAAACGCATTAAATATAAACTTCCGACATCGATCCAAATCATAAAATTATACCCATACGCATTATTCATCAAAAATATTTAAAAAATCGATCATGTCACAAATGTAATTGTTAAATTAGTGAATTTTCTATGATCAAAAGGATTAAATCACAGGTAATTTATTGATCCCCTTGAAGAACTAAATACCAGTCAATTAGATGTACTATATATCACAATGAAATCCGTTAATTAAGTTAGGGGAGAAGTTCTAAGACGTGAGTAGGACTTTCAAGAGGAATGAAAAATGATTTTTAACGCTTCAAGAAAATAAGGGTTTTCCTAAATTATTAGATGTAAATTGGATTTGTGATTTAGCATTTTCTTTTGATATTTTCATACATTTCAAAGAATTTAACATATGTTTACAAGGAAAAAATTTATTTGCACGTGATTTAATACACGAAATTAAAAGCTTTTAATATGAAGCTTAGCTTTTTTCTACAAATCTGGATGAATGTAAATTTGATCATTATCCAACGTTGCAGACCATAACTTTAAATATTTTTAAAAGAAAAGGTTGAAACATTTAATAAAAGTATCCTTGCACTAATGACAGATTTCGAGCAAAATAATTGATAAAATTTTATCTATTATCCGAAATCCATTTTCTGTACAAGTTGATAACGTTCCTGTTGATATACAATTATGTAGAACTAATTAATTTGCAATGAATAATGCAAAGCATGGAAATAAAAAAAAAAACAACTTGGCAAGACGTATTTACTAATCTTTAGCTCAACTTGTATTTGTGAATAATCCTTTTCTTTAATGAATCTAAATAAAAGTACAACAAGATCAAGATTGAGTGTAAATTGGAGGCTGTGTTAAGAATAGCTACTATAAGTACAGAACCAAATATTAAAAAAATAATAGGCGATGCAAACCGCTTCAATACGTCGCATTAGTTATTATGTTAATTTGCTGTATTGATTTATTTACTATTATTCATAAACAGATTACATAATAAATTTTTGTTTACTTACAGAAGTAAGTGTTTTGCTTAACATTTACACCTGTTCCCAGGTGGTTTGCTTACTTCGCTCAGCAAACAGGACTTCATGTCCTTCAAGTGTCACCCCTCTAAAAATATAAAATACTGGAACATTAAAAAAATAAATAAAGTAGTAGAAGCAGCGGCCAACACGGAGAAAGCAGACCAAAAGAGCTTAAGAGTGTGGAAACAGGAGGTTGAACAGGAATTGTATGCTTACTTTGGACTGTTGTTGGCAGCTGGAGTCAATGAAACTAATGCTCAGCATTCCAAATAATTTTTGTAAATTAAGTCGGTACCAGCAGTATTTAAAGTGGCAATATCACTGCAACGTTTTTTATTAACCCATATGGCACGACATGGGGTACATTTTGTATCCCAAAAACACAATTTTTGTGTTATTCATAAAAAAATTCATAATAATGAAACGCAATTTCTTGAAAGCCTTTCTTGGAAAACTTCAAATATTTTAAGCAATTCTCCTACTTATTTTTATGTGAAAATTTTCTTTTATAAGCAAAGCAAGCAGCTAGGGTACACTTTGTAACCCATATCGTAATTAGCGTAACTATCTGTGTGAGAGCTAGTCTCGTTCGTGGGAGGGAGTGCCGGTTTTTAATGGACAACTCAGTCTTTTCAAATTCAAATATAAAAATTTTTATTCAAATTAAAATACTATAAATTCATTTGCTTAACCTAATATCACAAAATTCATTTACTAAAATTCAGAACTAAAAACTAACCTACAAACTACTAAAAATTCAATATAAACTTCAACAAAATCCAAAACAAATTAAAAATTTAGTGTAAAATCCAGAAACTACCAATGATTGTGACGATTGCGTAGTCCGCCTCCTTTAATTCGTCTTATTCTAGGAAAAAGAAGAAGAAGAATTAATCGTCTATGCGAAAAGTATTCTTATATAAATTTAAGAGTGCTATTTTTAGGCACACGGGCAGCAAAAGCTACTATAAAAAAGAAGAAGATTGCAGATTATTCTCTGCGGCAGAATTATTCTTCTGCTTAGGTGTGGGCAGCAAAATGCTATTATAAAGAAGAAGATTGCAGATTATTCTCTGCGGCAGAATTATTCTTCTGCTTAGGTGTGGGACGGAAATTGGAAATAATAGGAAGTTCAGATTATTCTCTGAAGTATAGAATTATTCTTCTATTTTGGAGGTTGGGAATAATATTCTTGTTAATCGGATTATTCTCCGAATCAGATGAGCTCTGAACCAAGAATGATTTTCTGCTGCGGCTCGTCGGCTTTATATAGCCGCCGCATCCAGTTATGAGTTCTCGCCTTTCGGTGTTGCCCTAGCGACGTTTATTGAATTTGATGAATGAGGCGAAATCAAACGATTTGACGTAATGTCACGATGTGACATTACAAAATGTAAATATACAGGAGGGATGTATAATTTAGGTAAGTTTATGATATTTTTATAGAATTTTGTTATAAATGATAATAATTTTGTATGTTTTAGGCGTTGAATCTTTTTATTGGAGTATTTAGAAGTCACTAGGCCAAAGGAAAGGAGTTCCCAACAATCTGATAAGTGGTTTTTCTTTTAATATATTTTAGTCTTGTATTCTTTGTGTTTTCTTTTCTTATCTGTTTAGGAGATATTGTTTTGGACTGCAGCGAGGGTTCAAGGTGTTATTGATGATTTGACTGGGAGATTCTACGAGGGATTATATACTTGTAGGTGTGGCCTAAACAATCTGCATACACATATGCGAATACAACGTAGCAGGAGTCTGATACCTGGAATAACTTTCAAGCTTTCCTGCAATTTGTTGTTTTAGGTTACTCACTATAGTATAGGTTTCATAACCTTTTATCAGGAGATATTTCTCATTTATTGGCTGAAATGATTTTGTCACAAGACATGGTAGTAAGCAAGGACAAGCAGGTATAGAGACAGACTAAGGTATTCGTCTAAAACATGAATATAAACATCCTAAATCGGTGTCACCGACTCCATACAGGCAATTAGTACTACTTTATTACTCAATCAATGGATCCTACCGAGAAAGGTGCAAAGAAATGCCGTCTCAAGATACCGGCGCAACAAAGTAATAAAATATAAGTTAAGGAAATGGTATGATACAACCCTCAGGAAAAAACACACCGGAGTAAATAATCTATATTGACCTAAACTCGGCTCGTTTTTTTGAGTATACGGGAGTAGATTAAACTTCTGACTTTTCATTCTAGTTTTGGGCGAACGTTACGTAGAAAATGCAAAATCGCAGTTTATCTTATGAGTCACAGAGACATATTGCTATCTGATAGCTCAGAAGAAGAAGACTATTTGATAGCTGATGATGATGAAAGCGAAGACGAGGTGAGAATCCTTCATATGTGTATTTTAGGTACTTCTATATAATAAATTACAAAATATCCTGAACTTGTTAAAACTGATGAAGCCGGTAGCGGAGAAGAAGGTGAATTATCAGAAGATCCACTATTTGTTTCAAAGAATGTAACAATAATGAAAGAAATGCCTAGGTAATCATAAATCCTGGGATTACTTTTGAATCAGAAAATGTTTCACAAATTGTTGAGTGTTTTAAAAAGTTTATAGATGATAAAATAACGGATATTATTGGGAATTTTACCAATCTAAAATCCCAAAAATGACACAAAGAATTTAAAAGAAACAATTCAATAAAGCAAAACACATGGATTCCAACAAACACAACAGAAATGTATGCAGTGTTTGGCCTTTTAATTACAATGGGTGCTCTCTCAAAGCATATCGAGAACCAGTAGAATTTTTATGGTGTAAAGATAAACTGTACTCTAGATCAATTTTTTGTGCCACTATGCCTCGCGAGAGGTTTGTTCAACTTCTCTCATTTATGAGATTTGACGATCTTACGACTATCGTAGAGCTTAGAAGTACTGACAAAATGGCACCAATCAGGGAATTATATTTGAAGTATTTGTTGGAGACTGTGTTTGTAACTATAATCCTGGGCCACACCTTACAATCGAGGAACAGCTTGTACCCTTCAGAAGGAGGTATTCATTTAGAGTGTACATGAAATCTAAGCCAGCCAGATACGGCATAAAAATATGGGCACTTATAGATGTAGATATTACGTATGAAACGAATCTCCAGGTATATTCTGGTAAAAAGTGAGATAGACCTGACAAGGAGCAGGGTAAGCGCGTAGTACTGGATTAGTTAAGTGCCTTGACGCGGTTACGGTATTACAACGGACAACTTTTTTACAAGTATACCTTTGGCGAGAAGTTTGTATGTGGACTAACACTTTGGGGCGCCCTTCGAAAAAATAAACAAGATATCCCAAAAGCGCTGTTATCCACCAACAATAGACTAGAAGAGTCTTCAGTTTTTGCATTCCATGGAAACATAACGTATGGACCAAAAGCCAAGAAACATGTGATTGTAGTAACTACCGAATATCATGATAATGCTGTGAGTGATGTAATGAACAAATTCAAACATTATAATCACACTAAAGAATCTGTTGATACCATAGATAACATGGCTAATGAGTATACAGTAAAAAGGACCAGCAATAGATGGCCATTTGCATTGTTCCAAAAGTGTTTTGATATTGCTTCGTTGAACAGCTTCGTTCTCTGAACTGAAAAAAATTCCATTGCTAACAAAAATGGTTATCGAAGGAAGTTCTTTTTGAATCTCGGAAAAGAACTTATAAAACTTTCCATTAGAGAAAGACTGAAAATTCGACCGATAAATTTACCTAAATGTATTTTTACAGCTATGTCTGAACCAGAAGAAACCAGGAGAAAATTTATACAACAAGAAGAAAAGTGAATTTTAAAGTTTTTAAAAAAAGGAGAAAATTTAAACAAAATGAAGAAAAGTGTAATTTAAAAATTCAAAAAGGAAAAATTGTACAAAAATAAAAAAAGTGTATTTTATAAATTGAAACAGATAGGTTGTTTTGTGAATAAATCGAATTTAAAAGGAAAGAGATCTGTTTTTTCTAATTGCAACAGGGCTGTATGCTCTCCTTCCGGAGCACGGCATACGGACGACACAACAAAATGTGAAATATCGCGTCGTTTGCAATTTGCTGTGAATTCTTATGGTTAAATAATTTTTAGACAATTATTTATTAGAAAGTACAAATAGTAACACACGTAACTTTTCTATTAATTTTTTTTATATACATAATTTAAATGTAGTGTAATTAAAATCTTTACTTTGCCAAAAGAAATGTCTATACTCTTTCCTTTTTCCGAAAAAAAGCGGTCAGCTATTGGACAAAGTTATGTTGGAATGTTTTGTCATTATTTTTAATCATTTCATATTCATAATTATAATTGGGGGTACAACAAGAAATAGCTGCCGATAGCTGTATATTTAGAAAATTTCTCTACAAACGTACAGACCCCGTAAGGAAGGAAGTGAATAGAAGCAGAACAAAGTAAAATATAAATTTAGTTATTTCATTACTAATAAAATTCATAAGGTTATAGTTCACAGGGAAATGGAAGGGCAAAATCTACTTGTCAGAATCTATTCTAAGATGATGATATCTTTTGTTTTAATGGAATAGTTTTGTTAAGTTTTTAAATGAATTCCATAAAAATAAGTTTTATTAATTTTAAATTGCTTTTTATTTAATTTTAAACAAAATGCGTGGATTTTCCATAATCACTAATACTGGCGAATTATATTCGATTTAAACGTTTTGTTTTTTTTTTCAAGCAGAAATTTTTACTGTTAAATACAACCGTATCGCAGATCTGCCGCTTTCAATAAAAAGTAGTTAACGATTTTTTTATTAAGTTTGCTAATCAAACAATTATCCTTGAAAAAATTGTATTTCATCCATTCGAATTTCCGTAAGTAATTCTCTTAAGACTGTCATACGAATGATTTTGCGAAATATCCGGCAAAATTCTCCAAAGGCTATCCGTGGAAAATATCTCCTAAATTTCCAAAGCCATGATTTTTATTATTTCTGAAGAAATTATGTGGATAATTCTGTATAAAATCCGAACAAAATGTCGGCAAGGTATACGTGGATTTAATTCACTAAATTTCCAAAGATATTGTTCTTATGATTTCTAAAGAAATTCCTCGGAATAATAACAGCATACCTTTCCGGACAGCGTAATTTTGCCTTGTGACATTCCGATCAGAAATTCTTTTGATATTCTTTGGAATATTCCGTGGAATTAACTCTCCAGACAGAATTATTTCCTAAGATTATCTGATGAAAGCTTGAGGGCTTGGTTACTAGGAAAGGGCGGTGTGAAAACGATGGAACCAATTGAAGAGTGTCTAGGTAGATAACTCATTCACAGCGCTTTCAGAAGTCCTCAACAGATGCTTGCTCTTTGCTTCTACATTTTCTGGAGCACCTTCTCCAACCAAGAGCGAATAAATAAGCTACAGGTTATGAAATAGTTTATCTGTCTACCTGGCAGTGAAGAATATTTGGCCCAGTGCAGCTTAGTAGTATGACCCCAGCACCAGTGCAGGGACCACTAAGAAGTCATCATGCAAAATTTGTTAGTCAAAGGAAAGCCCGGTTTCAGAGGATAATCCACACGTAGCCGGTAAGTTTGCAACACTCTCTCGAATTAAGTTCGAAAATGAGACAAATCGGGCAGCTCCTTCATGGGGTTGTCATACAAACATTTCGTTTTCTACTATATATTTAGACACTGCCTGAGAACGCGTCAACATAGTAAGCTAAAATTTTTATAGTAATAACAAAAAAAATTTCAAAAATAGACTAAATCGGGCAACCACTTCTTGGTGTTGCCATATAAAAATTGATGGTTTTTACATGTACTGTCAAAAAGATCAGACCTAGACATTTTTATTGTACAAAAACTTCTTCAGAATACAAAATCCTATAAAATTGGTTATAATAATTTTTTCTGCCCGACGAACCGTTCTTGAATTATATGCGAAAAACCATTTCAGAAATCAAACTTGCATAGATCGGTGACCATACGAAATTCTATACGGGCATTCATATAGGGTATCATAAGAATTGGTCTTAGACCAATTTTAGCGTTCTTATTTGTTTGATATGCCTTCCCTTATAAAGGGTTTTCGAATAAGAGGTGTCATTTTAATTAGCCCGCTATTTCGGTAGATGTCACTTTGGAGCTGTCATTTTTTGACATTTGACAAGTAGAAACTACGCCATTAATAAAAATGGAACGATACACGATTTAACAACGCATTGAAATTATTAAAATTCACTATAAAAATGGTGAAAATGTGGCAGAGACGTTTCGTAAATCTCGAACAATTGGGTCGTCGCGAAGCACCTTGTCGGACCGCAATAAAGAAATTCGTAGAAAAATTCGAGCTGTCGGGACAAGTTAGTGATGTGAAGAATAAACCCCGTGCACGTCGCTCAAGAACAGCCGAGAATATTGCTGCAGTAGCCGAAAGTGTTGAAGAAAACCCAGGTTTGTCCATTCCTCGTCGTTCTTTGGAATTAGGCATTCCACAAAAGTCATTACACCGTATTTTGCATAAAGATTTGGGTCTTAAGGCTTACAAAGTTCAGTTAACACAAGAACTCAAGCCGGCCGATCATCAACAACGTCGACTCTTTGCTGATTGGGTCCTTGAAATGCATGACAATGATCCGGAATTCCATCGAAAACTCATCTTGAGTGATGAGGCCCATTTCCACCTCAATGGCTTCGTCAACAAGCAAAATTGTCGCATCTGGGGCTCGGAAAACCCAAGAGTTATTGTTGAAAAGCCTCTCTATCCTCAACGTGTGACTGTCTGGTGCGGTTTATGGTCCCGCGGGGTCATTGGACCTCACTTTTTCGAAAATGAGGCTGGAGCAACAGTTACGGTGAATGGATTGCGCTATGGACCGATGATTAATGATTTTTTATGGCCGGAATTGGATGGTATTGATCTGGACAACGTTTACTTTCAACAAGACGGCGCTACGTACTATACAAGCAACGAAACAATTGATCTTTTACGGTAAAAGTTTCAGGACCGTGTTATCTCTCGAAGAGGTGATCACAATTGGCCACCGAGATCTTATGACTTAACACCTTGCGACTTCTTCCTTTGGGGCCACGTGAAAGAGAAGGTCTACGCCAACAGCCCAGCGTCGATTTAAAACCTAAAAGATGGAATTCTTGAGGCTATCGAGGACATAGGGCAGCCAGTTTGCGATTTGGTTATGGAAAATTTCATGAAGAGGATATGGTCCTGTAGGCGTGGTCGTGGTAGTTATTTGGCTGGTGTTATTTTCCATTAATAACGGCATACCTTCCTCTTTATAATGAAATAAAGATTCGATCATTTATCTCAAAAAATGGCATTTTTCTTTGAATATCAAAATAACACCTCTTATTGGAAAGCCCTGTATATAGTTCTCTCGGAGCCACGACAGTGTTTACTGTGGGGATATGCTAATCAACACAAAAAATAAAAAGTACATAATTATTGATATCATATTACCATGAAAAGATGATGATTTTCGTCCTAGTTTGTCAGCTGAAGCTGAAGCAAATTTATTACGAATTTGATACGATGGAACCTGAACTTTGCTTTGGATGTCATTTCACGCTGGGTTTTCCTCATTGCAAATCGTGGACTGATGGGAGAGCCTTATCGAACCTTCATGGGTCCGTTCTAAATATCATCACCGGTTTTATTATTTTGATCCTAATATCGGGTTGGAATACTCACTTAAATGTGTATCTTTCAAGCCGGCGGACCAACAAGGTTGAAGACTTGGATTTTATATCGGACCAACCAGGTTGAAAACTTGGATTTTTTATCGGAGACTGGAACTAAGTAACATATATCAAAATCATTTCTACCCCACCCTATTGACTGGACTATTGCTGCCAAATATATTGTTTTAGAAGAAAATAATGTCTTAGTGGAATGGAGAAATTGCTAAGAAGAAGAAAGAAACACAGAAAAAAAACAATCGATGAGGTTTTTCAATAAATAAAAGGTAAATTAGGAGATTTGTAGTATAATTTTCGATTAAAATATAAAGGAAAATCTTATTAAAAAGTATAATTTCAGCATAATTCTCTTTATATGCCTTTTATTTTTTTAAAGAGAAATATATACAGGGTAGGGTGAATCTTAATACTTTGCACAATCTTATTATGTTGAACATCTGAATGCCACAACTTTATCATAATACACTTTTTTGCAGTGCTCTATTTGATTTCTTGTAGGTACAAGATTAAAAAAAAAAACAATCAGATAAGTACAAACATATATGTCACATTTATATGAGATGCAAGTTATACAAAAGTGCATGGGTTAGTTTCCAAAGTACCTGAACTTATTTCTGGGGTGAAAGGCCTCATGATTTCCAGGATCCTCCCCCCCCCCCCCGCGAAACCGCGCTTGACCACAGGTAACATAAATTAATAATCAATTTCCAACAGAAAAAGTTATGTAATTAACAAAAAAAAGAAAGGAATGAAAATCATTATGGAATTGACGTTTCAAATAATTTAAATTAAAGTTTGAAATATGTCGAAAACGAAACATTTTAATTCGCGAATATTTTGAATGCTTAAGTGAAAGTGATAAGTTTGTTTTTAGAATGTATTTTCCTAAATTTAAGCGTTCTTACTCAAGTAACTAAAAATGCACATTGCTAACAAACATAATTAATTGGATAGCAAGGAACAGGCTGAGACAACTTAGAACTAAATAAAAAAATCTCCAGTTTCTCAAAGCTCTTCAACATTTTATTCAACCAAAGAAAGCTATCATTGCGAAGAATTTATGTGAGTTTTTCACAACTAGACATAAGTTGTGTCAGGAACAGGAAAGGAGACAATTAATAGGTGAAGGACAAAGAAAATCTATACAAATATGTGGTTAATTCATATGTGGTATTAGTGAAGAAACAATCGCACTTATTTTAGCTTTTGATTGTAGGTCTTTCAAACCGAGCAGATTTTTAAAGAGGAGTGAAAATTCCTGCCAATTTATTCCAAAAACGTTATGGGCTCTTCTTAAGGTAAAACTGACAAAATAAAGAGAATATTTAAGTAAAAATTAATGTTTCTAAAAATTGACACCGTTAAATGGCATTATTGCAGAGTTTTAATTAGAGGTAGCAGAATTACTTTTGCTATTTAATATTTTGTGCAAGCTAAAGTAGTGAGGAATTTTGTACAAATGAGGTGGAAAGCTTTTTCTTTGGAAAATATTCTTTGTGTACGTACGCACACCTTATATAAGGAAGTAATCAGTTATGCTCGTAAGAATGCCAAAATTATAAGAACTCCATCTTTTAGGTATGTTAAATTACTTACTTGTTCTCTTTCTTTAAATGTTATCTAGATATACCATGTTACATCTGAAATTGAAAGCACCGAAGTTTAATCTTGCGACTTGTTGGAATGGCACGTAAAGGATGTTCGAGCATCTACTCGATTACAAAAATGTTTGCGAAGGAAATATACCAGAAGCTTTTAAACTATCCGATTGGAAATGAACAGAGGTAGAAGAAATAATATTAGTGCTAGAATCTTTAAATGTAGCCACATTGAGACTTTAGAATGAACAGTTGCTCCTTGGTGATTTCTACATATGATGACTGTAATTAAAAGTAGAATTGAAAAACATGGACCGCTTGAGTAATAATTATTTGTTTAAAGCAAAGGTAGGCTGCATTTCTGGAGAATGGGGTAATAACAGCAGGACTATTTTTAGACATCAATTTACGACGTCAGCTAACAGTTCAAAAAAGATGGCTACGAAGATTCATTTAAAAACAGAAAGTTTTTTAAATGCTCTCTTTAACGCAAGTATGTTAGACAGAGTATTTTAATATTTCCATTTCTACGTAATTGTTTATGCATGTGAAGAACGTGTTATGCCAGATACAAGCAATGCCCAAAATTCCGTGACTGTGAATTATGTATGTAGTCTATATCGGAAAGTGCAAAGACAAAAGAGTTTTGATAGAGCCTAACCTTATTGAATACTGTAATGAGAAGAAATCCGTGCTTCGAGTACTAAGGAAAATTGATCTCATTTTACATGACATGCCCAAGTGATCATAGAGAAGGCCACTTCTGCACTGAAAATTAAGTTGGATGAATTGCGGTGCAATTTATTGGAAGATAATTTGATGTTTGTCAAATAAAATTTAAATAACACCAACTTATCGTCTAATTGCAATCAGATTAATGAGAAAACATTGCGATAGTTTTCTAATGGTTTTTAAAATTTAAAACTTTCAATTTAACTCTTCTTAATTTGTTTTTAATATGCAGAATTCAGTTTTAAGGTGTCATTTGTTTTCTGCTAATGAGATTATACCCATTATTTAAGGAAGTTAGAACACAATTTGAAACATAATTATGAAATACTTTAATTAAATTTTGGACTCTGTACGATTTTTGGTTCCGGGACCTTCCACTTGGCGGGCCACTACTATTACAACCCAGCTAACGAGCCAAATGCTTTTCCTTCTCGGATTTCGTAAGTTACTAACCTTATAAGTTACAAGTGTTTTCTCCAAATAACGATGAAAATACACAAATATTTAATTTGGCATTTCCTTCTCTTATAATGAACAAATAATTCATTTTGTTAAACAAATAACTTTTATTAAACCTTTATAGAACCTAAATTTTACATTTACTTTAAAGGTTCTATATAAATTAGAAAAAGCTAAGCTAAGTAAAACCATTAAAAGAAAATTGCTGATTTAAATTTTCTCATTTGTGTTGCAACAAAACCCAAAAAGTACCGCCATTTCGAAACAACTCTCTGATCTGTGAACAATAAAACCTAAAGCCCAAATTTATCTTTGCTTATGTTAAAGTGACAGATAAAGAAAACTTCAATTACAACTTACCTGATATTTCAAAAAATTTTATTTTAAAGCCAAAATAGGGGAAATTTATGAATAATGAATACTCGCCAATAAACGATAATAAATTGAAAAATATCTCTTATAATTGACAATAATTTGAAAAATTAATTGACTACTTTTCTTCCAGAAGTTTATCATAGAACTTATAACAGATCAGCAATTTGCTAATAAGTATTGTACCAGATAACAATTTTGTGTTATCTCTCCATTTCGAATCATATACAGACATCTCGCGGCGCGTTCCTATTTTTAAAAAAAATCAGAGATAGCTCAAAAAGCCTCGGTTAAATAAACAATTTATTAAATCAAATGAAAATTAAGTAATTAGAACAAAAAATGCGGAAAGCAAAATTTTAAAATTTATGTTTTTTTAATTTTAGACTGTCAAACTCAGCTCTTAATAATATAAAACCTTGAAATTTACAATAGCAGCTCTTAAGTGCTCCGGATGCGGGTAGAACGTGACTTTAGAGCACTATTTTGCTGACTCCTTTGGACATAAACACATATGACTCTTCCCCCAACCAAATCCTGGGTGCGTTACTGCCCACATTAGACCTAGAATAGAACACAATTCTGCATATCTAGGCCGGGGCTGGTCGCACAGTCATAGCTTAATGATATTAAAAAAAAAAATCCTGTGATCCCCTTATATACAGGCTGTCCCGTAAGTCGACGTCAAGCCGAAACCTTGTGATAGACCAAATCGTAACAGTTACCAGAAAAATATAAAAAAAATCTAAGTCATGTATTTTTTAAATTATAGGCATTTCTTTTGTTTTCGAGAAAATGTACACCTTGTGATGGTTTTTTAGCTCCTGATGCTACAAATCTTTACTTGTTTTCAATTTTATTATTCTTATGTAATCCCGAATAGTGCTTATGTAACCTGTTGCTTTAAATTCTAAGCCAACTGTGCCAGCTTGGAAGAAAATGTCACATTTTGCCGAACCAAGAATAGAAAATAGCTACAATATAACTTAAATTACGAAAAAAAATTATTTTTTCTTCCGGAAACCCAGGTACGAAAAAATATCTTTTTACCTACCAAAAATGATTCTAGTGTATCCAACGCTTGTCGTAAGACCGTAATTTTAAGTCTTTAGTTTGAGTGAGACGGAGAGTCATTACATGAAGTGTGAGTGAGACAGATAATAACGCTTTCAAATTAGAGATGCTGTCTTTTTATTAAATTTTGGACAAATTTTCCTTAAGTTTAAAATTAAACACCAATTATTTGGATGGTAAGATTTATTATTTAGAAAAGAAGTTCAAACTGAAGGAAGGCTTCAGTTACAATACAGGTTCGACATCTTCTTAAAAAAGATCGGGTTATCAGACGGCCAAATCATCCGTTGTTGACAAATTCAACTGCTTCCGTAATTCTGGTGCTCATGTTTTTGTAAAATTCGGTGAGCAATACTTTTCGACACCCCTGCGCTTTCCTGGATTGCACATACCGAAGTACTTTGGTCTTCTTCAACTGCTTGAAGTCGTCGTAAGGCAAAGAACTTCTTCCTTCACCATGTACTTGGTTTGGAGGTCGGCCCTCTGTGGACAGTAGGCGGTGCACATTTGTGTAAACTCGATGATTTCACTCACTTGCGTCACTCTTTGACTCGCTCACACTTCATTTAATGACTCTCCGTCTCACTCAAGCTAGAATCTTAAAGTTACGCTCTTAAGGCAAGCTTTTGGTACACTAGAATCAATTTTAGTAGGTGAAAAGAAATTTTACGAAACTGGGTTTCTTGAAGAAAAAAATTTTTTTTTTCCGTAATCGAAGAAATAATGTAGCAAGTGTTGTACCATTTTAGAATCCTTATTAAATGCGTCAACTTCTAAAGTTATTTGCCAGACTGGCGTAGTACTTTTTTTTAGTACAGTCAGTTAAAGTTCAACGAATTATTAATTTTATATTGTTGGTTCTGCAAAATCTGACATTTTCTACCAAGCTGGATCAGTTGGCTTAGAACTTAAAGCAACAGGTTACATAAGCACTATTCGGGATTACATAAGAAAAATAAAATTGAAAAAAGTAAAGATTTGTAGCAACAGGAGCTAAAAAACCATCACAAGGTGTACATTTTCTCGAAAATAAAAGAAATGCCTATAATTAGAAAAATACATGACTTAGATTTTTTTTATATTTTTCTGGTATCTGTTACGATTTGGTCTATCACCCGGTTCCGGCTTGACGTCGACTTATGGGTCACCCTTATTTGTACATTTGTGTTTTTTGATATTTCCCATTTTTTGCTCATCTACGTCATGAGGATTTAACATTGGAGATAATATACCCAACGCATGGAACATTTGTGCGCTGAATTTTTTTTAATTAACCCAAAGAAGACTTCATTTCGAAGATGTTACATTTTTTTAAATATTATATACATATATAAGAAATGACCATATTTTTAAGAAATTTATCACTAACCTCTTACGTGGATTATATCATAAATGTTGAACAAAGAACAGAATTTATTTCCTCATCTGAAAAGAAATAGAAAAGTTATAATTACAAATCAGTACCACATAATTTGTGATAAATAGAAACTTAATCGTTATCACAATTAAATATTTTATTAAAAGTAAAAGCTGACATCAAAATGAATACAAAGTGGCCGCCTAGACACGCCCTTGGCTATGAAATAAGATATTTGAAAACAAGCCTGTATTAGTTTTAAAAAAGATGCGTTTATATTACGAACATGAATGCAGAGGACTTAAAATTGGCAACATAAATTCAGATATTTAATAATATATCTAATTAGCTTCTAATACGTTCATTATCAACTACTAGTCCAAAAAATATCAATAAATTCTTCCGTTTATTGAATTTTCATAAAATTTTACAAACTAATCGATAACCTTCCATACTCACAATTCATTACACTGCATAACTCTATTAAGGATAATATAGGTGGCTTTTTTTTTAAGTACTGAATATTTTTTGGACTGAATCGAGCTTCAAAAATCTAAAACAACGATCATAAAAGTGATCTTATAATTCTATTCTGACAGTGATTGCAGGTATACTTATCTACTATTTGCATTACATTTGTCGTGTTTCTACTTTTATTAGAAAAGATGATAAATATATCATACTCTGGACTAGGCTAACAATGCCGCTTTATTGAGTCTAAGAGTCAGAATCCGTAAAGTCAGCTATACAGAAGGTTGTATGCCGATATATTGCCTATCCTGCTTTATGATCTTCAGGCTTTGTGATCTTCTGGCTTAAGAGCCAGTGAAATAGAATGATTAGGCTAAAGTGCCGGGTTATGATCAGTTAGGCTAAGGAGCCAATTTAATGGGAAAGTATAAAACTTGATATTGTTTAAGAGAGAATTTTTTGGGATATCTCCGGTATATAGCAAAAGCTAAAAAATGTTCTAATTTGTTATTTCATCACACAACCCTTTAATTTTTGGTGACAAGTTTCAAGTCTTGGTTTGACTCATCAATAGGTCCCAAATAGCGAAATTGGGTGATTTGAAAAACAAATAAAAAAATGAAAGAAGAAAGAAATGAAAAGTTTGAGAAAAATAGAAAAAACAATTTTTTTATGTATTAAAAAAATTTAAAAAAAAATTTTAAAGAAACAGTTTCATTCGAAGCGAATCGAACCTGTATACGCCACGTAGTGGGCTGAAAAATAAAGAAAAAAAGGAAGTAGAAGAAGCATTTCGTGTCAGCAGAAAACCTTACACTCATCGGTGCAGCTTGGGTTTTTGCCTGCTGCAGACGCTTGAAAATAGATCAAACTGATCTCTTCTCATATAAACTCAGAATAAATTCTGAGTGTGAATTATATGAGGAAAAACCACTCCTATATAAGCCCAGGAGGAAAAATCAAATCAAAAGATTACTCTTTTGGACTTTTTACCGGGTTAAACTTAATTTTGTTCAAGAAAGAATTTTTTGGGATATCTCCGGTATATAGCAAAAGCTAAAAAATGTTCTAATTTGTTATTTCCTTTTTTTCTTTATTTTTCAACAGACTGCGTGGCATATACAGGTTCGATTCGCTTCTTTCAAAATTTGTTTAAATTTTTTTAATAAATAAAAAAATGTTTTTTCTATTTTTCTCAAACTTTTCATTTCTTTCTTCTGTTTTCATTTTTTTAATTGTTTTTCAAATCACCCAATTTCGGTATTTGGGACCTCTTGATGAGTCAAACCAATACTTGAAACTTATCACCAAAAATTAATGGGTTGTGTGATGAAATAACAAATTAGAACATTTTTTAGCTTTTGCTATATACCGGAGATATCCCAAAAAATTCTTTCATGTACAAAATTAAGTTTAACCCGGTAAAAAGTCCAAAAGAGTAATCTTTTTATTTTACAACTTGATATGTGAAACAATTCTGATTTTATTTCGTTACTATTAGTCTTTTTATACAAACTGAATTACATTGCTTCTTAGATAAAGTCATTCCATAAGCAAGAATTAACAATTTCAAAATAATTCTTAGGTTAGCAATTTCATTGCTTTCTTACTTATGACTTTTCACAATATTGAACTTATTTGTTTATTGTGATACATTTTTTCTGTTATTCATTTCGTCATTTGACTTGCTGCTAAATTGCACAAAACTGCTGATTCTTTTTAAATGATTTTCATTTATTAGTTTGTCGGAAGTATTGAAAATGTTTTCTGTTATTTTCTTTTTACAAATCATGCTCATGTCTCATATTGCATGTTCACAAGATAATATGATTCTTACATAATAATATATAATGTGTACATGAATATGCTTACTTATGAGTTTAC
Source organism: Dioctria rufipes (assembly GCA_963924295.1). NCBI lineage: Eukaryota > Metazoa > Arthropoda > Insecta > Diptera > Asilidae > Dioctria > Dioctria rufipes. Next base: position 247,723,380 of record OZ002740.1, read on the forward strand.
TCATGCTGTTTTAGGTTGTACTGTTTTTTTTAAATGCTGTATTTGTATATTATATTACAAAACTAATTAAGATGTACATTTTACATGATGTGTAACTTACATAACACTTTTAAGTCCAAATAGATATGATAATTTTTTATTGGCTCAATTGCATTACATATGATCTTTACATAAAACATGTAAAACTTAGAGCTCTACTTTTCGTAACTTCGAAGCGAGGATGAGACAGGGTTGCTGAACTGCAACAAATGGATTTTCGTACCACCTTTACAAAAATCTCGTACATTAAGTTTATCGCGAACTTAATTAGAAATGGCGGTAAAATTAAAACTAGGGATTGTACAGTAAGATTTTATTTTATTTTATTTTTATACCCTAGATAAAATCTAAAGGGTATACGAAGTTTGTCGTTCCGTTTGTAACACCTAGAAATAATGCTAGTAGAGAAAAATGGGTTTAAAACCCACGCATAATCCATCATTAAAATAACTAGAAAACGCGTGTACATAGAGAGCTGAAATTTCGCACATGGGCTTTAAAAAAAAAGTAAAACTAAGCTCGAAAATAGGATAAATTGGGTTAACTCCTTCGTAGGTTTGCGATACAAAAATTTCGTTTTTCACTACATATTTGGACACTACCTGAAAACGCGTCAACATAGATTGCGGAAATTTTGTACATAGTGTTTTCATAGAAATAGTAAATACCATTCCAAAAACGGAATAAATCGGGTAACCCCTTCTTAGTTTAGCTATATAAAAATTTACGATTTTTTATATACTGTGAAAGTAATAAGTCTTATACGGTTTTAATGTACTGATAAGTTTTTCAGAATATGAAATCCTATAAATTTGGTTATCCGACGAACCCTTATAGAAATATATGCCATAAACCACTTTAAAAACCAAACTGGCACAGATGGGGACCATACAAAATGGCATACGAGTATTTATCTAGGTTATCTTAAAAATTGGTCTTAGACTAATGTTTGTTAAGAGCTTGTTCCTTAATTTTCTCTTTGTTAGCTTGTTCTGGCTAAAAATCCTCTCGGTATTGACATTGGAATGTGCATGTGTTAAAACAGATAGCGTAGTTTCAGGCAGAACTGTATATTTGTGGTCTGAGTGATGGAGTATCGTCTCGGTCTCTTACTGATAAAGCCTTATTTTTTACTTTTATAACTGGCAATGTAACCAATAATTCTTCTTCAAAAGAAAAACGTGCTTTAATTCCTATTCTGGTTGCAGATGCTCACCGATACTATTTGCGCAAGAATGGAGATATTTTCACCATGCTACTATCATGTGTTGAAAAGGAAGGATTTGTAGCATTAAAATACAGTAATAAGGGATTCCGTTGAATCTTCTTGATCACTTGAATTTTATGTTGCATGTGTTGCACAGTAATTGGCTATTACTTTTTTGTAGATATGTGAAAATTACTTCAAAAGATTTTTTATCTTGTCAGCTTTACTTACATGGGTTTTTAGTTCCCGTTAAATGCCTATGTAAGATATTTATTTTTTGAACTCATCAATATGCGTTATGAGATGATTAATTTTTTTCTAAGCAAGAATAAAAATAATTTCCTGATCACGTATAAAAATCAGATTGTTATTTTTATTGATCAAGATTTTACCTTAAATCAAAATCGGAACACAAATTTCACAAGGACGGAGATAATTTTGCTTTATTTTTTTTTGTTTCACAAATTAGTAATTAAAATCTTGTAACTAGAGTCGAAATTAGTACAATTAGTTTAATAAAATTTCTCTTATTGAAATGAAATTAGTAATATTAGTTTAATTAAAATTTTTATGAAAAGCAAATTTTTGGAATAAATGGCACAGTTAACAATTATTCTAGTACAATTGTCAATGAACTTGTAAAATCCCGAGACCATTTTGTAAAAGAAAGAAAAAAAAAGAAGAAGATTCCCGCTAAAAAGGAGATTGAGACAAGACGCACTGAGGAAGAACACAAAAAATAAATTTTTCTTTTGCACACCAAAATCGAGTTTAATTGAAGTATTTTGTTCGTGAAGTTTCATAGGTGTTTACAGACAAAGTCGCACTGAATGTTGAGTGGAACATCGGCACGGGAAATCTTAGTCAGACATACTCGGCTTATCAACGCTACACGGTCCTTAAATTTCTGATTACGGGACCCCACGAAATACGCAACATAGTTTCACGAAAAAACAGCATAACTTCACAACTGGACGAGTCTACTCAATAAATCGAAGGTGCAAATCTAACTTTTTGTGACACACACCTTGGGGCTCAAACAGTATACGAGGTGAGACTCTGAAACAGATTCGCCCATCACATTACAGAAAGGTAACCATTCCAAATTATTTTATTACTAACAAACGTGGACATAACTATAAAATAAGCGCTGCAATGAAGTTTCGCCAAGATAAGTTGCAAAGTTTCACATAACCTATAGTGGCACACGTACACACAACATAGAGAATAGGAACACAGGCATACACGGTTTGTCGGACCTGATCTCCTTGAACCAACACCAAATCACAGTAAACACTCGGCAACAATAAATTACACGTAGTGGACACTCCAATTGTTCTAAGAAGCCAACCCAGGGCACGTCAGCACATATACTACACCTTCGTATTCCTAAATAAGACTGCTTAACATCTCTGGGGAATACCGCGGAATACACAATTGAGCATCGCGCGCGTACCTTCAAACCCAGGTATTCGGTATCAAATGAGCATTTCGCGATTTGCGTTTCCGTAAAAATTTCACGAAACTTGGTGGAATACCACCGCTGCAGCAAGCAAGTTAAAAATCAACAACAAAAGTGCAGCTGTTCTATTGTTCGATTGATCCATGATCCTCGCTTGACCTTCACCCAAATTCTGAATACCGCTCGGCCGGAATTTAAACAAATAAATTGGCTACAGGCTATTTACACAGATCTAGAAAAATTGCTACAGTATCATTCTCGATCAAGAAAAATTAAAATCACAACTTTACCTTTGTTTGTTATTCGCAAAAATAAAAATCGTCTAATCTTCGCCTTCTTTTGCCACATCCACCAAATATGACAGTAGGAATTAAGTACGGTTTTTGAGTTTATCACTGAAGTTGGATTAAATGCTTTAATCAGCTTTTTTTTTAAGTTATATATGTACCGAGATAAATCATGTCATGTTTGCCCGATATCATATTTTTGCCACACAAGTTAGTATTGGTTTACCCCAAATCGAATTTGTGTATACATGGGGCATAAAATACATGAAATACTTTAAAATATTTTTTTAATTATTGTTGTGATACACGTGCAGAAATTTAAAACTGTATTTAAAATTGCATTGCTCTGCGTGGCTAAGAACACTGCCAAATTTTGGTTTGCTCATTGTAATTGCAGTGATATTGTCTTCTATAAATATAATTTGTGTATTAAAAAAATATCCTTTGAAGGTATATTATAAAATGTCTGCAGTACAGGCACAATTTTTTTTTAACTATTGCTTATTGCTATTGGTCTTAATTTTGGAAACATGGAGGATTCGCTTCTTTGGGTACTGCGAGTATATATTGGGCATCGTAAAAGTCTCTCGTTTTTGTGTCGTAGTGACAAGTTGCTAAATCCGGCCAAAACACAGTTGATGCATCCTTAGGGAGTTTTCATACAAAATTCGGCAAGTAGATTTCGCGACTTGCTTCTTTTCTAATGTTTTGTTCGATGTTTTTTGAATATGGATACTTCTTTCTTCTTTTAATTCGATGGACCGTAGCATATGACGTCCATCCTTATCGGCCAGAGCTCGTAATAACATATTGGCATTTCATTTAAAGTTGCCTCCCCCTCCTTGGGCCAATTTTTGGACTATCTAATCGAACCTAAATTCCTAACCCGGAATTTCTATAAACACTATAAGATTCTCGAAATTTATTGTATGGTCTTCGGAATTTTCAACTTTTCAACTAAGCCTCTTTGAAACATATTCGGCTTTTCCATATCGGTGGAAAGAATTAATTTGCGACATTCTTCTTGGCTGACTTCCATTTTTACTGCATAAAAATTTTGAATTTAATGGCTTGCAATTATAAGTGCACACCTGTTTATAATGCAGTCGTGCAGCGGTTCCTAATTTTGTTTACCTGGTGATGAGTAATCGAAGCGGGGATAGGTGGTCGGTTGTTTTCTGAAAGAGTACTTATTTTAAAACAATGTAGCGAATAAAATCAACCAAGCTGGATTTAAAGATAAGGCAAAAATAATAAAATCCATTTTAGTTTATATTCCAGATGCAAATAGAAATTATTATCAAACAGTTCTAATGCTCAAACAAGGAGTGTTATTGAGTTGTTGCATATTTTATTTTGTTTCTGTTATTTTTTATTTTCCTTTTTTTAACTTTACTAAATGAATTAAGATTTGTTCAAGTAGAGCTTTTTGGGATTCTCTGGTATAAACGAAAAGCAAAAAAAGAGATTTATTTTATTTATTTTATCACACAATTATTTTATTTAGGGAGGCAAAATTTCAATGATGAAGTTTGTTTGTATTCTCCTATTTTTATTAATTTTTTTTCGAGTCACTCAATTCAGTTGTTTGGGATCTGTTAGTGATCGAACACAGACTTGAAACTTTGCCGCTGTCAATCAAATGATAGTGTGAACGAATGTATAAAAAGTTTCCTTTTTGTTTTATTTCATTTTAATCGGCCCACTTGAACAAATATAACCCAGTTAAAAAATCATAAAATTATATTCATTGCGAATGAAGAAATGTATTTTTGTTTAGAAAAACTAGAAAATATTCATGGCGAACTAAAGATGTTGAAGTATAAAATATTTCTTTAACTTTATTAGTAAATTTTTTTGCCCCACATCATACAAGCAGAGTAATGTTTGGAAGTCTAAGTTCAAGCAAATGAAATTTTGACGGAAATTTTCTTCTATTAAAACAAAAATAATTCAAGATACAAGTAGTCGGAAAACAATTGAGTTTTTATGCAAATTATCAAACAGTTTTTTTTTTATAATAAAGGTCTTAACTTTAACTTCATTTATCTCAAAACTACATTTTTGCATATGGGTCAAAACAGTATTCAGGCGACGAAATGATTTTTATTCTTGATGAGAAAAATTATAATCATCTTGTAAGGATTATTATTAATGAATTAAAAAAAACAAAAATCTTTCATAAGGATTTTAGAAGGACTGCAACCATATGTAAGTAAAGTTCCACCTTTTTGTTCGGACTTGTAAAGTCGAACTTATATCTGAGCGCACTGAAAAATAATTTTTACTCTCAAACTCATCAACTACATCCGGATGCACTCTTTAAACATTTTTGATCTTATTCACCACTTTGTTTTTGTTTTTTCAAATAACAAATAGGAAGTTGTAGGAAGTGCACTGCTATTTGATAAATTTATATCTTCCAAAATCTCACATTAGGCAGAATATTAATAAAATATTTCCGCACATACCTTAATGACGTTCTACTTTACTGATCTCTGTGCTTTGTGTTTCATTTAATTGATTTAATTTAATTTAATTTAAATTCTAAATTCCGTACATTCCATAAGATTCATTTCTATTCTTTTTTTCATTACTGCATATTATGTACATCTGCAATAAGTAATAACGGAGTTCAAAAATCTGGATTTTATGCAGAAAAGGTGTGTTACAAAGTAATTTTATAGTAATTAAAATATAAATTCGAAGTATTAAGAAATAATTACAATTCAAAAATAATCGACTAGACTTAAAATAATCTTAAATACAGGGTATGTTTAAAAATGTGGAAAAGTTCTGGGAACAAATGGGAGGTATCGAGACTAACACAAAAAGTTATGATAGTGGATAAATTTCCAGCTCTCTAGTAGTCACAGTGAGTTGCTTCACTATTTTTTTTTTTGTGAAACACGTTTCAAATTCAAAATGGCCATTCTACTAAATGTTTCGCAGTACTCTCCGATTGGGAGAAACAATGAGGTTAAAATTTTTGAATTTTTGTCTCCCTTCTTATAAATTTATAATATTACTAATAATTGTAGCAATAAAGAATTATGATTATTTTAATTAATTTTTTTATTTATTTTATTACTATCTTACTTACTTGATTTATCTGTTTTTTCATTTACAGTTTTTGGACCAGTAGGTAGTAAGCCCGGAGTATGTCTATTGCAAGTTTTTGATAGCTCTTTTAATGATTTTTATGATATGATACTTTGCAAATTCCAAACTTTCAAATCAATTCGAAATTGATGGTTCCATAGTAGATGATGTATTGCGAGTGAACAGCCGTTGATGATTCAGGCAGGATTTAATATATAAAAATTCCAAATCGCAAGCACTTGAAATCATAACAACGTTCCTTGAGTAGAGTAAGTATAAGCTCATAAATGGGAAATATTGGCACCTACTTTGTAGTGTTACCACACGAAAGTTCTTATATTCGTAATATACTTGATCATATTTGTTTCACAAGATGTTGAGGTAAAGAGTTTTTCATTAATAGTGATAGGATTTTAATTTTAAATAAAACAACAATGGTTTGACATATCAATTTAATTTTTGGTTTATTTTAAAGATTGGACAATGCAATTATGTTTGAAACAAGATGTCGTTCAAATGCTCACCGCGATTTTATTTATTCTGACGCACCCGATCGCTCCAATTTTTTATCACCCTGTCCACCATTTGCGGCTGTATGCCCGCGATTGCTTGACGAATATTTGCTTCCAAATGATCCAAAGTCTGTGGATTGTCAGCATAGACTTGTGCTTGGACATATCCCTAAAGAAAATAATCTAGGGGTGTCAAATCACATGACCGCGGCGGCCAATTCGCAAATCCTCGTCGTGAGACGATCCAATCGTCAAACTTATCTTTCAGCAAGTCGAGCGTAGCATTAGCTGTATGGCACGTAGCGCCGTCTTGATGGAACCACATCTCTTCAATATCGATGTTCTCAAGTTCTGGCCATAGAAATTGAGTAACATGGCTCTATAGCGGTCGCCATTGACGGTTACGGTTATTCCCTCCTCATTTCGGAAGAAATAAGGTCCGATGATGCCGCCATGCCATAAACACATACAGTGAGTTGAGTTTTTCGGAATGCAACGGCATTTCATGTAACACTTGTGGGTTGTTCTAACGCCAATAACGGCAATTCTGCTTATTTACAAAGCTATTCATTAAAAAAAGGGCCTCGTCTGAGAAGATGATTTTTTGGCCAAAATTGGGATCATCTTCCAAATGCTCAAGGGCCCAATCAGCAAACTCTCGACGCAATCCGTGATCGTTTGGCTTCAGTTCTTGAGTCAATACGACTTTGTAGGGATGTAGACCCAAATCCTTACGCAAAATTCTCCAAGTTGATGTCTGAGAAAGCCCCAATTGTTGTGAAATCGACAAATTTGGCTCATCGGCAATACTGGTCGCTGCAGCTGCGATATTCTCCTCACTTCGCACATTTCTTTGTCTTGTTGATGGCTTCTTGTCTTGTAAAGAGAACTCACGCTCAAAATTTTCCACAGTGCGGCGTATAGCCTGCGCAGAGTAACGGTGATGGTGACCCAATTCTCTAGTGAACAAACGTTGAGCACCCAAAACTGAGCTCGAACTTTGGTAATATTTTTTAATAACTTCTAAACGTTCGGGAAGCGTCAAACGCTGCATGATGAAACTGCAAACTATACCGAATATTTTAACATATGGAAGTACAAAAAAAATATCTCAGCAACCGAGAATCTCTACTGGAATACTATCACCACTATTGAAAGTCCCTTTATAAGGAAGAAATTTTGCACACGGCATTCTCGAATTAATATTCTAGTTCTAATGGGTTAAATCTAGTAGCCCCATTCTATCGTAGGTTTTCTATATAAAGTTAGTTATGTTTACCTGCTTTCAACTAGCGTATCGCCAACATTGGAAAATATAAATTTTATCCAAGTTTTAATATAAAATAAATAAAAAAGTTTTTTCATGTTGTTAGGACTAATTTGAAAAATTTATACAAGAGAATTCAATACTTCAAAACAACAGATCTTCTGCATAATTCGAGTTTAAGTTTTTATCATGTGTATAAAAGTATTAAAATGGAATTCAAAAGTTATAAGGAATTATTTAAAAAGTTCCGCGGTCGCATTATTGCCAAAATATGTGTTGTGCTGACATTTTCTTATCTTTGAGTTTCCCAAACTTTTACCGTAAAATGAATTGCTACTTTTGTCTAATAAATAAAATCAAACTTTTACAAAAACTTTTCAGATTAAATGTTTACCTGGAATGAAATGAAGTGAAAATAAGATAAAAAACTTACTTTATATAAAGTTTTTGTAACCGTGAACTTTTCAATCAAGCCTTGAATCACATTACGAAAACCACATAAAGATTAGCAGGATAAATACAAATGTCTGCAGCAGAAAACCGTTAATTTCGATTACTGTAAATGACGAACAGCAAAAGTCTTAAATATGTTTATAGATATCTACCATTCAGCGCTAAACGAACAAATCTATCATTTTCATTTATGTATGCATATACATACACTAGAGTGCATTTGAAATGAATACGAGCAATTTTACTCAAGGGCGGAAAAGTATTCACTTTGTAACAATCGAAATCGATAAATTTGCTACACTGGAACAGATTTATGCTAAAGTATGAGCGTTAAATAGGGAAATATACCCATAGAAATCTGCAGGTGAAAATGGAAATTTATTATCTAAAATGTAAGTAAAATCCGTAGCTGAAAGCAGTATTTTATATAAGAAGTATATGTAAAATTAATTTATGCCTGTACAGAGCAGATTTCTATATCTGTACCAATGATGTGGTTCACTTAAACGCATCATATTAGTTATACAAATAATTATAAACACATCATTATATCATATTACATCATATTTCGTTATAGAGTTTTTATCGGTAAACGATTTTACCCTTTATTCTCTATGCTTGAAGTCTTACAAAAAACTAAATGTAGAAATTCATTATAAGGAAGATATCATGCTTTTAATGGCTGCGCTAGATACATTTTTGGTCTCAGGAGATACGATCATGTCTCAATCGTTTCTAGAAGAATCTTTGGATGTAAATTTGATGACTATCTTCGCTACAGACTGTGTGTGATAATGCATAAAATTATAATTAGGCATAGTTCTCCATATCTTCATGCTCATATAGAATTCCTTTCTTCGCAGCGAACTCGGCTACGTTTTAATCTCCTGCTTAGTTCTCGCTCTTTCTTCGTTCATGGTGTCAGAGTCTGGAATAGTCTTCATAAGGGTTTCAAGGTAGAAACTTGAGAGTATTTTAAGCGTTTATAGATTCTATGCTCCACTGCATGCATAACCCCTTCCATTTTTCTTTATAGTAGCATAAATAATTTCAAATCGTAATTATTATTGTACTTAGATTTTCTCTTTTCTTTCTTTTTTTTTTTTTTGTTTTTCCTAGCTTTGAATTAATTTTATACTTCATACATACTTTATATTTCCAATGATTTATTTATTTGCATACTGCTTTCGGGGTATAATTAAAGCATTTTCACAAGAATTATTTAAATGAATGCAGTGTTTCATCATCATAATTCATTTGCAATTTTTCGAGTGGATTAGGGTGGCAACAGATTTCTTATTTGATTTATTTAGAAGATATTACACAGACAGAGTCCAATAATATAATACCTTAAATAATTAATATAGAAAATCATAATAATATTATAAAAGGAAGAAGAATTGAAAAATAAAATTAAAATAATACAAAATAAGTGCCAAAATCTAAAATAATATAATATATATTTAAAGTTCTAAAAACTACAAGTAAAAATACAAAATAATACAAGGAATTCATCTAAATATAAAACAAACTACCGAAATGTATGCCAAAATTCAGAAAAATAAATTTATCAATATAAAAATGTGAAGAAGGAAAACTTAAAAATATTTTAAGACTACAAAAGCTACAAAAAATACAAAATTAAGTGGGAAATGAAATGTGATTTTGAAAAACTTGTAAAGCAAAACCAAACACAGCAAAGAAAACCAAATGAAACGATTAAATAAGGACTTGAGGCATATCATCAAGACTGCTTCTCACCAATGAAACAAAAAGTCAAATGTTAGCAGCACTATCTTTGAAGGATTTACACAGTCGAAAAATGAAGCCAAGAATGCGATAGGCTTTAGTAGTAATAAGATTTACATGGGAAGCGAAAAGAAGTTTGTAATCAAAGGTAATTCATAAATCTTTTACTTCATTTACACGAGAAATCGAAACATTATTAATTTTGTATTTGAAGATGATTGTATCACGATTTCTAGAAAATGTTATAGTTTTACACTGATCGATATTGAGGTCAAGATAAATTTGCTTAAACCATCCTAAAAAGTTTTGCTTTTTACATTGTCAACATAAAGCAAAGAACGCGACAATAGCGGATCCAGGAGGGGGGGGCGTGTAATGACCACCCCCCCTAAAATTGAAGAAAAAATATTTAATTAATTGAGTTATTTGAAAAAATATATTTTTTATTTTACACTTTTTTTATTTATATAATTCAACTTAAAAAAAAATTTTATTCCAAAACTTAAAAAAACAAAAATTTATTTCAATGCTATTCTATGCATGTGATGTATGTGTAAAGGTTTTTCTCGGAATTTGGGTTTCGGACCTCAGCTTTGGGTGATCCAAGAGAAACACTTCCCAAGCCACGAAATAGACTCCCTCACTACTACATCAGAGCCCTAACTTAACTTAGTCCTAACTCCTGTTATATTTCGGAGCTTACCTTAGCCGAAGGCAATCACTCTACGCCGTTTCAGGAAGCTATGATTAAGACAACTCGCACACTTTTATTTTGTTTATATATATTTTTGTTTTTACTTTTGCTTTGTTCACATACTTTTTCTTTCACAAACTTCCTTTTATGGTTATTTTCACAAAAGTTTTTTATTTTTCTTATCGCAACTTCTATTTTCTTTACCTGTTTACAATTAGAGTTCAGCCTACCGCGGCGGACGATGGTTGAAATGAAATTTGATATTTTCATAAATATCAAACCATCGTCTTGCTATCGTGCATACATTGATGCACCCAGAATGTATGCCGCTCGCGACAATTTGCTGAAAGGAGGCTTTTTGGTGAAGACTTGATCGTTTAAATCTTTACCAAGTAAATTTTATGCGCCCGATATGTATGTAGGTATATAAGTACATCAATTGTGACCTAACTCAAAATTTGTCGTTTTTGAGTTAATTACACCATGAAATTGGCATATTTGTATCTGATTGTTTTTGCCGCTAGATAGCGATAGTGTCACTGTTCTGTTACTTAAGAACAGAGATATTCTTCATAGAACATTGTGTCAGTGTCACTTTTTGAGTTGTGACGATCTTCATAACAAACGTAAAAATGTTTTCGAAATTTTAGCAGTATTATTTGAAATTGTGTCAATTTTTCACAAAACAGCATTTATTTCTTACAAATTTTATTATGAGTTATGACATTTTTCCACCAAGTTCACAGTACGGAATTTAATTCTTAAAAATCGTATTTTGAGTTGTGCCACTTAAAAAAACTTGTAAAAATATTTATTTCGCAACAAAGAAAAGCGACACAACTTAAGAGGATGCGGGATTAACAGCTAACCTCGCCAACTGCGGTAACAAAAACTTAAAATTTCTTTTATATAAATCTTCAGAAATAAATTTACTAACAAATTTAAGAGTTCAGACTATTTTTAGCAAACAATTACTACGTTAAGCTAGAATTAATTCTATGTACAGCTTTTCGTTTTTTCGCTCTACTGAAGGGTTGCATTTTTTGATTTGGGTCACTTTTCTATGTAACGTGCGAACTGAGAAAGTGCTGTAATTGGGTTTGTCGAAATAAATGTTTTTAAATTAATTATTTGCGTTAATAGAAATTCGAGAGGTTTCACTTTTCAACTTTCCACCAAAGGATTTTTCATTGTTGGCACCGACGTTTGAACTATTTTTGACACAAAAAATTGTACCCGCATGAAATAGCATATCGAGCAGTCTATATTATATATGCCAGTGTGTAAAACTGAGAAAAGTTGGGCTTAAATGACTCCTGCAGTTTGCACCCTATTCTATTAAAAAAAAATAGTTTTAAAAAAAAGTATACTAAAAAATGACACATCATCCACCCCGCTTAATGCGGATGTCCTAGTTCCAAGTACTGCAGTACTGCGGTGGCTATGCGAACCGACTTACAGCATTGGATGTGTGTTTTTTTGTTGTTGTTGTTTTTTTTTGCTGGATTTAATTTGTAAGATGACTCCCCCCTAATTTCAATGCTAGATCCGCGCCTGGAAGGCGACCTAATATGTAGTGGTAAGTCATTAATATAAATTAGGAAGATGAAAGGACCGAGTATTGTGCCCTGAGGGACATTTGAGGTTTGTTCGAAAGAGTTTGATTGGGAGCCAGTAAAAACCACAACGATATTTCTTTCCTCTAGATAGGATAGAAACCAAAGAACAGTGTCAGTGTTAAAACCAATTATCAACACCTTTAAAAGAAATAGCTGGGGCCGGATTAACTAACTCGGAGGGTTGTGGAGTTGTGGAGATGAGAGCTCGCTTGCCACTTACTCTCCACTCGCAATTCTGTAACTCGTGGAACTTGTATTGAGATTTACCAAACTCTCTATTGCACTCGGCAAATCTCTCGGCTGTGTTAGATGTGCAGAAGTAAGAAAAATATTTCTCAACTGACACTATTGTCTGCTTTTATTGTCCTTTGTGAAGGTACCAATGTAACTGGGTTTTTCAAATTGAATTATGGACTCACTGCATATCCTGGCTACGTTTATAAAAACAACTTATGGATATTCTTGATATACTTACAGATAAACAAGTAAAAAAGCTAGAATTGGTCTAAGACCAATTCTTATGATACCCTAGATTAATGCCCGTATGAAATTTCGTATTGTCAGCCTTCTGTGCAAGTACGATTTTGAAGTGGTTTTTCGCATATATTTCTAGAACGGTTTGTCGGACAGAAAAAATGATTATAACCGATTTTATAGGATTTCGTATTCTGAAGAAGTTCTTAATACAATAAAAATGTTTTGAACTGATCGTTTTCACAGTATTCGTAAAAAACCTAAATTTTTATATGGCAACACCAAGAAGGAGTTGCCCGATTTAGTCCATTTTTTAAATCTTATTTGCTAGTATATAATGAAAACACCACGCACCAAATTTCAGCTCTCTATATTGATGTGTTCTCAGGCAGTGTCCAAATATATCGTGGAAAACGAAAGTTTTGTATGGCAACCCCACGAAGGAGTTGCCCGATTTGTCTCATTTTCGAACATAATTTTACTTTTTTTTAAAGTCCGTGTACAAAATTTCAGCTCTCTAAGTATACGCGTTCTCGAGTTATCGTGCGCCCAGACGGACGGACGGACGGACATGCAAAAATCAAAATAACTTTCAATATTATGCGTGGGTGTCCAATCCATTTTGCTCTACCATCATTATTTCGAAGTGTTACAAACGGAATGACAAACTTAGTATATCCTATAGATTTCATCTAGGGTATAATAAGGATTTCGATCTCTCCAGGTACCCGCTAAAAATTGTAATTCACACGAAAATGATCAATTTGGTCGTCTTCCAGTACAGAAGAGATGCTATAAAAAGTTTACATATGCACGTTAAAGCTTGCATGTAGGATGAAATCGCATCTACATTTTATCCTCTAATTAGATATGTAATTAGTTTTTGAGTCTGGGAAATAGTTTTGGAGATAACTGCAAAAGAAGTGAATCAGTCCTTCTTAAGATGAAAAAATGACCGTTTATTGGTACAAAAATGGACATATTTTCAATTCATCATTATAAAGAACTGGTAAGTCGTGGAAATTCACTTTCCATGAGAAAAATATTCACAACAGAGAACTAATGGATGTGAAAAAAAGAACGGAAGAAATATATGCAAAATATAGGAACTGGGGTGTATATGATCCAAGTGCAAAAAATCCGTCTTTCGGCGGTAAAAGGTCAGTTATGAAGTTAAATGATAAAAAAAAACTACACCACTCGATTACCGGTTTCTCTCTCTTTAATTTGATACCAAACATGACGTATTTTGGACAACACCCAATTGAGGGTGTCACGACCCCCAATTCCCAAAAGACCCTCCCCCAGAAATTGTTCACCTTTTGTACTCTAGACTCTAAACCCATAGATAAAAAAAACATCAATGCTCTACGACCCGACCACACAGACTTAGCCGTCTTTCAATATTTCGATACTTCCCACTCCCCAATATCTTATAGAATCTCAAATGGAGAGTTAGGGAGTTTTAATCGGGTAAAACGAAAATTTTCATCTCCCAAACTCGCAAACTCTCCGAGTTACAGAATCCGGCCCCTGGTGACGAATCCTATCAAACGCCTTCGAAAAATCAGTGTGAATTGAGCCCACTTTCTTGTCTTCATCTAGAACAGAGGCGATGGTGTCGGTAAACAGAGCTAAGTTAGAAACTGTAGGACGTCCAGGAAGGAAACCATGCTGCTGATAACATATATGCGGTAAAGTTTGATGAAAAAGCTGATTATAAACAAGTCTTTCAAAGATTAAAGCCAACGCATTAGAAGTAGATATAGGACGATCATTTGTAACTATTCTTGGATCACCTTATTTAAAAAATGGAATAATAAATCCGCGTTTTAGATTTGGTGGAAATACTGTAAATTAAATACTTAGAGCAAATCTTATATACAATGTTTGGAATTTCATGTAGTCCTGGATTTTAATTGCAATTCAGTTTATCTAATACATCATTCACCTCTTCTAATGAAATAAAACTTAAACTAATATTAGATGAATTTTTGTAATTTTGAAAATGTGCTGAATCAAAGTTGGATTCCTTCCCAGAAGAAACCGACATGAATTATTCAGAAAAAAACTACTAATAAGTTTAGGTGAAGATGAGGTGACATCGTTATATACCATCTCCTTAGAGAACGTATTCGAGTTTTTGAAGTTTTTGCTAAAAGCCCAGAAGACTTTAGGGTTTTGCTGTATAGAAGATTCAGTCGCACTTACGTACCAGTTATAGCATTCAGAGATTAATGTTTTAGATAATTTTCTAAGATAAGAAGAAGTTTTATAGATCTCTGGATGTTTGCCTAGCTTATTTAGCCGACGATTTTTTTCCTTTACTGCAACCCATCGGAACTTGTTTTATGCAGTATACGCTTTACATCACTCAAGGATTCCCAAGTTTATGCAGCTTTTTTAAGACTGGTCCTGTTTCAAGTATTTGTCAATTTTTATACTCGGTGGTTTCGAGATGAAAACCGGCCACGGCAATGTCTTTGTTGTCATATTTCTGGATACGGTCAATCCAATTTCACTTTGTTTAAATTACTGCATCGTCGATACTGTTCTATTGAAAAAGTATTTACAATACTTCGATTTTTGAACCTATTGTAGCGATAATTAGAGAGATTATTATCATTCCTCCGGCAATGCTATTTTAAACAAATTATTATTTCTCCGTCACTGTTATTTCGATATGTTATATTACATCATAGATGGCTCTAGAACTAGAAATCGTATACCATATGGCATACCAGAGCTAAGTATACAGATTTTGAAATGGGTGGTACACATCGGAATGGGCCATAACATGTTTTGAGTGCGCCTAGAGCAAATGTTGCCTTTACAGCAGATTTGTATGCTTTCGATTGACCTCTTCAACACGGAAGATACAAGAAGATATAAAACACTCGACGTATCCATCATTTCAAATGTTGTCGTCCATTTCGGAAATTTGAAATTTGTGTACTCTGCTCTGGTATTGCATTACGTGCAAAAATCAAAGTTAGTGATTATAAAGTTATAGAAATAATATTAAATATGTTGTTAATAAAAAACTCCAAAACTATAAATTTAACCGATTGTAATAGCATTAGCTGAATAAAATTTTCTAATAGGTCAGTTGGTAAGCGACCTGACTATCAACCCTCGATTCCCAGCGTGACTTGGTTCTGTGCTTATCCGATCTATCTATCTATCTATCGATCTAGCTCCTTTCCACTTCTGCATTTTCCTTAACTGCATATAAGTAATTCTCCAATTGACATATATCTGTGTTTTTTAAGGAGTGTACTCGTTTGATTCTTATCATTAATTGGGAATTCCGATAAAATTTTATATGACTGTGTAATTGCCACATGTCTATGCATATCTATCACTAAGGAAGTAGTTTGCTGGTTTACTAATAATCATTGAATCTACAATAATATCTATAATTACTTCTAACGCGTGCCTAGCATATATGTATGTATATGTAGCTTGTTTAGAAAAATGTTGTAAGCTTGCAAAGAATAAAAATAGCCTTAAGTAATAATTCTATAATAATATCTATAATTTTTTATAATGCGTGCCTAATGTATGTAAAGGATACGTTTCCTTAGTCTGTAAGATTGTTAAATCGGTAGTCTGAATAAATAAATAAAGGAATAAACGAACTTCAAAGGAGTGTTAATAAGAGTCAAAAATCAAACTCTATTTTCTCATATTCAACAACCACTATTTTAATTAGCATCTTTATAATTATTTTCTACCTAGAAAAAAACAAGGAAATAAAGCAAAGACCACTCAGGTGGTTGTTGGTCTTAAGGAAGGGCGGATCATATATCACACTACGCCGTTCTTCGTTCTACGATTTTAAGTTTCTCTTTCTCACAGAAATATATTTTCTAGCGTAATTTTGTGAAAGGTTTAGAGATAAGATTTCATATTTCGTTTAGTTCTATGTAAATCTCAAAAGTGTCCGGAATGAAAAAAAAAAAATTTTTTTTAATGCGGTGGTTTCTCTTTTCGTTCGAATATATATATATTTTTTTGTTACCAATCAATGCAAATTATAAAAGTTGCATGATAAAAGACTTGTATCAACGATTCAAAAGAAGTGGAAGGAATATCGTAGCTTAAAAATTTTTTTGCATCGCTAAGTTAAATGTAAAAAAGTACTTTTTATAAATTTATATATTCGTTTCATCTATTATTTCCTTATTTTATACAAATTTCTTCCTATGTGATAACCCATCTCGTACTAAATTACTGCCTACCCGGGTTGCCTAGGTGTATGCACCACGGATAAAAGCATTTTCGTTCAAAAGGTCTACCTATTATCCATTTTTTATAATTGTTTTCCTTCCACGTATCTCTAGTACATTTCTACTTTAAGTTTCTACACAATATTGAATATGCATACATCAAAAATTTGACACAAGATAATATTTTAATAATATACTGATTCCTTATTTTGCGCAAAATTCCCAGTATTAAATAATAACCCACGAATTATCATAAGAAAATTCATATGCGAACTTAAAAATTGAAAGTTTTGCTGTTTTGCATGAATGAATGTATTGAGGGCTATTCAAATTTCATTGTTCATACACATAATAAAATCGATGCCCAATTGCTTATTGCTCTATAGAATTCCCCTGGTATCAGGAATATTTGGTTGCATATATTAAAGCCATTGATTTTCTTATAAAACAAAAAACGTGGAGGAATGGATTTTTTTATCGAAGTCTAACGATTGAAAACAATGCCTGTGAATTTGATATTTGTTTTTTTCTTTTTAAGGCAGGGCTGCTGTGCTGTCCTGCTATAAGCCTTATAACCAAAACCTTCCTGTCCTCTTAATGAAGCGCATCAGATCTTAGTGAGGAAGTTTTTTCAACTCCTCCGTGGATAGAGAGCAGACTCAACCATATCCAGCCTGCTTCGACGAAGGCCGGACAAGCACACAAAAAGTGTTCGGTTGCCTCACGCTCTCCTTCCAGGCAGGACAGATATTGAGGGCTGTAAACAACTCTCATCCTTGTAAGATGAGCGCGAAGCGACCGGGTGGCCAGTGATGGTGCGAACCATAGTTCTTCCATATTTTATTCAGAGCCCCATGAGAAAATCAGAGATATTCCTATTTTGCCTATCAAGAAACGGTTTTGTGCACCAGCATCCGCTTTGATGAGAGACCCGATACGCGAGCTGGCAACGCCTACGGCACCTGTTGTGGATATACAACTTACCCACAGACGCCATAAAGGCTGCTGACTATCAGAAAGGATATCAATGTTCTTCCCCTTGATCACCATATCAAGGGCTATCTACGCTGCCATTGCGATCGCAAAGAATTCAGCCTGGAAGACAGTAGTGTGTCTTCCAAGTGAGTACTCCATCACAATGCCAGGTTCAGTAAAGTGAACTCCCACTGCCGACTCCTATCTCGTGAGAGAGCTGTCGTGAAAATTTTTAGAGCGGACCGGGAAGGCTCGATAAGACATTTCCCTCAGTCCATGATTCCCTTACAAGAAAACTCACAGAGACAGCGACACCCGAAACGAAGCTCTGGAGCCATTGTATCAAATGGCATACTAGCCAGGGGGTTTTCCATGTGAATTTGATATAACATAACATGAAGTAAATGTTCCATTAATGAATATATGCTAAATGCAAGAATCTATTGGTAGGCACTTAGAACCAGGGAAGAGCTGGCTAATTGCAATCCATACAGCGCAAATGTGTCCATGGTATATTAATTAGAAATCCTGTTAGGATATATAAATGTCCGTCGGTAATTACGTCCGAACTTTGCCAAAACAAGAAGAAATTGCAGAAGCGAATACAATTCTAAAATAGGTACACGTATGTAGCTGGTTTAAAGAAGGCAGTTCTCATATGGTTCCTTTAAATACATATTTTGTTGTCCTGTTTTGGTCTCCAAAAGTGACAAGGCAAAGCACACCATTCATCAGCATCCTGCAATGGGGACAATCGACTTTCGATGATTATCCCCAAAATTTTCCTGCACATCCCGCATGTATTTTTCTGTAAAATATAGAAAATGTTCCCATATAGAGTATTTTGTGGCATATGGTAGGCAATAAGTTCTGAGAAATTTATAATAACTCCTGGAAATATGGTCCTACGTACATACTGATATGTCCAGTATGTACGTAGGACCATATTTCCATGAGTTTATCCTGGGAAAATTATGGATCTGTAACAAAATAATGGGATGTCGCTGGGTAATATTGTTCTGTATGTAAATGGGGCAGAACTAACCATATGTGCGTTTTCAAGACAGATATGTCCTACTATGGCAGACACTCTGCAAAAAAGAAATCCTAATGTCGTACGGAATCTTATCTTGGCAAACGTACAAGGTACACGCACGGCGTATGTAAAGTAACAGCCATTTCTACGTAAGCTCGCAATGACATGTCATCACAATGGATATCAGTGCTCTAAGTTCTGTTGATCGCAGATTTTTCCGATAGCGGCTCATCTAGCCTGTAAATGTCCCAATTAGCGACACTTTCATTTCAAATTACTGATATATCCCGCTCTCTCTCCCTGGGTCAGTAACGGATGAAAAAAAAATGTATAGCGTTATCCATACTCTACCCATCTTATAAGTCTGGAATGATAAGTTACTGATAATTGTGACGCCACTATTGGAGGTATTCGGTTAATTTTTCATTTTTCATTGGTTTCGGATTTCCATTAAATAACTAACGTTACCATAGAAGTTTTTCACTCTTAATAGAAAGTGTAACACATCGTTCTTAATATACCCGCACCACTACTCTTCCGTAGTTTTCGTATCACTTTTGTTACACGTAGATTTACATGAAATGAATTTACATTACCAGTGCTTCACTTCAAATCAAACATTCCTGGAATTTATTTGCAGAGCACCATAAGGACAAACAACCTAATAACTTACTATCAGTTTATCTAATCTAAAACGGATCAACATATACGAAAATTTAGATTATCGTCTATGTATAATTCTCCTTGTTTTTGAAAGATATACTAGGCAATTTAAAAATGAAACCAAAAACAAAAAAAAACAAGTTAGTGTAGCATACGTAAAATGGAGTAAAATTTCAAAGTAATCAGAAATTGTTACTTTGATTAAAGACCCACAATTAACCCCGATAATCATATATATAATGAACTACACCGTAGCAAAATAATTTTGATGACATGTCTGGGCAATAGAGTAGCAAAACACGCGTGCTTCATGCTAGTTACATGTGGGTTGGCCCCATTTCGATTATCGCCTCGGCAAAAAAATTTTCGTCTTCTTCCTTCTTGCAAAATAAATTATCTTTAACAGCTGGGCTAACTGAAAAGGCAGTGCTCAGATTCTCCAAAAGCTTTAAAGGTCTTAAAATTCTCCAAAAAAATGTGAATACTAATTCTGTTAAAATCTCTTACTTGCTAAATTTAAAAGGCTAAGAGATCTCTTAAAAGTCTCTTCCGTAGAATCGGGGGGCTAATTTACATAGATCTTATACCCGTATTACGTGATATCAAAATCATCAGCAGAAACCCCACATAGGCTCATAAATAGGCAAAAGTTAGCTGATTGTCGTTATAGTTTCAATTCACGTATAACTACTTATTTTATCATATCCTTCTACGAAAAACAACTCAACGCTCCCAACAAATTAAAGTAGTTTGGAGCTCTGTTCCAAGCACTTTAATGTAAATTATGAATCTGTCGGTTTTGTACTCATAAGATATGATGTAACCCTTGATTTCATAAGTAAACTCGTAAAACTTCATCAAGAAGAGTGTAAATGAAAAGGATTTTACTTATGTATGGAGTAGATAAGAATTTGTAAAACTTTAACATCACAGCACAAAACAGGACAACGAACTAATTTCGTCCTGGCAGAACTACATTTGTTAACATTTATAAGGCAATCAAAACTCATGCTGCATTTGTCATTTTCTGAGGTTCGTTATTTTTCGGTTTAACAAAATCAAAATGATTCCAATAATTTAAATAGCATCTTCACAAGATAATATATATATATATATATATATACATATATACATATATATATAATACAGCGGGCTTTTCACATACAATGCAAAAGCAAGATTAGGTGGTAACGCAAAAATCCTAGATTTAATACAGAAAAATATATACAGGCACAGCAACCATCAGAATATACTGAAAACGTGACCTTACTATACAGATAAATCGATTGAACTGTCACAAACGTTATATGTCAATTATTCATTTAGTGCGTCACATCCACGAAGCTTCTTTTCTTATCTCCAAAGGACTTGGATGAGCCTAAGAGACTTTTCCAGCTGGCAAAACTGTCTGATTAGGTTTTAATTGAAATTCAGTTTAGAAGTATTTGTCACTCAGCATTAATATTGTGACCGTAAGCATGAATTCAATCAATTCATTGTGCAGGTCTACACTAGTATATTGAAATTCTGATTATTTGGTACAAATTTCAAATAAATAAAAATAAAAGCAAAGGTAAGAAAATTGAATTGAAATTAAGAACCAAAAATATCTGATGAATAAAAGGTTTAAAGGAAGAGAGCCTTAGTAAGTCTAAGGCTGAATTTATTTTATTAAACTGAATTAAAATTATGCGTTTATATTTGTAACAAGCTGTTTGAATTTACCAAGAACGAATTTGAATTTCTGATGTCCGAGGCTGTAAGAAGTATGTATGATGTCTTTTTTTTTAAAGAATAATTTTACATGGTAATTTAAAATTCAAGCATTGACTTGAGCTTTAAAACCAAACACAAAATTAATTAAAAATTATCTGCGTTTCATAATAAATGTGGACAGACCTAATTCTTCACAATTACAAAATAATAAATCTCATTTATTGAGATCATTAATATTAATCTTGTCATATAATTTTCCTAGACATCCAATATTATATGTATTATAGCGTAAAGCTACCAGTCGTCAGAAAATGTTCTCAAAATTAAAACATTCTTTCATTTTTAGGGTTCCGTACCCAAAGGGTAAAAACGGGAACCCTTTTACTAAGCATCCGATGTCCATCCGTCCGTCACCGGGCTGTATATCATTAACCGTAATAGGTAGACAGTTGAAATTCTCACACAGTATGTATTTCTATTGCCTCTATAACAACAAATAATAACTAAATTAAATTAAAGTGTGGCCCATACAAGAAATGTGTTTTTTGGCGTATACATAATGTTAAATTTTGTTCGATGGTACGGAGTCCGTCATAGTCATAGAATTTAATCAGAAGATAAAAGTCAACTTCAATTAAACAAATATTATTTATAATTAAGCTGTTTTCGAAAAAGAGCAGATTTTCCTTGAATCAATCAACTTAAGGTCTTATCTAAGGTCACCCATGGAATTTCCAGTTTTTGGCCACCTTGGAAGACTTCACAATAAGCCAAATGTGTCTGTAGATATAATATAATTGAAAGTAAGGAAATTATATGCAATAAATACTGTTACATTGGTCTTTATTTCATAGCAATGCTCCAACAATTATAGAGCCTCAGGGATTGGAAACTTTTCCTTAAACTTTTTTTGTTGTTGCCGGTGCGTGTTAGTTAGTGTTTGTATAGCGAAGGAACTCTTTTATTCTCCGCTAGAGTACAAGTTCTTGTACTTGGACTCTTGTCGTAGCTTAGATATGACACTGGTTCATGGACCAGTATCTTGAGGAATTGTGCAAGTGTTCTTGGACCGTTACACTGTTGAGCTGCTGATTACACTGCCTATAATTAGTACGGTATATGAAATAGAGACGCACTGAAAATAATTTTTAAGCAAAACTATCTAATCGTAATTAGATAAGAATTTTCTACCTGATTTAACTAACTTTCTAGTGGATTTTACTAAATAATTTGTATTTATTACTTTTTTGTTTTCAAAACAATACCCACAAAGATTTTATATTTTTGCCCTCTATAATTGGTTTTTTTCTTGGAAACTTTTCAGATTATCTTGGAGAATTTTATTTAAACAATTGGTTGAAATTTATAATTATATTGGTACAATTAGTTTAATTATTCATTTATTATTGTTTTCTTTTACTCGTTCTAATTAAAATAGTTGATACTGTTTTATTACCGGACTTTAATGTTATTACTTTATGTTATTTAAAAGGAATTATCAAAGAACACCATGTATTATACTTGGGTCTTTTTAAAAAGCCATTGAAGCCGAAGCACCATTTTATGGTGCACTACCAACAGTCATCAAAAGACTTGGACCTCTAAAAAGACTATGGACAATTCGTTTCGAGTCAAAGCATACAGAACTAAAATCATATTGCAATGTTATTACCTCAAGAAAAAATATCCTAGTTAGTTTAGCAACTAAAATGCAATTTAATTTTATATTAAGTCAGCGTTGTCAACCGAAACTAAAAGATTTTATTTCAGAATTAGGCAAAGAACTTGATTTTACTAAAAGGAACGTGCTTTATGAAAATAAGAAACATTAATAGCTTTCCGACGTACAATTTTAATAACATTTTGAGTTACAAACATGTAATATTTAAAAGTACGAAGTATAAATTAAGTGACATTCTTACACAAACTGAAACAAATAAGCATCTTCCTACTTTTTATCAAATAAATTATATTTTATGTCAAGGAGACGTCATTTTTGTTTGTAAAAAATTACTAAATGAGGAATATTTAGAGCATTTTAATTCATACAGTGTACATGAAGAAAGTACAGAATTTCATATTTTAGGCCTGAATTTCACATATTTCCCCACAAACATTGTAACTTTGCCAAATGGTTTACGAGTAGTTTGTATTAGAGCTCCCTTAAGTTTTTCGTAAAAGGTGCGAACATTTACAATTTTTGCATTGAAGTAGTAATCTGCGAAGTTTTATAAATTCCAGAGTCAGATTATTCAATTTGCTCTATATCAGAAAAAACTTGTTTAAATACATTTCTTTTTATATAATTTTAATTTAAGCATAGTTTTTCCTTTGAACTGATTTTTATGTTTATTTTTATATACAATCAGAAACATTGCGTTAAATCTGTTTGGTACCTGAAATAAAAATTTGTTCTAAAACTAAAAATTTCTTTTAATTGTAGTTCGTGAAACTTTTAAATAATAACTAAAATCCTTTATGAATGCTAATTTCTTCACCTAAAATAGAAAATAATCAAGGACCTTTTATAATTAATTTGCAATATTGCACAAATTTATTTAGAAAACTATACCAAAAGAATGGAATTGTTTTCCAATTAAATTGCAATATTGCGCAGATTTTTTTAGGTAAATATGCCAAATGATGGGAACTGTTTTCTGATCAAATTGCAATATTGAACTAATTTGTTTAGATACCCAAGCAAAAAGATTATTTTGTTTTTCTAATTGAATTACATTCCTTTGGCCCTTATTTTCCTGAAATTTAATAAAATTTCTTATTCCAATAACATATGTTTTAGAAAAAATTTCGATTTTCTCAGTTAATTGTGCAAATAACAATAGGTCTTTAAACTGAAAACATCAGTTAATAAACAAAAATATATTTGAATTTTCAACTAAAGTTAAAAGGCAGTGATTTTTATCGTTAGAAAATCAACTAATTGCTCTTAGCATCTTTTTGAAATTAAATTTCGAAGCTGAAAATCAATTAAAATGTTTACATGAAAGTGCCCGTATTTCAGTATATATTCGCTAAGTATTTTTTTTCAGTGCGACACGTATAGTAAAACCACAATTTTCTATTGAAAATCAAAACTTAATGAATGCTTTATTTTCCATTATCGGCTTTTTATATGATCAATTTCCTGATTATTACAAATAAGCGATTGATTGCACATTTTTAGTCGCGTCGGAAAGAATTTCAGACGAAATTTAATACTGCTAAAATATTATTTGTGCGAAAAAATGCTGATATTTCCAAAGCGAGTGAATTGAACTTATTCACAATTAATAGAATTTTTTATAATTGCTGATTATACAAAATTGTTGTGAAATTTTGAATTTAAGAAATGCAAGAATTCAAAAAATTGAACAAATTGCATTATGACTAAATTATATGGAAATTATTGCGTGGAATAAATTTGTTGTAGTATGTATGTATGTTATGCTGCCTCAACACATAGTATTAAACAAGTAAAACAGTTAAAAATGGCCTAAAACCATTTTTTAAGATACCCTAGATGAATGCCCGGATGTATTTTCGTATAGACACCACTCTATGTAAATTTCAGTCGTTTTTCGGATATATTTCTAGAACGATTGATCGGAGAGTAAAAATAGTTATAACAAATTTCATAAAATTTAGTATTCATCTAGGACTCACCGTTTTCACAGTAAACAACCTCGATTTTTATATGGAAACACTAAAAAGAGGCTGCTCAACTATGTTATGAAAACGCTGTGTCAAAATATATAGGGTGTCTCAGACTAGCATGACTGCATTTTGCCAAATGATTTCTCTTATCCAGACAAGTAAAAAATTGTATGGCAGGAGGGGGGTTAAAATGTCACTCTACCGAAATAAAGGGCGATTAGTAAAATATGCTATTTATTCATTAAACACCCTATATGTTGAAAAGTAAAGTTTATACGGGCTATTTTAAGATCGCGTTGTTTGCAGAACTTTAAGGTCATTCCTATGAATTTTAAATCACCTCCGTAGCCCTCCGCACTCAGAACCGGTTAAGATGTTATTAGCTTTTAACCTATTCCGCTCACAAATAATTTGTTCCCTTAGTAACTGAAAACAAGTCATTTTAAAAAAAATGTCATCTAAACTCTTTGTAAACCACAAATTCCACTGTGTTTATTTTATAATTTTGTAAATTTATATAAAATAAAAAATAAAAAAAATCTAATATCGGTATGACCTGAATTGGTTAAGACTAATAACTCCTTAGCCGTAACGGATAGAAGATAAGTGTAATAGGTTAAATTAAAAAGGAGACCTGGGCTTTCGAAATTTTGTAACAAAATGTATGTTAGTAGGACTATTTTTAAATAAATAGTGGAAAAACATTTACAGTACGAAATTTTGAATTTGAAGCGTAATAACTCTGGAGAGGGTGGTTTAACATTCATAGGAAAAACCGTAAGGCTCTTCATACAATGCCATCTTAAAATAGACTTCATACGCTGTATATTTCAAGATATAGTGTGTTTAATGAAAGAAGAGCCTATTCTACTAATCACCCTGTAACATTTTACCCCCCCCCCCCCCATGCTGCCACATTATTTTTTACTTGTCTGGACGAGAGAAATCAATTGGCAAAATAGTCATATTAGTCCGGGACACCCCATATAGTGAAAAACGAAAATTTTGTATGGCAACCCTTCGGACGAGTTGCCGGATATGTCTCAATTTCGAATTTAAATTTATTTTTCTTTAAATCCAGTGCCAAATTTCAGCTCTCTAACTACACGCGTTCATGAGTTATAGAAGGGCAGACGGACGGATGGAAGGACGGACAGAGGGACGGATATGTAAGAATCAAAATAACTTTTAACATAATGCTCGAGTGTACAATCCATTTTGATCTACTATTATTATTTTTATGTGTTACCAATGGAAAGACAAACTTTGTATAGGTACCTTATGATTTTATCATCTAGGGCAGGGCTTCTTAAACTATGAAACGCGACCCCAAATGGTTTCGCTCAGGTAATAAAGACAAAAAATAGGTCAAACTTCGGAAAAATTCCCCATCTGTCGCTAAAAATGTTACACGGGGTCAAAGTTAAAAAAAAAAACGGTTTTTTGCAAAAATCTAGTTAACGGTGACATTTATCGAAAAAATAGTAGTTATCAAATTAGCAACTTATAAATTACATACAAAAAACATGG
The DNA here is from genome assembly GCA_963924295.1 of Dioctria rufipes. Taxonomy (NCBI): domain Eukaryota; kingdom Metazoa; phylum Arthropoda; class Insecta; order Diptera; family Asilidae; genus Dioctria; species Dioctria rufipes. The sequence goes on from OZ002740.1 coordinate 247,750,051, forward strand.
TGATACATTTCTCAGAAGACTAACAGTTTTCGAGAAAATTCGATTTAAAAATTTCTAAGGTACAGTACGGACTCCTTAACGGTATAGTATTTGTAATTAAATGTTGAATGCGGCTTAAAATATTGGAAAATTTATTTACGTGACAGTTTCAAAGTCCATAACAATATAAGCTAACCCATATACAAGACACAATAATGTCGACCTTACTCCATAATGGGTTAGACGAAGAAGGCCTTGAGGACATGTGCTCGTCTCTCTTTTGTCAGAGTATAAATTTGTTTATACCTGCTTTATGTATGGGTCGATTTTAAGTATACGAACGAGCTAACGTTAGTATTGTGATATTTCCTTGTAAGCGAACAATTATTTTTCAATTATTTTTGTATAAATTAAACAAATTATCCAAAAATATTAGAAGTTTATTTTATTTGTGATAAATCTTTGCTGGAAGGTAAAACTGTTGTTGTGGAACGTGGACTTGACACGCTGATAGAGTCAAATGTTGAAAAGATAAATGTTTACGAAATGCTTTATCTATAGTAATTAATGTAGAGTGCCGTAAAGATTACACGCGGAAATCAAGCATATTGGAATCAAAAAGACAGTGAGATGAAGCAAGCACAATGTCTTCACAACAGAATGCGTTCCAGTGAACCACGCTTCCTATTTACAAATTCTTGTATTTTTTGCGGAGGAAAAAGAAAAGAAAAAATGGATAAATATTCGCCGTAAAATTCATTGTATCTCGACGCTATCTTTTAAGAACTCCGTTCTTGAGATAGCAGAAAAGCGAAACGATGACACCGCTAAGGCCGTTACATGACGAACTATTTGCTTTTCAACTAAAAAATTTTTTTAACTCGTTGGATATACATGTAATTACTTTTTATCTCTGACAAACTGTTTCTTTCTTAAAGACTGGAGGGAATACCTTTTCTTTAACTTTTAATTATATAGTCAAATTCTCTGATCTGCAGAATCCAGCGGGCTGATCAGTAACAAGCCAAATTTCTAAACTACTGAACAACCAAACCCAACTAAACCACACTACTCACTCTTTTTTCTGTTCACTGACGGATACAAATATTTTGATGTTTTTCAAAATAATTGGCATACTTTGACAAATGACTTTTGTATCGATATGACGTAGTAACTCAAAAAGTTCCATTCGAATCGGCCATACCTTGTTATCTTTGTATCATGGGTGAAGATGTAGACTTGTTAGTAATATTGACTGATTGATAAAATCATTTATTTTTTAAAACCTGAAAAAGCAAAAATACAAACAAATATTTATTATTCACAAAGCTTAAGCATGTATCCCAAGTGTAAAAACCATATTTATATTTTTACATGCAATGATCGGTTACGTTACTACATCAGCTACTTTTCGCAAAGGTAAAATTAATGTGTTCAAATAATTAGAAAATAATAAAGAAATAATTAATTAATTACACTAATGTTTTTGCCAAAAACGAATGCTCTCCCGATGTGATCTTTAATAATGGCATCCGTTTTCTGCTGCCTATGTATAAGGCACCAGTAAGAGAAGTGTCTATTGATAATCAGAGCCGGGCAATACTTAATTAGAAAAAGACTTAAGTACTACTTAAAGTATATATTCCTTACTTAAGACTCATTACTCAAGACTTTTGAAATGCCTCTACTTAGTACTTGAACATAAGTACTAGCATCTATTTACTTGTACTTTAGAGTTAGTTTTGTACGCAAGTACCAAGATTTTTACTTAGGTATTTCTGAGTCTATTATTATTATTCGCAGAAAAGCAAACACAATCTCTAGCGCAACTCCTTTTTTGTTGAGTTTTAAAGCACGCAAAGAACTGTCAAAGAATATCCCGCACTCAAGCGTCAAGGCAGAACCTCAGACAAACTAATAACATACAAACAAGACTGGGCAAGTAGAACAAAAACCAGTAACGTCTCGCTCGAATATAAAATCGACGATGCCTCCACTTGATGATATAACCAATGACTGGTATAATGTGGACTGACTACGTTCATAGAAATACACTGCAGAAAGTAATCAAACTTCTATATTGTTGACTCTTTCGGCCTAAGCACCAACTGAGAGAGAACTGAAAACAAATAAATTAGTGGATTCGTCGAAATACATGATTTTAAATAATTTATTTAGGGTTACTACTGATATAAACTGTTTTATCAAAGACAATATATTCATTAGATACGCAGAAGAAATTCTGAATGTTTTATTAAAATCACCTTCCGAGCTGCGTGTATACTTTTGCAACGTAAAATAGAAAAGTAAGCAGTCCATATTATATACGTCAGTGGACATAACCAAGGGTAAGCAAGCAATGCCCCGCTCCAATATAAAATCAACGATGCCTCGGCCTGATGTAGGTAAGGCCTCAATTCTTTCTTAGAAATTTACTGGACATTTTTTCTTTAGAATAGTTATGCATTATTGGAGGCGATAATGGGTGCTTGGGTGGACCTGTAATAGTTTTTATGAGTGTTGCAATGAAAGGTGAAAATTTTACTCTACCTGCAGCGTCCAAAACTATAAAAAAACTATAAATAGTAGCCACTGATTCTATACATATTATAGTTTTCAAAAGGTATTTATTACTTAATATCTATTAACACAAACTTCATTATATCACTGCCAACGTACTATGATTCTAAAAAAATACTTAAAAAAGTACTTCAAAAACACTCAGTACTTTTATAGACTTAGTACTTAGTTACAAGTACTTTTCATACATGCGGTACTCCGGTACTTGTACTTAAGTACTTTTTCTTTGGTACTTGTCCATCTCTGTTGATAATCACAGATATTTAACGTTTATGAAATTAACATAACTTAAAAAAGCTGTGGAATTATCTTCTCATCCGTCAACATCTAGTGCTGCTCGGAAACGTTTGTAATATATCGTATTTAATACCAAGTGCAAGTATGGCTTGGCAACGAGCTTAGCCCTCTAGACTTGGGATGGAAATTCCAGGATCAAATTTTGGAGGAAGTTAAAACGCTCCTGATACTTTGCTAAACTATATTTTTTTGTAATTACACCACGAGATGTACCTTAAACTGTGATTGCAGAAAAGTTTGGTTATACTGTTCACCAGTTTGTGGTAATTGTCATGGTCAGGACTATTTAAATGTTTCACCTGATACGTTTCATGACGTTAATAATGACGAGCCTGCTGAAGATGTAGATCAATCGGGTTTCTTGACTGAAACTATGGAAATACTGGAAACGGAAGCAGAAAAAGAAGAAGAAGGTAATGAAGAGATTGAAATGAAATCTAAAGAAGAACCATAATTGCTCTGATCAATAAAAGAGGAATTATATAATTATTTTATAATAATTGGTGTTATTAAAATAAAAAATTTTTTAGTCTGTATGTAATTTTCTAAGCTACAAATTTGATATATGATTTTTTCGATAAAAGTCCCCGTTAACTAGATTTTTGCGAAAACCCGTTTTTTTTTTAACTTTGACCCCGAATTAAATTTTGAGCTGTACATGTATCGATAGGGACTTTTGGTATATTGTTTAGAACCATGAAAGCAAGGTTCATGCAAAAATTCAGCTTACCCCTATTTATTCTACTGCAATGTCTCTATTTCTTGTATTATACTGAAGCAGAATCAACTTCGATTGTAGATAGGAAAAAGTTAAAGTTCAGATAATTTAAAAAGCAAAAAAACAAGCAAAGTTGCAAACAGATTACAGATTGTATTAACCTTTCTATTTCTGATTTTGTTACCTATGTATAGAATACAAGATGTGCTGCCTACACGCATATATTCTTTACATGGACCCAATCACGTCGCTGCACGCAATATTGCTCATTTCGGAGGAGTACCTTACAAATAATCTTAGTGGGAGACATATCTCCGCCTTTACATAAAAAGTACATTATACATCACGTGCTTTAATCGAGAAAGAAGAACTGAAATTGAAATACATGAATATTTTTTATGATGGAAATATCTCCTTCCATTTGTAATTCAATTGAATTATTCACTCTGAAAAGAAAGATTTCGTCAAGAGAGACTTAGTACTTATTTACAACTATAGAATTGATATATTGCTTTACAACCGGCACATTAGTAATCTTTATTTCACCCTAATTGAATATATATATAATGAAAATCTACGGAACATGCTAGAATTAGAAATTGCATGTGTAGTTGCTATTGGAATTGTGGATTTACAAGAGATATACGTATGTAAGATTTATTAGATTCAAAAGGATAAACAGAAAGGATGTTAGATATAGGATGTATAAGTTTTATATACATTAATTACGGTCTTGTGAATATCCTTATATAAAACGAAAATTGTAATGTCTCGAACGTTTGAATGTTTGAGCTGCGTATTAATTCTCTCGTAAAAAGGTTAGTTTTGCTTACCATGAAATGATGCCATCGAACAGCATTTATTAAAGTTTCTGTTCGAACACTTCTGTTTACTACAATATAGCAAGTTTTACAATTTAATTGAATAGTTGAATTTAAATTTAGGGAATCATAGCATAATTAGTAGGCTGTGAGGCGAATTGACACATTTGAGTATTGATGAATATAATATAAAATAAATTAAAAATATATGTATATGTACATATATAATAATAATCAAGATTTATTTACTATTTTTGGAAAGCTGAGACTGGAATTTCTTTAATTAGTCATAAAACATGAACTTGAATTGTAGGAAGTGCGAGAAGGGTTTCAGCAGAAATGATTTGCAATGCAGTGGTAGAAAAAAATAATAGTATAGACCCCCTGCCTAGCCACCACGAAATGAAGCCTACGGCGCAGGGCATTGTCGTAAACCTAAGAAAGGAACAATCCAGTTATGCAACAAAAAGAGATCTTAAAGAATCTCCGGCCGGGTGAATGAGTGCTCCCAATTATTACGCTTAAAAAACATTAGTAAGGGGGGAGTTATTATAAAGTCGGACAGCCAAGTAAACAACATAAAAATTTTTGAATCCATTAAGAGCAAGCTAGGTGATGAGTACGATGTTTATATAACCAAAGAGAGAGTTCCAAGACTCATTATTGCGAATCTAGAAAATGATTATACAACGGAGGAACTCCTACCTAAGCTAAGGAAACTTAACTACTCTATAGATGACAAAGATATGATCAAAGTTGTACACACCAGGAGAAACGGTCGCATTGGGAAATGGAGAACTGTGGGACTACATACAAAAAAATGGTCAATCAATATATAAATGTAGGTTGCAAGGGCAAGGCGCACAGTGCGGGCAAATCTAAGCCCCACTCAGCTGATAGTAGTATCTGCCGGGAGTAACTGAAGAAAGTTGATTTTGTGCAAAGATTCACGAATGTCAGGAGCTTACGGAAAAAGTTATATGAAATACAAGCGCTTATCATGAAACAGCAACCAGTAGAAATCTTGTTCTAAATGAGACTTGGCTTTACTCAAATGAGGTGCAATTTTACCATCTACCAGATTATATTGCTGTGTTCAATTGTAGAGATGACTCCAGAAGTGGGGGTACTGCTATTTACAAACATAAAAGCCTGATTTACCGTGTAATTTTGAATGACTGTAGATTCAATACTACCATTATATGTGATAGAAACTATAGATAAAAGGAAGTTAAAAGTGATGACCATGTACAGGTCATCCAATGAAAACCTGTTGGATTACATGCAGCACCTTGAAACATTGTTTTCCACATATAAGGGTGTCATTTTCATAGGTGATACCAACATTGATCTCCTTAATGAGAATAGATTAGCTACTGCATTGCAATGCATGACCTCAGCTGGCGGTTTCTCCATTGTCAATAGTGTAGATAAGACCAATTATTCAAGGCAGGATGCGCATACACGTACGATCATTGATCATTGCAATTCGGATTTGACGCGATTTTATAAGCTGCACACTTCTCTACATGACACTGCTATCTCTGATCACCGGCTTTTAGCTGTTCAGATTTCTACTAGATGTGCTGCTAAGCCGCGTATGAAGACAATATTAATACATAAAAAACAAGGAAATGTATAGGTCACATCATACCAAATTATTAGCGGAACATCAAAACCCATCAATTGAGACCATAATAGAAATTAGAGAAGCGAAGAATAATAGTACTACCCATAACAAAATTAGAACCAGATCCAATGTACGGATAACGGATGATATTATCATGCGGATGAAGGAGCGAGACGTATTTTTTGCTCGGATGAAGGCAAACCCAGGTGATCTGTGCTTAAGGTCTGACTATAGGAGAGTGCGAAACATGCTAACGGATAAGGTAAGGAGGGCCAAAGAAGATTACATAAATGAAAAAATTCTGCAGGCTGGGAGGGATGCAAGAAAGTTGTGGCGGGCCATTGACAGTGTGATCTTAAATAAGGATAATTCTCAAACGGCGAGTCACATCCTAGAAACCAATATCAATGGATCATTGGTATCCGATGCTGAGGTTTTGGCGGGGGAGTTTAACAGCTACTTTAATATGTTGGCTCGCCGTCCAAAGCAGGATTCTGTCTGGGTCTCCGGTGGCAAATAAGCTGACTTTGAATTCGATGTATATGATCCCTACTACTACGGAAGAAGTGGAAGGTGTAATTCGCAGCTTGAAAAGACAGGCGGCTCCAGGTTACGACGGCATCAGGGTCGAGGACATTATGGACGCTATTGACATCATCAAGATTCCTCCTATTCATTTGATAGACGAAACAATGCGAAGCGGTATTTTGCCCGACTGCCTAAAGAGGACAATTATCGGGCCGGTATTTAAAGGTGGTGACCCCAGGGAAATGACCAATTACAGACCTATAGCTCTGTTATGCAGCATAAGTAAAATCTACGAGAAATTTATCGAGACCAGGATGAGGAAGTTTGTTGAAACGAATGGAGGTTTTGTTAAAAACCAGTTTGGTTTTCTGCCACGGAGTAACACGCAATTGGCCACAACTGAGACATTAAATAAGATCAATAACTATTTGGATAATGGCTACTATGTAGGTGCAATCTTTTGTGACTTGTCAAAGGCCTTTGACACTGTTCACCACGGTCTGATGCTGGATTTTTTGAACACGCTAGGAATGACAGACGTATTGCGTAGTTATTTAATGGAGCGGGAAGTTAAACCAAGGCTCGATGGTGTGACTAGTGAATCTTTAGTGACAAAATGCGGTGTTCCCCAGGGTTCAATATTAGGATCGCTTCTTTACTTGTTATACATTAACAACTTGCAGTACACGAACCAATGCGGCGAGTACCATGTGTATGATGTGTATGCGGATGACACCAATATTTTATGTAGGGCCTCAAATGCGGATGATCTTGAACGTTTAATGCATAATGACCGAAAAGTATTTAGCAAATGGACTGCTGGGAACATGTTAATGATTAATGAGAGTAAGACCAAATATAAAACAGCATATAGGGAACTAATTTTTAGAAGAAATGTTAACCTGCAGAGGCGGCATGTTGCGAGCTTAATTTACAATGCACACTTTTTATCGCGCATTCGTTATGGCATTATAAATTGGTCGCATTGTACGATAGGCTTGAAAGATGATATAAGGATATTAATGAATAGACCATTAAAAACGCTATACCGGCTGCCATGGGATACAAGTTCTCTGTTTGTCTATCAGTTTGCATGCCAATTTACTTTGCAGCAAGTAATTGAAAAGGCGAAGTTTATGTACAGCATAGTAAATAGGACTATACGGTCAAATCTAGCAGTGGAAAAACATCAGAATATTCATGAACACATCAGGAGAAATAGGAATAATATAACACTAGGCAGGCAAAGAACTGAAAGAAGATGACAGGGGCTGTTAACCACGGCTGCAAAAATCTTTAATGCTCTGCCGGAGGATATCAGGACTACTCCGACACTACTACTATTCATGAAAAAAATAAAGAAATTTTTGTTGACCTAGTTTTCGCATTTACTGCAACTCACGGCATTTTACTGAATATATTTTTTTGTTTTTTCTTATGTTTGCTTATCCAATTCCTAATTGAGGACTGGGTCTCTGGAGGTATGATGGTCCCATTTTTTTTGTGTTCCTGCTTTGCTGATGTGGCCACTGTTTTCTTGTGGTCTCTGGGAGCAGCTGTAATTCAATTGTGACCGATTCTCCCAACTTTCATACCAGCCTTGCTGACAGAGTGGGGAGCACTGCAATTATACTAGAATTAGACTAGAAATTTAAGAGACATTGTGTTTTAAAACCTGTTAAATATGTGAATGAATGAATAAATAAATAAATAAAAAATACTTAAATTAGTAGAAATACCAAGTTGATAGAGCTGAAAAAAAAATATTTTTGTCGTGAAATAATCTTGCGACATTCTTTATCGTCTTACTTTTCTCTAGACTTTTTCTGTAAATACTGCGGCATGAATATTATTGTATAGTAAAGAAGCCATGTTCTCTTTCATAATTTTTATCACAACTTTTGTTAATTGTTCTGTCAGCAGTCAGATTGCGCATGAGTGTTATTTTTTTATATTTTTTTCATCTTACCAAAGAAATTTCACTTTCGACATAAGTTTGGACCAGTTACAATAACCTTTGATTCCAAATTATTTATTTCTCTTGCGTTCTGAATTTAATATAATATTATCCCTAAAAATAGCTGCTATGCATAACTGATTTCACAGCTTAAAATTTATCGGATTTATGGGATGTATTAAAACACCTCATAAAATTGCAAGCTTTATTGCTTTAAAAACTAATATACAAATGTGAACTATAGAAGAGCATGCGCAAGAAGACAACTTGGAAGCACTGGCATGTATAACATAGACTGCTTGATCTTCTATTTCATATGGGTCCACTTTTGTTGACAAGGTTGTGAAAACTATCTTAGTTTCAAATTTCATTTTCGCTTTAGCAGTCATTTCACAAGCTCAACAAATTCCGAATATATTCAAAATTATTATTTTTATTGGAAGCTTATCTCATATAACATCAAATATTCCTTAAACTCGATTTTTAAGCAAGTTTTATCTGTCTACCTCTAAAAGTAATTATGGGGGACAGAGAAAAGATTACAATTGTTGTATTGCCATAGAACTTATTATTTCAAGTTCAGTGGAATTCAGACGTTAGACCAAAAAGAGACAACTATAGAAAAGTGATCCCAGGATAATGTCAGTGGTGCCAGCGGTCGATGTTATACATGTCAGTGCTTGGAAGTAATTAAAATACAAGATGTCTGACTTCAATAACTATAGTTGATTTACAGCGGTTCGTATTACAGTTCAATGTATCTATGTAGGCATCAGAGCTGGGCAAGGTCCAAAAAAAAAGTACTTAAGTACAAGTACGGAAGGCCTGAGTACTTCAGCGTAAGTACAAGTACCGAATGTATGAAAAGTACTTGTAACTAAGTACTAAGTCTATAGAAAGTACTGAGTACTTTCAGAAGTACTTTTTTAGAATCTGTGTACGTTGGCAGTAATATATTGAAATTTATCGAGTTCAGTTAATAGATATTAATAAATCAATACCTTTTGAAAACTATAGTTTTTATAGTAACTAGTGGCTACTATTTATAGTTTTTCATAGTTTTCGATGCTGCAAGTAGAGTAAAATTTTCACCTCTACTTGCTACACTGACAAAAACTATTAGAGGTCCGCCCAAGCACCCATTATCGCCTCCAATATTACATAACAATTCTAAGAAAAAAATTTTCAGTAAATTTCTAAGAAAAAATTGAAGCCTTCCCTACATCAGGTCGAGGCATGGTTGATTTTATATTGGTGCGAGGCATTGCTTGGTTACCCTTGTTTATGTCCACTGACGTATATAATATGGATGGACTGTTTACGTTTCTATTTCACGTGGGCACAATTGCTTGTGTCAAAAAGAGTTCTTACGTCGGTGCCAACATTGCAAAAATCATTGGCAGGAAGTAGAAAAAGTGAGCACGCAGCTCGGGAGGTGATTTTAATAAAACTTTTAGAAATTCGCGTATCCAATGAGTACATTGGTTTTGATAAAACAGTATTTGTCTGTAATAACCCTAAATATTTAATTTGAAAAAACTTATGTCGACGAATCCACTAATTTATTTGTTGTTTTCAGCTCTCTCTCAATTGGTACTTGGTGCTTAGGCCGAAAGAGTCAGCAATATAGAAGTAAGCCCACTTTTTGCAATCCATATTATACATGTCAGTGGTTATGTTATCAAGTCGGGGCATCGTCGATTTTATATTCGAGCGAGACGTTACTAGTTTTTGTTCTACTTCCCCAGTATTGTGTGTGTGTTATTAGTTTGTCTAAAGTTCTGCCTTGACGCGTGAGTGCGGGATATTTTTTGACAGTTCTTTCCGTGCTTTAAAACTAAACAAAAAAAGGATTTGCGCTAGAGACTCAGAAATATCTAAGTAAAAATCTTGGTACTTAAGTACAAAACTAAGTCTAAAGTACAAGTAAATGGACGCTAGTACTTATGTTCAAGTACTAAGTAGAGGCATTTCAAAAGTCTTGAGTAATAAGTCTTAAGTAACGAATATGTACTTTAAGTAGTACTTAAGTCTTTTTCTAATTAAGTATTGCCCAGCTCTGATTATCAATAGACACTTCTCTTACACGAACGCCGTCGAGGAGGTGTCCGGTAGTTACCACCACTCCCTTGCCAGTAACGAGCGATATGTCACCGAAAGGAGTACGGCTGCTTGGAATTATAATTTTCACCTAGACAAAATCATAAGATCTGTTGTTTAGTTGCTATTGCAGTGTTGCTTTTCTCATTCAGAATGAATTTTTTTCAATCCATGTCGTTTTCCCTCATTTAAGCAGAACGATTTTAATTTGTATTCGTGAATGGGTTGCTCACAATTAGTACGAGGTGGTAATAGTTGAGTTTAAGTTACTTTTGTTGGAAAATGGCTTTCTTTTTAATAAACAAACATTTTTACGAATTTATACTTGCTTTTATCCAATGGAAGAAATGTCAAACACAATGGTTCTGTTTCGTTCCCTTTCTATGAGCACTGAATTAAATTATGACATCGTTCTGTCGATTTATACAGATTCATTCAGAACGAGAAAAGGAACGCAGCATATTTCTGCATGTAGTAACTTATTTAGTTTGAACGTTAGATAATGTCGTTTCTGATTATGCTGTTTTTTTTTCGCCCAGCATAGTGTTTATTTGGTTAATGAGTGTAGTAGATTTGGTTACCCATAACACAACACTAGTTGTTTCAGTTTTTTCGGCTTTACGCTCTCATAAGGTTAACTAGATCAGTAGCTAGCATCGACTCCCTCGGTTATGATCTATTACCTATTACTCGAAATATTATATTAGTCTTAAGTGGAATATACTCAAATACATACATAGAATTAATTGACTCACGTGTTTTTCATTTAACCATAACAAATTGGCGACGAGGATGGTATATATTAAAAATTGTTCGCGAAAAATTAAAGCTTAAAAAATAAAATATATATCATGAGTGAAATAGTGGTTAAAGAGCTTTATGAATTGCTTAAATCTCAGAGAGATTGAGTCTATAATTTCTAACGAGAAAACATCGGAAAATAGAAATACAACACCAAAGTCAGGCTGAGCGTTCCAGTTTTCCAATAATTCGATGCCAAAAAATGCACGTGGAAAGCATACGTAGGTCAATAGGATCAATATTTCAACGCTTATAATTAAATATAAAGTAGTCAAAAATGCGCATTCTTTTATCGTAGACTGATCCCGAAACTTAATAGAAAACCTGCTTCAAGGCGAAAAAATCAACTCAGCTGCATATTGCGTTTTAATGAACTAACAGAATATTTTCCCGACAAAACACATGTACTGACCGCACGCGACAATTTTTTCAAATCTGGGATGAAAGAGGGGTAGAGCTATGCTGCTTGGGTGGCATACTTATGAGGTGCTGCTAGAGAATGTGCATTTTTATGTGAAAAAGGCGAGTGTAAACAATCGTATTTCGATAGCATGATACGCGTCGTAGCAAAACCCTCGAGAATACTTCCCAAGCCATGAAACAGAAATCTAGATGTGTGCGTTCGGAGTCCGTTTTCTAAAATGTTCTATATTGATACTTATGAAAAAGTGCTAAACATTGGCTTTATGTATGCCACAGAACCTAAACTACCATCCATACAGGAAAATAGTCTTCTAGTAATTTACAGCTTAATTCTTTATCTTCCGAAAGGCTACACTTCCTATATACCTACTTAACAAAATAATAAAATAGTTTTGATTACAAAGTAACCTTACCATTTAACACTCAATACATCTGAGCTCAGTGATAAATGCATGTGTGTATGTGCAGCCGGAGTCCGAATCTGTAGGCAGCTACATTCGAAATCATAAGCCCACGGCATGCCATGACGGCACAGCGACATTACAATGATTACTTAGCTGAGAATTTTTGTTTGAGAAATCGTAGTCATTTGGTTAAGATTAATTTTTTTAAATAATTTTGTTAGGAAAGGTATGAAAATTTTTTAACTGTTCGGAAGATAAGAAAGCAAGCTTAAGATTATCGGAACATCATTTTTCTGTATGAATAGTAGTTTAGGGCGGAGAAGCTATTCAAATCAAACTTTTGTCAGTTTTACATAAGAACACTGTAAGTAGTTTAGAATGTAAGGACTCCGATAGGCCTCGCATGTGGTAGGGAGGCAGTCTGTTTCATGGCTTGTGAAGTATTCTCGAGGGTTTTCGTCGTAGTCGTATTGCACACACCCAAAACCTTCGAGAATACTTCACAAGCCATGAAGGAGACCCCCCTCCCTACCACATGCGAGGCCCAGCGTAGTCCTTACATTCTAAAATATTTGCAGTGTTCTTATGTAAAACTGACAAAAGTTTAATTTGTATTGCTCCTCCGCCTTAAACTACTATTCATACAGAAAAATGGTATTGTGATAATTTTAAGCTTGCTTTCTTATCTTCCGAACCGTAATAAAACTGTCATACCTTTCCTAACAAAATTATTTAAAAAAATTAATCTTAACCAAATGACTACGATTTCTCAAACAAAAATTCTCAGCTGAGTAATCATTGTAATGCCGCTGTGCCGTCATGCGATGACGTAGGCTGGTGATATCGAATGTAGCTGCCTACAGATTCGGACTCTGGCTGCACATACACACATGCACAGCTGAGAGGTATTGAGCGTAAAATGGTAAGGTTACTTTGTAATCAAAACTATTTTATTATTTTGTTAAGGAAGGTATGTAGTAAGTGCAGCCTTTGGGAAGATAAGGAACCAAGCTGTAAATTACTAGAAGACTATTTTCCTGTATGGATAGTAGTTTGGGCTCTATAGCATTTATAAAATCAATATTTGGTACTTTTCCATAAGCATCAAGATAGAACATTTTAGAGAACGGACTCCGAACGCACACATATGGGTTTCTGTTTCATGGCTTGGGAAGTATTCTCGAGGGTTTTGACACACCACACGAGCCACTTCGGTCAGCCGCGCTGCAGAGAAATAATCCGAGCCTATCTGATGTGATAAACAACGCAGAAACTTTTGAGTCAACACAAAAATCAGTGCTAACCATTCGAGGTGAGAATTCGTGTTATGTGCAAAATATACGGAAGAAATAGCGACAAGGACAAATATCGCGAATACAACAAAAGGCCTTCTCGTTCGCATTCACGACAGTATACACAATTTAATTCTTCTTCGTGTAGTCAACGTACGAGTGTTATTCGGCGGTCGTGTCCCGGGTGTAATATTCGGCATAACGTAACATAGTGCCCAGTAAAACATGCAACCTGACCAATCTGTCAAGAAACATGACATATGCCATATGTGTGTTTAAAGGAAAATCTGTTAAACATTTTAATAATAGTTTTAATAGAGACACTGTGCAATCTATCGACGTGGTTAATTCAACCAAAAGCTGCAATATTCATGTCTGCTGACAAATTTCGCTTATTCACAGGCACGGTAATTCGTTTGTTGTGCCACTAACTGTAAATGATGTGCCGCTAATTTTTCAAGTAGACTCAACTTCAACTATATCATCGATTAGTTTGGACACATTTAAACAGATAGCTGAGCCTCAATTCAGAAATATTAATCTTAACCTCTGCTCATACGGAAATAAACCAGTGTCAGCAACTGTTCAATTTAACAACAAAATTATGATTTTAGAAATACAGGGTTTAGCAATAACAGGTGTTATTTTGATATTCAAAGAAAAATGCCATTTTTTGAGATAAATGATCGGCTCTTTATTTAGTTATAAAGAGGAAGGTATACCGTAAATAATAGGAAGTGGCTGCCCTATGTCCTCGATAGCCTCACGAATTCCATCTTTGAGGTATTGAATCGACGCTGGGTTGTTGGCGTATACCCTCTCTTTCACGTGGCCCCAAAGGAAGAAGTCGCAAGGTGTTAAGTTACAAGATCTCGGTGGCCAATTGTGATCACCTCTTCGAGAGATAACATGGTCCGGAAACTTTTCCCGTAAAAGATCAATGGTTTCGTTGCTTGTATGGCACGTAGCGCCGTCTTGTTGAAAGTAAACATTGTCCAGATCAATACCATCCAATTCCGGCCATAAAAAATCATTAATCATCTGTCGATAGCGCAATCCATTCACCGTAACTGTTGCTCCAGCCTCATTTTCGAAAAAGTAAGGTCCAATGACACCGCGGGACCATAAACCGCAAAAAAACAGTCACACGGTGAGGATAGAGAGGCTTTTCAACAATAACTCTTGGGAAACCATCGAGCTGGAAATGGGCCTCAGCACTCAAGATGAGTTTTCGATGGAATTCCGGATCATTTTCATGCATTTCAAGGACCCAATCAGCAAAGACTCGACGTTGTTGATGAGTTCTTGTGTTAACTGAACTTTATAAGCCTCTTTATGCAAAATACGGTGTAATGGCGTTTGTGCATTGCCTTAATCCAAATAACGACGAGGAATGGACAAACCTGGGTTTTCTCCAACACTTTCGGCTACAGCACCAATATTCTCGGCTGTTCTTGAGCGACGTGCACGGGTTTTATTTTTCACATCACTAACTTGTCCCGACAGCTCGAATTTTTCTACCAATTTCTGTATTGCGGTCCGACAAAGTGTTCACGACCCAAAAATGTTCGAGTTTTACGAACCGTCTCTGCCACATTTTCACCATTTTTATAGTGAATTTTAATAATTTCAATGCGTTGTTGAATCGTGTATCGTTCCACTTTTATTAATGGCGTAGTTTCTACTTATCAAATGTCAAAAAATGACAGTTCCAAAAGTGACATCTACCGAAATAGCGTGCTAATTAAAATCACACCTGTTATTGGAAAACCCTTTATTAGTATTGGATATTGAAGAAGGCAACAATATTGTGGGGGTTAATTGGTTTAATGCATTTGGAATTGAGATCAGCTATAATTAAAAAGTAGAAGTCAATAATGCAAGTTCTTCCATGTTATCCGCTTCTCATGTCAAATTTAAAGTGGATACATTGCTATAAAAATATGCCACAGTATTCGAAGGTAATTTTGGTTTATGTAATAATTTTGAAGCTGATTTTATCTTAAGGTGGGAGCTCAAGCGAAGTTTCAGAAGCCGAGGCCAATCTCGTTCGCATTTAAAGAAGTTGTCAAACAGGAGCTAGACGAACAGATAAAGAAAGGGTTTTCGAAGCCAGTCAAAACTAGTTAATGAGCCGCCCCTACTGTAGTCTTCAAAAAGAGCAATGGGAAAAGTAGAATCTGCTGAGATTTTAAAATTAAAATAAACCCTCAACTGTAAATAGAACAATTCCCAATACCCAGAATTGTGGAAATATTTTACAAGCTGCAAGGTGGGATTGGAAACTATATTCTCGTATAGATTTGTCTAACGATTATTTTCAGATTCATCTTAGGGATGATGCCAAGCAGTTAGTTCTTGACTATTAATACGCCGTTTGGGTTATATCATTATGAGAGCCTTCCGTTTGGAGTAGCCAGCGCTCCAGGAATTTTCCAGCGCTTGACGAGCATGGTAATCAGTGGTATGGATCAATGTACATTGTATTTAGATGACTTTATCGTCAGGGGCCGTATCGAGTAAAACATATACAAGATCTAGAGGAGCTTCTCCGTTGTCTGCAGAAATGGGGCTTGCTCTGTCGAGCGGGCAAATGTAAATTTTTAGAGCCACAAATAGAATATGTAGGTCACGTTATTGATGCTAAAGGACTTAAGATATCAGATAAAGGAATCAAAGCTGTTAAACACATGCCAACACCGAAAAATTTTAAGGATTTTCAAGCTTTTCTAGGACAAGTTACCTACTATATGATGTTCATTGACCATTTTTCAACTATTGCATTTTCAACTTAATAAGCTGACCAAGAAAAACACTCGTTTTTAGCTAAATATAGTAAAAAAAGGAGTATTAGAAAGCCGCCATCATTAGTTTGAGTTTTGTAAAAGAAGGGCGTGTGCATTTTGTAAATAAAAAGTTTGTTTTATGTAAAAGCCTGAAAAAAAATTAAAATCAGTAAAAAGCGTGTCCTGCCTTCGCCCGGTGCGGTCTATATACTCTAGGGTCTGCCCTTCTATCTGCGGGTGAGCTGAAAATCCTGCCTCACCAACACCTGATGCGCTTTATTAAGAGGACAGGAAGTTTTTGGTGAATGGCGTTCTAGCAGGACAGCATAATGGACCATTGTGGCCTCCGTCCTTGGGAAGGGCCCTTTAAGATAAATAAAAAAATAAAATAAAAAACGGAGCTTGACATCTCAGTCGGTCAGCTTTTCAATATCGGAAAACAGACATCAAACAATATCGGAACCCCAACCAAAATAAGGACTCGACCCAAGTCCATCAGTACCATCCCGTCCAAAATTTTGGCCATCTATTGAATTTTACAAATAAAGAAATCTGACAAATATAGGAAAGTGAAAGCTTAGCGAAATAAGTTGATAAACATGAGATTTATGTCGATGTCCATTATTATTTTAAGAAAAGTGGATGGATTAATAGTTGAAGATGGATATGTGATGCTCAATGACATTCAGTTGTGACATTTCTCATTTATATGTGCGCGTTTTCAGTGTAACTCCCCCGCTTTTTTGAGTATAGTACCAGGGCTGTTTGACGTACACTTTTTCTAGCTGTTCAGGTCAATGGAACTATTTCGGTGTAGCACAGCACTTCTGCTACAAAACGTGATCAATGCAAATCGGTATTAAACAGAATGTTTGACAGACATGGAAATTAAACTTAAAATGAATTTTGTTTGACAGCGTGTAATGTAGAATAAAATACGAACCCGAGCAAAAAATTAAGGAATGACTAAACTGAAGTTTTAACACCATTTAAAGTAAAATTATATAAAAAGCCTATACAGACTTTACCAAGTCACTACGAAAAATTTTGGCAAATGAAAAATCTAAAGGAGAATGTATTAGAATAAAAACCATTATAATAATCGTGACAGATAGGAAAAATTAGAAATGCCATAAACAAATAATTGCAACATGCACTAGAAATGAATTTGTAAAAACTAAAAGAGGAATTTTGACCTGTGCTTAAAACAAGAGAAATTAAATAATTTTGAATTGTGCTTAAAATAAGAGAAATTAACTAGTTTTGACCTGTGCTTAACATAAGAAATTAAAGAATGTTGACCTGTAATTAGAATAAGAAAAATGAAGTATTAAACTAAATAAAATGAACCATTCTTAACATATAACTTCATCACTACAAGTCGTTAAGTAAGTTTAGGTAAATCTAGTACAAAAAAAATGCTTCCATCATTAGTTTGAGTTTTGTGGATTTTGTTAAAAAATAAAAAAATTTTTTGTAAAAGCCTGAAAAGAAATAAATAACAATCAATATATAGCCTAGACATCCGAAGTTTTTTTGCTTACCCGATCACAAAGAATAAAGAAAAGGAAATTAATGGTGCCAAAATGTTACCATTGGATGATTTGGAGCACCTCAAGTAAGGCTTCCAAAGGGGACCCGGGCCCCGTTGCACCAGGCCCCACTTCAATATATTGAATTAACAGACTCATGTGTTTTTCATTTAACCATAACAATGAGCAATTTTGTAAAATCTTGTCATATTAATAAGCCGTGGGCCTTATTACCCTACTTAGCCTGTACTGTATATTCTCAATAAAGTTAAAAGTTACTATAAAGGATTATGATTGTGACATTAGTTTTGTTCTAAACAATAAAAACTGTCTCGATTTAAGAAAGATTTAAGAAATTTACAACTAAAGTTATTGGGGGCGTTATTATTCCCCTGAGAGTTAAAGAGGCGTACTTTTATTTTTACTGTAAATTATTAAAAATAACCGAATTTTGTTTAATTTCTTAGGTTTAGCAAGTTTAAACGGAATCATTATGCTGATTAGGTTTTGAAAAAGGTTATTTTTGCTTTGGGCCTTATTATACTGTGGTAGTTTAATAAGGCCCATGAAAAAGGTTTTATAAAACTGAATTATTTTTTGAAATACTCACTTCTTTTATAGGTTTTCTATTTTTTTAATTGTGAAAATAAATAAACTTCACGGAAAACTTATTTTTGTAATTCTATAAGATCAAGTACATGATTTATTGCCTTTTCAAATTGAATTGGCCTTATTTTCCGCGGGTACCTTACAGCATATTCAACCTTCGCAATATTTTATTATTGTAATTTTTACATGTTAGGCAATGATGGATATACTAGTTTCCTAGATATATTTGATCGTCAAACTGAATCTGAAACTTCTGAAATTGGTTGCCTGACATTAGAAAGAGGGATTAAATTCCCTTGTTCACCAGCTTACGCATTTGTACTATTTTCGCCAATGCCAGCTTCCCTTACATCGGTTGTTTCTACATTGCATTCAACATTACCTAATTTGTCTGACTCATCGTTAGTTGAATCTGTTACAACTTCACTCCGCGATGGGGAATGTTTTACCATGTGGGGATATATGGTTCCACCCTTCTCCTTAATTGATCTATATGCCTCTAAAATCTATCTTCTGCAACATTTTATAGCGTAAATGAAATTTGGCTGACCTTGTTCTCTAACAATATCTCCCAGTATCCATTTATGATTGTTTACATCCGAATAATCACGCACTCACAATTTGTCTCCTTTGCAGAATTTTGGTTTTTCTTTTCCCTTAAAGTTGATTTTTTGCTTATTTTCATTGCTTGGTTTCATTTTTTTCTAATAATGAAGGTGGCTTTCATAAATGGATTTTACGTAGCTCACACTTAAACATCAATTTAGCCAGAGTTTTCTCTATCGTACAATTCTTCGTAACTCGGTAGTGGAAAAGAAAACGATGTGCCATGCAATAAAATGATGACTTTTCCTTTTTGTCTTTACTTTCACTTAAAGATGTCTTTATTGCATTCTTATTTCTCCGAAGAAAATTCTCTGCTGCCCCATTTATTGCTTGATGGCCAGGTGCCCTAAGTTTATGAATGATGCCATTTAACTTATAAAAATCCCTAAATTTCCCTAACGTAAACTGTCTACCATTTGTCACTAAGTAATTCCCTTGGTAGCCCGAATCTTGAGAAAATAAACACTTGATACTCGTGGCTGCTATGATGGATCTCATTTTATACATTTTTGGAAATTTTTCAAATGAGCATGGCTTTCTTTAGCCACGTGGGAGCATAGGGCATTTGAGGATATGATACTTTGGGTTATCAACAGGAATAATAACGTAAAATACAGCCGCAACACGTGAAACAGACTGATTGCAAGGTCAAAGACGGGTATTCTGATTTTCAGTCCCGAGAAAAACAATATCGTAAATTGGCGATAAGGGGTATCCTCTTCGGAATGTCGTATTTACAGTAAAGGGGAAGTCCTGATTGTGCGAGGCGGATTAGCCAATTTCTAATCAAATAAATTAAAGGGTTTACTCAGACAGACCTGCCAGTATTATGTTTCCATGACCCATAGGTATAAAAATTTTATCTGATTACCAAATACGTTTGAAAATATGTAGTGGAAAAATGTGGGAAATTTAAAAAATACTGGAGCTGCAAACACTCTCGCTATGGATTGACGTTCTTTTTTTTTTATACATATATTACTTTATATAAAAATCTGTTGCCGTATATAGAATGTCGAATAAATCCTATAGTCTACTTTCAGTAGCCAAACTCTAATACCTAAAGTTAACTTGTAATAGCCCAATGACAGTGTTACCAAAGACATTTTGAAGAATAGTAATAAAAACGAATTGCCCACACTGAAAAGACAATTACATATGGCATATCGCTTCTGTGTTAAAACCTGCGTTTTTTTGTAATAATAAGATGGCGCTGAATAGGTTTGTACTAAAACATTTGTCTTCAGAAATGTTTTTAAGGCAGGTTTTGATATGTGTTTATTAGACAAGGCTGGCTTGAAATGTGTATTTAAAATTAAAATTACACTGAATGTAACGCAGCATCGTTACAGCTTCGTTCCCATGATGTTGTTTAATTTATCCACAAATAGCAACAGAAACGTGGCAAGCAATAAATTCGTCGCATTTACTGCAAGGCACAAGATGCTCAAGACAAGGTGTACTTATTTTCTAATCATTTAATATAATTAGTTGGCCTACAGTGGTATAGGGCCTCATGGATTGCGGGGTCCTGGGCACAGACCCAGAAGGCTCATGCGTAAAGATGGCACTGTAAATGACTCAGTCGCCAAGACTTGATAGCCTTCAAATAACCCACATAAATCTACGTGCACCCTATAACTATCCTCGTGGCTTGTTTGCAGGGAATTAAACCAGCTTTGGGTGTCAGTGGTAGATTCACACTGCAATATATATATTGTTTTTCACCCTTTTCTATGTCCTGATCCATTCTCGGCCACCGTACAAATGACATTGCTTAAGATTTTGTTTTTACTAGGCCCATGTGAGACATATGGAACTCTTCTAGGATTATTGATTGTAGCTTTGGAAGTATCAACACTCAATATCCGCGTCAGAAAATAATTTTCCTTTTTATACCATATATGAAAACTATAGGGTATACTAAGTTTGGCATTCCGTTTGCAACGCACAGAAATAATGATGGCAGAGTAAAATATATTGGACACCCGCACATAGTCTTGAAAGTAATGTCGATTTTTGCATGTCCGTCTGTACGTCCGTCCGCCCGCCCGTCTGTCTGTCTGTCAGTGCGCAAGATAACTGGATAACGCGTACACTTAGAGAGCTGAAATTTCGTACACCGACTTTAAAAAAAAAAGTAAAATTAAGTTCGAAAATGAGAGAAATCGGGAAACTCCTTCCTGGGGCACATGGTGTTTTCATAGTAATAGCAAATACAATTTCAAAAATGGAATAAATCGGGCAACCTCTTCTTGGTGATGCCATATAAAAATTTATGATTTTTACGCATACTGTGAAACCGATCAGTCCTAGACGGTCTTAATGCTTTTCAGAATGTGAAATCCTATAAATCGGTCATAATCATTTTTTCTGTCCGACGAACCATTCTAGAAATATATGTGAAAAACCAATGCAAAAGTCAAAATTTCTCAAATAGGTGACAATACGAAATTACATACGAGCATTCATCTAGGGTATCATAAAAATTGGTCTTTTTTGTTTTCTTGTTTAAGTTTGATATTGCCCCTAAGGCTGTGTTCCAGTAATTTTGTTAGTTTCGGATCATTTCGCGTTTCCCTTTTAATTGCCTTAAAATCTAAAAATGTTGTTTGCTGAGCAATAAAGTTTACATAGCATCCTTTCCCTGTACCGTCATTATCTTGTTTTTTTTCTCTGCTTTATGTGCACCAGTGTTAATCGATATAGTGCATCAGGAAAATTGTCCTGTCGTTTAAGATAAGTCAGTACTCACCAAACGTTTCAATTTAGATACCAGCGAGCCTGTAGGCAAGAACATTTACTATACGTGGGCTTGTGTCCTTAAAGTGAGAAAATTCATTTAAAATTAACCTAGACCTAGACCACAGATCAGAGACATCTAGCGCAAAAGACAGAAATCCAACATGCAACAAAATTATACAATTTAAGCCGAAAAATAAATTGAAAATTTTTAACGAGAATTAACTCTTTAAAATTGTTTTTCACATAATTGTTAAATATGCTATTTGGCTTTGTATTTCTGCAACCTTCAACGAAATATTGAAACTTCTCGTCGGTGAAATATCCAGAGAAAAAACAAGTACTAGTGGTAGACATTCGTATGAGTGCACTACATTTTTTTGACATATTTCTTGAAAAAAAAAAAATCAATACTTTTAAAAGAGATATATTATTTTTCTTTTGTAAGAAATGATTTAAATTCATTTTTGGCAAAATATTATTCTTATTGTCTATTTAAAAAAACAAAATTCCAATTTATGGTTAGACATACATATGAACGCACTTGTCACTTTTAAATAAAACAAATTAATTAATTCATATTTTTGGCACTTTTTTCATTTAATACTTAGTGTGGCCTCCTTTACTTTGAATGACACTAAATAATCGGTTGGGCATTGAATTTGTCAGATTATTTAGAATATCCAGGCCAATTTCGGACCAACACGTGCTAATGGCTGTTTTACGTTATCAAACTGACGTCCATTTGCATACACCTTGCCAGCGAGAATCCCCCAAAGGTTCTCAACAGGATTACAGTCAGGACTACAAGCAGGCCAGTCAAGCGTACGAATATTTTTATCAGAAAGCCAATCCTTGGTTTGCTTCGAAGAATGAATGGATGCATTATCCTGCTGAAAAACTACATCTTCCTCGTCGCAGCTATCCAGATGACTGATTAAAACGTCTTCCAAGAGATCTAAGTACATTTGGGAGTTCATTCGAGTAGTTATAAAACAGATTGGAAGCTTTTTATAGCAGGAGAATGCACCCCAAACCATAACGTCTCCACCGCCAAAATTACGCTTCGATATGACCACGTCATCTTTGAATTTTGTTTGAATTTTTTTTCATTAGAAAAAATTACTATTTCCCATTCAGATGGTCAAGACATGTACTTTTTGGCGAATTGTAATCTCTTCTCTCGTGAACGGGGTTTTCCTTTTAGTTTCGCCCATGCTATATTTGGCGAAGTCCTTAAAACACGCGCAATATGACGGGGTGTTACATTAAGTTCTAATTTGTCCTTAATTTTGTTCGCAGAGAACCGATTTGTTGTTGCCTAGTGTTGATTTTTCCTTTGTCACGCAAGGATAATTTTGTATTTCCCTTTGTTGTAGCCTTAACGCCATAGCCATTGCCTTTTTTTAAGAAATTCCTGATTGCACATTCAGATCGACCAAGTTTAGTAGCTATTTGCCTATTGGAGTAGTCTTCTTCTTTCAATAAATTGATAGCAAGCTGCTCCGCCTCATTGCTGCAAAAACAATGCTCATACTGAATTATATTGCAAAATATATTACGCACAAACCTTTAATGAAAATTCTTTAATGCTATTTAAAACAAAATTTTCAAAAAAACTTTAAATTTCGCGTAAAAAGCTCAGTTATTGCTCGATGCGCTCATACGAATGTCGCAGTTCATACTGAGCTTCATTCGCATTATTCCTTTTTTTTATTCAGTTTTACTATCGGGTATTACTCATCCATGGCAATTCCAAAAATTGGGAAAAAAAGTATTTCTTAGAAATATCTTACAGTGGGGACCACAATATATGATACATTTTCAGATGCGCGCATACGAATGTCTACCACGTATTAGAGTCAAATAATTAAAAAAAGGGGCCATGAAAAAATTCGATTTTATTTGCTGAATCTAGGGTCAAAATCTAAAGAAATGAGAATACCTACTAATAGGAATTCGATTTAAAAGACTTCAATTTTTATCGTTTTTTAGAAGTTTCCGAGTTTATATCTCCATTCCAATATATGTTTTTAATTTTTTGCTGACTTTATTTACTAGACATCTTCGTTAAGATATAACTAATTATTCTGCTAAAAATAGTTTACCAGAAATTCGCATTAAAAAATGTACGAAACAGATAAATAAACTGCCCATCTTTTCAATCGACTAGCTGCAATCTGCGAAATTCCTCTGTGCTTGTAATGAATCATCACAAGTTAGTATGATGGGCATTGTCGGATTAAAATGAACTAAAGTTAAGAGGAGTCAGTACTCAGCAATAATTTCAATTTAGATACCAGCGAGCCTGTAGGCAAAAAAAATTACTATACGTAGGTTTGTGTCCTGAAAGTATGAAAATTCATATAAAATTAGCGTAGACCTAGACCACAAGTCGCATTAGAGACATCTAGCGTAAAAGGCAGAAACCCAACATGCGACAATTTAAGACGAAAATGAAAATTTGCAGTTCAAAGAAATTGAAAATTTTTAACGAGAATGAACTGTCCTAAATTTTATTTTGCACATAACTGTTAAATATACTATTTTACTTTATATTTCTACAACTTTAAACGAAATATTGAAATTTCTCGTCGGTGAAATATCGAGAGAAAAAACAAGTACTATTAGAGTTAAACAATTAAAAAAAGCGCCACTAAAAATGAAAAACTTGACGTTATTTGCTAGATTTAGGCTTTATCTTTCTTAAATAGTCACAATCTAAAGAAATGAGAATACCTACTAACAGGAATTTGATTTGAAAAAAATCAATTTTTACCATTTTTTGCAATTTTCCGAGCTAATATCTCCATTCCAATGCATATTTTTTTATTTTTCTCGACGTTATTTACTAGACCTCTTCGTTACCTTTAATTTAAGATATAAGTCATTATTCTGGTACAAATAGTTCGCCAGAAATTTGCATTGAAAAATGTATGAAACTTGCAAATCTTGGTACTGACTCCTCTTAAGTCCGATGCTATTTTACCTTTTATTTTTTAAAAGTCCTCTGACATTTATTATTCCAATCGTACTTTTTCCCTTTTTTTAATATGTCAAAGAGAGGTAGATTAATTTGGGAATACTTTCTTATGAATTTATTGTAATAATTTACTAAACCAATGAAGGATCGTAATGCACTTACATTTGTGGGGTTCGCCGCATATAAAATTGCTTTCGCATGGTGTATGGTTTTCACTAAGCCCTCTCTGCTTATCTTATACCCCAGATAAAATATTTCGTCTTGGAAAAAAAAATGTTATATATATAGTCCTTGAGTGATGTGTTTATTTCTATTTACTAAACCAATGAAGGATCGTAATGCACTTACATTTGTGGGGTTCGCCGCATATAAAATTGCTTTCGCATGGTGTATGGTTTTCACTAAGCCCTCTCTGCTTATCTTATACCCCAGATAAAATATTTCGTCTTGGAAAAAAAAATGTTATATATATAGTCCTTGAGTGATGTGTTTATTTCTATTTACAATTCTAATATAACTGCAGGGTCTAACTACTTACATCTTTAAAATTAACTGTGATAAAGGATTTTATTTTTGATGATCTCACATGTTTGTCAATCCTTATAACTTTGGCAAACTAACTTGAAACCTTGTTGATCTAGAGAGCTGATATTTTCTATGGAGCAATTTTATAAAAATGTAGGGTCAACTACTTCTTAGCGTCATAAAATAAATTTTTCATTTTCAGTATATATTTAGACATCTACCTATGAAATTGGTCATAGCCATTCCCGTACTCCTAAAAAATGAACTTATTTCTCCATGATATTCGCGAAAGTGTCATACTGTCGTGCTAAGCATAAACGTCGTATCTGAAAATCTGTAAAAGTTAAGTTGTTGTAAAGTTTTGGTTCAGAACTACTTCATTTATTATAATTCGCAATAAATTGGGAAATTGTAATTTTATTATGTCACAAAAAAATGTTTTTAGATCTTTTTGCAAGTGTTGAATAACGTATATACTTCTGACGCAAAATCTACCATCAATTAAATTTTAGAGAATTTTCAGATATGTCGTTTATGCCTAGGTCTGCAGGATATGTGCAAATTTCCCTGATACAGTGTTCCCGATGGAAGTGGTGAACAATATGTCTTTGGACCATCTGCCAGTTTTCATAGAACTTTGTTACAAACAGCAAATTACTTCTTTGTCAAACGAGGTGAAATTTTCAACGGAGAAATGTGAGAGTCTTTCAGCGGTAAATGAAAACTATCAAAGGGAGAAACGCTTAATCGATGCTTTTCGTATTAGTTTTCGTTCGAATACAGATGGTAATTATAATAGGCCTTCTTCCATTATTTTAAAATTTTCACCTGTTGTCGATAAAAAGGCCTTCTTATCTCGTTATCGTGCGGATCGCAGTTCTCTGGTGCTAAATGCAATCAGTAATAGATTTACATCGAATTGCCGAATATACTGCTTTGAGAGCTTGTCTACAAACAACAACAGAATTTTACTACGTGCTCTTGATTTGCATCAAAAAGGCGTGCTGCTTGCTGTGCATACTAGAAATGGATTTGCCTACGTAAAGAAGACCGGTTCCCTTTCATTTGAACGGCCAATGGTACTTTGGGAGTATGCTGATGCATGAAGACTATATTATTTCATTGATTTATTTATTTTTCATATAGTAATTTTATTCTAATTTTATTTTCATTTTTTCTTTAATCTTTTTTATCTTTATTGCTAGCTTTTTCAATTAATTTTTATTAACTGCTTAGTTTTTCTTGGTCTAAGTGCTTTGAAATGACGGTGTTCTTAAAATTGTTTCTTTGCATTTATGATATCACTTTCCTAGGTTTTGGTTTGCTGATGCTTCATAGTCCTGTCTTGTCGCTCCTGCACTATCTGACATGAGTGAATTGTTTAAATTTCGGATTAAACGAATGTAAGAGCGCTGCTTAATATTTTTACCGGGAGAGAGGAAGGATTTAATGTTTGTCATGTTAACTCTAGAAGTTTGAGATCTAAACTTTTCGAACTTCAGTACATTTTCAAGAACACCAATGTCCATTCCATATTTGCATCTGAAAGCTGGCTGAGTGAACATGGTTTGTCAAACTCGGTATTGATTCCAGGTTACAACTTTAAAGCTAGGGTGGTCAAGAAATCCATTTTAGGTCCCATTGAATTTTTAGCAGTTGAGGTTGACATTGTGTATGATAAGATACCTCCCGTCAGTATTTATTGCCCCCCCCCCACCATATTTAATCTTGAGAGTGCTAAAGAACTTGAATGTTCACTTTCCAAATTATCACAACGATATCTGAATGTGATTGTCGGTGGAGATTTTAATATGAATCTATTACAGGCTTGTGGTAGTGTGGATAATTTCATTCATTTTTTTCAATCCAGCCATCTGAATGTTATACAGCAAGGCATCCCAACATTTCATAATTGTAATAATCCATCACTTTTGGATTATTTCTTTGTATCTAGTGTAGGCAAAGTTCTCTATCATAATCAGATTACTCCTACTAGCTCGTTCGATCATGATTTTATTTTTTTGTCATACAGAATCTCATTTTCCTTGGTTTCAGAAATAATCACATATCGATCTTATATTACAATTGCTATTGATAAGTTACTAACAGAAGCATCTTCCCTACCCTGGCATCAAATTCGGAATTATATGCAGCAATTGATGAACAGCTTGATTATTTCTACAATCTTGTCTCATACTTGCATGATAAGTATGTTCCGCTACGAACGAAGTGTATTTCGTCGGATAATATTCCTTGGCACAGTACTAATATTGACTTCATGATCGCTGAAAGAGAATTTTTCTTCCGTAAATACAAGGTTTCTAAAAAGGAAGAGGATCTATCCCGATACAAGATATTTCACAACCGGATTAACAGGGCGGTACAGACTGCCAAGAGGAGGTATCAAGCATGAAC
Organism: Dioctria rufipes; assembly: GCA_963924295.1. Classification (NCBI taxonomy): domain Eukaryota; kingdom Metazoa; phylum Arthropoda; class Insecta; order Diptera; family Asilidae; genus Dioctria; species Dioctria rufipes. The sequence continues at coordinate 247,777,779 of OZ002740.1, forward strand.
GCTATATCCATCCCTGTCATCTAGGAAATTGTGGTCAAATTTAAAACGCAATGGAATATGTGGAAAAGTAGCGCCATCATGCAATCTTAATTCTGATGACCTTAACCCATATTTCAACGACACCACAAATTCTCAATCGCTAATACCTATTTTTATGGAAGGGGGGCTCTTCGATTATCATGATGGTTTCAGCTTTCGTTTCGCTTCTCATGAGGAGGTTCTTAATCATGTCCTTAAAATCTGAAGCCTGCGGTTCTGATGATATTCCACCAACATTTTTTTAAACTCTGTACCCTATTATTTCTGATAGCTTACTTTACATTTTTAACTGTTGTCTGGCATATTCACAATTCCCCTGCTTTTGGAAAAGAGCTATTGTTTTACCTTTAGGTAAATGTTCTACTCCGGTTGTTGCATTGGAGCATTGGATAGTAACTATTTCACGGCTTTGGTACTGCTGGATTTTAGTAAGGTGTTTGGTACAGTAAATCATGGCTTACTTCTTTCAAGACTTAAAAAAAATTATAAATTTTCATCGTCGTCGCTTAAATTAATCAGAGCTTTTTTGACTGGTCGCTTTCGGCAGGTCAGGATAGGGAATGAAAAATCCGCATGGAAAAGAGTACACATTGGAGTACCACAAGGGTTTATTCTTGGACCTCTATTATTTTGTATGTTCATCGATGATTTACCGGACGTACTTCATGATGTTAACATTCATCTTTACGCTGACGAAGTTCAGATTTATTTGTCTCGACCAATAGATTTAATAGAGGACTGCATTGATGGAGTAAGCTCGGACATGATGAATATATCTGCTTGGGCGTGTAGAAACCAACTGACACTAAATCCTTTAAAATCTACCTGTATTGCTTGTTACAGATATGATCTTACCTTTGCTGATCTTCCTCCAATATACCTTAATGGAATGATTCTCCCCTATACGAGAGAAGATAAAAGCCTGGGAGTACGTATAAATAGTAAGCTGAGTTGAAAAACAGTCTCTTGGCAAGATTTATAGTGGCCTTAGGCAACTACGATTATCCGCTACACAACTCTCTATTTATCTAAAGCTGAGACTTGTAAAATCTCTGTTGATGCCATATTTCATTTACTGTCTACCCTGTTTTGGATTCAGAGTGTTACCGTAAGATAAATTCTGCTCTTAATGACTGTGTACGGTTTATACATAGCCTAAAACGTTATGATCATATTACCAACGTTTCGAATTTTTGCCCTCATATAGACATAAAATCTTCCTTGTGAGGCAGCGCTCTTTTTTGTTGCAATACAAACACTTATTTATTTACATATATACATATCTATATATTCTGTTGTTTTTCTTTTTTCTTTCAAATAATTTCATAGTTCTTTATTTAGTATGCATTTATAAAATATAATAATCTTGTGTATACAGACCAGAAATAAATTATTATTATATGGGAACCCAACCATAGTTGACTGCACTAGGCCTAATACAAAGTTTGCAAATTAGATGCACATGCAAAATATCATTAAACATTAGCTGGATAACTTAAATGTTATATCTCTTTCTGTGTTCCAAATTTGGAACAATGTTGGACACCACTCGGTGTCAGTGTGTGATGATGGGGATTATGCGATAGCATATAGATTTTAGTTGAATCAAAAGATACAATAAACACAGATACTACTGAACTAGACTAGAATATTTGTGTTTGAATGAAATATATGAAATACTTGTAACATTACAAAATTCCCTAAACACTGGCGACAGGAAGATGCCCGGATACATTAAGCATAATTAATTCATAAACATAAACATAAACCTTTATTTATATGAGTACCCCTGCCAAAGGCACGCATAGTGCTGGGCACATCTTAGAAAGTTACATAGTAGATTTACATGTTGGCAAAACAAATAATAAAATAATGCGTCAAAAGCGAAATGTTGCTTGATTTAAGGTGGCTTGTGCCAGTCCTGCCCTTGCTGAAGATCCTGAAAGGAAAATAAACAAACCACATGATTCTCATGGCATTTTTTATAAAATATAAACATATTACATGATTAATTTCCAAAAGTTTACATGAACAGGCAGATTAAAAGTTTCCCCTGTCAGCTGTAGTATGTCAACATGAATACTTTACACGGCAGTGAGCCAACTTCAAGAAAACAAACGCACTAGACGATAAAATGGAGATAAGGTACGTAGTGGAACGAAAGAGTGCCATCTGCATTGCACTAGAGACTCGAATTTAACAAAATTGCATGATTCAATCAAATTTCCCTATTACCATGAATCAAGTTCGAGAATGTAAATATGACTCGCAATCTTATTCGATATACTGTACAAATTAATTTGTTTTCGTTGCAAGTAAGTACCTATATTTAACAAAGCGAAAGTCATTGTTTACCATATTGATTGAAATTAACATAAATTCGTTTAAATTACTTTAAATATATTTAGCAAAACAGCTTGATAGCAGCAATGACTAAAATTAAAATGGTAATACTGCATAAACACATGATGAGTTGCAGTTGCTATGCTGTGTTATTGTTGCTATGCTAGGTTATTGTTTCTATGCCAATTATTGTTGCCATGCGCCTTTGACTACTGTTCTTTGGTGCCGTGTGCAAACCATGGCTATATAAACAGCAATTTAACTTGACTCGATCTCTTTTTCAGTTTGGCAGTGCAGTGAGTGACTTGATAATTTTTTAGTGGTATTTTACTAATAAAACACTTTATTGTGGGTAGCGACTACAATAAAGATTCTTATTACGGGTAACGACTGTAGTAAGAAAATTACTAACAATAAACACTTTATTGTGGGTAGCGACTACAATAAAGATTCTTATTACGGGTAACGACTGTAATAAGAAATTTACTAACACTAAACACTTTATTGTGGGTAACGACTACAATAAAGATTCTTGTTGCGGGTAACGACTGTATCAAGAAAATTACTAATAAAACACTTAATTGTGGGTAACGACTACAATAAACACTTTATTGTGGGTAACGACTACAATAAAGATTCTTGTTACGGGTAACGACTATAACAAGAAAATTACTAACCAACACTTTATTGTGGGGAACGACTGCAATAAAGATTTTCTGTTGGTTTCGTTATACATTCTTTGCATGTACGCTCTGATATTCAATATCGGGGGCAGTACATTCCGACATTCAATATCAATGACAGATGGTATCAACACAAGTTTACTGAGCAAGAAATTTTATTCCCCAAAAGTCTAGAAAACTACCTAAATGCGTACTAAACTATTTATTTAAAAGAATGCCGTCCACAGAAAATAGTTGTCTTAGACTACCTTATTACAGAACTCAATTACGTAAATATAATCATCTTATAAAAAAGTCAGTTGTTTAACTAAAAATAAAAAGTGGGGTTCACTTCAACGAGGCATGGAGAGCCGTCCAGGAATAGGGCAAAAGTTGTTAAATATAATCGTAAATCGCTTTCGAAACGATAGGTACATATATTACCAGCTTAGAAAAGGAGACATGCTTTCTAAAAAAATGACATTAAACTTTACAGTCTTTATATCATCCGTATATCATAACTTTTTATTTCAAGCTTTAATACTTTCCCAGGCCGTGGAAAAAGAAGGAAGACAATCATGTGATCAATGTAGCTATCGTCCCATTAGCTTAATAAGTAACCTTGCAAAATTACTGGAGAATGTTTTAAAAAAGAAAGTTAGTGATCATGTTAAGGTTCTTAACCTCTTACCCAACGAGCAGTTTGGTTTCAGAGCTGGGCATAATACATACAGTGTACACATTGCTGATAATCTCTCAATATGTTAAAAATAGCCATAAATTAAAAAAGTCTACATGCCTTGTTCTCCATGCATTGCAATAGTTGCTCACGGTTCAGTATTAGAGCCAATTCCCTACAACATATATGCTGATGATCTCTCGACGACACGGCCATATTTACTTCACATAATAAGGATGTTACAAATATTTTTAGAAATCTGTGCCATGGTTTTGACACTATCCCCATACATGGTAGATAAAACTTACCTCAGTTATATATTAAAGATTTTTCAGAGATCTCTTAACCTCTTAAACGTAGCAGGTAAAAGAATTTAGTAGAATTAATATTGGGGAATTTTCAAAAATCCATCGTGTTCAATGCATCTACTGGCACGTGATCAGATGCTATGTGTTCGTTAGTTGCAAGTTTTTCTTTGACAGGTGTTGGTCGTGTTTAAAATTTGTTCAGTTAAAAAAGTTTTTTTTGGGTATTTATTGCCTTAACTATATATAATATGTTTCAATTAACTGAATTACAAAACTACCCAAGTGTTTTATTATTTATTAAACTTTTGAAACCAGTAGTCAAAACAGTTGTAAACCTAAACTATAAATGTAATGCTATTAATAGTTTTGTCCGTGCGTTGTACCTTGAACACAATGAGCACGTGGTACCTCAGACATATCCACGGTACAATGAGATGTCCAAGGTAGAACGTGTGTATTTATTATTTTTTCCTTACATATAACGTTATACTTTATAGCACAAAATATATAGCGTAGTAAGAGTAGAGTTAAGAGGGTACCAATAGGTAATGACAAATTGATAAAAGCTTTAATTATTAAAAAAATATTTCTTAAACTATTCTGGGTGTGTCAAAACTTACAGGAATACCCAAAAGCATTCTCAGAAGACACCAAGATCAAATCTAAAAACTGGGAACGAACAAGGTATTTTACGCGAAAATAATTTCACTAGCACACTGTTCACAGAAGAGAAAGAGCTACTTCTCCTTAACTATATAAAGGAAGTTGCTACATCACAATACGGTTTATTTATGGTTTATTTCTGCTGGTGACCTTTGTCTCCATTTATTTAAAAAACAATTCAGCAAAGAAATATCACTACGCAAGCCAGAAGCTATAAGTCTGACCGTACCAGACCTATTTTAATAGGACAAATATTGCCGAAACAATTTCTAACATCAAACAAGTATTAGAAAATGCTCACGCAACATATTGGCTGTAAGTTCATGGAACGTCGATGAATCCAGTATATCAACTGTGTATATTCCACCAAAAATCATGGCCTCTAGAGGTTCCAAAGAGATTAGGTCTATGATAAGTACAGAAACAAGCACAAATACTACGATGATAACAGCAATTAACGTTGGTGGTAGTTTCATACCACCAATGTTAATATTTCCGCGCGTTAAATTTAAAGACTTTATGCAAAATGAGTCCCCTTCAGATACAATTGGTGCAGTAAATCCATCTGGATGGTCAAATCAAGAATTATTTATTTATTTTTTTCAAGCATTTCTTACAATATTACAAACCATCGAGAAATATCCTTGTATCGTAATGTTTGACAACCATGAAAGTCACATCTCTGATCCTCTCATCGATATGGAAAAAAAAATGGTGTGATTTTAGTCACCATCCATTAGAAACTCATGATCACTCCAGAATACATCGATAAGCCCGTTACCATTTACGATGTTAGCCGTTTAATTGGGAAAGCTTTTCTCTTAGCTTTCACGTCGTTAAATATAATGCAAGGATTTAAACTAAAAAGCATATTCTTTATTAATGCAAAAAATTTTCGAGATCACGAACCATTATCATCATGATGTTACTGACCGCCCTACTGTCATTTCAATTATCTAAGATGATGAATTTCCAATTACCACGAACAATGATGTTATGCCTTTAGGTGTCCTTACTACCTCAGAATTACAAGTCATATGTTTTCAACCTTCAACCTCAATTTCCAATACTACTACCCTTGCTATGATCAGACCACATCCGATTGTTGGCCCCAGAAAATATATTGCTAAGGGAAGAGAAAATGAAAAAATGTCGTATATTGACTGACAAGCCTGAGAAGAAAAAAATTTAGGAACTAACACAAGGTAAAATTGGAAAAAGAAATATGAGAGTGGTGTTCAAAGTACAGAATAAAAAAGCAAAAAACGTCGAAAGTCATGCCATAAGGAAGGTTTTTTTCGAGCAGTAGCATCTCTCCAGATGAATTAGATGTGTTTTACCTTTAAGACTCTTCGGACTTCAACGGGCATTCCATACTTTCAACTGATTTTGAACCATGCATATCCTACAGTAAACCCTCATCATAGTAACGACAGATATGCAATTGGAAATTTTGGGATATTTATGGTATTTATTAAGGCGAAGGTTTTCCCGGACGCATATTGTTAAATAATGAAGAGGGTGGTGGCACAATATCTTCAATGCAAAATTCTCTACAAAACTGAAAGTGGCCTGATAAAAGTGATTGTATGCTGTACCCCTGGTCCAAAATTGTTCAGACAATAAAAGCGCCTAAAAAAATTCAATCAAAAAGAGATATTTTTGAAGTCAAGGAATTGACAAAATATTGTGACAATTTTCTTTATTAATTTGCTAATAACTTCATTATTTTACGAAGAAACTAATTTTTTTTTGTAATTCATTAATAATACCGATTTGCTAATAAACATATGTCCAAATTAGTCTTTTATTTTAAATTATTGGTAGATAGGCAATCATCAATCAAAGAGAGACAATGTGGCGGGAGTATATGACTAACGCCCAAGCATCCCTTCACTGCATTTACTTTAATTTAATGTTCTCGAATAACACTAAAAATGTCTTATTTATCTCAAATATTTTGTAAATTATTCTATTGTTCTAGGTACAACTTACGTGATGTACCTTGGACAAAAGTCTACTTTTTATCTCATAGGATAAAAAAGGTCTATACTGTACACTGAGATTACGAGATAGTGTAAGTTTTCAACAGTACATATCAAGTAACGCTAAGCGTATAACAAAATTAAAAAAAAAAAGCATAACTGAAAAAGTTGCCGAGGGAGGTACAACAGGTTCCCCTTCTATACAAATGTTCTTGGAGAAATTTTAATTTTAAGTGGTTAGGAGGTTTTGGAGAATCCGAACACTACCTTTTCAGTCAGTCCAGCTGTTAAAGACAGCTGTCCCACCACTTTGCACAAGGTGTGAAGTAAATATACTTAAAACTTTTACTACTTCTACGTTAATATTGCAAGATCGCTTTCAATATCGGTACGTGGTGGTTGTATTACATTGTTCTCTAGAAGGGCGATGATGGAAATAAGTGTGCAGTCTTTACATCCTCAAGTATTATATAATAGAATCCGAAATCTACAATGAACCTTTCCTTCTTTCTACCACTTCTACAGATGTTTGAAAAAATTTTATGAATTACTTAAGATTGTTAACAAATAACATCGAAATATAGCCATTTATTCTAAATATCGAACGTTGTCTTAAATTAAGGAAATTATTATGTTCAACAGGATTTTATTATAAACCTGTAGCAAAACTTTAAAGTAAAATGGTATCGTCGAGTAAGGGAGATTATCGAAAAGCTGTAATATTTCAATTCACTCTAAAAACCAGAAACTTTGACATTCTGATATTCTTTATGTTGCTCAGAACTGTCCTCTGAGCTTCACAGAACAGAAATATTAAATTAATTAATAACTATAACTAGTAAATGTTGGAAAATTGTTCCTTATCAGACAATTGTATAATCCGACAATTTGTCGATAGTTAGTTTTGTAAATATTCTAACAGTTTAGGATAAGTATTAGTAAATAATATTTTAGTTTAAAATTTAATGAGTTGTTGCTAAATTTTCCCCCAATATAATACTGAATTATTTACACTTCCCAGCAAAGTCTTTCCTTTTATATTGTAGTTGAATGAAGATTCTTACTTCTAGCACCAAATTGTAAACATTTTTATTGCATATATGTACATACATATTGTGTGATGAAGTTTAAAGAATAAATAAACATAACGTACTATATTTAAAAAATATCGGAAAGTATAGTACAAATCTCTCCAGAAGATAATTTATATTTTACTTTAGAGAATAATAATAATTTATCTCCATGTTATCTCCAAACTATGTCATTGTAAATTGAGAAACTTTTCTGCTTGTGAAGTATGACAAAATTTCCAGTTTTCATTAGTATTTATAACAAAAAGTGAATTTCAACATGTTTCCAAATATCAAAATATTACGCATATGTATAGGTATAAAGGTCAAATGACATGTTTGCATTTATAGCGTCCTCTGACAGAGACTCAAAAAATCCTGGTAATAGAAGAAGATCTACATACAGACAGGATATGTGACTGTTTTCCTTTGCACAGAGTATTTCTCATTTACGTCAGCTTTATGGCATGGCCATATTTTCATGAACATTATAATGTAAAATATATCTCAACTGGATATGCCCGACGGATATTGCTTTTAAGTTTACATCTTTACGAACTATGTAAAAAGTTTTTCATTTTTAAAAAGGGTAATTTTTCTGGAAGCATTAGAAGTAAAGCATGCAAGAGATGGATGTGTAACTCGAAAACTGGGAGTTAATTAAAATGTTTTAAATACGACCGATGAGAGGTATAATTAAATTCTAACTTTCTTTTAACCCTCAACCTTTGTTTGACGGAGGGAAATTTAAAACGAAAAGGTTACAAGTTCCTAAAAAATATTTTGTGTAAATTGTTAACGTTGCTTATGATAATTTTTTTTTTTTTTAGTGATAGAAAATGGGTTTGAGGATTATTCATGCTACACTCTCTTCTGCAACCTTATTCGCTCAGTCGTCGGTTTTACCTTAATTATCCTGAAAAAGTTTACCGACACATTGGACCCAAGATGTTCATTGGATGGTTAGGCACGGCCGAAAAGCATCAAGGTAACCTATTGTTGCCTTCCGATTTCTTCTTTCTATTCGTTTGCCGTATACTTTTAACCTCCAAATCTTTTCCGACATTTCCAAGACCTGGTACCAAGCAAATTATCTTAAGTTAATCTCCTTCCTTCTCCACATGTAGCTAGTTTCAAGAATGTCGGTCTAGCGAAAGCTTTCAACAGATGACTTCGGCCTGTTGACAGTTCTGCACTTCCAATACACTTGCACTACACCTATACACATCATACAATACTTACATACAGCGGAATGAATTTTAAAATTAATGGAAAGTAAATTACAAAAAATTGGTGACTCCCATAAAAGCACCAATTGAATGTTACTGTACGGAAAAAAGAGAATTGTAGACGTATACAACGACGACGGTAATCGCTAACAGCTCTCTGGTTAAATATCAACTAACCATGATTTCGTGTATCATCTAAATATCTCCTGTTTTTTTCTAAAATGTTTTATTTAGACCTGGATTATTACAAAAACATATTTGTTGTTTGAGTAACATTTCAGTTAAATGTTTTTTATATGTAAATCAATCGTACACTGATATGTTAAAAAAAAAATATCCCTTGTTACACAACTCACGAATAATAAGAATTTGTATAAAATGCAATTTCATGGTCATAATTGCAAAAGTGATATGTATATAACATTTTTTATGTAAATGTTACAATAAATAAGAAATATAAATGCATATGAGATACACTTCATTTGTCACATAAAAGTGATTTATAATTACTTTGTTAATATAACATTTTCTAAGTAAGTGAAACAATTATGTAAAAATAAAAATCTGTATATGCCTGTATATACCTTTATTGTCACATTTAGGAAAGTGATGTATATTATATTATTTATTTAATAACATTCAAGCCAAAAATTTGCCTTTAATTGACACTCAGTATCATTACTCGATTCGGTTACAGGGAATGCTGAAATAAAATTTACCAAAATGCTACAGTACAATACACAACACATATTTTCATCTTCAAAAAAAAAACAAAAAAAAATTATTCTTTAATTGAACAAATGTATAATAAAACATTAATATTAATTTTGCACATATGTAATACGGGACATGAGTTTCATAGAAAGATTTATTAAAACTAAGTTGCATATATATATTTTTTAATCATAAATTCTTCATCCTTCTTACTAAATTATACACAGCTTTAAAGTTAATGAGTTAATTCTTCCAGTTCGCATATTTTGAGAAGTTCAACGACGAAATTTTCTCCTATAATTGTCTCCATTTTGGTACGCCTTATTTTTGCACGACAGCTACTTTTACTTTATATCTATTATTTTGCACGGCTTATTTTATATGTATTATAGAACTTTTTATATTTATTATATTTTTGTTATATGACTTACTTTGCACGACAAAATTATTTTAAACGATGACGACAATTTATTTCACGACTGCACTTCTAATTGCTTGATACTAAACTGAAGCCTGCAACCACAGAACCTTTTAACCAAATTAAGAAAATAAATACAACAAACTGTGTTAACATATAAAGTCATCATTATTATCACTACTACTGTTCTATTAGTGCGAAGTATAATCAAATTGCAGATACTAGAATTTGTTAACATTTTCAACATATGTTCACGTATAACAAGGAAATACAGTAAAAATGAAACAATTTGGAAGTTGCATTTACCCTATTTTTTAAACTGAACATTTTTAATGTTTTTTATGTTCAATTACATTTCCTGTTAATTTCCAAGAAAAAATTGAGGGCTTCCTTACATCAGGTATAGGCACGGTACAGAGAATACAAGGTATTCTCATTAAATTTTGACACATGTGCTGTGACGTAATTTCATTCGGACAGGCTAGCTTCCTCATCTCATTCTTATAATAGCTGAGGTTAATGTGTGACGTCTCTAGTTGACGAAATCGAAGACGAAGACTAGGATACTTACAAGGCCCTCAGCGTACTTTAAAATATGAATTCATATGAATTCAGTTATATATATTTTATGTATAAAAATGAATCTATTTTGCAAAATACCTTTGAGTGGGGCTTTTTATTGCTAAATTTCCGATAAAAAGTGATTATAGTATTTCATTTTTAAGGTAATCTTTACTGAAATCTTTATTTATAATTCTATTAAATGAGACAATAACGTAATATTGTGTAGATAGGAATAAAATAAAATTTGCAAATTCAAGTTAAATATTTTTATTATTTCTGTCATATTGAGTACAATTTACCAAAACTGTGCGCAATATACACATTTGTTGTAAAATCAGATTTAAAAGAAATATGTTATAACAAATAATTTTGTGTTCTGATAACATTTACATTCTTTTCATTACATTTGTTATATACATTTAAAACATATTACCAAAACATTGAATATGTGAAAAGAAATGTTGGAGCTACAATTTCGATTATTTTGAATACATCTATTATGTTTATCTAACAAATGTCCAGAAACATTTGGAAAATGTACTATTTACAATTCACTTTTTTCCGTATGGGCAGCACATTCCAAGATTGAAATGATCTTATTAGTGTTAAAGCTATTTGCCCTCTAGTAAAACATAATTGAATAACGGTAGTAGAATATACGTTTTGAGATTAGGGGAGCCCGCCGGCGTTGCCCGGCAATAATATAGCCTAAATTGTTGTAGGTTTGGGTTGAAGGGGGTGGGGTGGTTAGAGATTCATAATATCTAAGAATCATCTGACTCGATCGCGCGATTCCGTACTCTAGGGTTTCACTCTGTCTATTTGTGTGTGTTTGTGAGCTTGTGTGTGTGTGTGTGTGTGTGTGTGTGTGCGCGTATGTGGATTCGTGCATACGTTCACATGTGGGGCGTGTTGACGTGTTTTCAGGCATTACCCAAATATCTAGTTAAAAACGAAATTTTCGTATGGTAAAACTACGAAAGAGTTGCCCGATTGGTCAAATTTTTAAAAGGCCCGTGTACAAAGTTGCAGCTCCCTTCGTCGACGCGTGAGGCTGTGCCCAAATATATAGTGAAAAACTAAATTTTTTTTGCAACAGTAAGAAGGGGTCGTCCTATTCTGTCCATTTTTGAATTTGTATTGGCAATTTATATGAAAATGCAGTCCACAAAAATTGAGCTCTCCACCTCAGGCAGCTTCCATGTATATACTGAATAACCAAAGTATTGTATGGCAATGCTAAGGAGGGGTTTCCGATTCCAATTTTTCTTTCCCTAAAAACCTTGTCATGAAAATTATAAACCCAACAAAAAAATGAGCCAAACCGGTCGAGCTATTCTCAAGTTATGATGTAAATAACATACACGCGGCAATTGATTTTTACCAACATTTTTTATAGCAACACCAAGAAGGGCTAGCCGATTCCAATTTTTCTTCGCCTTAAAACCCTTGTCCTGACAATTACGAACATAAAAAAATTAACCAAATCGGTCGAGCCGTTCTCGAGTGATGATGTAACATACATGCGGCAATTGATTTTTATTTATATAGATTAAATAGGAAACACTTAAACATCTTCATGCACACAAGCATCCATACGTGCAATTTTTATTATTTATTTTATTTCTTCATTAATTTGTGGCGGCTCATATATTTCTCACGTAATTACGTTTATTGATTTCTCCGATTAATCTGGAACTACTCCACAATGATATTAATTCGTTAAGAAAACATTTCGTTATAACATCTTTACGTATTCGCAAATGTATTTTAAAGTAGGCACAATTCTTGAATTGCTTTTAAAGAATTTTTTATTATGAGAATCTAGTCAGAAATTTTGCTTATTTAAAAAGATAAAAAATAATCAAAGCGTGTAAAAAAGTTATAAAATAAAAAGTATTTGGGAGAATTAAAAGTTACAGGTGCCGTGTTTTATTTAAAAATATTAAAAAAAAAAAAAAATTTAGTGCAGTGAAAGGTGATGTAAAGAATTACTTAAAAGGTTAAAAAGTTCTAACAGGAGTCGCATAGCAGACCTGCTGAGGACCCTTTTAAATTACATAATAATATAAATAGTACGAAAAAGCTTAAAAATAGTAGATAAAAATAATAAATAAATAAATAGATGTGTAATAATGATTATAACGGATATAGGAATCACAGCGCATTTGGCTGAGATTTCAGCACAGTAATTTTTGCAAACACCATTTTAGATCTAACAAAATTCAATAAAGTAAACCTAAAACAACTCTAATTTTCAGAATAAGATACCTTTTCTTTTTCTGATACCCTGGTCTCTGATATTCCTTACAAAGTTGCTGGAATTACTACTGCCTCATTTGAGATTCTGCAGAAACCAGAAATTTTCAAAGTGCGACTATTGGGAACAGGTAGTCAAAATCTGTGACGTCAAAAATCATCTCTTTCACTAGATTTTGTCTACCAAATTGAAGAAAAATTAAACCTAATACAGCTATGACGTCCTGCATGATCTCCACTAGAAGAAGAATATTTGGAAAAAGTGCCAGCTGAAACAGGAAAAACAACAGGACAGGGGATTCGATGTCAAAAATTGCAATCGTATTAATAAAATGTACGGTATTTTCGAGGAAGAATATGGAGACACTTCAGATCCGGTTTTGTCAAGAATAAGGATTAAAAATTCTTTGGAAAAGATTGAATCTACCTCTAAAAGTAAATTTCATACTTCTACCACTTTTTTTTTACTTAGATGCAAAAAATTCAATACAGCATTTTTGGATAACATGAAACCACTTCTGAATTAAATGAAACAATTTTCAAATTGAACGAAACTATGTTTACATTACGCAAATGAAACGCTTTTCGCATCAAATGAAACCTCTTTCGCGTGGAATGAAACTTTTGCAACTGAAATAAAACCTCAAGGAATAAAAGCCGAGATTTAATTTTTTTTTTAACGAAGGGAATTTTACAGTCCCAGTTTTAAAATGCAATGAATTTTGTAGTACGATACAGTTTTAGTCAAGAATTTCTCACTTAATATTTTCATCGCGTTATGTGCACTGCGAATTAAGTAATCATTCCGATTCTATTGCTGGAGTGCCAAAGTAGATGTTCTTTGCAAGCGATTACCAAAGCTGTATCAGTGCCACATCAATAGTCATTTTTTTTATTCGCGAGTACCAGTGTTCATTTAATAAAAGTTGAGACAAAAGTAAATGAAATGAGTAGTGAAAAATTCAGTTGCGGGAGCTCCAATTATTGGCAATATAATCAGGAGTCTTCTAGCTTAATGGTTATTGGAGATAATCGTGGGGAACGAAGACTAGCTACCTACAGAAATGCTGCACGAAATAGAGTGGGGCGCTACAGTAACATTACAAGCGACATGAAATTGATTCTTGTAAAATTAGACAGAGAAGTGGAAACAATCAAAACTGTTGCGACAAACTCGATTAAAATGAATTTTGAAAAAACAATTTTATCGGGGTATAAAAATAATGGCGACCTTTTAGTGGGAAGAAAACGAGGTAGTAATCGATTAAGGAAGTTAACAGAAAAAGTACCTGAATCCATTGTAACACACGTAGAAATAGAACCTGGGATTAAGTTGAAAAATTGAATGAGAAGGTTACTACAGGAAAAGAATATATTTGCTTCGCTGACTACCATTTCTAGCTTTGCGGGAATTGAAAATCGCTTTGAAATTGGCTTCGGTTGAGGTTGACAGGATGAATGACAACGGACTTTAGAGCAGCGACAAAATTTACCACGGGGAGTTTATACGGTGTGCTCCACACTACAGAGACAAATTAATTTTCATCGATGAGTGCGCCTTAATCTCCATCTTCATAGAGTTCAAGCCCGCTCTAGAGAAGCTGCAAGCGTATGCATTGTTGTACGCGCTCTTTAGCGATGCTACGTTGATTGAGGCTATAAACATAATACAGGTGCTGGGTTTTACAAAATAATTTCTAACTCGACCGTGAATGCTGATCGCTTTAAACTGTTTTTATGTGAGCTTTTCGAAAAACTTAACACCATGCCATAATTAGAGAGTTCTTTTTTAATTATGGATAATGTTCGGATCCATAAAACCTGAGAAATTCAGGATGCGACATATTGACCGTCTTACTCGCCAATTCTAACCCCATGGAGAAGAGATTTTTGAAAGTGAAATTATACGACCATTCAATATTAAACGACATCAGTGCAGAGCATAATATTGTCGATGTAATTGAAGAAAGTATTCAACAATTGTATCAAAGCGATTACTCCAATTATGTCATGGGTATGGTTTTTGTAATTTCACATGCAGCAGACCATCAAAACAACCACTAATGATATAAAATATTATCAAGGTAATGTAAACAGGTCCTTTATGGGTCATTATTTTAGGAATTAATTGAAAACGTTGTTTCTTCCAACATTTTCAAGGAAATGAAATAAGAAATACTGTGCTAAAACCCCACCCCCCTACAAATTTAATTACATTTCAAAACTACAAATGTAAAATTTAATCACTCTGTAGAAAAAATGAAATTTAAAATTAGGTTAATTACAAGTTTCACTTCAGGAGAAAAACTTTCATTTTAGTTGGAAAGGACTTCATTTCAAATAAAAAAAGTTTCATTTCTTTGAAAAAATTTCATTCCACACGAGAAGGTTTCATTCCATGCGAAAAAGGTTTCATTTAATTTAAAAATAATTCCTATCAACGCAAAAATAGTTTCATTTAACCCAAAAATGCTATTAAATTAGTTTTTCTTATAGATTAAAGCAAATATTTCAATTTGAAAAAGAATCCAGGATAAGTAAAACGCAAGTGTTTGAGCGCTCTTAACTTTCACCTGTTGACTTCATATATTGAATTTCAGTAAATTAATTAATAATTTTCATAAATAAATATTTATGAAAACAATTTAAAAATTAAGCGTTTTATGATTTTGGATAAAAAATTTGTGCTCAACCCATATAGTGTACAAATTATGTGTTAGTTTAGTTGCTCAAGCTAATGTTTTTAACATTTCAGCCAAAGGCACAAATTGCCAATTAACCGAGAAGAGAAATTATTAAAAATTCACTATTGACGACTGTTGAAAGAGAAAGATTTATTTTTATTATTATTTACACAGTGCTGACAATATGCACAATATACAATAATCCATTTAAGGCACAACTTACATTATCGAAAATATGAAATTTTATAAGTTTAGATTTTAGTTATAATAAAGTTTGTAAGAAAAATAAATTGAAAGCTTTTCATTCTAAATTTCTTAGCCATAACACTACGGTACCTTTGGCGCCTATTAGCTTGAAATTATTAAGCTCATGGGTATTTTTATGGTAAGAATATGAACTATATCATCCACATCTGGATGAACGGCCACCACCCGACCCAAAGTCCACTTTAGCGAAGCTAGAATCTCATCCCTAATTATAATTATAGTATTAATGGTTTGATAAACCAATAACGCATAATATAAAAATTCTATAAATTAAATCATTAAGAAACTTGCAATAACCACGTGGACTATCACACATTTCCGCATTTAGAGGAGCAAATCCTTTAGACGCCCGAAAATGAGGCATTTTTTATGAGTTTTTTTAAAGGTGATAAAATAAACAAATAATTTTAAACTTTTAACATTATTAACATTTTTTTTTTAGAAAATGGCGGCGTTGTAGGGTAGTTCCTCCAGGTGTGTTTTACGTTACATCGAAAACTGCTGCCTCTGTATTTTTTTTTCTATTGATCATAAACAAAGAAGAAAATTATTTCTCGATTACGGACATGTTCAGGGGAAGGATAACCCTATAAAATAAAAATAAATGTATAAAATAAATCCTTACGTCCGCTGTTTATCAAATGTTCAGATTTTTTATCACTTTTACCCCAAAAAATTAATTTATTTACGCGATATCTATAAAACTTTATGTACATCCTTCCGATAATATTATAGACAGAAATCTCTGCAAGTTTCATCCAGATCGATCAATAACTTTTTAATCTACAGCAGAAGCAGTTTTTGAATATGCACTTTCGAGATAATCGCGTTTAAAATTTCAATACGAAAAAACTTAATTTAGTGACTTATGGATCAATCAGCGCTTCGAGGTGCATACAACAAGCCTTCAGCTTCCTCGAAGAGCTGATTATCTTCTATCTGCTGCTGTGGGACAATGATAATGGGACAACAGAATTATACAAAGGTAGTGAAGGAACGGTTGCTCTACCCCATGCGCTCCGGCTGCCTGACTTGCAAGTATACGGTATGAATAATTGCGATTACTCCGTAAATAAGAAGCGAAATATTAATCCCTAATTTAAAACTACAAATGAAACAGAAACTATCTACAATAAAATAAAAAACCTTAAAGAAACAAAATAAATTAAAATACTATAAAAAAAATGGCTATGTGCCAAGTATAAACCGTACTAAAAATAATAATACTTCAAAAAAACCCGAGATAAGAACCGAACCAAATTGTTATATTTAGTAAAAGCTAGATAATAATAAATAATTAAATATCAAAAGCAATCTGTGCAATTAAAATGTTTATTACAAAAACACAAATGTGCCATGTGGACAAATGCTTATGGCTCTGACATAATGCAACCGCTGAGCGAGCGGAACTTTGGCCAACAGAAGTGCAAAGAAAAACAAAAAAAGACAAGTTGAAGAGTGAAAAAAGGAAGAAGATTTTTGTTGATTGTGTGTGGAGTCGCCGAGTAGGTCAGATTTTGCTTGAAGAAAAGTACAAGTGCAGATTGCTCTGTAAAATATAATCTAAAGTTGCAAAAGTAAAACAAAAAAAAAAGAAGTAAAATAAAGAAACAAAAAATAAGGACAAGAGGAAAAACAAAACAAAATCCACGGAAAAGAGGAGCCCTGACTCGATAGAGAACATGCCGTTTAGCTCGCGAGAGAGACGGCGAAAATTATGAAAATCAGCGACCCCAAAAGGATAGAGAACAAACTCGAAAGAAAAGCAAGGCAAAGTTAAGTAAACCATTTTTTTTTTGTTATTGAGATTTTACATGTAAATCGTGGTGAGATTCGGTGGATTTTGTGGCTGGCTGAAATCCCAATTTTAATTATCCATTTATTTAGCTCTATAGTGAATTTTGTATTGCATAATAAATTTAGTATGTGTAGTTGATCTAAATCTCTTTAAGTTTCGAAAAGTTTGGTTTCGTGGTTTATCCGCTAAATGTAAAAAATCAAGTGGAGCCCAACCCCTTTTTTGGGGTAATTTTTTGTATTTCTATTAGCGAACCACCCCATCTCCTGAGCTAACCTTTACGGCCTAAGAAAGTACGTAACAAAATTTTGCCGCCCAATGTGGGGAAGGAATCGGAGGTGTGTTTGTCGTCACCTGTGTTATGTGTATTCTGGAAAGCGATGCTGTTTAGTTCTGCTGCTTTTACGTCGTCATTTTCGCCATTCACAACATTACCACTTTCTGGAGATTCCTATTCCCTTTATATCTCGGACTTGGCTTTACTTTCTCTTTGACTTTTGAAGGTGAATGCTTGTCCCTATTTTATCTTTTTACTTTGATGAACTACTGGAATGTTTATCCCTTGAACTTTTATGGCGGTCCCGATTTTTCTTTATTATATGTTTCAGATTTCTCTTTTTCACGCTCGCTAGCTTTTCTTTTCGTTCCTTATCTGAACTGGTCGTATGTTTTTTCATCCGGTCTCTCCCGTTATTACCGCTCGATTTTGCCTAAAATAAAAGAATTAAACAGTATCGCTTTCCAGAATATACATAACACAGGTGAAGAGAAACATGGACCCGTAACAATATCTCAATGGGAATACTGACTGGGACGATGTTCTTCTCATGCCGTTTTTTCAGGGATTGCAAATATTCACGGCTCCAAAGTCTCTTGTTGCATATCTTCAATTTTCCGCGAAAGAGATAAATGATTAATATTAATGTCTGTGATATCGCATATCGAACTCAGGTATTATCCCCAATTAAAAAATTCTCAGGGGGGAGGGGCACACTAAGATCATTAGTTACGTTGTCCGAAAATATTGCTAACACTTTTCGCTGGCGGGCAATAGAATTTTTCAAAGCGATTAAAAAGACTTGTGTAGATACTTTGGCAGACTATCTAGAGATTGTTGATATACCTAGTAATAATCCCCGAAGAAGATCATGATCTATTTTGCGAGATGACAAAACCATTTTTGCAGAGGTGATCTAATAAGTGCAAAGACTTTTTGTAAATTTATAAACGAATTATAATACGTTGATGCTGCGATAAAGTCTTCAGATGATGCAGTTGACCCTTTTTAGGTAGATCTTTCCGCATAGAAATAGCTTGGCCGACCTTTTTCTCTGTTGTAATAAAGATTCTGGACCACTAAACGGAAGATTCTATATCAAAAGCTCTTGCGGTGTTATGCCACGGCTCACTAAGTCGGCTGGATCTTATGAATTTTAGTTTGCCTCCAGCAGTAAGATTTAATTAAATCTTAAATTTTGGCTATCTTATGACAACAAATATTAATCAATCGAAAGATGATGAAGATATCCAGTATAGGACCATTGAGGGTCCCACCAACTAAATAAAACTTCTTCATTTATTGAGAACGTGCGATGCACACGTCTGATCAATTCAGCTAGCCGTGACGCAGCGTATAACTTTAGACGGGAAATGGTTATAGTTTCAGTGGTGCAAGTACAACTCGTGATTTCGCCAATGATAACTGAAAAGTAAGTAAATGAAAATCGTATCGCAATATGCTCCATAAGCTTTAGAATTGACATCAGCATTTCTATGTAGTTCTACGTAATCAGAATATATTACTATATTTCTTGGAAAAGTTATTGTTAATTAGGTGGAGCTGCTCGGCAAAACTTGTCCATTTCTTTTGAAGTGCAGTTGACAAAGATTCATCACAATCTCACTTCATTTTCCGTATTTGTTGAAGGGAACCCTGGAATATCTAAAATTCAGTGAGTAGTTATTGGAGTCGGAAATTAAGTCAAGTGTCTTTACTGTTTCATTTTGAGGCGTTTTTTTGTGCTTGTCTGGTATGTTTATTAAAATTTCCTAATTATTTTAGCAACATTTGTGGAGAGGGAATCTACCTCGTTTTAATAATTCATTCACCTCGGGCTTTTATATGATTACAGTGAGTTAAGTTCAAAGCCACGGGCTTTAGTTGAATCAATATATGATAGTACGGTGTGGTTGATGAATATTGATGGGACAAATATTAGGATCAACTCCATTTCTATAAATCACTTAGAAATTTGACTTACTGGGATTCAACTCCAGGTTATTTAACAGTGACCAATTATATACACGCTGCCGGTCATAATTCAATCCGCATACGCAGTCCTACTTCAAGCCAATTGGTCTGCTTAGATATATTTGTACGTCGTCAGTGGATAGATAAAACAACTGATATTGCCTCAATAATGTCATTCTAGTAGAGGCAGAATATCAAAGGTCTAAGAGTAGATCCTTGAGGAACTCCAGATAATAGAGACGTTTCACCTGAGCACACCCTATTCACCCTAGAAAACTGACTGCGCCCACTTAAAATACTCTTGACGAGTTTTACTGCAGACGAAGAAAATAAAAATTCTTTTGAAAATTTTCGCAGCAGTTTGCAATGATTGATAGATTCGAATGCCTTGCTGAAATTAAGGAAAGCAAAGAGGCTGGTCTTTATTTAGAGCTTCATGTAGGTCTGATATTACCTTGAGCATAGCAGTTTCGCTATTATCATTCGGTCGTAGTCCAAATGGCCAACAAGTCAAATATCCATTTAGATCGATGTATTTCACAGCCTGCAATATAAACTGTCTTTTCAGAAACCTTACCAAAAAACATAGAAGACAAATTGATCTGTAGTTCGTTAGAATAGATACTGAGGACAGGCAACACAAGTGCTCTCTTCCACTGACTGGGAAATTGACACATCTTGAGATAGTGCTTAAAAATATGAATTAGTATCTTAATAATATTCCGTCTGGTCCTACTGCATCAAATTTAATTGCATTCATAGCCAGAAGGACTCCATTTTCGTCAATGCAAGAAAAGGCAAAGCCCTCCGTAGGAAAGTCTTCAACGCACGCATTAGCATGCTTGACTGAGATGCAACCGTAGAACCTGTTGATAAGAACTCATTAAGTTTATCTGGAGCGTAATTTACTGTAGGAGAATCGAGTTCATATATATCCAAGTGACGAATATTCTGCCACACCTTCTTTGGAGGTAGATCAACATCCAGATTCAAGTCACAAAATTTACTTTCGGCAGACCTTACCATAGAGTTCGGTCTGTTGCAGACTAGTTTGTACCTTCAATAAACCTCAGCCATACGGGTGAATTTATATTTTGTTGTTGTGGTTATGTAGGTTGTGTCTCGAGGAAGATGAAACATCGGAGCACGTGTTATGCGAATACCAGACCACTGCACAATGCAGATTCTAAACTTTTAGCTAACACTTTTTAAAGCGAGTCTACTTTGAGGAAACTTCATTAAAAAAAATACTGTTTTTCCCAGGAAGAGTAGAATTGTTGGATGAACCATGAACTGTAAGGAAAGCGGTGCACTATAAGCTAATGGTGGCTGCAGTGCAAAGGCCATTCGCCCCGCTTAGTTCTAAATCTACATCTAGGGATCGTAATTGATGCTGGCGCAAGTGCACATGAGAATGCAGAGAATTTTTCATAAGGTTCGGAAATCCTTTGGAAGGCGGCAACCTACAGGTAGAAGGGAAAGACGAAATGCCAAAGCTTTCCAGAGTCTCTGTTAGCATCAATGGGGCACCGCGAACGGGATCGCATTTTTACATGCTTGAAAAAGCAAAACTGACCTGTGCGTTTATAGCCGAAAAAAAGGACAGAATTATCTGTTCATAATTTTTGATGCCGACCAGGTGTATCTCATTTCGCTCAACGAGAAAGACGACCTGGCTCAGTTTATAATGGCCAGGCTGAAATTAAGACCTGGCAACAAGATGGAGCCATATAACGGCGAGGCTGTCGCGGAAATATAAAACACTTTACATCTGTCAGTCCTAAGGGGATTTGTAAGGTTTAATTGGGAATTGCAGAAGAACTCGGTAATTTGCAAAACGTTCTAAGTAGTAGACTTAGGATTATTCAGATTTGAAAAAACAATTGTAAAAACGTTCTCAGAACTTGTCAATCACGCTAGGAAGGAAAATAATTTAAATTACTAATAAGAAGTTTCTTTTTATTACACCTTTAGTACATACTAAAGAGGAGTGTCGTTTGTATCCTGAAAGGACGAAATATTATAAATTAATAATCGAAAAAGCGTACTTTTGTTACGATTTAGTGGAATTGATAGACTAGTCTCATTTTAGTCTTGGAAGAAGGAATTATTAAAGAAAATAAGTGGACACGGCTATGGTGACAGACACTAAAGCTGAGTAGTGTAACGACAATAAGCTTGAAGTGCCTTACCAAGACACATGCGGTGAGCTTGTTTCGGATTTTAAAGAACTCGTAACTGACAAGTAAGCTGCAGGCGTATATAAGGAAGGAAATCGTATTTGGCCTATTCCCCAAAGGGACTCCCACGCTACGACATGACGTACCGGTGCGCTCCGAGGGAATGCCTAAGGAAAAGTTCTCTCCGTCCCCGACTATTCCAGACGAGGAACATGGCCTTCTCGAATTTACGTCCTCATCAGATGACGAAGATTTCTCGTAGGAAAAGGAGGAGGAGAGGAGGTTGCGTCAACGACGAGACTGCACTGACTTATAACAATGGACTGAGCTATTTGCTATTTCATGTGGCACAAATATTGTGTTTCTGTATAACACCTTTAGAGCAACCTTTAAAACGTTTACTTCATAAAAAACATGTAAATCTCAACCAATCAGATGTAATTTTACACCCGAAAATCGAATTAAATTAAAAAAATATATTTTCTTATGTCCAAGTGATATTTTAATCGCTTATAAGGAATTAAACTCATTCAGACCTTAATTTTCAAAAGATATTTTTATCTGAACCCTGCGTATGGGCAAGAGAGACGGAGCATGGTAAACACTATCTTACCTAATTATGTAAAACCCTCATTATTAAATTAGGACAAAAAGAAAGCAAAACACTTGTATGCAAATATTTCATATATATATTTCTTTAAGTTTTAACAGATTTCAAAACTACGTTATAAAAACAAAACAAAAACTAATTACAAAATCACGACGCGTATCGCCTTATTGGGGCATTATCAAGGGCTGGCTACTGGCTGCAAATAGAGTTAGGTAAATTTATAAAAATGGGTCTGGTTTAAGTAGCGGACTTCTGTCTGAGAAATCTACTTGGACTTTTCGCCATTGAAAATTATTGTTGCAATCGACAACCGGAAAAATTAAATTTAATGCAGCATTTCTATTTTTTTGGTATAAATGTTTGTAGACTATTTCCTTCGTGTAACCGTTATTTGTAGCAATGTCGCTTATCATGTTTAACTCGTTTTTAAAATTGATTGGACTTAAGGGAACTTGGATAAGTCTGTTAAGCATACTATGGAAGGCTGCCATTTTTGTGGACCAAGGATGATTTCAATTAAAAGGTATCACAGCATCAGAATATGTAACCTTTCTATATATGTCAAAACTTAAGGAATTGTTCATAATTAAAATGTTAATATCTAAGAATTTTAACCTATTATTACCAATGTCTACTGTAAACTTTATACAGTCGTCGTGGTTGTTTAAAATGTTGTTAACAAAGTTGGTAAGCTGACGCTGCGTACCAGTCCAAATACAAAAAACGTCATCCACGTAACGGAACCAGACAAAGACATGTTTTAATAAATAATTTTTTACTGTGTTAAATAAAATATCTTCCAAATGACAAATAAAAAACTTAGCCAAAAACGGAGGCAGAGCTGATGCCATAGCTAAGCCTTTCAACTGTGAATAAAACACACTATTAAACAGAAAATAATTTTGGTCAATACAAACATTCAACAAGTTAATTAACTGAGACGACTTATCCTGGTTCGAAACCTTTGTTCTAATTAAGTTAAAAAGGATAGATTTCAGTTTGGTCAACGGTACTGAAGGAAAAAGATTGCACACATCAAAGGAAACTAATTTAGAATTTATTGGTATCAAGATCTTTGATTTTATCAGTTAATTCTATAGAATTTTTTAAAGAATATTTTGGCAAAAAGTCAATAACCTTAGGGATTGTTGAACTTAATTCTTTAGCAAGCTTCTGTGCATGAGCATTAAAAGAAGCTCAAACCGGTCTCATTGGGATGCCTTCTTTAGATTTTCTCAACATGTCGCAGGAGCTAAACACATGAAGCCTAAGTCGGGTCTCTCAAAACATCTTGCTATAGAAAATCATAGTACAAACATCAATAACCTTACTCTATTACATAATTTAAGCAATGGTCCCATACTCGATTAAAATGAAATTTTTGAAATTAGACGAGCTCTAGCTAATGGCAATGTATTAGTGAATGACCAAATAGATTCCTCAGACAGAAGTCCGCTACTTAAACCAGACCTATTTTTTTATAAATTTACCTAACTCTGTTTGCAGTCAGTAGCCAGCCCTTGATAATGCCCCAATAAGGCGAAACGCGTCGGGATTTTGTAATTAGTTTTTTTTATAATGTAGTTTTAAAATCTGTTAAAACTTAAAGAAATATATATGTGGAATATTTGCATACAAGTGTTTTGCTTTCTTTTTGCCCTATTATAATAGTGAGGGTTTTACATAATTCGATCATGTTCCACCAAGTGCCCAAATACTCCTCGATTGAATACATTACTATCTTTACCTTATTCTTACTGCAATGATTGCATCTGCAGCCAACATAAAAACATCAAATGGCATAAATAATCGTTCAGTAAGCAATATTTTGTGTTGGTAACTCCACCTATGCCATAGGGCGAAAGAGAAAACTGTAAAACTTGTGCTATTCTTTCCTATAGGAAAATGGCAATTCACTCAGACCAATGTTATAAGTCAGTGTGAGGCTGTAATAAATCAATCTCTATCATAATAAGGTAGCGGTAGGCAACGTAGAGTACCTCCTCCTATCAGACACTGGTGATGTAGTGTTCATTCAGCAATCAAGAACCATAAAGGACAAGGTAAGCTAAAAATTTGTATCTTGCAAAGAAATACTTAAATTAATTTTCTATTTCTCTGGTTACTTTCAAAGACGCAACTACGATTTTTTTCGACGTGTGAGAAGAACAAAATGTTTCAAAGGTTAATTTTATCATCTTTTTACCTCCCTTTCGATTTGGATCAACTACCAACATATATGGTGGTGGAAAACGTTATGGGATTTGCAAACAATAGGAACCGAGAGATGATATTTGGATTCGATGCTAACTCCAATTATACGAGCTAAGGCAGCTCCGATTGTAACACGAGAAGTGAGTCACTTCTAAGTTTCTTAATAACTACCCATATAGCACAAAATTACCCAGGGACAACACATTTTTCCCTATAAATCCAATAGATTTCCCGGAATAAATGGGAAGCATTCAGTATGTACTAAGACCTTAGTCGTTTTAATGTGTTGTTCTTATAATTTCTCAAAATTATTAATAAAAATTACAATTGAAAAATCAGCTTGGCCTTAAATGTACTTAAAAGCGCATTTTTTAATGATAGTTTCTTTTTTTCTTTTTGTCTGGTGTATTTAACCCGAGTTGATGGAATCGTAATAAAAAAGAAAAACAAAGCAATTTTCAAGAAATTTCTTAGCAATAAGATAATTTTAAGTTTTATTTGATTTTAATCGATCATGAAAAGGAATTAGCACTCAATGATAATGCAATTTATATGTATTTATCGGAAAGTTTTACTTCTATGCTAAATTCCTCGTGAATTGATATCAAGCTAAGCAGTCATTAATAGCTGGATTCACTATTTTGAGCATACATAATAAATATGTAAAAAATAATAAATAAGATCCCTTTGAAATCGATGAATGACCCACATATTTGTATACGTTTTAACGTCGCAAGTGTATTTGGTATATATATGTATACTTCAAAAGACGCAAATAGATTTTTTACTTCGATAAAACTGATTGAACTCAGCTAGCATTTAATTTATCTTAAAACCAAGTTATTGCAAGAAGTTCATCTCTAGACGATGACGAATTCTAAATAAAACCATCTTCTCCCAATTGACTTTCAAATTTCAAGGGGATCATAAAAGAAAATTGTGGTCGTTACTCAAGGGAAGTTTACACTGATGATGAAATACCTACTTTATGAATTGTTTATTTATTCGGAATAAATTGGCTTCAAAGATTAAGCGCAATGACCAATTTCATTCCTCAAACGGAAAAGCCATGAAAGTGTTAATGCTTTGGGGAATTTTATTTACTAGTTTAAAAGGAATAGTAAGCAATACAGTATGTAACCCAAAATTAAAGTAATACATACCCAATTAAAGTTAAAAATTTGGCATCATATACTTATACAGTTAAGCTTTGAGATTTTTAGAATTTCAAATTAGATATGTACATCCAATTCAATTAAAACAATAAAATTATGGATTAAAATATATGAGCCGGTGAGCAAGTCAAAAATTCTCAAAATTGAGTTAAGATCAAATTCTTGTTACTTAACCATCATACTATTAATAACCATAGTGAAACAAGTCAAAAGTTATAGTTACAGCTACTGATGAAAGTGAGTCTTTATCAATGTTAACAAAAGCCGATCATACTTTAAAATTAAAGTGGCGTAAGTCAATTGGTAAACTTGTTTACTTCCTTACGTGTGTGCTTGTGTTGTGTCTATCAGCACTGACTTTTTTCAAGTAGTCATATTTTTTGTAAATAAAGGGATTGAAATAAATTTATCAGGAAAGGTGGGATTAATTTAATAAAAAAAATTAACTTAATAACTAACACAGTATTGCAATTCGAAAGTTTTACCAGTACATCTATTCCTCATCAACAATGAATCATCGAAGATATTATAAAAGGATCTTCCTTAATTATAGCGAATCAGATTCCGAAACTTGTGGTGATGCCGTCTGCGAATTTAATTCTCCCTCTTTTAGTGAAAGAGAAGATACATCAATTACAATGTTTAGCAGAATAATTTTTGATTCATCAGAAAATAAATCCGCTGAGTTCATTGGATCTCTAAATAAAAATATAAGTAGAAAAAAAAACCGGAAACCCATAAAAAAAAATATCGAAGAAATTGAGAAACTCAAGGGGACATATTGTTAATGAAATATCATTTTCAATTACTAGTTGCGGATGTAAAAATAAGTGTGCTGAAAAAATAACATCGGATGATCGGCAAGCAATATTTGATGCGTTTTGACAAATGCAAGATTTTATAGGAAACAAAACACATTTATTTGTGGAATAATTCAAAGGAAGGACATCCTAAAAAGCAGACCCGGAAAACCGGAGAACTTTTAAGAGGTGGATCTAATAAATACTTCCTCAAATCAAACCAGGGTATGTCTGTGGCGATATGTGGGAAGTTCTTCCTCGATACTTTCTGTATTTCGGAAGGGCGAGTTAATAGAGCCCTCCAGAATGTACGGGATGGAAGGGTGCCAGGTGAAGATCTTAGAGGTTATAAGAGTTGTCCTTCTAGAAAAATCTTTGAAGATCGCATGTTTGTCAGCATATTTTATCATTTCCATCTTGACAGAACCATTACACAAGAAACCATAATAAAAACAGATATTTAAGAGGTTCATTTATGTTGATGTATACACTTTACGTAGAAAAATGTACTAAAGAAGAGAAAGATCTAGTGAGAGAGTATTATTATTGGTATATTTTCAATACAAAATTTAATTTACACTTCTACTTACCCTAAAAGGATACCTGTAAAACTGTGAGATTTACAAAATTAAAATAAGTAATTTTGACATAAGCACTCAGGCAAAAATACAACTTATAAACGAACACGAAATACATTTGCAGAATGCAGAATTAGCAAGGAGTTTTTTGAAAAATGATTTCGAATATGCACAAAATGATCCTGAAACGTATGTTTGCAGTATGGATTTACAAAAGGCCTTGCCATTTCCTTTTATCATAGTATGCGTAGCTTATTACAAATGAAATTTATATTGATATAACTCATTTATATTGTTATAACTCAGGAGACCATCTTTTACGTTTGGAATGAGACTATAGCCTTCAGAGGTGCTCAGGAGATATCTTCTTGTCTCTTTAAAAATTTAAACTTCAAGCAAATGGTTAAAAAGCGGTGATAATCTACAGCGACGCTTGCACCGGACAAAAGAAGAATATTAAATTGGCCTTAGCACTCATGACCTTTCTTCAAAGTAATGAAATGACCATCGAGAAAATTGAACAACAATTCTTGGTATTTGGCTATTCATTTCTACCCATTGATTCTGATTTTGGATTGCATCAGCAGAGGTACAAGCTAAAGGAAAAGTTATCTATGTTCCCGAACAGTGGTATGATATTATGCAAGGCGAAAAAAAATTTGGTGTTTGTGAAAGGAATTCTGATGAGTTTTTCTTCTACTGAAACAATGGAAAAATATATAACAAGATAGAAAATGATCCAGGAAAAAGATCCAGTGAATTGGCTGAAAACACAATGGTTATGCTACGATAAATGCCACCCGTATGAAATAATTTTCAAGGAGTTTAAATATTAGACCTGCAGGAAAAAAAGGTATGCCAGAACTTCTTCACCAGGCAATTATTATATATAAGGAAAATTCCTGTTAGCGAGCTGAAGAAACAGGACATGATTGATCTTCTATCGTTTATACCACCAACAGATCACGGATTTTTCCAAAACCTATGGTTACTACTGGTGTTCAGGAGGATATTTGACCTTTGCGGCCTTTTATGAAGCGATGCTTAGTGATGAAGACTAATTTTTTTACAGATTATTATTTAATTACATTTTTATTACGAACTGTCTTCTGGTTTTTTTTTACAATTTATTATTATTGTCATTTACCTTCCTTATTGATTTTATTTAGTAGATGGTTTATTTTTTAATAAGAATCATTTTTTTCACTTCAAACGCACAATGGTGTGTATTTTATTTGTTTATTGCACTTATGTATATGAAATTTATCATGTTTTTTTAAGAAATGTTGGAAATAAAATTTAAAAACTGTGCCATATTACATTAAGTCTTTGAATTTTATGAAACCTGGTCGTGAGTGAGGATGATAGTGGCTTAAGTAAAGTTGGGTTTTCCCAAAAGTAATTTTTTATGATAGAAAAACAAAATAAAGCTTGTATTATAAAGTTTTGAGGCAATTTTTTTCTGGAATAAGGAAATTATTTCTTTATATCTGTTAAGCTGCTTTTTTATGGACCAAGATGCGGAAGATCACTTTACTCTAAACTATGGAAACTTGACTTACGCCACTCTTATTCTCACCAAAGACTATTGATTACTTTGTTCCAAATAATTTCATACCCAATATTTTTTTTTGGAAAATGGAATGTTTCTAAAATATTCATGTAATTAACATTTTTTTTTATTGCCTAAATTAATTCATCATTATAAAACCTTCTATGTAAATTTCGTACTCAGTTGTTGCTGTATCTGAAGTACAGCGGCTGAGAAAATTACTAGAATTTGTTTCTAAAAACTTTTTTATTACTCGAGTCTTAAAATAGCGAAACTTCTTTGATGTAATTTTATTATATTAATCAAAGTAGAAAATTTATATGTATGGGATCGAAATTTACAATATGTGGTTAAAATTATGTCCTTCTGCCTGAAAACTCGGATAGCACGCGATTTCTGGTGTAAAAATTCAGTCTCTTTTTGGTTAGCTGGCTCTGACAAGATCACCTATATGTCCAGTCCAATACTAATGAGACAAAACTGAGATCGCCCATAGAAAAATGCACCAATAACGCGCCACCCGTATTTAAATAAAAATACCACCATTTCTGACTGCTATCTCTAGGAGATAAACGAAAGTCAATACTCTCAAGTCATCTAGATCTAGTCAGTCAGATACAGCAACTTTTAAAGCACCTAAGCTTAAGGACTCTAAGGTTAAATATTTATAACAATTTATTTATAATTTATTAACGCCAAAGATAAGATCAATATCATAAGAACAAAAAGTTGGGAGAGCCGACAGGACGCCATCTATAAAATTTTTTGGAAAGTGAATAAAACTTCATGAAACTCATTTTGCAGCCTCAGATGTTGAAATTGAACTGGATGTTATTGAATTTGAAAAAGTTCAAATAGAATGTAATAAAGTTGATATTGGGATTTAATTGAAAGAGTATTTATAGAAATGGAAATAGTAGTGTTAAACGTAAGAATTTATAAAAGTAATAAAGTAAATATTATCATAAATGGTTGTTAAAAAATTCAAATTGTTGTGGTGTTGTTGGTGTTGGTTTTTAATTGCTTGTACTTGGATTAGAATAATTTGTAATTGATATCGATATATTAAGTTTTGAAGTGTGAACAGAAGTATTTGTTTAGAATAACACGTAAATTATTTATGTTTTTAAGTGTGAGCAGAAGTATTTGTTTAGAATAATCCGTAAATATCTTAATATGTAACGGAACAATTGTCTCCAAACCATCAAAATATTTATAAGGAAAAAAATCACAGCTATACGAAGGACAAGGATAATAGCAATTAGAGGACCTTTGCTGTACCCGAGTAGTTTTGCATACCTTCAAATGCCAATGTAAAAATGTTTTCTAATCAAAGTCAGAGTTCTTCTTCCAACATTCAATTATCAAAGCAGTGTGTAAGTTTAAAAAGCCGAAGTTACAAAAAATGTCCATGTTAATATGTCGAATTCTGAAACAAATCGTTCGCGAAAGTATTCTCTAAACTTTAGCTCTTTCTAATAGAACTGGGTCTTCGAAGTTTATAATAAATGCAGGTATTTATTTGTTCACAAGGGGAATAATCATCCAATTTGAAAATTGCAATGGGAATATTGCTACTATATGTTTCGCACTTGCTTAAAAGTATGTGTATGGGCATGGGCAATTGGGTGACCCTATCATCGAACTTCTATGGTAGACGATCAAAGATTATCATACTGGTGAGACCTCTCTGATCGCTGGGTCGAAAAGTTCGATTTTTTTCTGCATTTTCAATGCAATATAGAAATTAATTGAAATTATTTTCAATGAATTTCAGGCTAACGAGACGAGAAATTGTCCCCCTACATATCTTAATATATAAAAATCCCGTGTCACTGTGTTTGTACACGTTAATCTCCGAAACCGCGCAACAGATTTCAATGAAATTTTTTTAATGTGTTTGGCTGGTTCTAGCTTGAGAAATAGGATAGCTTTGGACACGATAGATGACGTTGTTGTTCAGATCTAAGAAACTGCCTCTGAACGCATCGACTTGGAAAGCTGAAATTTTGTACACTACTTTTCCAACAAAATTGCAAATATAAGTTCAAAATTGGACTAAATCGAGCAAATCCTTCTTAGGGTTACCATACAAATATTTCGTTTTTTAGTATATATTTGGACACTGCCTGACAACGAATACACGTAGGGAGCTGAAATTTGGTACATGGTAATTTGATAGCAATAGCAAAATTGCAAAGAAAATTTTAAAAATGATCTGAATCGGGCATTCCCTTCTTGATGTTGCCATACAAAATTTGGGCTTTTTCCTACATATTTGGAAACTGTCTGAGAACGCGTCGACGTGGAGAGGTCACATTTTTTACACGCTGTTTTTCTGAAAATTGCATATCCAAGTTCAAAAATGGACCAAAGCGAGCGACCCCTTTTTGGTTATGCCATACAAAATTTAAGTTTTTCAATATATATTTATAAACTGCCTGAAAACGCGTCGACGTGAAGAGCTCAAAAATGAGTTTTTTGTATGGCAACCGTCCGAAGGAGCAACCCGATTTGTCCCATTTTTGAAATTAAACCTGCAATTTTTTAACAAGGCCATGTACAAAATTTCAGCTCTCTAAATGAACACATTCTCGAGTTATGGTAAGAACAGCAGACAGACAGACAGGCATACCGACAGACAGATAGACAGACAGACGGACGGAAAGACGGAAATCCAAAAGTCAAAATAACTTTGAATATTTTGTGTGGGTGTTCAATCCAATTTGTTCGGCCAGCATTATTTCTGTGTCACAAGCGGATTGATAAACTAATATAACTATACCAACCACTAAAATATATAAAATGGGCTGCTGACACTACTGAAATTGCTTACATTATTTGACATTATTATGGGATCACTTTTCTATAGTTGTCTCTTTTTGGACTAACTACTTTATTCCGCTGAACTTCAAATAATAAGTTCTATACAAAGTTCATCTTAGTCCAGTTTCCAGTTTTAGTGGTTTTCCAGTTTTAGTGGTTTTCTTAATGAGTATATGTATAGAATAGTGTAATCATGCATCATTAAAGCATGTAATTGCATATAAATCACATGCACATCTCTCTAAAAGAAATACGAAACCAAGATTACAACTAAAGTTTGTAAATCATTTCAAAAGCTAAAACTCGGCGTTAAATTAACTCTGCGAATAAACAAAAATGAAGACACAATTTACATACATACAGATTTGTATGTAATCACTTTTGTGTGAATAATTCATACCTTGTTATGAATGAAGTGAAATAAAAGCGCATCAGATTACAGCGCAAGCAGATAATAAATTATGTATGTACAGAGTGCACCAAAATTCTCAATGGCAACTCACGTGAGGTCACAGAAAATTATCAATTGTAGGTAGCTTAAAAAAATTAATGTAGACTGCTTACTTAGCAATAATTAACGATTATAAATAAGGTAGCATTAAGAAAGAAATTAAGAATAAAATTTTGATCATTGACTGGTAAACACAAGGCTTATTCTTCAGAACGCAGCAGCAGTTAGCCAGGCGTTCTCCTTCCCTAAGATATAGAGGCTTCTTAGCCAGATATCTTCTGCATAAAGATATTGAGGCACCCCAGCTGAATATCGAGTAAGGATTGAGGCATTCAGCCAGATCCAAGAATATCGGACATCGGCGAATACGCCACTCCATTGGCAAGCAGCATAAAGGCAAACATAACAGTAGAAATAGATGGCAATACCACATTTGTAATTTTTTCTCTATTCCCCATACTTACTTTTAGGGACAGGCAGACAAAAGTTACTTAATTTTATTTGTTTAAAAATCAAATTTAAAAAACATTTGATGTTGCAGGAGATGAGATTTCAATAATAGACATAATTTGGAATGCATGTGTAATTTGTTGAACTTTTAATATGAATGTGCGAACGCACACCAAAATTAAATCACTTTGCTTCAACAAATCAGAGCAGGCATTCTCAATAACTTGCTGGGAATTTACAAATCAAAGCAGGCATTCCCGGCAACCTGCTTACTATAAAAGGCCTGTGAAGCAATTTGCAATAAGGCTTATTATATTTATATATTACTGAACTACAGTAACGTTCATTACCAAGTACAGTATATTAAGCTGTTACTATCAAGATAATCCTAAACAAAGGATTCACTACCCAAACAACACTTGCATGCTACATTAAGGCATACAATTATCACATATATAAATATAATAAACTACAGTAAGGTTTATTATATTTGTATACTACTGAACTGCAGTAAAGTTCAGACCACATCACACTATTAGACAACCAGTATACTTCTAATACTTATCTGTTTCTCATTCCAGCACCACAACCAAGTCAACATTAGTTTATGTTGATTTATATTATTGTTGTTGTTTATTTAATTCATTTGTTCATTATTCTTCTTTCATTTCATTGCTACTATAAAGCACGTTTGTTTAAAATTGTTTAATTGGTCTATTGTTTTTGATCTGTCACCCCTGTTATTAGTTTAGACAAACCTAGAGTTTGTACAATGAATATTAAAGCGAAATAAAAACTCGAAATTAAGATGATTGCCACATCCCTGCCAACAAAAGTAGATTCATATGAAATTGAAAATCAGGCAATCCATATTATATATGTCAGTGATACAACTACCAAACTAGGGAATAAAAATCTACAATGAGTGTCAAGTTTAGCTTGATTATAATTTTCTAGTAGTTTCAAAAATTGTTCCCTGAGGCATCATTTACAGTCCGAATCCAAACGATGTATTTACATACATGGCAAACGTATGCAACTCTGTGGCGCTGACATATATAATATGGACTGCTTAACTTTCTATTTCACGTGGGCACAATTTTTTGTGTCAAAAAGAGTTCTTACGTCGGTGCCAACATTGATAAAATCATTGGCGGGAAGTTGAAAAAAGTGAGCACGTAGCTCCAAAAATGACTTTAATAAATCCTTTGGAATTTCTTCTGCGTATCTAATGAATATATTGTCTTTAGTAAAACAGCTTTTATCTGTAATAACCCTAAATAATTAATTTAAAAACATTTATTTCTACGAACCCACTTATTTATTTGTTGTTCACAGTTCTCTCTCAGTTGGTACATGGTGCTTAGACCGAAAGAGTCAGCAATATAGAAGTGAGCTGACTTTCTGTAGTGTATTTCAATGAACGTAGTCAGTCCATATTATATATGTCAGTGCTCTGTGGTTATTCACACATTTCCAATAATTTCTGAGAATAATTGTTAACTATGATTATTCTGTACAGAATTTTTATGACAAAGCCTTTTTTAAAGTTAATTCAAAAGGTTTTGTGAAAGTTAACACCAGTTAACTAATTAGAATTGTGATCTTGAGCTTTTTGTTAAAAATTTGTTATAATCCAAAACGTAGCGTTGCATTTTAGATAGCGTTTTTATGCCGATCGGTTCTTATCTTCTTCAATAGATCTGTTATGACTAATAAGTGAACTAAGCGCCAGCTGATGCACCCACGGTTGGTGTGGGTGTTAGAGGCTGCTGTGATGTGAGTATGCATAACAAAAACCAACAATTTACAATTCAATTAAAGAATGCACATTCTGCATTATTGCATTTATTCAATTTACCTGAAAACCATTCCTCAATTAATCGATCACAATAAATGTGTGGCCGATAATATTAATACATGCTAAGCAAAACATGCGTTCAACCAAATGTATGTCACAATCGGATGAACTAACTACATTTGTTTACATGTTTTGTGACATTCTTAATACGTGTTAAGCTGGTTTCGTCACATCTTTCTTTTAAGTTAAGTACATGAGTGCAAATAAGCACGTGCCACAAATCACGGGCATGTAGGTACCTATGGAAAAGGCAATGTCCAAAGCATAATTAAGTTTAGGCTAGCAGATTTACTTTTATATAAATAACCTAGGAGTATTGCATCAAAACTCATTTAGTGATATGGGAGTCAAGACTTTTATTCTGGTGCCTGCTAGTATTAGCTGCACTTTCACCTTTCCTAGGCCTCTGCTACTATAGCTGCTCCTATAAAGAGATCTGCACACTGAGCTTATCTTAGGAGATCTGCTTTTAAAGCTTCTCCACCTTCTACATGGTTGCCTTATGGCTGCATTCACTCTTCGCACGAAGGAACTTAATTAATAGATGGCGCAAAGAACTTCCTATTACCTGGCGATCCCTAACTAATTTACTACATTAAAAAGTGGTTACAAAAGCAATTTTAATTAATAGTCTGACGGTTAAATTTTTTTTTATAAATACTTACATCACATTATTGTATTGAAAAAAAAAAATCATTATGGTGTTTTCAATTCAAGAATTTACTGGGCAGATTGACAGACGATGTTCCAAAATTTGCCAAATAGAAAAAGTGGCTGATTAAACGTTCGGCGGGCGTCTGAACATTTTTGAGTGCTAGACGTTGTCGTCAGATATCTGTCTAAATCTGTCATCGTGATTACACGCATATACCCACAAAAATGGGCAGATATCTGGCATTCTGTCAGATCGTTTACGAGCATTTTTAGCTGCATCGCGGAGGGGGATTATAACGGGTTTTCCAATACATCGACGCTGGGCTATTGGCGTAGACCTTCTCTTTCACGTGGCCCCAAAGGAAGAAGTCGCAAGGTGTTAAGTCATAAGATCTCGGTGGCTAATTGTGATCACCTCTTCGAGAGATAACACGGTCCGGAAACTTTTCCCGTAAAAGATCAATGGTTTCGTTGCTTGTATGGCACGTAGCGCCATCTTGTTGAAAGTAAACGTTGTCCAGATCAATACCATCCAACTCCGGCCATAAAAAAAAAAGTAAGGTCCAATGAACCCGCGGGACCATAACCCGCAACAAACAGTCACACGTTGAAGATAGAGAGGCTTTTCAACAATAACTCTTGGGTTTTCCGAGCCCCAGATGCGACAATTTTGCTTGTTGACGAAGCCATCGAGGTGGAAATGGGCCTCATCACCCAAGATGAGTTTTCGATGGAATTCCGGATCAGTTTCATGCATTTCAAGGACCCAAACAGCAAAGACTCGACGTTGTTGATGATCGGCCGGCTTGACTTCTTGTGTTAACTGAACTTTATAAGCCTTAAGACCCAACGCTTTATGCAAAATACGGTGTAATGACGTTTGTGGAATGCCTAATTCCAAAGAACGACGAGGAATGGACAAACCTGGGTTTTCTTCAACACTTTCGGCTACAGCAGCAATATTCTCGGCTGTTGAGCGACGTGCACGGCTTTATTCTTCACATCACTAACTTGGCCCGACAGCTCGAATCTTTCTACCAATTTCTGTATTGCGGTCCGACAAGGTGCTTCACGACGACCCAAAAATGTTCGAGTTTTACGAACCGTCTCTGCCACATTTTCACCATTTTTATAGTGAATTTTAATAATTTCAATGCGTTGTTTAATCGTGTATCGTTCCATTTTTATTAATGGCGTAGTTTCTACTTGTCAAATGTCAGAAAATGATAGCTCCAAAGGTGACATCTACCAAAATAGCGGGCTAATTAAAATGACACCTCTTATTGGAAAATCCTTTATGTCACCTGCTTTCATGAACTTGTACAAAAAACATGAAATTTCAAAAATGGGCTAATCGGACAAACAATTAGTAGATGTTTTTACTGTACTAAAAAGTTCGTCAGAATATGAAATTCTATGAAATTGCTCATAATCATTTTTACTGTCCGACGAACCGTTCTAAAAATACATATATGCGGAAATCCACTTCAACATTCAAATATGTACAGAGAGGTGACCATACGGCATTCATCTAGGGTATCGTAAGAATTGGTCTTAGACTAATTCTGACTGGTTTACTTCTTCATATAACATTGTAATATTGACGAATCTTTGGGAATTCCTGGAATCAATGTGTAATTTTTAAATCGTTCTGAGGAGCACTCATATTGCCGAGCATTTTGTTACAAATTTCCGTGTCTGGTCAATTCTGCTGAATGCCGTAAGTAACTTCGTATGGTCAGCTCTCTGTGCAAGTTTGAATGTTGAAACTGTTTTTCGCATATATTCCTAGAACGGTTCGTCGGTCAGTAAAAATCATTATAACTAATTTCATAGGATTATCAGTACAATAAAAACATCTAGGACTGATTGTTTTCATAGTATTCGTAAAAAACCAAAATATTTGTATGACAACAGAAAGAAGGGGTTGCCCGATTTAGTCCATTTTTGAAGCATTATTTAATATTGCCATAAAAACACCATCCAAATTTCAGCTCTCTACGTCGACGCGTTCTCAGGCTATTACTATTACTTTATTTTATGTGTTTTTTTTTACACGTTCATGCGAGCAGCATAATCCACCCTCCGCGATACAGCTGACGATTTTTTTTTTTCAACTCACTATGATGTGAACTGATTATAAAAAAAAAGTTTCATCTGGCATACTATTACTTTAAAAAAAAGTGTCTTTTGTACCACTTTCGCAGTCTCTCACAGCCATATCCACCGCTACTTGAGGAGATGACGGTCGATTCACTGATTAGTTGTACGGGATCAATTATCGATATCAAAATCAGCCGGTATACTATGACTTTATCATTTGAAACGCTACGTCCCGGACTATTAGTATCAGACACAGTTCTTAAAAAAAATATTTCATTTAAAATAGGGTCGATTATTTTTGACGAAGAAGAATTTTGTAAAAGTGATAATGATGGCTGAAGACAAAATATCACGCATTGGGGTTAGAATGCATACATTAATTTTGTTTTTGATTGGAATATGTAGTACTTTTTTTGTTCCTAGGATGTCTTACAATCAACAAACAGCTTATTTGGACGAATTGTTAGGTGAGCAAAATAGCTCGCAAGATAATAACGACGAAGAAAATGGTTCTGAGATCGAACGGCTTCCACCACCTATAATTGAACAAACTTGGGTTGAAGAGAAATGAGACGTTGAAGATTTTCATAGAGACACAAATATGTAAAGGGGAATTTAAGATGAGGACGATACGGATAGCGCTGATAACTACGAAGATAATGATATGCGCCCAGAAGCACAATCTGATCAAAATATTTTACACCCTAAAGACCACACCAGGCATCGCAATTCTTCTTCTATTCAAATATTGCATCACAATATCCTACAACAACAAGCTATCCCAGCAAGGACTCATAATATTTCTGTATGTGACACTATCAAATGCTTTTTGGGTTATTTAATTTGTAACATAATTATAAAAGAAACAAATAGAAAAGCAAATATGTAGTACCTATAGTATATTCTAAATAGAATTTCGAAACTCCTGGAAAACCCAAAGTGTGGAAAGCGCTAACTCAAGAGAAGTTTGAAGGATTTTTGAGAATATTCATAACTGTTGGCGTTCGACATTTCAGTTCAGAACATGTGCAAGAAATGTGGAAATCAAATTCTTATACACTCTATCATGCAACAATACCTATCAAAAGATGTTGATATTGTTTTTCTAAATCAGAATCTATATAACCTATTAGGCACATATATAGTTTAAGTTTTCCTCCAAGCCTACAATCGGTGGAACAAATGTATCATACCATGCCTTAAACATAAGGATATAAAAGCTAAAACTGTAAAAATTCTATTTTAGACTTATGATTTAGTTTTAACATCTCGCTCAATGTGTTCATTTTGAACTATTTAGGAATATTCCAGAATATTAAAAGAAAAGAAAAAACTATAAAGTGCTAAAATCATGCATGCAATTATGCTATGCCATGGTCATAAAGGTTAATCGTAATTTCCACATATTATATATATTACATGACTACTACTTTTGCTTAACGCTATAGTGAAGTGCTTTCATTCGGATTTTCATCCCTTCTTTCTTCTACATTCTGCGAAAGACATGAATCGCAGACTTCAAGCAAATGCATTAATTAAAAAAA
Organism: Dioctria rufipes; assembly: GCA_963924295.1. Classification (NCBI taxonomy): domain Eukaryota; kingdom Metazoa; phylum Arthropoda; class Insecta; order Diptera; family Asilidae; genus Dioctria; species Dioctria rufipes. The sequence continues at coordinate 247,816,710 of OZ002740.1, forward strand.
AAACTTCTGAAAAATAATTAAAAGTTAAAAAAGAAACAAGTTTTCCAATTAGAATTATTTGAGTATTGTCTACCTTTCTTACTAATTCTCTCTACTTAAGTTCATCTTGTTTTATCAAAGTGCATCCACTTGGTTTATCTAGTGCTGGCATAGAGTGAACAAACAAATCAACCGACGTAATTTTAAAACAAAGAGAAACAAGCAATTCTAAATAATTGCTCTCGGATAATGAGATATTTGTATCTTTAAATCCCAAGGATTATGTGTCTGTGTGGGGTCCTTTTACATTTTGATTATTGCGTGCACCCTTAGAGAATAATTATGTGAAAAACTTTATGGAAAATAATTCATGAAATTGATTAACTTCTCTTTGATTTTCGAATAAACCAATAAATAACTTTGCATCGAAATCTGTCGCCAGAGGAAATGCAATTAAAATTTAATCAATTAATTGATGGCTGAGAAATGAGTAAATCTAGCTATTTAGGTACGTGATAATTTTAAATTATAATTATGTATCGCAGTGATTTTCTAGATGAAAACTTAAATGAAATATTAGCCTTAAAGAAAGAAGAAACTCATTGCTGGCATCCTTCTTACATATTCCCAATAACAAAATTATTTACCTGAGTAATTAAAGTTTTTGATGTTCTACGAACGGTTTTATTTCAAGAAGCGTTGGCTTAAAACCTGGCCACCTATATACACTAAAAATATAAAGTAGATCATTTTTGATAAAAAAGTATACTTTGCGACAAAATAGCCAAGCACAAGAGAAATAAATTTTGACTATCAGAACCAGCTTAACACAAACTCGCTGCATGGTCACGTTTAATAAATAAACGGTCAACAATACATTCGTTTCATCACTTAGTCGGTGTTGAACTAAACATAATCCAAACAGCGGATGAAATTACATGCAATGCAACATACAACAAAAAAATTAAAAGAAAATTAAATAGAATAAAAAAGATTAAATATTATGTAGACTTTTTCAAAACATGGTAAGAAATGTCAACAACAAAATGCTTAACCGTATTATTAACAATAATACACGTGCAATTAATTCACACGTCCTAAAGTTAGCCCTTGGGAAGTTCACATGCAACAGAGTTAGCCTTCTCAAATTGCGCCTACTAACACAGAAAGAGATTTTGTTAAGTAACAACGGAGAATCAATATTCGCGTTTAAGAGTTGATGCACCAAAGTTACATCCGCAACCATGCGAAGCTTCTCAAGCTCGTGCATATTTAAAAGTTTCTAGCGATCGTCATAGGGTCGAAGAATTAATGAATTATTCCAGGGTAAGTGCCTGAGATAGTCCAGTCAAATAAGCCGAAAAAATGCTAAAGATCGCATTTAATTTGTTTGAGGCTGCAATTTTGAGGGTTGGTGTAGGGTGGTCCTGGGAGTATTGTCGCAAAAATGCAGCCTCGCAGGGCCAAAAAAAGGGGTGAAAGACAATAAAAACAACCCCGACATTTTCGTTCAAGAGCTAGCAACCAAAAGAAGCGTGAATTTTTCGTGGATGGAATGGAAAAACGGGGGGAGTGAAGAAAGTTATCGGACTATATGTTGAGCAATATGCGCAATTGCGCTCATGTTTTGCTGTGGTGACGTACTTGGAACATTTTTGATTTTTTCTTAGAATTTTTGCTGCTCGCTTTGCACGAGCCGAGATATGATGATTTTTGCTTTGAATTTTTTCATTTTAGTTCAATATGGCTGCAATTTTGCGCATTCGATGGTTTTTAGGGTTTTAGGTGAAATTGTTATTGGGTATGAATGCGAGGAAAGATATGATGTAGCAATTTTTCCATAGAATTTTTAGGATTTTAGGTGCAATTTTTTGATTGGGTGTGAAAGCGAGAAGAGATATTATGGTAGCAATTTTTTTTTAGAATTTTTTGTTGTTATGTTTGTAGTTTTGCACATTTAATGTGGTTTTAAGTTGTAAGTTGTGCTCGACAGTTTTTTGGGAGCTAATTAAAATTTTTACATTAAAAACAAAAAATTAAAATAAGAAAGCAATATATTCAATTAGTATTATTGTGATTAAATGTACATAGGTAATTAGAAATTTAGTTTTACAGTTTCCTTGTGGCTAGTTGATAATGAGTGTTTTACGAATAGTTGACAACCGCCCAGCTATGGATAAGTCTCCGTTAGACAAGAAAAATTGCAGTACAGAAGTGTTGAAAGGGGGAGGGGGAGGGGGGACGTTTCCTTGTGGCTAGTGAATAATGAGTGTTTTACGAATAGTTGACAACCGCCCAGCTATGGGCAAGTCTCGGTTAGACAAGAAAAATTGCAGTACACAAGTGAAAGGGGGAGGGGGGGGCGTAAGTCCTATCAGTTTCAGTGAAAGTTGTATTCTTCTAATTTTATAAATTAACTATAACTACTGTACGAAACATTCTGATAAATGACCTTTATCTCAACACTTTCTTGCAATTTGCAAACCTCAGAGTATTACAGGCCATTTGATTGGAACGCTTGGACTGTTTACTATCATCTGAGGTCAAAGGCATCATAATAGGATATATTGTTCAGAAGTTATAGTATGATTCATAGGATTTGATGAAAAAAAACTTTAACCCCCTCCTCTCCCAAAGCCTTTGGATCTATCACCCCCTTGTATACAATTTTTTACTTGTCTAACTGGGACGTATTCATAGCTTGTCAACAATTTGTAGAACACCCTGAGTACCGATCATTACAGCTTATTACATTTTACTAGATCTACTTCTTTTTTGAACAATGAGTGACAATCAGATTTGTAGTATTTGTGAGGACTTAATAGACTATGGTAGTGGTGATGAAGTGATTAATATTAAAGAAAAAGCACTTCAAAATCTAATAATGTCTAGTAAAACCACAAATGACGGCAAATGGATTGAGTGGGAAAAAGTGAGAAAGCAAAAAATTCAATCGAAATGTCGGAAAAGATATTCGGTTTCAAAGTACCCACAATCGCAAAAAAACAAAAATTTCATCGTCGACACCTCGCACAAGACCATCTTCGGCTACTGATGATGTCCAGGAAGGTGTGGATAAGTTTCCTTTTTCGGAAAAATGCCTTTTGTGTTTCGAAAAATGGAATCATTACGTACGACCAGGACGCATCGTAAGAAATTCTAGTTTCGAACATAATTTAATAAATACGTGTGAGTTGCGTAATGATGAATGGGGTGAATCGGTTCGGAAAATAATTGCAAATGAACATTCGCTAGTTGACGTAAAAGCACGGCATCATGACGCATCTTTAGTCCAATTTAAGCGCCAGTCACCAACAAGACTACCCGGCCGACCTATTATTAAAAGTTTGGAAACTGCTTTCTCTGCTCTTTGCCAACATATCGAAACTTCATCCGATCACCAATTCACTTTATCTGATCTCCAGAAAGAAATGAAAGATGACGTTCAATCAACGGATAAATTAATGAATATGCTTGAAGATAAATATGGTGATAGTATTTTAATCTTCCGTCGACATGGCCTAGAGCCCATTGTGTGCTTTCGCGATGTGGCTATGCAGAAATTATCTGAAACATTTCATACGAATAGTACTTGCTCCCAAGAAGAACAGGAAAATAAAACAGTCTCATATTGCCAACCGTTGTACGTATAGCTATAGCTAAAAAATGGCTTCTACATGAAATAAATCCTTTTTAATTTGATTTTTTGATTTAAAAATTGCAAGAGACAATTATTGCACTATATCATATTGGGAATTAGTAAACCTTTTTTTAATTAAATTTTAAAAAAGAAAACACCTGCAAATTTTATATAACATTTAACCAACCCAGATCCCACCCATCTAGTCTATACCATTAATTTATTATATCCCATTCTTCCTGTGTAGCCTGCAATCCCATATCCTACCGTTTATAACATAAAAACAAACAACAAATGCACACAATCACATAACATTATTTTCTTCCACGCCTACGCAATCGCAGTCACCTAAAACCCTAAAAACCATCGAATGCGCAAAGCTGCAGCCATATTGAACTAAAAAGAAAAAATTCAAAGCAAAAATCATCATATCTCGGCTCGCTTTGCACAACCAGCAAAAATTCTAAGAAAAATTCAAAAATGTTCCAAGTACGTCACCACAGCAAAACATGAGCGCAATTGCGCATATTGCTCAACATATAGTCCGATAACTTTCTTCACTCCCCCCGTTTTTCCATTCCATCCACGAAAAATTCACGCTTCTTTTGGTTGCTAGCTCTTGAACGAAAATGTAGCAGAATTGAAGTACACATGTTAGTGAATACAGCTTCTTTCGGTTCTCCTGTCGCGCCCTTACGAGATAGGGGTTGGCCACCATAGACTTTTTTATTTAGAATCATATTCTGAATAATATAGCATTTTTAATTTTTTCAAAAATTTTACCTCTTCCAAACCGCACGCACGGCAAATAGATTGTCACGTGTTCGGGGTGTTTTTATTGTCTTTCACCCTTTTTTTTTGCCCTGCACCAACCCTCAAAATTACAGCCTGAAACAAATTAAATGCGATCTTTAGCATTTTTTCGGCTAATTGGACTGGACTAAGAGCAAATTGTAGGAAGTTGCGCTGAACACCCGATACGGTCGATGTGGAATGGAGGATCAGACCCGAGTAACGCATTCAAGAAGTGGTCTCACAAAGCATAAATACAAACGCAATGTTATGGTATTATTTGAAAACTCTCGGGACCAACATTTTATAAAACCCATCATAGAACTACTGTTTGATACCACGCAGTTTATATGAGAGATAAAATTCAATCTGTACCCACATTTGACACACGGAGAATCGAGGAATCCGAGAACTCATAATCATAAATGATTGGTGTCTGATTCCTATGGAAAGTCATAATCTTACATTTGTCGATATTGAGTACAAGGTTATTGCTCTTGCACCAATTGTAGAATTTTCGAAGGTCATCCTGTGCCTGATTACAATCATTGACTGATTTAATCTGAGCGAATAGCTTCACATCGTCAGCATAAATTAAGACCCTACAGTACCTCCCAACAGATATAATGTCGTCAATAGACAGAATAAAGAACAACGGGCCCAAGTGAAAACATTGAGGTACGCCAGGCGAAGCCTTCAAGACTCTAGAGATGGAATAGCAGAATAAGATTTGGTATGTTCTTTTATTTAAATAAGACTCTGTCCATTTTAGAAATGTTGGGGGAAACCCATACTTTTCTATTTTAAAAAGTATTACGGAGTGAGATAACTTGTCGTAGGCTTTACTAAAGTCTGCATAAATACAATCTGCCTGCTAGCCTTTTGCCAACCATCCAATGATATCCGAGACAAATTCCAACAAGTTAGTAGTTGTAGACCTGCCCAAAATAAACCCATGTTGGTTTGAAGAGAGCAAATTCTTACAGGAAGTTGATAGTTGAAAGTAAATGATAGATTCGAATAATTTGGGCATGGAAGACAATCTTTCAATAGACCTAGAGTTAGAAATTTAATTTTTACTACCTTTTTTATGGATAGGTATGATAAAAGAGTTTTTCCATAGCTGCGGGAAACAACCACTATCGAGCCATTTTTGGAAAATAATTCTCAGTGGAGCTACCACTGCAAGGCAGCATGACTTAAAGAAAGCAAGAGGGATCCCATCAGGAGCAGTTGTGAAGTCATTTGGAAGCCCATTAATATGATCGAGTATATCCTCTTCTGAAATTGAAGTGTAAGTGAATGAAACGTTACGATAGTCGTTCATATGACTGAAGTTGCTATTTTGAGGTTGAAAAGGCATTGTCAAAAAAAGAAGCAAACATACTGCAAATTAAATAGAATAAAAAAGATTAAATATTATGTAGACTTTTTCAAAACATGGTAAGAAATGTCAACAACAAAATGCTTAACCGTATTATTAACAATAATACACATGCAATTAATTCACACGTCCTAAAGTTAGCCCTTGGGAAGTTCACATGCAACGGAGTTAGCCTTCTCAAATTGCGCCTACTAACACAGAAAGAGATTTTGTTAAGTAACAACGGAGAATCAATATTCGCGTTTAAGAGTTGATGCACCAAAGTTACATCCGCAACCATGCGAAGCTTCTCAAGCTCGTGCATATTTAAAAGTTTCTAGCGATCGTCATAGGGTCGAAGAATTAATGAATTATTCCAGGGTAAGTGCCTGAGATAGTCCAGTCAAATAAGCCGAAAAAATGCTAAAGATCGCATTTAATTTGTTTGAGGCTGCAATTTTGAGGGTTGGTGTAGGGTGGTCCTGGGAGTATTGTCGCAAAAATGCAGCCTCGCAGGGCCAAAAAAAGGGGTGAAAGACAATAAAAACAACCCCGACATTTTCGTTCAAGAGCTAGCAACCAAAAGAAGCGTGAATTTTTCGTGGACGGAATGGAAAAACGGGGGGAGTGAAGAAAGTTATCGGACTATATGTTGAACAATATGCGCAATTGCGCTCATGTTTTGCTGTGGTGACGTACTTGGAACATTTTTGAATTTTTCTTAGAATTTTTGCTGCTCGCTTTGCACGAGCCGAGATATGATGATTTTTGCTTTGAATTTTTTCATTTTAGTTCAATATGGCTGCAATTTTGCGCATTCGATGGTTTTTAGGGTTTTAGGTGAAATTGTTATTGGGTATGAATGCGAGGAAAGATATGATGTAGCAATTTTTCCTTAGAATTTTTAGGATTTTAGGTGCAATTTTTTGATTGGGTGTGAAAGCGAGAAGAGATATTATGGTAGCAATTTTTTCTTAGAATTTTTTGTTGTTATGTTTGTAGTTTTGCACATTTAATGTGGTTTTAAGTTGTAAGTTGTGCTCGACAGTTTTTTGGGAGCTAATTAAAATTTTTACATTAAAAACAAAAAATTAAAATAAGAAAGCAATATATTCAATTAGTATTATTGTGATTAAATGTAGGTAATTAGAAATTTAGTTTTACAGTTTCCTTGTGGCTAGTGGATAATGAGTGTTTTACGAATAGTTGACAACCGCCCAGCTATGGATAAGTCTCCGTTAGACAAGAAAAATTGCAGTACAGAAGTGTTGAAAGGGGGAGGGGGAGGGGGGACGTTTCCTTGTGGCTAGTGAATAATGAGTGTTTTACGAATAGTTGACAACCGCCCAGCTATGGGCAAGTCTCGGTTAGACAAGAAAAATTGCAGTACACAAGTGAAAGGGGGAGGGGGGGGCGTAAGTCCTATCAGTTTCAGTGAAAGTTGTATTCTTCTAATTTTATAAATTAACTATAACTACTGTACGAAACATTCTGATAAATGACCTTTATCTCAACACTTTCTTGCAATTTGCAAACCTCAGAGTATTACAGGCCATTTGATTGGAACGCTTGGACTGTTTACTATCATCTGAGGTCAAAGGCATCATAATAGGATATATTGTTCAGAAGTTATAGTATGATTCATAGGATTTGATGAAAAAAAACTTTAACCCCCTCCTCTCCCAAAGCCTTTGGATCTATCACCCCCTTGTATACAATTTTTTACTTGTCTAACTGGGACGTATTCATAGCTTGTCAACAATTTGTAGAACACCCTGAGTACCGATCATTACAGCTTATTACATTTTACTAGATCTACTTCTTTTTTGAACAATGAGTGACAATCAGATTTGTAGTATTTGTGAGGACTTAATAGACTATGGTAGTGGTAATGAAGTGATTAATATTAAAGAAAAAGCACTTCAAAATCTAATAAAGTCTAGTAAAACCAAAAATGACGGCAAATGGATTGAGTGGGAAAAAGTGAGAAAGCAAAAAATTCAATCGAAATGTCGGAAAAGATATTCGGTTTCAAAGTACCCACAATCACAAAAAAACAAAAATTTCATCGTCGACACCTCGCACAAGACCATCTTCGGCTACTGATGATGTCCAGGAAGGTGTGGATAAGTTTCCTTTTTCGGAAAAATGCCTTTTGTGTTTCGAAAAATGGAATCATTACGTACGACCAGGACGCATCGTAAGAAATTCTAGTTTCGAACATAATTTAATAAATACGTGTGAGTTGCGTAATGATGAATGGGGTGAATCGGTTCGGAAAATAATTGCAAATGAACATTCGCTAGTTGACGTAAAAGCACGGCATCATAACGCATCTTTAGTCCAATTTAAGCGCCAGTCACCAACAAGACTACCCGGCCGACCTATTATTAAAAGTTTGGAAACTGCTTTCTCTGCTCTTTGCCAACATATCGAAACTTCATCCGATCACCAATTCACTTTATCTGATCTCCAGAAAGAAATGAAAGATGACGTTCAATCAACGGATAAATTAATGAATATGCTTGAAGATAAATATGGTGATAGTATTTTAATCTTCCGTCGACATGGCCTAGAGCCCATTGTGTGCTTTCGCGATGTGGCTATGCAGAAATTATCTGAAACATTTCATACGAATAGTACTTGCTCCCAAGAAGAACAGGAAAATAAAACAGTCTCATATTGCCAACCGTTGTACGTATAGCTATAGCTAAAAAATGGCTTCTACATGAAATAAATCCTTTTTAATTTGATTTTTTGATTTAAAACTTGCAAGAGACAATTATTGCACTATATCATATTGGGAATTAGTAAACCTTTTTTTAATTAAATTTTAAAAAAGAAAACACCTGCAAATTTTATATAACTATGATTTGCCCGTAATAAATTTTTAAATATGGTAACGCTTCTATTTTTAACCATTAAACCAACCCAGATCCCACCCATCTAGTCTATACCATTAATTTATTATATCCCATTCTTCCTGTGGAGCCTGCAATCCCATATCCTACCGTTTATAACATAAAAACAAACAACAAATGCACACAATCACATAACATTATTTTCTTCCACGCCTACGCAATCGCAGTCACCTAAAACCCTAAAAACCATCGAATGCGCAAAGCTGCAGCCATATTGAACTAAAAAGAAAAAATTCAAAGCAAAAATCATCATATCTCGGCTCGCTTTGCACAACCAGCAAAAATTCTAAGAAAAATTCAAAAATGTTCCAAGTACGTCACCACAGCAAAACATGAGCGCAATTGCGCATATTGCTCAACATATAGTCCGATAACTTTCTTCACTCCCCCCGTTTTTCCATTCCATCCACGAAAAATTCACGCTTCTTTTGGTTGCTAGCTCTTGAACGAAAATGTAGCAGAATTGAAGTAATCGGACACATGTTAGTGAATACAGCTTCTTTCGGTTCTCCTGTCGCGCCCTTACGAGATAGGCGTTGGCCACCATAGACTTTTTTATTTAGAATCATATTCTGAATAATATAACATTTTTAATTTTTTCAAAAATTTTACCTCTTCCAAACCGCACGCACGGCAAATAGATTGTCACGTGTTCGGGGTGTTTTTATTGTCTTTCACCCTTTTTTTTTTGCCCTGCACCAACCCTCAAAATTACAGCCTGAAACAAATTAAATGCGATCTTTAGCATTTTTTCGGCTAATTGGACTGGACTAAGAGCAAATTGTAGGAAGTTGCGCTGAACACCCGATACGGTCGATGTGGAATGGAGGATCAGACCCGAGTAACGCATTCAAGAAGTGGTCTCACAAAGCATAAATACAAACGCAATGTTATGGTATTATTTGAAAACTCTCGGGACCAACATTTTATAAAACCCAGCATAGAACTACTGTTTGATACCACGTAGTTTATATGAGAGATAAAATTCAATCTGTACCCACATTTGACACACGGAGAATCGAGGAATCCGAGAACTCATAATCATAAATGATTGGTGTCTGATTCCTATGGAAAGTCATAATCTTACATTTGTCGATATTGAGTACAAGGTTATTGCTCTTGCACCAATTGTAGAATTTTCGAAGGTCATCCTGTGCCTGATTACAATCATTGACTGATTTAATCTGAGCGAATAGCTTCACATCGTCAACATAAATTAAGACCCTACAGTACCTCCCAACAGATATAATGTCGTCAATAGACAGAATAAAGAACAACGGGCCCAAGTGAAAACATTGAGGTACGCCAGGCGAAGCCTTCAAGACTCTAGAGATGGAATAGCAGAATAAGATTTGGTATGTTCTTTTATTTAAATAAGACTCTGTCCATTTTAGAAATGTTGGGGGAAACCCATACTTTTCTATTTTAAAAAGTATTACGGAGTGAGATAACTTGTCGTAGGCTTTACTAAAGTCTGCATAAATACAATCTGCCTGCTAGCCTTTTGCCAACCATCCAATGATATCCGAGACAAATTCCAACAAGTTAGTAGTTGTAGACCTGCCCAAAATAAACCCATGTTGGTTTGAAGAGAGCAAATTCTTACAGGAAGTTGATAGTTGAAAGTAAATGATAGATTCGAATAATTTGGGGATGGAAGACAATCTTTCAATAGACCTAGAGTTAGAAATTTAATTTTTACTACCTTTTTTGTGGATAGGTATGATAAAAGAGTTTTTCCATAGCTGCGGGAAACAACCACTATCGAGCCATTTTTGGAAAATAATTCTCAGTGGAGCTACCACTGCAAGGCAGCATGACTTAAAGAAAGCAAGAGGGATCCCATCAGGAGCAGTTGTGAAGTCATTTGGAAGCCCATTAATATGATCGAGTATATCCTCTTCTGAAATTGAAGTGTAAGTGAATGAAACGTTACGATAGTCGTTCATATGACTGAAGTTGCTATTTTGAGGTTGAAAAGGCATTGTCAAAAAAAGAAGCAAACATACTGCAAATTTCAGACGAAACATCACTAACAGAATCCTTGTACCTAATGTATGGAGAGGAACATTCTTTGAACTCATTATATGATGTGAGAAATTTGTTGTGACTTGTAATGTCTTTGTCCCTCATATAATTTCTCCACAATTTATTCTTTCTTTTTTAAGATGCTTTAGTTCGTTATTGAACCATGGTGGAAATGTTTTAGAGAACTGCTAACGCTCGCAGGGAACGTGAGAGGAAAATAAATTGAAAAAAATTATACAGAATTTAGAAAAGTATTCGTCTACATTATTGGTAGACAGTAATGTGTTGAAATCAATAGAGGTAAGGCTACTGGAGAGCTCAGAAAAGTTAGCCTTTCTAAAATTGAAAAAGTATTGTATTTCGTCACAATTTGTAAAGTTTTCGGTTTCAAAACAATATGTAGTTAGTAGAGTGGGGTGATATTTGTCAAGAGTAGATATTATAACTGGGCTAGGTTCAACTATTAAGTTACCCACGTCAGTAGAAAATACCAGGTCTAACTGCCTACCCAAGTCATTTTTAACATTATTTATTTGGTTGGTTAAGTTCGCCAATAAGTAGCAATACACCAAGAGTCCCCATCTTACTATGGATAAAGTTAGATGTTGAAATGAGTAGGTCGTAAATATTCTGACCTTTGTTGTCAACGATATTTATGGAGTCTGGAGGAATATAGCAACAAAGTATGTATTAGTCATATTTTAAGAGAGACAACTTAAGATCTATAAGTACAATGTCGAGAGTGTTGGAGAAACTGGGAAGCTCAATTCCACTGCAATTTAAGTTGTTTTTACAGACGAGGAGTCCGTCACAGTCACGAGCTTCAAAATCAGCATGTGGATCTCTTCTAAAAATTTGATGGGAGTTTTCAAAGATTTACGTATCCTGAAAATCATGATACAGCCACATTTCAGTGAAAGCAACTATTTCGAAACATGTCGCAGCAGAGGTTTCGAAGATTTGTGCAGTTTTTGTACGAATCCCTCTCAGGTCTTGATAGTAAAGCGAGAGAGATTTGAGTTTTTTGGAATATCGCTACTTATTTTAGATGCATTTCTAGGTTGGCGCCCAGAAGGTACAAATATTTTAGAAAACGTGGCAGAGTGCCAAAATATGGGATCCTATTACTCGTTCCGCACAACTTCTGAGACTGCTAAAACAAAGGATGCAATCCACTTATAGCTTTTACTAAGAACAAGAAATGCCAGCCATATTTTTAGACTTCAGATACTTCAGCATGTCCTCACATAACGTTTCTGGAGAGAATCGGGTGATGAAAACACTCGAAGGTTTTGATAATGTTTTCAAAGGAAGGGACAACAATAGGATTACCTGGAGATGACACAGATGAAGTAGCATTCAATATTACGGAAATAGATGTAGATTTTAGAATGGTTTTGTCAGAGCATAGACTCCCAGTGCTACTTAAGGCCACAACAGCTGAGGTAGTCGCACGAGGAGTAGCAACAGGCAGGTGGAACTTTGATCACTTCCTCCGGCCCGACTGCTATGTTTACAACTAGGCTGGGGGATAGGCTACAGAGTAGGTGGCGCATCTGCAGACATCGAAGAAAAATCAATACAAGGCATATGCCCATGTATTTATTATTTTATAATAGAAGGCTTAGATTTAGAGCTGAACTGATTCAACGCTGAGTGAGATTATGTATAAACGAATCTGAGTACCTTGCTTCCGGTCTCGTATAGAACTCTAAGTTGCGGAGCGCATTTGCACAACCTGTTAAATACAAAAATATCTCTATTCGTTCAAAATAATTGAAAATCAGTAATCTTTTACTTTTTACTTTTTCGAAATCTGTAATTTCAATTTAGTTGCAAAACCAGCTTCTATTTTATAGGGTTTTGTAGAAAAACCCACTGTTTTATACGTTGTATTAATTTAAGCTCAAAAGTTCTCTTGAAAGAGCTCTTTTTGTAGGTGGTTACATAAGTTTAATTTGAGGTTACATACTGGAAAGATAGATCTTTTTGAACTTTTTTTTTTTTTTTTTTTTTTAAGTGCAAGTTTTTAGATCACTTCTGTTATATATATAAAACAAAACCTAGATTAGGAATATATATAAACCTGATTTGATTTTTATTAAAAATCCTGGAAACCCTGAAATATCGCAAAATCAAAATCATTCCTCAAACACAAAAAAAAACCCAATATACAAAATCTCGTACCTAAACGCCTAAAATTGGGAATAGAAAAGAAAATTATAAAATTCAATAAACTAATCATGCACAAAACATGATTAGTTTATCTTCCAAAAAGGGTGAAGAAAATTGCATTAGCAATTTTCTTCACATTCCAAACAACTCATAAAATTTTTCCCATATAACGACTTGGGAAAAACAAAAGTTTCAGATTTCAACCAAGTCGTTTTAATGGGAACAAGCTCCACGACAAATTTCGCCTTCAGCAAAATTTGTCAGTGGAAATAATTAAATTCAAAAAGAAATCAAAAAAGCAAATCGTACGTTCAGTACGATTTGTCGCGAAAAATACAATATGTATGTACATACGTACATACATATTACGAAAAAAGCTTTCGCAATAAGAAATGCGCGCAGCATAAATGCATTATATGGATATGCGCGCCGCGATTTCAAACGACGGGACGGTGGTTGTTGTTTTTAAAAGTGTAAGATTACATTTTTTAAGCCATCGTCCAACGCGAATAATTCTGGACATGTTTGAACAAGTCCAGAATTAATGGTAAAAATTTTTCAGGGTAGAAAAAGCGTTTTCTACCCTGAACAACGGTTCTTGATCAGCAAAAATGTGATCAAGAAGAGAGTTGGTTCTTTGATTCAAAGCGGAGAAGATTTAAAATTTGGGTTGTTCGGTTGTTAAAAGAAAATTAGACAAAAAGAATTAAATTAAGAGATTTCGATTGTGCGGTTGTTAAAAAATGAAATTAGAAAAAAAGAAGATATCAATTAAGTGGTTTGAATATTCCAATCGCTATTATACTCGGATTATCAGTGTAGAGCCATTAAGTATTGTGTTCAATGTGAGCATTAGAAAATAGAACATATAACATGTACTTTTATAAATCTCCATAATAACTACGTTGAATATACATAACACTTCTCAATATATTATATTGAAAATAAAATAATTGTATATAGGTAAGGTAGGAGAAAGGAAAGAAATTATGAAAAAAAAAAATTGGAAATTGGTAAAGGCAAAGGATTAAAAACCAGGTAGCCTTAAAAGGATAATTAACTTGGAATGAAAATAATATTAGCATAACTCATTACAAAAAATTTAAGTATATGCCACAAGCTCTACCCTTACTCCAGCAATGTAACCCTAACAATAGGGTAAGCAACTGTTGTGCGATTATATCTAAAGACATTAAATTATTTCATATTACCGAAAAACAGAAAATGAAAAGAAAATATAAAAATAACCACAGGTAAAAAAGAGACCAACACCCTGGGACAGTAGGCAGTTGTAGAATAACATACAGTTGAAAGGGATAAATAAAGTAATGCATTTCCAGTAAAAAGTAAGAGTAAGAGTTCTATCTAAGTAGTCAGCTCGTGGGCTGTAGTAATATAAAAGAGTTAAACAACAACAAAAAGTATAGTTTATCACAGCGAGATGCTAAGCAGATGTTGGGGAAAAGTCTCAAGTCGGTGCGCTTAACACGGTTAGATGCTTGGGGATTTACTCAGGGATAATGCGCAGCGGTGTTAGACACGGCGTCATATACTTATGTCCTCAAGCCCCCAATTACGCCAAAAGGTTAAGTATCGCGACGATGCGCTTAAAACGGCGATAATTCTGTCTGGAGAATTCCTTACCAATTCGCTGCCATCAAAAAAGCAAGCGATATTTCGAGTTTTCTACACACGGCATAACTGTGAATGCAAGTGTGAATGTACCTGAACGGTACTCAATGAGTTTTAATTACTCAAACCTTGCCTTTTTCCCTTTTCAGTGCAGCTAAGTAAAAGGAATGTAGACAAAAAAAGGAACAAGTACCCTAGGCCCTGAATTCTGAACAATTTATATTTAAAATAATGTTTACAAAAATAAAATTAATTTTTATAACATAAAAATTTTTCGTCTATTTAATATTCAGGAACAGTTCTATAAGCATTCAACAAAAAATTCATTTGGGATGCCCCTGACTATTTTTAAATATAAAAAAGCGGCCGGAGAGGAATATAAATAAAAAACGCTATTTATTCTAATTACTCTGTACCCTGAAAATATGATTTTATTTTCCTATAAAAATATTTTGAGTTTTTTGAAAGATAAGATAAATAAGTTTACAAAACTTTTGAATTTGTAGTAGCATATATCAGAGCGCGTTTATGTCCGAATTACTAGGACTTCAGAAACATTTTTGTTCCCAACCATAATTATAGAATTCATTATGCGCCATCAATGGAGGTGCACACAGTCAAGATTTGAAAAACAACAAAATACAGGACACAAAAGAGTTAATGAAATAATAAATCTTCAGTTCAAATTTAAAGCATTTTAAGAGATGCTCAAGGCGAATGATGATCATGTTTCCAACTGAGTTTCGATTGCCAGAAGAATTTAGTATTGCACAGACTTCCACATTAGTCCCATTTCCATGTAAGTAACGCATGTTTTGAGGTCGTAAAATGCATATAAATATTTGGAAATGGCTCATAATCGCAGTGTTTTTCTCTGCGCTGGAAAAAGAGGACGGTCATAATTAATAACTAAAATTAAGTAAGTAAGTAAGTTAGCGACTTTATTTTGCATTTTGTTATTTAAGATTAATTATTTACATTTATGACTAATTAAAATTTTCTTTTATGTACCTACTATTTTTCTTTTAAATATTTTGAATATTCTTAAAGCTACGTGGCAATTCACTCAATTCTTTAAAGTCCTTATATATAATAGAGCTGAAAATTGGATCCGGATTTGCTAATATTAGGATATCTGCATATCCGGATCTGTTAACTATCCGATTCCTGAGATACGGATCCAAACTATCTGGAACTATCCGGATCCAGACGAATCAAAAAGCTTCAAAATTGTGGTGTTTCATTGAGAAAATGAAAATTGCCTGAAATTTAAATTTTCCAAATGAAACAATGCAATCTGAAGGAAATGTTGACCTTTCTTTGCTTAGTCTGGATCCGGGTATTCCGGATCCGGATAGTTCGGATTCGGATACTAGTATCCGGATTATCCGGATACCTGGATTTGAGGAATCGCATCCTAATTATCTCGGATAATCCGTATACTTTCAGGTCTAATATTTAAGCGAGCTCTGCGAGTTGGCATCTGTAAAGCCTGGAAGTGTAAACTGATAAAAATTTCTCCATGTATATGGTCGACATTCACTTATGTAACTTATGTGTGAACTGAAGTAATTTGGAACAAGATTATGTTTTAATTTATATACGAATATTAACATTTTCATTGTTAGCCTTTGACTTATACTTAACCACTTTAATGCTTGCAAGATAACATTTACACTCGTATATAAACCACAATACAAAATACAACGCATTACCATATTTTAGAGTCTTTGAAATTGTGTCAATTACTCCTGCTTACACAAAAAAGAATTGCAGCGCAGAATTCGAAGTGCGGTTTAATAACAACGTTGTATATGTTTATTGCAGACACTAGTGATAAATTACGTCTAATTCCTTGCATAAAACCTATTTTTTTTTTATTTTCTTACATACATATACAAATATCCAAAATGTGATCATAACTACATAACTACACCTAAGTATTTCATTTTATACACCCACTCAATATTCGAGATATTTACTACTAAATTAAGATTATATTAATCCTTTAAGCACATACACTTAGTTTTTGATGCATTCAATTTCATCTTGTTTGCACTTAGCCATCGCTCACGCTTTCTAAATCTTCTTGCATAGCATTCCTTCTTCCATTGTCTCGTTTACCACAAATATCAAAGCATCATCATTCATCCGCAAGCAATGCCCCTCGTGCATGTTTTAAAACTCGTTGTAGATTTTTAAGTAAATCACGAACAGTAATGTTCCCAATACAGACCCCTGAGGTACTCCGAGGATAATCTGCAAAAATTCGGACTCCTGGCCGTTTGTTTTGATTTTTTGCCACCTATTAGTTATTGTATTCCTTACTGCATATTGTATTCCTTACTGCATATTTCTGTAACTTCAGCAGTAGTATGTCTCTATCTGGCCTGGCTTTGAAAATTAATCTAGTATCATCGGTCTATTAAGTAAGTTGTTGTTTTTCTTGTTATTGTTTTGACGTATAGTGTTTTCAAGGTCGTCTAAAGTTAGAATCACAAATTTAAATCTTGATTCTATTTCATTTATTAGATTTTCATATTCCACATAACGTATTGAATTTTTTATATCTATCACACGTTTTAGGAAAAATTCATTAAACTTATTCGCTAAATTCAAATTACCTTCCACTAAAATATTGTCAAAATAAACACTTCGAATTTCTCGTTTCTTTTCCTTTAATACCATTAATTTAACACTAGGGGAGATTACCGTCGAGAGGCATGAAAAATGCATGAACCCTGGAAATTTGTTTTTACATAAAATAAATACTTTTGGAAATGGGTTTTAACATATTTTATTCTTCTACTAATGAAAGTAAATTCTAACTTTATTTATAAAAAAAAAATCCAAAATGGCGGATCCAGCACACATCAAACAAAACCGTGCACGGCGTGTTTTGATCTGCGCTGGCCGCTTCATAACTCTGCCAATTCATTCGAAACAAATAAAATTTGGGAGGCCTTACCGGTTTTCGTTTTCAAAAAACGTCTGAATAAAAACATGCTAGAGGTTTAAAAAAAAAATATTTTTTGCCGTTTTTTGTTTTTTTTCTTCAACGGACGGAAAAATTATTTGTTAATACATTTTTGACAAAAATCGCTTAATAATGTCCCCGCAAATTAAATTTCCTTTCAATTGCCCAAAGATTCATGTGAATCGGTTCATCCGTAGAAGCTGTAGAATAACCCGCGCGCTGAAAAATTTTGTTCCCCGAAAAACTAATATAAAATTAAGCATTTACTCCAGTTATTTCAGCACCAAACAGTGCCCTTCTTCTTCTTTCAATAACTGATTATTCTGAAGGTCAACGGTTTCCCGAAATCTATGAGGGTTCAGGTAGCGAGAAAAGGTCTCCCCAGCAAGCGCGTTCCGAGCGCCTCAGCTCCCTGTTTACTAGCCGCCGGACGGTTCCGCTTTCAACATGCTGTGAATTCTAAAATACTTTAGATATGAAAATATCTTTTTATCCACGTGTTCTAAACACTTCAAGGATAATAATTATGGAAAAAAAAAATCGAATTTTTCATGATCATGAACGGTAACCTCCCCTTAAGCTACTTAGCCATTCATTAAAATTATAGCAAAAACGACGATTTTGCGCACTTGGGGATAGGGTTTCTGTACTCGATTCGGGCTCGCCGAGTATTTGGGTAGTTACTCGGACTCGGGACTCGACGATAATACTCGACGAGTCCGAGTCCAAAAACCAGTAAATTCAAAAGGTACGTACATGTAGGAATGTTTTGATAATTTCTAGATTCATGTTTTATTTTAATTTTTTTATTTTACTTGTTGCTGCGGACATTAAAAAATACCCATTTTAACTTTCATATGTATTGTATTTGTAAATAACTTCAGTCGGCCACCAAGTGAATAAAAATTCTGTCGAAATATTTTCTGTAAATTACTAAGAACAAATGAATGCAATCAGCAATCATCTACACGTCTCCGCTCATAAAAATTTTTGTGGCCCAAGCACCCGTTGTCAGTTGCAATAAAAATTCTAAAGAAAATATTTTGAGTAAATTACTAAGAAAACATCCTTACAACACGTCGGTGCATCGTTGAGGGATTGCTGTGCTGGATTACCCGGACCGCGCGGGCATTAATATTGCTGCAGTCTTGAACCGTGTTAAACATTAATTTGCTCAAAATTTTAATAGAGAATTCAATCATTTTATTTCGTGCTTATTAAACTACAAAGTTTGGTTTTGAAATTTGTATACATGTAGTGTATACTCATAATAATTCAATATTATTTCCTGACAATTATTATAATTGACGAAGTTGTTTTATAGTACGTACAAAAGGTAATTAGTAATTAATAAGATCAATTTTTTATAAATTTTATTTATTTTTCTGTTCTGTTCAGAAACAATGTCACAAAAAAAATCATCGAAAGTCTGGGTATATTTCACTCAATCGAAGAACAGAAAAGCTGAGTGTAATATATGTAAAGCAAATATAGCTATTGTTAATTCAAGCACAACATCGTTATTCTAGCACCTTGGATTTTGTAAAACGAACGTAAGTTTAGAAGAAATTCTTTCGAAATTGGCAGCAGTAGATGGAATTTCAATAACAGTCATTACCAGACCGGAATTTATACGAGAATATATTGATAAACATGGATTTAAGTTGCCTAAAAATGATACCGATGTAATGAAATTAATACATGACCATTTAAAAGCAATGAAAGATAAAATAATTGACGAATTGTGAGAGAAAATTAAGAATAACCTAAGATTCAGCTTGACACTCGATGAATGGACCAGCTCACGAAGAAATATGTCAATGTAATTTTCCACGGCGCCCCAAATGAAGAACCATACAATCTTGGACTAGTTCATATATTCGGATCGTTTACATCAACACAATTACTTGAAGTGGTTACTCACAATTTGGCTTCGTTTGAAGTAAATTATGAGCAACACACCGTTGGCACAACAGGAGATGGCGCTTCTTTGATGGTGAAATTTGGAAAGGAGTGTCCAACATTTTATCAATTGTGTCTCAGTCATGGAGTACATCTTGGAGTGTGCGATAGTTTATATAAAAAAAATCAAACAGCAAAAGAGAGGAGGGTATTGAGGAAGTTGCTAGTATTCATCAAATAATTAACAACATTCGAAAAATGGTTAAAGTTTTTAAGATTGTCTTCCGTTAAAAATGGAATATTACAAGAGAAAATCAGAGCTAAACTAGGCCACAATTTTTTAGTTAGTTTTAGATTGTCAAATTCGTTGTTGGACTTCTCTTGAAACTACAACTCAACTTCTCATACATGCTTGATGACATCGATTTTAACGCAAAAATCTCCAGAATTCGCTTGAACCTGCCAAATTGGCAATCGAGGTTTTAAGCCGAAATGATACGACTCTTCATTCAGCTGTCATTATATTGGAGCATATGAAAAAAAAATGTCCAACTGTAAAAGTAAAATAGCGTTTGAATTATTAGAAAATATGGAGAAGAGAATTTATGAGCGAGTAAATGTAAATTTAATGAATTTGTTCAAAGCACTTAAAGAACCAAAATTTATACCTACTAAACAAGCTTTAGACTTAGCCACACAATTATTAAAAATACTTTACAAAAACTAATATAATAATGCATCAATGGAAACTTCAAGAGACCAAGAAGAACTAATAACAGTTGAAAGTCAAAATAATTTGACAATGGAGGACGAACTTTATTTAATTTTGAAAAACGCAGATGATCCTTCGAAAGAATCCGAGGTCTACAGCACACTTAAACAAGAATTTTCGCTTTTCAGAAATACTGGAAAACGAACAAGTAATCTTGATGACCTGTACAACGTACTTTGCTCCATTAAACCAATTTCAACATCTAATGAAAGAACATTTTCGATAAGTGGCAGCTTCTGTACTACAATTAGATCGAGATTTGCTGACAAGTCCTTAATTCGTTAATATTTCTCAAATATTTCTACTTAAAAAAAAAAGTAATTAAATCGAATAAAACCAATGTTCTAAAAGTTCTTGTTTTAAGGTTTAATTTTTGAAAATAAATAAATTTGAGTACATTTCCTTTTTAATTTCTTGGCACGACCACAAATTTCAGTTGAAAATCTTGTAATATAATAAATAATTCCAATTCTATCAAATTTTAGTATTTTTGTTTTTTGTTACAAAAACTACAGCTATGAGAATTGTTATTGAACTCCAAAATATTAAACATTTTCGCTTATTGATTTGAGTATAGGTTTAGATCCGGACTGGACTCGGACTCGACGAGTTTTCATAATTTGGGACTAGAACTCGCCGAGTCCTAAAAACCCGAGTTTCCAGAAACTCTACTTGGGGATTTGTATAACGCAAGAACCATTAACACATATTTATCCAATGTTATTTTAACTGTTAAATATCATACTTGTCTATCCAATACTAATTATTTCATGATTTCAAATTGCCAAATTTTTTTAACATATAACACAACCCCACCTGTATGTCGCATCTTATGGCGTAATAATTCTCTATCTCAATTTCACTATCTTCTATATCCTTTGTTAAATGTGTTTCGACTAATATTATAAAATCAAATTTTTGACTTACGATTGTGGAAGTCATCTCATTCATGTTATTAAGCAATCCTTGGATGTTTAAGTAGGTACACTTTAGTTGCATTGGTTGCTAATAAATTAGTTTATTCTTTTTTACTTTAACCTGCTTAATATAGATATAATAAGGAAGTACTGATTCTCTGAAAATCCAATTATCGGTCATTCGTACACGCGTATAGGATCGAATGAAAGATAACATCCTTGCTCTCCTAGTTTTTCAAGAACATGAATGTCTGATAACCGTCCATTTTGGTGGGAAAGTCGTTTAAATAAAATAAGAAATTTTTCAAACTTTTTAATTCTGGCGTGCTATAACTGGCGCCATAAGGAGATGGAGTGATGATTTGGCATTCGTTGGAAAACTTAGATGGCTTACTATCGTCTGAGCCCAAAGTTGCCTTCATAGGTTGTAAGGAAGTTACGGAGTCATTTATGTGAAAAGCTGTCGAATTCTCTTCTTATCATCCTGTTACTCCGAAAGTCCCCCCTCCCACCAAAAAACAGACGCGTTCAATTGTATTTTCTTAAGTGAGTACTATCAGCTCCTTCACTACCTCTGAGCCGGATACACCCAGCATGTTACCCTGTATATGTTTCATGTTCCAAAAGTTTATTCGTTTACAGAAATATAAAATAATTTGCATTTATTATTTGTTTATGAGATATAGTAGTAGTGTTGTTAAAAAAAAAAATAATTCATAAATCCATAGGAATTATTTTCTGAAAATTATTATCACCATTTTGGCGCCATCTGATAGCCAATAAGACCCATGTCGAAATTATTGTACGGCCGTGTTACTCTTTATATCATGATTCTGAAATATATCCATGGAGGTATATTATATATATATGTAGTTCGCTTTTTCGTAACAACTTGTACATTTTACTTTGCGTGAATGTTTACCGTCATGCCTGCCATAAACTTCTACGTCAATCACTGTAAATCTACAATTAGCAACTGCTACTCTTTGTAGAGCTATAAACCAAATATTCGCATAATTTAAATACATGCTGCCTGATTGTTCAAGTCAAATTATACGCAGATGCTTCTAGTCCAAAGTATTTAAACAATGTGCAAAATTTAAGGTTTTGTACAAGACTTCTGTAATTTTTTAAAGTGAACTTTCATAGGAGATGGCATAATATGCTAAGTTGTACAATATTCTACATTGCTTTAATTGTTTGCTTCAAAATATTTCAAACTGAACGTGTGAGTTAAATATGTAAATGAGCTCCCGTTTCTTGTTTTAAATATTTTGGTATGCTTTTAAAATTCTTCTTACGGCAAAGTAAAGTGGAAACTCTTTTAAGATTTTTCCCCAGAGAGGAAAGATTTTTTGTGGAATATATTCAAAAGTCTCTGGCAATTGAAACCTGATCTGGATGTCCCTTTACATTACTCAAAACAAAACTGACGAAGTTATCTGAATTCACTTCTCTTCAAATGTGCTGGATGTACAAAATTTTAATATCACGGACATCAGTTCACAGATATTAAGTGAGAAAAAAATATCTTCTGTAAGAAAAAAGATACAATCCCTGCTATAAACGACCATTAAGGCTCTATTATTTGTGACACTTCCAATTCCAATGTGTAAACGTTACTAAGGTAGAGTCAAAATTAATCTGTGGAAATTCACAGCAGTAGTAAGGTAAAATCTAGTATTGAATTTTATAATATAATATCATATATATACCGTAATCCCATGTATTTAATCTCTAAAATTAAGAATCACTTCCAACCTGACTACATGATATGATAATGAATATCATTATCAGATTACCAACACTCATTCGTTATTATCATAATGAAGATGGGTATTCCTTCTATTAAGATCTAATGCTCGGTGGTATTATTAAGAGGATGTTAATTACCCTAAGCTTAGAACTAAAAAATCAACGCTTGGAAAATCTATTTGGAACATTTACACATATTATTGCGAAATGTTTCGTTATTTTACACTTCATATATTCAGTTCTAAATATTTCGATGTTTACTTGAAAATGTATTTGTAATTCATACAAACATACAATACATATACAGAGTATTCAAGTGGGGACATTCCCTTATCTTTCTATTACAGGTTTCTATTGCTTCTTTTTGGTTTTCAATGGGATATGAGTAAACTTAATAAAATTATTAAATTGTTGTTAATGAGATCATAATAATTTCACGAGTTCCAGTTCTATGCTTACACGTTGTTATGTACCCTACTTTGTTATATACATACACCCCTATATGTATATATATTGTAACATAAGTGTTACGTGAAACTTTTACAGATACTATTAATCTAATAACCACTCGAATTGATGCCCCTCATAGATTACAATTAAATAGTACTTAAATTATTCTTAAGACAAGAAATTCTAATATTGTGATGAGAGCTAATTTACAGGGACCCGGCTGTTCTATATGACCATAAGACGCAACAAGAGGGGAGAAGGAGCCGAGTACCATAGCACTCCTCGAAGTAAAAATCTTAGGCAATTTTCTACAAATCTTTTCGTAATCAATATTAATTTGTTTATTTATGTTATGTCGTTCCTTCTATTTCTATACTACATTCTGTTTGTGAGCCATTTCTACTATATTCCATCCCTGAAAAATTACTACATAGAAATTATTCGCATTGTTACTAGAAATTATCCCACCCCAAATAAAGCAAAGCTAAAGCAGCTTTGTTACTAAAGTCGAGCAATTGTATACCACTTTTCAGGTACTATCGAAAGAAACGAAATTCAAAAAATTAATAAAATTGAAGAGCTTCCTCTGTCCGATTAACTTGAATTGCAACATTTTTAATAAGATTATATTTCTTTACCGTAGAAATTATTCATTTGTAATTTAGTTTCTATTCGCCGTTTGTTTTTCGGAGTAAAATAATAAATTTTTTTGTTTTTTGTTTGTTTTGTAGCTATTGCTCTGTTTTTATGTTTTATAGGTTTTTATATTATTTTTATAATTTTAGTATACCGCTACTAAAATTTTATATTTGCAAGCAGCCCCAAGTATTTTTTTTCTCTAAAAATTTGCTGCTTTGTTAAACTTATGCGACAGTCAGTAAATTTTGGTTAGTAAAAATGGTATTAAAGTCTGCTATGTATAAGACGGCAACCCTGCCCTATAATATTTGATAATCAAAGCTGGTATGAAAAGAACGTGAACGAAGAAATCTGTGACCGTCAGAATGGCTGTAGTAGGTTGAAGTTTGATATTAATAATATTCCAGCTAGTTAGTATATATATTAGGTACTATTTGGTATCTATCGTAGAAAAATTAACACCTATCTGTAAAAAGATTATCAAGAAAAAAGTTTTCAACCATTCTGATGTCAGGATAGCTGGACCATCTTTACTTTAGAGAGTTCCTTGTTCATGCTCTCGTTTTGTGGTTATAAGGATTTAGTACCTATTTGGTAGAACATATACAGCCATTCCACACGAATTCGATCGCCTTAGAAACCGAACATGACCGATTTTGATGATACTTGAACAGTTTGGATGGAAGACCAAAACAGCTCAAGCATATTTTAAGTTTCCTCTACCACGCACCACCCCCTACTAGGTAGTTAGATACAACCGATTTTTTTATTCAAATGCCAAATGAAGCGTAATGCTTTATATTTTTGATAAAAAATATAGCAGCACAGAAAGAATACAAAAATTGTTGAAAATAGCATCTATTTTTGTTTCGTTTTTTTTTTTATTAAAAAAAAAATAGTATTATTTACAAAGCTGGACAATACTTAAGTAAAAAGGCTTAAGTACTATACTTAAGTCCATTTTCGGTATTTAAGACTTATTACTTAATGCTTTTGAAATGCCCTACTTAATACTTGAACATATATAACTACGTGCTTCTATTTACTTGTTTCATTGTTATATTTTTTAGCATACATGTCCCAGGAGTGAGTTATTTTTGAGTTTTTAGATAGATTTCGCAAATTGCAAATAACTTTTAAACCCATTTACAGATTTTAATCAAAATTGAAATATAGATTTCTAAAAATATTTCACAACTACGTAATAATAACCAATATTCATTCATTATTTTTTTTTTTTCTTCACCAATATTTGTTCATTCATTTTATATATACCTATAAACATCATTGATAGAATTATGGAAAAAAAAAGGAAAAAAGCAGCCAAATTGGTCTGAACTATGGCAGGACGTACTTGTACGTCGATACCACTGAAAGGTTTAAGACTTCGTATTGTACTTAAGTACTTAGATATTTACTTAATTACTTCTGAGTGGATTAAGTACCTACATATAAAAAGATATCTAGCTCCTCGTAGAAAAGCACACATAATCTCTTGTACAGCTTCTTTTGTATTGAGTTTTAAAGCACCCAAAAAAATCTCAAAACATGTAAACCACCCGCGCATCAAAGCACAACCCTAGACAAACTAATAACATACAAACAAGACGGGGCAAGTAAAACAAAAACCGACGATGCCTCGATTTGATGACATAACCAAGGGTAAGCCAGCAATGCCTCGCTCCAATATAAAATCAACGATGCCTCGACCTGATGTAGGAAAGGTCTTAATTTTTCTTAGAAATTTACTGAAAATTTTTATGCATTATTGGAATAGAAAACGGGTGCTCTGGCCTCTAGTAGTTTTTATGAGAGTAGCAATGAGAAAAGAAAGTTTTACTGTACGTGTGCAATGCCGATGGCTATTAATAACTGAATACCTTTTGAAAACTATAGCATACTAACCACTGGTTACTATATTTTATAGTTTTCAAATGGTATTTGTTTATTATTATCCACTAACTAAACTCTATAAACTTCATTATATTACTGCCAACGTACAAAAATTCTAAAAACGTATTTTAAAATGTATCCAGTACTTTTTATAGTCTGTACTTGTACTTACGCTGAAGTACTCGGTATGTACTTGTATTTAAGTACTTTTTCTTCGGTACTTGTCCAGCTCTGATTTACTACTGACGACTTATAGCATTTGTTCTTGTATTATTGTTTTGAAGCCTTATATATCTATATACAAAATATTGCAAAGTTGTACTGCTCGGTTTTTGAATTTTTAAAATCACCTTATAACTGAAGTAACTTGTATGGGACTACTGTAAACTTTTTTTTTGTTGGGTGTTGCTATATTTTTTATGAAAAATATCAAGCATTACGGTTAGCCCACCGGGGTTGCCTGGCGATAAAAGAGATGCCCAGATTGGTGGGGTGTTGTGCTTAGAGATGCATAATATCTAAGCTATCTTCTGATTCGATCGTGTTATTCCACACACTAGAGTGACACTCTGTATCTGTGTGTGTGAGTTTGTGTGTTGGCGCGTATGGGCCAGTATATGTGCGTGTGTGTATATGTGCGTATGTGTGTGCGTGCATGTTTGGCAGTGAAGCTCCCAACGTCTCTCAGGCAGCGCCCAAATGTATAGTAAAAACGAAATTTTTGTTTGGATATTTCTCTTTTTTTAAGAAGGCCCGTGTACAAAATTTCAGAACTCTTCGTCGACGCAAGAGGCAGTGTCCATTATTTAGCCGTATTCGAAATATGAGCTCTCCTTCTCGACGACTTCACAGACAGCTTCCATGTATATAGTGAAGTACCAAATTTTGTATGACAACATCAAGAAGGGGTAACCCTATTTTTGAAACAATATTTACTATTGCTATGAAAACACCATGAAGCAAATTTTAGCTTTCTACGTTTACGCGCTCTTAGGCAATGACAAATATATAGTTAAAAATGAAATTTTTGTATGATAACTCCATGAAAGAGTTGCCAGATTGGTCCCATTTTGGAACCTAAGTTTATTTTTTGTTTTAGAACGGGGTGTACAAAATTCGAGCTCCCGACGCGACGTCGACGTAGAGTGAAAACCCAAAGCTTTTGATGGCAACACCAAGAACGGGCTGCCGATTCAAATTTTTGTTCCCTAGAATCCTTATTCGGACTATTACGAACATTAAAAAAAAAAATAGCAAAATCGGTCCAGCTGTCGTCAAGTGATACAACTACCAATTAATTATTATAGGTTACGCCTAATTTTGCATTTGATTAATAAGAAAAATCGGTTGCTTCATTCTCAAGATATTATAAGTTTTTGAAAATGAAGGGGTGGAACTGTGAAAGTTCCATCCAAATCGGAAATGGTCAGGTCCAAAACAAACGCTTTTTGATTGTTTTCGTGTGCAGATTTTTATCTAGCACCAGTAAAAGATATCCTCCACTTTTGCTTGGAGAACTGCATGAATTAAAATCCTTTCTATCCAGTTGTTCCTTAATTTATTTGTAAGTGTAATCTCGTGACGTAGTAGCCTTAGATATGAGTTGCTGCGATTAAATGCCCAGGTTACTTCAAGTACCTTTTCCTTATGTATTTATTGCTTGAAGAGGGGTATAGATGGGCCTGGCTCCTAAATAGGGTCGGTGTAAAGCTCGATACAAACATACAAGCAATTAATGTTGTGAAATCACTCGGCGCTAGAACGTTTTAGTAACTCCTTGGCCAAAACGTTCCTACAACCCACGACCTCAACGCTGTAAAATTGAGAGAGTTTCTCATTTTGATTGACTTAAGCTGATAACTGGTGAATTATTACTAATCTCCATGATTCGTGATCACGATCCAACAGCACCACTATTGTTATCAGTTTCATATTCATACGATATTTTATAAAGAAAAAAATACAGTAATATACACACTGCACTGTAAAGAACGTCAAACCACCTCACTATTACGATGTATTTCTGTTGCATTTATATCACTGAAGTGTCCGTCGAATATATAAATATATATATATAAATTATTACGCGCGAAGAAGGGTTGGGCCTGAAACACCAGGCAGCGGAATATTGATTAACACACTCAATAATTACTTGATTGAATCATTAGGTATATAAGATTAGTGCTGGGACATCGGAACGGAATATCGATGTTCAGCATCGATGTTGACATCGCCCAACAAGCATCGATGTGGCGATAATATCGATCATATCACATCGATGTACAAACAACATCGATGTTAATGAATTTTAAATACATCATAGAAAAATCTATGTTTTTCAGTTTAGAATTTTTGTTGCTGTCGTCTTTATTTATAACTTAATAAAAATAACGAAAACAAAGCAAAACAAGTACTTCATTCATTATGAATTCTAAAGGAAAAGTTTTCTAAAAATAACGCATAAATGAATTAAATAAAAATGAATAATCACAGGTCCGAAAACTTTTTATCTATATAGACTGAAGAAACAATAACTATTGAGTTATAGTCTCGCCTAGCTTAGAGGAAAAACGTTCGGTTGGCACAGAAGTAGCCGCAATGAACAAAATTTTTGCTACAAGACGTGATAAGCCAAGATATATAAGTTGGTGACGCTGCCATCATTCCAAAGGATTTATATGAAGCGGCTTCAAAGGAGCGCTTAACCCTTGTGTTGCCACCAGGGTACTCGGGTACCCATCGTCGTACGTTTTGTTGATTTTTTTTTCCAAAAAAGATTGGCAAAGACCTTCTCGAATCCCCATAATTTGACCGATTCTACATCGAAATTTGCATTCTACATATTTTTACAAAAATTTTAACTTAAAAAATTTTACATTTGAAAAAAAACACGTATGAGCCACCCGGGTACCCGTTTACCCCAACAGAAAAAGCATGATTTTCGTACAGTATATCGTAAAGAAAAAGTTTATTGTAAAATAAATAAAATATATGTTTATTTCAAATTGTTTATTTATGGAATTTTCTGTAAATCAATCATTACAATTCAAACATTTTGTGATTTTTGCTGTGTGCTGACCACAAATGGGCTTATTACACTCAAGGCAAGACTTCCTTGTCTTTCTTCTTTTTCGAATAGGCTGCTCGTTGCAAATGTAGCATGATCCAATTACAACTTTTCTACCACTAGCGTCTCGTTGATTGTTGTTATCAGTTACCACTTCTGTTACTGGCCTTTCACAGTAACTTTCGATTGCTATTTTCGTTGCATGATTTCGCATGACTTGCTGGTTAGAAAATCGCTCTTCTATAATTGGCATGGCTAGTTCTTCTGAGAGCTGGCGTAGAAAAAGTCTGCGTCTGTTAGTTTTTTTTGCAAGCATATAATTATTTTCATAGTAAGTAACGTACGCAGCAGCACCGGCGATATCCAAAATATTGTAAAAAAAAGCTAGCGGTCATCTGCACGTTCGCCGTTGGGTGGAATACCTCATGCACATTTGATCCATAGTATCAACGCCACCTTTAGTTTTGTTGTAAAACAAAATTATTTCTGGTTTCTGGTGAAATGCATCAGAGAACGTAGCATCATTGTGCATTGTACTGAGAAGAATCACCGCTTTGTTTTTCTTCGGAACATACGAGCAGATGGTAACCTTCTCATGAAATCCAAAAAGCGTTGACAATAACGGTCTAGAGTTCGACGGTTTCATTTCTTGAGGAATGCATGTTTTATTTTTTTTCAAAGTACCGACGATAGTGAGCTTCCATGACAAAAGACTCTCTGCCAACGGTAAGGTCGTGAGAAATCTGTCCATGTTTATGTTCCGGCCAGATCCTTTGTAAGCTGCGACCAGCTCTTTCACAACTCGCTCTCCTTGATTGACTTCTCGAGTATTACCTTGTTTACCTGTATAGAAAATCCCTTTGAGTGGATAAGCATTACATGCGTCGCACAACCAAAATACTTTTAGACCGTATTTAGCAGGCTTCGATGGCATGTACTGGGTAAATCTCGTTCTTCCTCGAAAACAAAAAAGCTGTTCGTCGATAGTCAAGTACTCCGTTGGTCTATACACCGCCACTAGGTTTGCATTCAGCATGTTCCAAATATCAGAAATGGGTGCAGCCTTATCATTGGCTGCTCGTTCCTGGCGTGTAGTGTAATCATCAAAACGTATAAAACGTAAAAGCGACTGAAATCGCCTTCGTCCCATCGTTGCACGATATAGAGGATGTGAGTTTTTCTTCGACATTTCATCTATGTGGTCTGTGTTTGAGTTATTTGCACCAGCACCTAACAAGATTCCAAAAAAAGAGTACATTTCAGTTACCGTAACTTTCTTCCATACACGCGATTCCTTCTGTGGATGCTTGCTATTGTAATCGTGGTACTCGGCTTCCGCTTTTTTATTTGTGCATCGAACGATAATGTCAACCATTTCCAACGTGATTACTTTTTTGAATGTGCCAGAGATCGATAGCGTTTCCGTACTTTTATGCGATCCAGCTCTCTGCTTAAAAATATTTCTAGCTGGAGTTTGATGGCTTTGAGGTGGAGTTTTATTCCAAACCGTTTTGTCTTTTGCCACAAAAGTTGCACTAGTGTTGGGTGAAACATCTGAAGCTGCATCGTTGTCACTCTCCTCCTTGTCATCTTTTTCGTCATTACCGTCTTCTTCTTCTTGAGTTCTGCCATCAATTTCGGCTTCGTCATCAACGCAATCTTCATTATCCGATGCTTCAGCACTGGCAGAATTCGGAGCGTTATAGTTAGGAAACCAATCCTCGTCTTCACTGTCAGAAGGGTCATCACTTTTTTCATCTTCTTTGCCGAGTAATCTATTCAAGTACTCATCTTTTTCAGCGTAACTCAATCTAAAAAATAATAAATAAATTCATGTTTTACAATAATATTACACTTATAATAATATCAAATGTATAATGCAAATATTATATTTATTATATTTACGTTACCTCAAAAACCCATCTCTCGACAATTCCTCCATCTTTCTGCTTCTGTTTTCCATAAATATAATGCACAAGTTCAATGCTCACTTCAATAAATAATATACGGCTATACGGACTTACTCCTCCATATATATAGGCATGTTTGTGTCGACGTGCTTCAAAAGTGTTCTCGAATATTTTTCAGGTACATATAAAAGATCAAAAATATCGTCCCTTCTTGTTCCCTCTCATGTTTAACATACCTGGCCGTCCCAGAAACGAGAATTTTACGGTGCAGCTGCGCACGTTTTATACATGCTTTAGGACTCGCAAGATGACTGTACTTCATTTAATTGTAATAGTCAGGTAGGAATACCTTCTTATATATGAATATTTAAATATTGATCGAATGCATATAATTTTGTTTAGTTACAATGGACTCTCACCAAGAATTTCGTAGGCGGGGTACCCGGGTACCCGGGTGGCAGATACTGTCAGTTTTTTTGGGTGGCAACACAAGGGTTAAATACAATGGTATTTCCGATTGCCTACGTTTCGAACTACCTTCCGATGCTTCTGTTGTTTTTCATTTATTAGGCGGATGTAATTAGCCCATAAATTGAACTTTGTTGAGCCTGAAAACGAGCTTGCAGGCAAACATTCTGTTAACTAAAATAATACACAAGCCTGTATCGCTCTCAGTGGCAGAAGTTTGATGTATTCACGTTAAGGGCACTCTGTTTCCTCCCATTTAAAAGAATGAATTCTGATTGGTTGCACCTAACAAAGTTTTCTGCCCCAGCCCAAATCATTCTAAGAACTAATGATGATCATTTGTAACGATGCTTTGAAAATAAAATGAACAATCACTCCACTACGTCTCTTGCCGTTTAACCACAAAACTTTTATTGAAATACGAGTTTCTTTTTTCAAATCTAGATAAATTTTTTGGAATTTGATTTGCTTTTTACAGTATGCATTTATTCCTTTCTTGGTTTCATTCCTTTGCGGAAAGACTTATGTAATTCTCTGACATCGAAAGGATAACATCGATGTACGTCGATGTTTTAGTGCGTCGACATCGATGTAAAAATATCGAACATCGAAAGCCCAAACATCGATGTATTAAAAACATCAATGAATATCACCCAGCACTATATAAGATGAACATTTATAATATACGATAAACTACTTAAATACAAAAAAAAAAAAAAAGAGAAAATGCAGTACTTAACTTCATCTCCTGATTTAGCCCCATTGTAATAATTTTCTTCTCCGATATTTTTCATCATCTCCTTTTTCTTATCTTTTGTTTTCTTTTATTCGGTCGCTGACTGAACTTTTAAACTTTCCAACTTTTTGCTTTTATCTTTCCCTTTACAGGCTTAATTTTTCTTTCAGCTTCTTAAATCTTTTTCTACTCGCTAATACGTTGACGACTACTCTACGAATCAAACGCTTCACATACCACAGTCTTCTTCTCTCGAATCATCCAATACTGCAGCTTACGATCTTCATTCCACGTATTTTACATAGGGATTTTTGAATTTAATTCACGATAAGTACAGAGTCTTCCTGTTGATTAGACGTTTCTTTTCTTTAGAGTACTGATGGCACAGTGTACAGTTCACTGCTCGCCGGACATCATCTTAACAAAGGTATTTCATTGATCTATCTAACTTACTAATTATCTATGTAATCATATCTGCATCTATCTCACCTATTTAGAAATTCATTTTCTATCTGTCTATCTAATCTACGATTTAAATCTATTCCCAGGGAACGAATGACGAAGTTCAATATTGCAGGAAGTATCCAGTATGAATCAAATGAACAAGCTCACAATAAATCTATTCGGTGAATATTGTTATAATTTGTTGGTCTATTTTATAAGTTTTGCAATTTCGGTTGACGTCTGACAGTAATCAAAGCCTGAATAAAGGCGTAGAGGCTTATTGTCTGAATAGAGTGAAGAAAATATTGGCCGTGGATGAACGATTCTTCATATTAGCCTCTTTCCAGTTTCATCTGTAGAATTAAATACCATTGCAGACTTATTCTTATATGATGCTGAGCGATATGGCGACACTCATGCAGAGGACAAAACACATTTTTCTAGAACATCGCTTTTCAACTGAGAATGGATTCGCTATATAACAAAACAGAACGATTCGTAAAATTGCACTGAATTAAACAAATTCTTCTTAGGTCGGTATCAGGTCTACCAGCGGAATTTATGTAGCAATTGGTGAAATCGGCGTGTTTGTTCATGCGACACAAGCGCTATAGGTCTAGCATTTAACGCTTGCGAGTCTTAAACACTCCAGCCTTAAAGCCTCGGGTATTCAAAGCTCGTGAATATTAAACGCTCGAGCGTTAGAAGTTCGCAAGCACCGAGTCGGCGCTCATATATCAACGCTTAAAGACACTTTTCACATCGCTTTCCACCCATTTCTTGCAGCCCTATGTAGAGCAAATATATTGACTTTGCATTTCTTAAACTTAAGCATCCTTTCCGCTCTACTCGATGGCATTATCAGAATTAATATTTTCGACGTTAAGAATCGCTTTTATGCAATTAGGAATCAAATTCAATACTAAAATTTAATAAATCTGGTGATTTCACCTTTAAATCACTTTTTCACCCATTTTCTGTAGCTCTAGAGCTAAAATATTGATTTTTCATTCGTTAAACTTTAGTACCTTTTTCTGCTGTATCCGACGGCGCTATCAGAAATCATAATTTCTCACGTTCCTGGGCCCTAAGGACCGTTTTTATTCAATCAGGGGTCATATTCAATATGAATCAATAACTTCAACCAGTGAACGGTTTTTGTTATTACCTACATCATTCACAAAATTACTTGTGCACAATAGTTTCGAGACTGTTGCTGTGCAGATATCTGTAATTTTTAAGGAATATTTGCTTCCAACAAAATAGAAAAAAAACTGATCCTAATAAAGCTTTAATTGCATGCTTCAGGACAAAGTTTAACAAAATGTAGCCTTTAATAAATAAATAAAACAAAAATATTTCCCACAAAATTAACATAAAAACTATTTACACAGCTTTATAATTATATTGAAATTATGTTGAAATTATAGAGGGTGTCCCATATATGTGATCAATAAAAAGTGCAAAAGCGCAAAAAGCGTTACATTTCGGGTATACAGTAAGTCAATTTAACCCCACGCTTTTGGGTTTTTAAATTAAATATGAAAAATTGGGGTTGATGCAATGGTTTTGATAATAAAAGTAGACAATTTAAAAATCAAAACCGAATTAAAAGTCCGAAATTTCAACTTTGTTGAGCCATAACTTCAAAAAAACAGATAAGATGTGGGGAAAAATTTGTAGACCATTAAAGAGGTTCAACGATCATCAATCTACCAAATTTTAAATCATCATCATAGGATGTAATTTTCAGAAGTTACAGGGTAATCTCAAAAACATACCTACCCAAATATTGTTAAACCCCGTTATCTCCCTCCCTCATCCAAACAATTTCGTGCCTTCAGGTGTAACGGTATAATTTCAACATTCTTATAGTGTAAACAATATTTTATATGTGCACAAATAATTTTGTGAAAAAAATTGGAGGCACATGTAATTTTGTAAGAAATATCTTTGTTTCATTTATTTCTTAAGAGGAATCAGTACTCAGTAAAAGTTTCAATTCAGATACCAGCGAACCTGTAGGTAATAAAATTTACTATAAGTAGGTTTGTGTCCTGAAAGTGAGAAAATTCATATAAAATTAGCCTAGACCTAGACCACAGAGCACATTAGAGACATCTACCGCAAAAGACAGAAACCCAATATCTGACAAAACCATACAATTTAAGACGAAAAATGAAAGTTTGGAGTTCATATATATTATAATTAACTTTCCTAAATTTTGTTTGCCCATAATTGTTAAATATGCTATTTTGCTTTGTATTTAAACAACTTTCAAATAAATATTGCTATTTCTCGTCGGTAAAATGTCGGGAGAAAAAACAAATACTATTAGAGTCAAATAATTATAAAAAGCGCCAATAGAAATGAATTCAACTCGACGTTAATTGCCTTATCTTTCTAAAGCAGTCACAATTTAATGAAATGAGAACACCTACCCACAGGAATTTGGTTTAAAAGACTTCAGTTTTTACCATTTTTTACAAGTTTCCGAGCTAATATCTCCATTCTAATACACTTTTTATAATTTTTGCCGACGTTATTTACTAGACTTGTTCCTTACCTTTAATTTAACATATAAGTCATTATTCTGCCACACATAGTTTGCCAGAAATTCTCATTGAAAAATGTATGAAACTTGCAAATATTGGTATTGACTCCTCTTAAAGGATACATTTTATTTATTCTTTGTACTGAATCACGTAAATAAGAGCTTCACAAACATGGATCAATTTTTTCTATTTTTTTTGGAAACCAATATTCGTTGTTTCGCTATTTCTATGTAATTATTTTCAGTTTTAATGATTTGTAGGAATAACGGATATATGAACCGAATTTAGGTGTGGACTCGATTGTTCATTATTGCGCGTTTTATTTATATGTGATGGATAATACTGTTTGTTATAAAGATATCTGTGACGATTGTAATTTTTTTTTGTTTCTTATTTTTTTTTTTTTTAATTTGTTGTGACTTTTTTTAAAGATTTTACTAGCAAGGGCATCTCATTTCAGCTTTCTATTCAAAAAATTACTTTTCTAGATTATTCCTCTAAGTATCGAAGCAAAGAAAACCAAGGTTTCTATCATACCTCAACCCCAGCTAACTCTTGTTTTGAGTTCGGTGGATTGGAATCGTTAAATAAAGTTGATCAAACGTTCAGCTGCTATGAATTTGCTTTAACCTTTAACTGCCTACCCCCAATTTTCGTCCATTAATCACCCACGTGCGGTCATGGTGACCGCCGACGAATTATTGTAGCTGTTTCTAAATCTTGGACGATTATGGGAAATGTGAATAAATAAAAGTCATATCTAACATCTTAACTGTTGTAATAAAATAAAAAAGAAAATTAAACAAGTAACATTCTGTTCAAAACAATCATAAACATACAAACTTAAAATTTAGGACAAAAATTCACAGCAGCTAATAAAGATAATTTGTTTGTACTTATTTGTAGTGAGTTAAATAGTCATATATTATTGCGATATAGAGCAATCAACAGAAAATAATAATTCTCTTAAAAATTGCAAGCCATAAATTCTTAGCACTTTTCATAGCAGTCACGGCACATTTTTTTTTAACACTCTCCACAGATTGGTACCTTGCAAAGAAAATACAAGTTGTTCGTCTTACGTTTCCTTTTAGGATGACAAATCCAACATGTCTGGAGCAGTTCAAGCTTGTCTTCAATGGAATTGCTTGGAATTTCCTTTCTGATCTGCAGGGTACGGCGAATAGCTGTTTTGATGTCACGCTGAATGTGGTCATTGTTTTCACGGCGTTCCATGTGTGGCCTTGTGAGCTGTTCTGCCAATGCCTTCATAAACTTGAATCTGCTTCCAGTCTTTTGTGCTTAATTATATAGACTAACGACATGAGCATTTGAAACAGATATGTCCAGTATTCTATAAAAAATAACCAAAGGCCATCTCCGCGCTCGACGCGCCGTTGAATAATTTGAACACCTTTGATCAAGTAAATCAACGCCGATTTTCGTTTGATTGTAGTACAATATTATCTGATAGAGGAAAAGGTAAGGTACACTTTCGTATATAGTAAAAGTAACATCTGTAGGTAATTAAGCAATTGGCAGCCGAGCGGTACATTAAAGAAAAACCCTTAAGCCAGACGTTTTTCGGGAAACGGCTTAATTACCCTATCATAAAACTGGCGACAGAGAAGCAGGATATGCTGCCTAAGGCACGACGCAATATTCGGTATCCCTTGGGTAAGAATCAATTTTTGAGCACAGTGTTCAGTTCAGTGTCAGGCGGAAATTATTGAGTAGTGCGCGAGCAATTAATTAATAGTGTGAATTTTATTTATTCGCTCCATATCCAGAGATTTTAAAAGGTGGGATGTAGCTCGTAGAATTAATAGAATAAATATGTAGTTATAGTAGAATTATGTGTTGTTACAGTGTGATGTATGTATGATTAAGTGGGGAAATAGCTGGGGTCAGTGTCCGTCCGACCCAAACCACAGCAATTGGCAGCGGTTGGTAAGTCCACCAATAAATTGCGGATCTTCAAGCAAAGCCTGGAGAGATTGGCGAGAGTCTGAGCCCCAATCATATTCTAGTCCGTGTTCGTCCGGTTATGAGAATTATGTGTGAATGTGAACGTAACCTCGGTAGTTAGGATCCTCACTGAGTCGTTGTACTCACAGATACCTTTCGTTCTCTTTCAGCCAACCAGTGAAGTATAGGCAGCACCATAAGCCAGGCTATTTTATTTTAGCATAAAATAAACTGTTAATAAAAATAATTTTAAATTTCGATTCATTTTGTTTTTGTAATTTAACATATCTCTGGTTTTTTTGTGCTTTAATCAATGCTCTTTGTGTGGTGTATAATCGTAATGATTGCCTTATTTTTCTTCGGGGCAAGACACGATAGGGTTATATCGCCGGTAAAACCAAAAGTTGACGACCAAACTGATCGGTATCTGGATGCCTTAAATTCTGTATCTCCCGCTTATTTATTTTAAAGTACCCACAAGAGTTAGCTATTTCTCTTTTAGCGCATTGACAAGTTGTATAGAACAGAACCAAATATCAGCGGTGATGTTCCTGTTGGATCCTTCTATTGGTTGAACTAAGCGCAGAACTGTCTGAGTAGGTTTCGACAATCGGTTTTGTTCTTGGGTCAAATTTAGTCCATCTGAATTTTTATCTAAATAAATGTAAGTATCGAGATGATAGCCGTTTTTCGCATCTGTTATGCACATTATTTTCAAGCCGCATTTGGCTGTTTGTTTTTTGGCATATACATCTTGAATTTGCAACGACCTCGAAAAGCCACTAATATCTCGTCTACACAAGCACATGTTCCAATCGTATAAACTTTGAGACATTGTTCTCTAAAAGATTCGAAGACCTCGGAAATAGGCGCAGATATATCCACCTCATGCCGCTGATCTCGAGTCTCCTCATCAACCAACCGAATAGTATTCAATATAATTTCTATTCTATTCTTACTCATGTACAACGATATATTTCTCTTCCAGAGCCATCAGTGTTTTACCATGAAGTATATATATATTTGTATATTTGTATCTATCTTGAACACATGTTTATTTTTCATACGCTGGTCTTATCTTTCGTATCTTTTCATTGGTGTGCAGTACTATTTTTTTGAGCAACTCGTGAGAACAAAGAAGGCTCCAAATATCAAGAGGCGTGGTAAAAGTTTCAGAACATAACGGTACGCAGGTTTTATTCCCTGTGTTTGCTGTACAATATTATTCTGCGCTGTTCGCCCACGACGGATATTAGGCTGAGATGACCAACGAAAGCGATTCTTACCAAAATAGTTTTTATGCCTTGGTTAAGATTGCAACGGCGCGAGCGGAACTTCATCTTCGGAAGACCAATCCTCAAGAAAACCTGAACGCGTACTTTGTGGCTGAATCTGATCGGTTTCTTCTGAGGAGCCATCTACTTCAGAATCAGATTCACAGTCCTCATGGAGCACATAATCGGCAGACACATCTTTCGCTGCAATCCTCATTCAGCATCTCTTCCTCATCTGACAACTCTTCGTCCAACCAACTTTTCACATTTTCTTTGTTATTATTCATGTTTGTACTAAAACAATAAAAATAATGTAACGCAAAAAAATTACTCAACCACCTACATGCGGTCACAGAGACCGGTGACGGAACTTTTTTA
The DNA here is from genome assembly GCA_963924295.1 of Dioctria rufipes. NCBI lineage: Eukaryota > Metazoa > Arthropoda > Insecta > Diptera > Asilidae > Dioctria > Dioctria rufipes. Next base: position 247,855,345 of record OZ002740.1, read on the forward strand.
CCCACCCAAGTAAAAAGCGCGCACGTCCACACTCAGCAAAGGCAACGGCGATACTGGATGAAGTGTAGAAAAGGTATATGGAAGCACACTTAAGTACGTTGCACACAAGCCGCAAACCTCCAATTCGAAAAGTCGTTCCGGTCATTGTGACCGCTGGTAAGTGTTTAAGGGTTAAATTAAAATTTCATTTGCTTTTTAATCACGCATAGATAGATTTGACACATTTAAATTGCTTATTATTATTAAAATTAGAAAACATAATAAGAAAAAATTAGATTAAATTTTATTAATTCGTCTTGCATTTTTACACTCTCAATGTTATAGGTGAACTTTTAATTTGGAATAGCATATAGACATATACGTTTAGTTAAACACACCTCTGAAAGCCTGAACTCTGAAATGCTCAAAACATGATTCTCTTTCATGTCCCCGATTGCGATCAAAATCAACTCATATTTTTCTTCTGTGAAATATCTATTGGAAAAGTGAAAATAGCTTAAACATTTTAATTACCGAATTATCTTGATGAAAAAATTCTCTTTGAATTAATTGTGAAATCTAGAAATTTTGTGTTTTTTGAATAAATTCAGTCGAAAATTCAGTGAAAAGAAACACAGCAATGTCCGTTACATAAGAGTTAAACCGGCGTCTTTTTGGGTATAAGCGTATAAGTCTGACATTATCACAATACAAAAAATTCGAAACTGAAGTGTGCCAAAATATCGCCAGCCCCAAACTTCGCCTGTTAAAACATAATCTCATAATTATTGTGCAGAGCTTTGCAAAGAGATGGCGCAAAAATAATTTTTAGAGATTATCTGATACAAAAAATAATAAAATGCGTTTTCCCAAAAATTACAATTTGTGTTGTGACACTCTCCTTACTGATGTGCGATATAATTATTCTCATAAAAGAAAATTCAAGATTTTGTTGGTTTCCCACGGTAAATATTGGAATTGTTCTTATACGTAATGAGACCAAACATTTCCCAGATGACAGATGTTTACAAAAGATTTATTACCACAAAAGATAATTTTTTATAGTAGCTCGTTTGTTCATCTCGCCGGCGATATGCCAGATTTGCAACATATATCAACATTCATAAAACTGTACATGATATATCAAAGTTCTAAAAATACATTTACGAAAGGAAATTTATATATAAAAGAGAAGAAACGCGGCTCAAAATTCAGTAGAATGAAATAAACTCTGATTAAAGCAAATACAAAAATCCATTAAAAATAGTTACGTACCAAAATTGAATTTGCTCCTATTCAATAAAAAAAAGAAAGAAGAAAAAAATTCCAAATTATCCCAGAAAAACGTTCCATTGAAATAGTAGCCAGAGATCAGTACCTACCTTTTCTGGACCAAAATGATAGTCAATAATTTATTTAATTTAGCTGCAAAGTCCCAATAAATGTAGCAGTTAAACTTTTTTCAAATTCATTTTGTTTTTATTTAACACTGTGTGTTGAAAAATTTAAACATTCTATAAAAATGTTGTACATTTTTATATTTTTGAGCTATGCAGAGTGAATTGGATCAATTCTGCACTAATACAAGAGGTGGCAGATCATGTTGATAGGAACGAAAACTTTGGACTTATTAATTTCAATATAAAAACTGTTATTTATGACTAGGTTCTGGATAAGACAAGTAGCTAAATGAATAGCGTAATTTATAAAATATGAAGGAAAAACTTCAACGTCTTGTTTTCCCCTCAACAACACATCCCTCTTCCATATTAGAGTTACTTCCATGCGTTTACCATGGCGGCATGTAGTGCATTCGTAAGCAATGGCCAATACCACTACTTGCTCCGTACTCTAATGCGATAATTGCTCATGGCATTGTCAAAATGGTCAACGCCGCCCATTCTTTGATTATATTCATGAATAAGGAAGGATTGCTCGATTGCTCCCATTTTGCGATCCTTCCTGTCATAGCGCTTGGCCCGACACATTGGCGTATGTTTTAAACAGTTAGACAGTACAGTCACAACCTGAAGTTGAACAAATAAATAATCAATGAAGTAAATCAATTGAAAGATTAAATATGTACCGCGCTCCAGCGCACAGCGAGCAAATTATTGTCCCGCGGCTGCTTCTTCATTTCCAGTTAGTGCGATTATCACGAACAGTTCCGGATGCGAAGTACCCGCTATTATTCAGCCGACACATCAGCTTATGGCTGGTAAAGAAGTTGTCGAAGGTTATGTTGTGATTTCCTGGAGTCTTTAGATGAGACAGCAACTGCAATACAACGTTTTCACCGAGGCCATAATTTGTATCCTTTGTTTGTTTATGCACCAGCATATGCCATGAACTGGTAGCAGTACCCATCGGATGATGTCAAGCAAAGCACCAATACTTATAACCAAATCTAATTGGCTTGCCCTTAAGGAAAATTTTGCCGGAATGCCGTCCGTAATATGCAATCATTTGCTCTTCGATTGACAAATTTTGTGAGAACACGCCGAACTGCATAAATTTTCGGTTATTTAGCTCATTGAGTGGAGTCACTTTTGAAAATATGTCATCTTGTTCAGGTTCTTGTTATCACAAACATGCAAATTCTGTTTGATTTGCTCACAGATTCCTTGATTCGCTTTTGAATTCGTAATTGTTGCGACGACTCCAATTTGATTTTTCGCGCTTATCAAACATTGCGGGACGAGTTTGATGGACGGGGTTATCGCGTGATGTTGAATCCTGTGGCTCTTCATTTACTTCTTCCTCGTCAATTTCCATTGGTATATCGAATGTGATGATGAGCATCGTTTTCGTCAAACACTTATTTATTTACATATAAACATATCCATATACATATTCTGTTGTTTTTCTTTTTTCTTTCAAATAATTTCTAATTTTAAATTCTTTACTTTTACTTAATTTTTTTTTTCATCTTTTTGTTTTCATTTATTTTAATTTTTCTTGTGAATATATTTTTGATTTGCCGTAGTTCTTTATTTAGTATGAATTTATAAAAGATAATAATCTTGTCTATACAGACCAGATATAAATTATAATTATTACAACGTGTTCGACAATGCACATTATCGTCGTTGTAAGGATACTCGACCTCAAAATGGCCTGCTAATTCACGAGGCAGCTCGTCGTCATCGGTCATCATCTGAAGATAATCGTCCAATTCTTCAATGTCAGTTACATCATCAACCGTATCTGGTGGAGCAATGATAATAATTATTTCATTCGCATGGTGACCGCCTTCCTCATGGCTCCAACTTTCCATTTCTGCCTCCAATTCTGCGGCCGTCAGCACTTTTCGACGTCTAAACACACGCACTCAAACTAAACAAAAATTGCGAAAAAGCTCACTACACACTAAACTTACAGTGGGCACGAAAGAATATCTACTACACAATATATAAGTTTGACTTCCAAAATTACAAAATAACCAAGCGCGTCAACGGTTTGCAAAATAATGAAAAAAATCTAAAATGTTGCTACTAGCTAATGTTATCTCACAGAAAAGGGCAAATAGGCACATATGTCCGCCAATAATATTCCTTTATGGCTACTCTAAGCAGGCTGCCGTTTATTCAAAAATTCATGTGAACTAGGAACTTATTAAAGCCTGTTGGGTATTTAAATACCCATTTCATATCTCAGGTATGCTTGCAGGTAAAAATCTGAAAATTTTATGGCCTATACAGGGTGTTTCCCACTGGGAGGCCAGTAGAGCCGGAGGTGATAGGACTCAGATAGATGAACAAAAAATTGCATGGCAGGGGGGCGGGGGCATATCAACCGTTTAGGAGTTACAGGGTGATTAAGAAAAAAGCTAGTTTTTTACAAAACACCCTGTATCTTAAAAACTACATTGTGTAGGGTCACAGTTAGGAGCTCATTGTATGCAGAACTCCATGGCATTTCGAACGACTGCTAAATCAGTCCCATAGCCCTCTCCCCTCAAGAATTATCGTTGACTACACTCAAAATTTCGGATTTTCTTACCTTTTTTTTAAATTTAACTTCTATTATTTTTGCAAAAAGGTTATTAACATACCTTTTTTTTTCTAAAAATCTGTAAGCTGTAGACTCTCCTCTTTAAGTTGACCTATTACACCCTATGTGTTAACACCAGGCTTTAAACAGTTATTAACTCATAACCTATTCAGGTCACACCGAAATTAGACAATATTTTGTAAAATGACGTGCTAAGAGAACAAATTATCGTTGAGAGAAGGTTTGAAAGTAGGTTTTAGAATAGGTTTAGAGCTAATAACTCTTAAAGGGCTTCAGATAGCACATTGGGTGTAATAGGTCATATTAAAGAGGAGAGTCTACAGCTTACAGTTTTTATAAAAAAAAGTTATCTTAACGACCTTTTTGCAAAAATAATACAAGTTAATTTAAAAAAAAAGGTAAGAAAATCCGAAATTTTGAGTTTAGACAACGATAATTCTTGAGGGGAGAGGGTTATGGGGCTGATTGAGCAGTCGTTCGAAAGGCCATGGAGTTCTGCATACAATGAGCACCTAACTGTGACCATACACCCTGTAGTTTTTAAGATAAAAAACTAGTTTTTTTTCTTAATCACCCTGTAACTCCTAAACGGTTTATATGCCCCCCCCCCCCCCCCTTCCATACAATTTTTTGTTCATCTATCAGAGTACTATCACCTCCCGCTCTACTGACCTCCTAATGGGAAACACCCTGTATAAGCATTCCTATAAAATTTCATGATAATCCTACGACGAGATCTATGCGCAGCCTTTAATTGGTTAACTAGCCTAAACAATTTCCTTGCAGAATGTAGGATAGTAATTTAGTATTCTATAAAAAGTTACATATAGTTAATAAAGATGAATAAAAAACAGTTCAATGATTTTAATTCAAATCTTGGGTGGTGTACTTTCCACAACTAGAAGGCCTTCCCACATATTGAATAGACTACCACTACAAAGCCGTCGAAATTTTACAAGAGGAAACTTGTTAATTCAAGAAGTTTCGGTTTAATTTTGCGAAGTTTGATGGAAAAAAATTGCGATATAAAATATATAAGCGATTCATCTCGATAAAACAATGTGACATTGTATTAAGAAAAAATAATAATAATACTCTCTGTACATGGCTAGCTAATAGAAAATTTACCAATATTGCAGCTTAAAATTCAGTTGTAAATGATTTTACTTTAAAAAAAGATAACGTTTTCAAATTATAATTATGTTAGTTTTACAACAAAAATAAAAAACCAAATTAACATTGGCTGCTGTTCGTAAACCCACCTCAGCTTTTTCTCAGTCATTATTATGACTGCAGTAAATATTACTGCGTAAGAAGTCAAACTTTTCTCACAGTCGAATTTTTGCTGTTGGTTGGAGCTCGAAGAAAAAATAATCGAATCACTTGGTGCTAACTCCTACCATTGTTACAGGTGATTTTTCCCATTCGGCACACGTTAGGATTATAAATAAAATGGACTCATCTCCTTACATTTGAAGATTTTACCAATCTTTTAATCTCTTTCAATTTCCTTAAATTTCTCGTGGGAGATGGGGTACATGGCGACATTCATTTGTATCTTGTCAAATGCTGTAATTGGACCTACAGTTTAAGATGGATCCGAAACAACCAACTAAAATATAACTCGCACATTATAGCTTACCCATATCATGACTATTCTGTTGTCAACAGAAATCCTCGAGCAGTTGTAAGCAATGCGTCAGTGGGCCTCGCACTCAGGCTGATAGAATTATGAGCTAATTTATTATCCACCTATTACACCAACGATACCTTACCAATTCTTTTGTGAGGTTAAGCCATTCAGAAACTCGTCCTAGTAACTCAAACTACACAATTTCGTTTGAAATATAAAATTACTTGAACGAGTCAGTTTCCAAAACTTTGTACATAGGAAAAGAAATTGACTAAGAAGCATGAACGTAATCAACTAAAGCGTCTTATTTTTGTATACCAAGGAGAAGATAAATTATTTTGAATCATGTGGTAGCAGCAGGTTGTGATTTTCTCGGCAATTTGTTGGTGGATATTTCTTCTTAGATATATGACCTTGTGTGAACACGAAAGTCTGATAGCAAAATAAAAAAAAAAGCAAAAAACATTCATTGCGCCGAGATCAAGTGTTGCGACATGTATATAAAACAGGCAAACCCTGGACGACGTAAATCAAATTGACGAGCATATGTATGTATAATATACATAAGAGGATGGATAGCTTATAATATATTACAACAACGCTGTTGTGGGCTGATTTCTGGATGTCATTATACTGATTCAATTCGTTGACTTAGTCAGTCAAAACATTGCCTTAAGCTTTCTTATATTTATGATTTCTTGTAAGACTGATTGGTCTCGTTTGCTTATATATATTTCTGTGTCATTGAGAAATGTCTGAAATACTAAATAATTGCTTTTGTACTACTCCACCAAATTGTTCGATGGTACTATTTTTATCACAAATGTATTCATGAAGCGATATCATATCAAATCGAGAACCTTTCGCACCGACCCTCTTCGATTTTGATTAAATTTTCAGGGATGATAAAGGATGTAAAAATCATCGACCCGTTCTTTTTATACACAAGATGATGAAATCATCGGGTATTACTAATTTTGTCAATACGTTTGTAATACGTCGAAATAATGGACAACCACGAGTAATATTCAAAGTTATTTTAACTTTTGCATGCTCGTCTGTCTGCCTGCCCGCCCGTCCGTTCATCCCCTCCATAACTCAAAAACATGTGGACTGAGAGAGCTAAAACATGGTCTTTTTAAGAAAGTTATAAATTTAAGTTCCGAATTGGATAACACAGACAACTCCTTCGTAGGGTTGCCATATACACATTTTGTTGTTTTGCCCTCGCCTAAATGATGAAATTATAGGGTCTACTAAGTTTGTTACATAAAGAAATAATAATGGTAGAACCAAATAGATTTAACACCGACGAATAAAATAAAAAAAAAACTATTTTAATTTTTGCATTTCCGTCTGTCTGTTCGTCCGCTCGTTCTGTCGATAACTCGAGAGCGCGTTTACGTAGAGAATTGAGATTTTGCGCACGACCTTTAAAAAAAATTGTGAATTTATAATCGAGAATAGGACAACAATGATCTAAATCGAACTATCCTATCTTGATGTTTCCACACACAAATTTAGGTTTTTTATGTATAGTGTGAAAACGCTTAGTCTCAGACGTTTTTATTTCACTGAAAAATTCTTTAGAATATAAAATCCTATGAAATTGGTTATAACCATTTTTGCTCTCTGACGAACCGCTCAAGCAATAAATACGAAAACCCACTTTAACAACTCGAACGCATCCTTAGAATTGGCCTGAGACCAATTCTAGATTTTCCTCTTGCTCACTATAAATGTGTTCTGTTGTGCACATTCTTCTAGAACTCCCATGTACTGGACAGAACAAATTGTTCTGTCGGTTGAAGCGAACTATTTGTACTGTTCGCTTCATTCTATGAAAATGTATGAGGCGTTATTTTCTGTATCTTTTCTTCTGCCCTATTCTGCGGACACAAAAGAACACAGTTTATATATTTGGACACTGCCTGTTAACATATCGACGTAAAGAGTTGAAATTTTGTACACGCCGTTTTGAAAACAATCACATCTTCATATTAATAACTATCATTTTCTATATGCATTATCTCTCATAAAATGCATTATCTCCATAAAACTTAGAAGTAAGTCTCATTTCGTAAACAAACCTTAAACTTTTGTCTTTTGTTAAAACTTAATTAAGTTTGTACTAACTAAAGAACATATTTGTATAAACATTTTAAAAAACCGATTTATATATATACCTATAATATTTCCTGTGCTCGAATTGAATAATAGAGGTATTTGTAAAGTCGTGGGGTCTGGATATTCTATTGCTCGAAGGCAGCAACAGTCGGCAGTGTTTAATGCCAATTTCATGAGAATAATCCTCTATAAGAATACAATTGTCAACTGTTTTTGTGTGCAACACGAACGATTATATGTTTTATGAGCTCCAAGACCAATTCCTTGAAGTCTTATCCCGTATTATTTTACAAAATGAATTAATTAAAACCCGCCGGCATTACAAAAAGATGTAAATGAATACGAACAGAGACGAAAAAACAGTTGGCCCTTCTAAATAGCGCTACAACTACTTCGGTTACTGATGCTACTCTCCAGATCCTACTCCTTGACGCGAAGAAAAGTCCCCTTGCAAGCCTTTAAAGATGGAATACGAGGCGATCATGTTCGTATCCTCACCAAGGCAGCACAATATACCGAGTTGCGTGAGGTAGTAAATTATGCTACAGAACAAGCATCTCGTATTGAAAAAGTTTCTCCCTCTACACTCAGTACAAATTGTGTCCATAATCACAAGTCCCGAGAAGACTGAAGGATAACACATGTATCTTTCCCATCATCGACCGAGCGTCAACCGCTACTGGGCCTACTGTAGACGTAGTGGACATACCTTTGAACAATGTTTCGTTAAGAAAGGAATACAGCAATCCCATCCTACCCATGTTCAAAAGGAAGACTTTAGGACTCATTGCGTATACTGTAAGAAGCCGTGTAACCACATCGAAGAATGTGGATCCCGTGAGTATAATAACGCGAGGAAAGCTGATCAATTACCAATTGTCAATAGAGTGCCTGTTTCACAAGAGCACGTGAATCGGCGCAATATGAAAGTTCGTTTTTCGGATGAACAAAGGAGGGCTTCCTCTGATGTACAATCTCCTGGCTCGGAAAACTCGTCTTGGCGATTGAAGAAACTCAGCACGCCTAAATCAAATAACTACTCAAGCCGAGATACACGAGGATCCATCGCAGACGCTAAATTAAATTTATGTTAAAACGCCCTCACTCTTACAATACCGTTTTCTTTATCCAAAAGTGACCTCAGTACAGGAGCCGAAATAAGCCTCCATAAAGCCAAACTAGCTTAAACTTGACTGTTTAGAACACCACTCCCAAAAAACTAATGTCATAACTATTTCAAGTGAAACAGTTTCTACTTTAGCACGAGCCTTTGGCGACCTCGATTTTGTCGTCTTAATCGAACACACAAGTTCATGTAACTGATAATGATTTTCAAGAGGGCCTTCATGATTAGAATTTAGTTTTCTTAGAATTCCTAATTCCCTAATTCTCCATTCCCAATTCACTAACATGCTTGTAGAATTAGGGAAAACGTAAGAAATGTGGAAAAGTGCGAATCGCGTGGGACGATTAAAGGTATCACTTTTAGCTGTAGAAGGTTAGACTTTTTTTCGTATTTCAGGTATATACAATAAAATTTTTCAACTTACTTTTCCATTTGCAAAACACGGGAGAACTTGAGATAGTAAGCAGAGAATTCCTTATTCCACTTGTTAATTCTTCTGTGTTTTGCAAGTGGAAAAGTAAGTGGAAAAATTGTATTGTCTGATTTTGTTGCGTTTTGTGCAGGTATCTAGGTACCTAGCAATTTCAAATTGAGTTATGTATTCACTGCATGTCCTCGCTATATTTTAAAAATTATGGAAATCGATGCAATACTTACAGAGAAACATGGATTTTGTGTTTAAAGGTAACCACCAAATATTATAAATCACGGGAAAATGATCACTTCGGTCGTCTTCCAGTAGAGAAGAGATGCTGTACAATTTTTAAATATACACGGTTAAGTTTGTGTGTAGCATGAAATCGCATCTACATTTTGTCCCCTAAAGCTAGTGCCACTAATAAACTAAGAGCTACAGCGAAAGAAATGGGATCAAATTATGTAACGTTGCCTCCAAAATCAACGATCACTATGCAAGTATCCACAGAACAAACAGAAAACGTTTTAATAACCAAACATTTGGGTTATTCTATTTCTAACCCCCAAAACGATAACATTCAATACTACTGAACGTAAGAGACGAGAATGTTACCGTAAACCTAAACACTTCAAAAATGGAAACTTAACTTTTGAACGACTATTCCATAGTCCAAAATCAACATATGGAAAACAGAAAAACCTTAACAGTTAACTACAGACGTATAACTCGGTCACATTACCCCAGGCGAGCGGTTCCACGGACCGCTATTTAAATTGGCTTAAAAATGAATAATATAAACAAAATATTAAAATTTAAATGTGCTTATCACCAAATGGGAGCTGGAAATCATAATTTATTTAAGTAGTTTTAATTTTTGAGCTTTTATTTAGTAAATTTTGGCATAATACTTATATATACCTCCAAAGTTCATAAAAATCTTAAAGGTTTACATAATGAATTTGAATTAGGATCCATTCTACCTAAAATTCAAAAAGTAGCATTAAAAATTGACCGTTGCTAACAGATTACCACAATATCAGCAGAAAAAATCGTACTTACCTCATCGGCATTCGGTAGAGAACTAAATAATAGGAAGCTGCTTCAGAAGCAAGATCTGAATAGCATATCTTGGCTATGATATGAAAAAAAATAGTTTTCTAGGGGTCCCTGGGACCGCGCGTCTATGGCTAAGGGTTAACCAATTAAGGAAGAGACTTAATTTGGAGCATTGTAACCCACATGAGGCAGATAGTATATTAGAAATCTGTCGGAATTAGAACGATATATTTGACTTAGAGGGTGATTTTCTTTCAGTAACTGACTCAGTCCGTCATAAAATTCAAGCTTTTCCCGAAAAAAGTCCCTGTAAACCTTAAACCATACCGACTGCCGGAGTCATAACGGACTTAAATCAGCAACTAGATATCCCAAATGTTGGAAGAGGTGATCATAAGCCCAAGTGCAAGACCTTGGAACTCCCCGCTGTTGCTTGATGCCAATAAGCCTGACTCAGCAGGGATAGAATGTTTTGTGTATATGGACGATATCGTTGTTCATGGATGCAGACTCAAGAACCTTAACGCTAAGCTCATTACAGTTTTCTACCGCTTGACTTAGCATCGACTGAAATTGCAGCCTGAAAAGTGCAATTTTCTCGGGAGGCAAATTGCATACCTGGCACTTGTAATATACGAAGAAGGCATTTACCCTGACACGGAAAAAATTAAACTAGTAAGGATATATCCAATACCCCAAAAAGGGTCAAGAATATTAAATCATTCTTAGGATTCGTAGGATATTATCATTATCTATATATATATATACATTCATCGACAACTTTGCCAAGATCGCAAAACCTCTTACTACCCTCACAAAAAAGGACGTACCCTTCGCGTTGAACGCCTTTTGTGAACACTGAAATCTAAACTTATCCCTGCACCCTTCCTGAAGTCTCTGGTCACTACTGATGCCAGCAATTTCGCTAATGGTGCGGTACTTCCGCAAGGCAATAGACCTATCTCGTACGTTAGTCGAACACTTAACTCGTATGAAGTTAAATACTCCACCATCGAGAAGGAGCTTCTTGCTATGTGTTCCCAGTTGAATAATTCTAATCCTTTATATGGTCGACGCTTTACTATAATAACCGATTATTAGCCACTTACTTGGCTCATGAACTTAAAAGACCCTACTTCCAGACTAATGAAATGGAATATGACTATTTTATAATTTATAAGGAGGAAAATTAAACTCGAATGCGAACGACTTAAGTCGCATTCTCTCTTTTGATACTACTGTTAACGCCATAATATGACAACAGGCCCGTCACGGTGAAACTCAAACTGAGTTATCCGACCCTGATGCCACTGCTCCCCATACAGTGAAATTTATGATGATTTAAAAGTCCCCTACCAAAATTCTTCATACTGACGCCAAACAACGACGACAATATGAATAAAGGTCTACAGTTTTACATAGATCTAATACTAGACACCCTTCCTGGGAAGCTAAAATCATGTGAAACCAAAAAAGAAAAAAAAACCCTAACCGCCGAGTATAACTCTTACCGTCTTAAGAGAATACCTTGAGTACGCTAAGTCATAAACTAGCTATAATAGGACTCTCCTATAGTGCCATAGATCACGCCAGTTTATTAGAACTGAAATCAATGTGTACTTTTGACTTTCCAGCACGATCTTAGCCGATTCTAAAAAGGTATTACCCTATCCGACGCCGAAGCGGATGCCGCCTAGGAGCTCCTACTAATATCATATGCCGCCACGGAATTATCCCGTGTATCCTGACTGATCAGGGCAATAATTTTCTTAGCCGACTGTTTTTGGAGGTCTATATCCGTAGGACACTGACCGCCTAGCTCCGCCATTACGTCAACAAAGACCCTCTCTATTGGGATTCTTGGATGCCATATACTGTTTTCGTTCACAATTCAATTCGACTTTCAGAATTACTTTACCCGGGGTGCTTTTCATTACTTTTGTCGACTGATGCATCCAATATTCAGTGTGAATTCAGGAAACAATATCTATGAAATTAAGCTCCTAAAGTACATCACTAAACTGCCCGAATTCTGTCATATACCGAAGGCCTCTCTCGGTAACCTTGGATCGTGCTTTTGCAGGCAAACTAAAAGCATTTTGTTTTAACCAAGAACACTACACTGGACGAAGTCTGTACTAACAAAATCGTCCCACAAAACCTTATTGCGCACCAGAAACTGGAGCTCTCGGACAAATGTTATCTGCGATGCGACACACTAACAATCCAACCTCATTAATCCAAAAATACGGAAATACAAAACTACTACAGCTTAAATTTATCTACAGTCTTCAGATTTTCTAATATTAGTAGACCCCCACTCCTCCAAAAACTTACTATTAAAAAATTCCCTCTGACAATGACCTGCAACGGTTGAGTTCCTCCATAAAGGAGATAAAGCAAATTGAAGACCAAGGCCTAGATGCCCATGATATCCACTATTAGTTCATTTCGTATTCCACTATTATCGTCATTGTTTTGATTTTTTTTTCAGCGTACTATTATTTCGTAAAGCAAAGAGGGAAATATTCTGAACCAAACAAATTTACTAAGTTAAGTTAGTTAAGAGGAGTCGTACTCAGAAAACGGTTCAATTTAGATACCAGCGAGCCTCTAGTAAATAAAATTGACTGTACGTAGGCTTGTACCTATCTTGAAAGTGAGAGAATTCATACAAAATTAGTCTAGACCTAGACCACAGACCACATTAGAGATTTTTAGCGTAAAAGTCAGAAATCCAGCATGCGACAATTAAGACGAAAAATGAATATTTGCAGTTCAAATAAATTGAAAATTTTTAACGTGAATTAGCTCTCCTAAATATTTTTGTACACAATTTTTACGTATACTATTTTGCTTTGAATTTCAAGAATTTTTAATGAAATAGTGCAAGATCTCGTCGATGAAATATCGGAAAAAGTAACAGAAGCGCCACTATAATTTAAAAAAAAATCGATTTTATTTGCTAGATCTAGTCTTTATCTTTCTAAAATAAGCACAATATAAAGAAGTGAGAATACCTGCTAACAGAAATTTGATTTAAAAAACTTCAATTTTTACCATTTTTTAAAAGTTTCCGAGCTAATATCTCCATTCCAATACATTTTTTTAATTTTTGACGACGTTATTTACTAGACTTTTTCGTAACCTTTAATTTAAGATATAAATCAGATAGTTTGCCAGAAATTCGCATTAAAAAATGTACGGAACTGCAAACCTTGGTACTGACACCTCTTAAGAGGAATTCAAAAAGTCATGTACTTACCTAAAATTAAGTTAGAATAAAGTTAGAAAACTGCGTTGTAATTAGATCGTGATCATAAACTTCCCATTCTTTTTTATTAACTGTCCTTACAAATTTGCTTTATCCATCCGGAATGGTATTATGATTTCGCACTCACAATGCCCGACTTAAAGTGTGCAGCGCATGCCTATTCCTATAATTTTTTTGGCGCTTTTACGACTAGAAGCACAGCTTAAGAGAAAATATTGCATTTCCTGTCATACAAAGTTTACAAGTTGCACACTTTGTTTTTCTCTCGTACAAAATTGCGGACGCTGGGCATTATTGCCCACAAGCGATAAAAAATTCAATCTTTTCTGCTAGAGAATACTTCTCTTGGACTTTTTTTTAAATGTCCAATCAGTGCACGATTATTTTCCTTCGCTCATTTTTATCGCAAAATATTCAGATCAGCAGAAAAAGAACGTCGATTCGGAGAGACCCGACAAGAAAGCCCCTTTTCCTTGGGTGCCGTTGCTTTAATCATAGATAGGAACATGTTCATAAAATTATCTTTACTCTAGTCTGAAATAAAATGAATAAAGTTTAGAGAACTATCATTATTCTACTCGTATAGCTAAGTAAAGTTAATAGGGTTCATATAATTATCTACTTTTCTCTTATAGTGAATTAAACAATAAATAAATTTCATCGAATTATCGAGTTAATTTTATTGAGGAGTAAAAAAATGTAGTTAGTGAAGAAAAAAGAATTTTCCATAGAAGGAATTGCGGAAGCAGGTGAGAAGGAAACAATAAATAAAGTAGAAAGAGATAAAGGACATTGACAGTTTTTGTAAGGGAGATGGACCAAGTGCTGCCCAGTGTATTGTGTTCCTGAGGCCAACACTAATCTATAAACCGAAGCGCATGAAAGTCTGTCTGAGAAGTCAAGAGTCAATTCCCCATCCCCCTCCCCTCCTCTGAAGGGAAAAATTGAAATTCGGTCTTCGTCTGCCGCCCCGCAATTAAGTACCGCACCCCCCCCCCCCCTGCCCTATGTTGGGGAGGACCCTGATTGAAGATACGAGAGTCCAAATACAGCAGATATGATAAATACAAAAATACGCACAGTATAAACCCGTTCACAAATAACGCGAGACTCTTCAAAAAACTCTAAAAAAAATACGTTAATTTATTTCCTCTCGAACTGATTTTTTTTATTTGTTTTATTTTTTTATTTATACATTAATGAAAGAAACTTCTTAGAGGTAGGTATTCGCATTTCTGAGCAGCATTTGGTCCATGCTCTGTTAATGTCCTTTGAGAAGTGGTTCTCAATTTTGGGGGCTAGTGCACCTTCCTATAAAGAGCAGAAGCACTCCCAGCCCTTTGTGGTCACACAAATACGATAATTTACAATAACATGGATATTTTCAGTACTATTTTTAATAAATTACCTATTCTTGCATATATTAATACGTAATATGTCCTTCAAGTTTCAGTTGTCAGCCATAATTATTATTTTACTATCAGAAGTAATTCATTAGGTGCATTAATTCTAACATAACTATGAAAAGTCGTAAAGATAAATTCAACTCACTTAGCAATGTGCCATAAACATTTTTTTATCTTTGAACAACAGGATGATCTTGATTACAATCCACCATTTGTCCTGCAGTTTTGTATTTGAAAAGAAATTGGTCGAAAATGTTGTGTGTAGGCTATTGGAAATTAAGTTAGAGAATCATTAAGAATCGAAACACTTAACACTAGAGCCACGCGCCGTGAACATATGTCCCGAGTGTTTTTTTTTTGCTGCATACTCCTAGAAACTTTCCAGGTAGTAAATATTTTAATATTTTTTTTTAAATGCTTTTATTTTTTAATTTAATATTAGTTTAGTTATATAAAATAAAAAAACCGAGAGCCGAGCTGCTTGAAGTGTGATTGCACTCTTTTCTCCCCTGTGGGTAATTAAACCCAAAGATCCATGAGAAAAGGAATACTTGTTATTCCGGTTCAAATGTACAAAAACTACCTACCTTTACTAATTGCTCAAAGCTATAAATAGACCAAAGTGTACTGCTAGAGACATGCAGAACAGTTAGTAAGTTTACATGAAATCTTGAGTACTTGACTTGAAATCCATTTGAAACTCAAAGAGTTGTTATTGGTTGAATTAATTTCAATTACTTGATTTGAAATTTACTTAAAGTGACATTTTACCTTTGACAACTCTGCAATAGGTTCAATACATAAGTGTGGATTTTTAGATAAATATCTTGAGAAAAGTGCTAAATATTAGAATTATCAACAATAATCTTCTCCTTGTTCCTCTTTGCTGTTTTCTTACTCGCAGAGAAAAAAATGTTCAAGTACTGAAGTTGCGTTTACATGAATTTTTTTAAGTAAATCGAAAAAAATTTTGTGAATTACTTGGCTCAAGCATACTTGAAGCCAATGTGCGTGTACATGATATTATGATTACTTGATCTCTACTTGAAGTATACTTACTTCAAGTATTCATGTAAACGTATTGATAGATATTTACAGGAGCTGAACATACGATAACTACAGGGTTGTTTATGGCCTACGACTAAGGACCTCATGTAGTATGAATAATTCTTTTAGTATCAGAATAAGAAGATTCCTTTTCTCAAACATGTCCGAATTTTATTACCCGCAGCGGCTGATCATCAAGCACACTGTAAAAAAATTTGCTCAAATTGTTGCCACAAACTTTAGGGACTATTCCCTACATTTTAATGGAAATGTTGGGAATATTCCCTACATTTTAGGGAATATACCCTAAAATGTAGTTCCCCCCTAAATTTCCTAATATTTTTTACAGTGTAGTTATATACCACCACTCTAAAAAAAATAACGAAAATAATGAAAATAATGTCTAATGGATTAGTTTGTTTGCTTTTTCGTTAGGCTGATTGAATTTCAAAGAGATTTATATTGATATTTTTCGTTTATGCTCTAGTTATTACATCAAAAAGTTTAAAAACTGTTGTTACTTTCTGTTGTGTTCCTAATAGTTTTTAGGAACCGATTTACCAAACTAACGAAAGAACGAAATTCCAAACTATGGGACTTGGTAAAAAAAATAAATTTAACTTGTTCCTCCAATGCAAATATTTTATTGTGTTGACTTCTGCAATGCTTTTCTGACAATGAGAATGCCGGATGTCGGCTACAGGGAATTTTCTAGATCTACTGCCCTAGACAAGTTGTTTACAAAGTGTGATTGAATACAGAATTGTAATAGATTAGCAACAAATTAAGAAACATGAAAAATATTTACAGTTGGCGGCGGATTTGAAATATTTAATTGATTTTAACTTGATAACTAATAGTTAATTATTGCGATTAATTAACATAAGCCGGCCACCTTGGAAGGTCCAGCTTCCAACTCATCTGCCTTGTCCGGATCTTCTATTGCGAGAGGGCAAAGCTTAGTTATCGGCCTCTTGACTAGGCCAGCTACTGTTCGAATTGTTGCTACTCGTACGTAACCATCGACTCCACCGTGAACCACCTCGACACGACCTAGAGGCCATTTTAGTGAAGGCATGTTGTCGTCCTTTAATATCACCATAGATCCGACTCGAAGACTATCTTGAACACCCTTCCATTTAACGCGCTGCTGGAGAGACTGTAGGTACTCCTTTCTCCATCGTTCCCAAAAGCATTGCATCATCGCCTGGATATGCTGCCATCTAGATAGTAGTTTAACGTCTGTATCAGCAAGGCTAAGTTCAGGTATGCTGGTCATTTGCCCACCAGTCAAAAAATGACCCGGCGTTAGGACATGAAGGTCATTAGGATCACTAGAAAGCGGCGTGAGAGGACGAGAATTAAGTATACTTTCTACCTTGCAGGAAATTCTTTGTAGTTCATCAAATGAGTACGATTCCAGGCCGAGAATGCGACGAATATGATGCTTTGCTTGCTTTACTGCTGCCTCCCACAAGCCACCAAAGTGGGGAGAACGGGGTGGTATGAATTTCCACTCGATGCCATCTGCCTTGCACATTTTTTGCACCAATTTACAATGATCCTGCGAGCCGAAGAGTTCCTTTAGCTCCTTCAACTCTCGACACCCTCCGATGAAATTTGTTGCGTTGTCAGTGTGTATTACCGAAACGTGAGGTCTTCTTGCTATGAACTTCGTTAGTGCCGAGAGAAATGATTCCGTGGTCAAACTAGAGACAACTTCGAGGTGGACCGCCTTTACAGCTAAGCATATGAAGATACAGAGGTACGCCTTCGTGGATGGGCGATTACGTACCGGACTCTTAATGTAGAAAGGCCCACAATAGTCCACTCCAGTATTATAAAATACCGGACTTGGTTTCACCCTTGCGGCCGGCAGCTGACCCATTAGTTGCTCCATAAGCTTGGGACGTGCTCGAAGGCACCTTATACAACCATGCACCACTTGCTTCGCCATACCTTTGCCTGCTATGGGCCAGAACCTTGTGCGAACGATAGCTAGAAGAGACTGTACACCAGCGTGAAGACTTCTGTAATGATAGTAATTGATTATTGTTTTAGTGAACTTTGATTTGGGTAGTAATATAGGGTGCTTGGCGTCATGTTTGAGATTTGATTGCATCAATCGACCGCCAACTCGCAATAAATTATTCTCGTCGATAAATGGATTAAGACTTCTAAGAGGACTGCTCGATTTCACAGGTTTGTTGGATTTTATTAAGCGAAAATCTTCGAAAAAATGTTTTTTCTGTTCCAACCGAATTACCGCCATAAGCGCACGCTCGAATTCATATACACTAATTGGTCCAATCGCGCGTTTATCAAATTCATTACACTTGATTTTTGTATTGTCATAAAACCGAAAAACATAGGCGAAAGTGTTAATCAACTTTGTGTACGAATTGGCAAATTTTGACGATTCGATTAGATCATTTGATTCAGTTGCGACACAAGCAACTGTCGTCTTGCGCTCTTCAGGTATGCTTGCATTAATTTCGAAAGCAGCTTCAGGCCACCTATGACTTGGCATGCAGAGAAATGATGGGCCGTTGAACCAAAGCTTGGAGTTGACGAGTTCATTAGGAGCAGCTCCTCTGCTAACGATGTCCGCTGGGTTATCTTCAGAGGAGATATGCCTCCAGTGGGATCCTTCTGTTAGTTCCTGTATTTTCGAAACCCGGTTGCTGACGAATACGCTCCATCTGGATGGTGAAGATGATAACCACGTAAGCACGATCGAGGAGTCTGACCAGTAGACTACTTCCTTTATCAATGAGACGAGAATCTTGCACACACGTGCGGTAAGCTCTGCAGCTAGAAGAGCAGCACATAATTCCAGTCTAGGTATAGAGATGGTTTTGAGAGGTGCCACTCTGGATTTAGACGTCAGTAAATTGCAAGTGATATCGCCATCCCTTACGCAGCGAACATAAACAGCAGCTCCGTAGGCGGACACACTAGCGTCAGCAAAACTATGAATTTCGACGTTCGATGAAGTGGGCATGACATATCGTGGAATTTTAAATATATTAATAAGCTCAAGTTGACTATGAAAGGAAGTCCATTCAGAATGCAGAACTTGCGGTAAGGTCTCATCCCAAGCTATTTTTAAGCTCCATAAGCGCTGAAGAAATATTTTGGCCCTTACTATAATGGGGTTTATGAGACCTAGCGGATCGAACAGGCGACTAATTGCGGAAAGAACTGTTCGCTTTGTAATGCGAGATAAGTTTGAAGTTCCTTGATTTACAAAACGAAAAATATCTTGTTGAGGTTGCCAGATCATGCCTAATGTTTTAATTGCGTGTTCACCAGATATATTGAGATATTTTTCCAAACAAGCATCGTCGATCGAAGACAGAATTTCCTTACTGTTAGAACACCACTTGGTTAAAGGAAAGCCTCCTCTGCTTAGCAACTGCTCTGTTTCTGTTTTAATTGTCATGGCTTCTGCTAACGTATTTGCACCGGTCAGCATGTCGTCGACATAGAAATCACGGCGAAGAGTTTTAGCTCCATTGGGATACTTAGATTCCTCATCCTGTGCTAGTTGAAGAAGGCAGCGTGTTGATAGAAAAGATGCAGGTGATGTACCGTACGTAACAGTGGTCAAACGATAGACCTCCAATGCCTTCTTAGGTGAATCTCGCCAGATTATGCATTGCCAGTTTGTGTCTGGTGGCTCTACACACACCTGTCTGTACATTTTAGAAATATCAGCTGTTAAAGCAACCCTATGGAAGCGAAATCTGATAAGGACAGTAAATAAGTCATCTTGAATTACTGGGCCAACCATGAGGACATCATTGAGCGAGTGTCCTGAAGTCGTTTTGCAAGAAGCGTCGAAAACGACTCGTAACTTTGTACTGCTGCTCTCAGGTTTAAGCACGCAGTGGTGTGGGAGAAAATAGTTTTCACGAGGAAGAGTAGCGAACGATATCTTCTCCATATGGCCGGACTCCACGTAGTTGGTTAGGAATTCCGAATATTGGCTTCGAAGATCAACATCCTTCAACAATTTTTGCTCGAGGTTAAAAAATCTCTTTTTCGCAATTTCCAACGAGTCACCAAGTAAGTTTGGGTTTTCTCGAAAGGGTAATTTGACAGAAAATCTGACAGTTATATCTCTCTTCACGTTCCTGACGAAGTGCTCTTCGCATTCCCTATCAACGTAGGATAGTGGGCTGACGGCGTCCTTGCAAGCTTCGAGTTCCCAAAACCGCCGAACCACTTCTTCGATGTGATCGTCGTCTTTCTCAGACGCATTTGCTGCAACTAGACAACTGCCAACAGACGTCTTTCCGCCTCCGGATACCACCCATTCGAGCAATGTCTTCTGTAAAACGGGAAGCCCCTTACCAAAGCGGATCTGACCAATCGAAAGCAGTTCAAAAAATAGACTAGCATCAATTAGTACATCAACGGGTCGAGAGGTATTGAATTCTGGGTCAACGAGAGGTAAATTATCAGGTATCTTCCAATGTTTTACATTAAAACTTCGCCAGGGCTGATCGCTCGCTATTTTGGGTAGCACTAAGGCTTCAAACGAACTTTGATAACCATTCACACGGGACTTAATGACAATCTGGACCTTATGTTTCACTGCTGTGGAAGTAGTGCCTATACCAGTGATACCAATATTAACCTTCGATCGTTCCAATCTCAGCTGTTGAACCATTCGCTCTGAGACGAAATGCAAAGAAGACCCTGAATCGAGCAAGGCTCTGTAAGGAATAAATTGACCTGCCTTGTCATGTACTTCAATTAAGGCAGTTGCCAATACAACATCTATATCAGTATCGGACACATCCACGATAGAAGTCCTTTCTAATTCTGACGTCATAGCAGTTGCGTTAATTAATGCTGTGGGACTGGATGTAATCGAAGAGGATTCGTTGACAGGATCCGATAACAACACATTCGGTTGATTGATTTCTGAATGTCTGTGTAGGAGAGTATTGTGCTTAAAGTTCGACTGGGTTTAATTTCAAGAAAGAGCTACAACTCGATATCTCATGGCCTCGACCATGACACAGTATGCACGTCGAATCAACCTGAGCGGCTGTTAGAGAGATTCTTCGCAGATTACTTGACTTAGCTTTAGGATGATTAGATTTAGTGCTCTCGAATTTATTTCGCTGAACATGTTGTGTATTTTCAAGTGTTTGACACCGTTTGTCCAAAAATTCAATAAACTCACCCCAGGAAGGCAACACGCGTAACGATGCTTCTTCCTCCCACTTCGTGAGAGTAACAGTATCAACCTTGTCGTGAAGTATTTGAAGTAGTAAACCGTCAGCTATTTGCTCATTAGTAGCGATATTATCTAAAGCTCTGAGATGTGATTTGACTGAACCTGCGATTTGTCTTAAGTGGACTGCTGAATTCTTCTCCGCTGACTTGAGGTTAAACAACGCCTGAATATGGCCTTGGAAGATAAGCCGCTTATTCTCATACCGAGTCTTTAATAAACTAAGAGCATTCTCAAAGCCGTTTTCATCTAATCCTATGTTATTAATTATTTGCGCTGGTCCCTCTTCTAATGAATTGCGTAGGTAAGCCAACCTTGCTACATTACTAAAGGAGTCATTCTCCTGTACTAAAGTTCTAAACGTTGCATAAAAGTCCGGCCAATCTATGGGGTTAGCCGTAAATTTCTTGATCTGCAACTTAGGCAAACTTGCATTGCGAACTTGACTGGACGGAAACGCGGAGGTATTGTTCAGGGAAGGTAATGACATACGCGGACGTTTTTGATCTATTAACGCGAGAATTTTGCCCTTTAATGCAATATAAGTCTCTTCGAAAGTCTGGCGTTTATCACTATTATGTTCTTCAGGGTCCTCGCACTCTAATTGACCTTGAATATCATTGAATCGCACTAAGTAACTTTCAAGCCAATCTTGTCTCTAATTCGGTTAAGCTAAATACCCTACCTGGAGATTCTATATAATTTCTCATTTTTGTTTCCTGCATAGTCACTGTACCGCGTAAAATTCGTAAGTCCGAGATTTTCTTTTTATTTAATTGCACAATACCATTGTCTGAGTCTCCGCTATCACTGTCGTTACCTTCACTCATTGTTACGATTAATGTTATAATAGAATGATGTAAATAATGATAAAGAGTTCAACTCACCAGGTGTAAATTTGGGGAAAAGTTCGAATTATTTTTAGCAAATTAAATGGATCGAGAACCGATAAGATTTATTACAAACTCTTCAATGTATACACTGAAACGGTATGTCTTTATTGGATATGTACTGTTAGCTGCAGCTACTTGACACCACCTTTGAACACCAGTGAAATGCGTTTAATTAAATTCACAAATGAAATTCCAATAAATGTCGCTCACAAAATTCTTTAATAAATCATATTTAACCACCAATAAGGCATCTAAGATATTGCGAGTTATGCAATAGCTGTAGGTGCAATAATATATAGTCTGAATGCCAATGCAATGATAATTAAAATATGCCAATTCGATTTAAATATTTTAGTAATTATTAGATAAAAATTCCAAACAAGAAACTCCAATTTTAATCCAGCTATTATCAACTTGCAGTTGTCTTTCGTGATATTTATATCAGTTAAATAAATGTAAGGTACTCACAATTTTTCTGCGTTCACATGTACATATATTGTCCAAAACAAAGTAAATTAACCGTTTGTTACCAAATTCCAAAGCGAATGTAAATTGTGCAGACTCTTCCTCAGCAAGATTTCACGCTTGTTTTATGCTGGGTGCAGCTATATACATGAGATCCGTCACGTTCTGCTGATACTCCAAATCGATGAATAATTAATTGCTGATTTCCAAAAAAATTTATAATTTATCAGGTCCCTGTTCGGGCGCCAATGTTGTGTTCCTAATAGTTTTTAGGAACCGATTTACTAAACTAACGAAAGAACGAAATTCCAAACTATGGGGCTTGGTAAAAAAAATAAATTTAACTTGTTCCTCCAATGCAAATATTTTATTGTGTTGACTTCTGCAATGCTTTTCTGACAATGAGAATGCCGGATGTCGGCTACAAAGAATTTTCTATATCTACTGCCCTAGACAAGTTGTTTACAAAGTGTGATTGAATACAGAATTGTAATAGATTAGCAACAAATTAAGAAACATGAAAAATATTTACAGTTGGCGGCGGATTTGAAATATTTAATTGATTTTAACTTGATAACTAATAGTTAATTATTGCGATTAATTAACACTTTCAATAATTGTAATAAAGTTCCTCTTCTATAATTATTAATACTCTTTTTTTTCCACTCTCTTTGACGGACTTCAAAAATGGGGTACGCATGTTCCCACGGCAGCTCCCATGAACCAAGTCGGGGCGCGTGTGTTCTAATATAAAAAGTTACTGAAGAGGTCGTAGAAACGCCATAGACTTTTATAGAAATTAGACCACTTAAACGAATTCTTACATGAATTGATATATTTTACTAAAGCGTTTTCCAATAAGAGGTGTTATTTTCATATTCAAAGAAAAATGCCATTTTTTGAGATAAATGATCGGATCTTTATTTCATTATAAAGTAAAAGGTATGCCGTTAATAATGGAAGATAACATCAGCCAAATGACCACCACGACCACGCCTACAGGACCATATCCTTTTCATGAAATTTTCCATAACCAAATCGCAAAGTGGCTGCCCTATGTCCTAGATAGCCTCACGAATTCCATCTTTGAGGTGTTGAATCGACGCTGGGCTGTTGGCGTAGATCTTCTCTTTCACGTGGCCCCAAAGGAAGAAGTCGCAAGGTGTTAAGTCACAAGATCTCGGTGGCCAATTGTGATCACCTCTTCGAGAGATAACACGGTCCAGAAACATTTCCCGTAAAAGATCAATGGTTTCGTTGCTTGTATGGCACGTAGCGCCGTCTTGTTGAAAGTAAACGTTGTCCAGATCAATACCATCCAATTCCGGCCATGAAAACTGTCGATAGCGCAATCCATTCACCGTAACTGTTGCTCCAGCCTCATTTTCGAAAAAGTAAGGTCCAATAACCCCGCGGGACCATAAACCGCACCAAACAGTCCCACGTTGAGGATAGAGAGGCTTTTCAACAATAACTCTTGGGTTTTCTGAGCCCCAGATGCGACAATTTTGCTTGTTGACGAACCCGTCGAGGTAGAAATGGGCCTCATCACTCAAGATGCGTTTTCGATGGAATTCCGGATCATTTTCATGCATTTCAAGGACCCAATCAGCAAAGACTCGACGTTGTTGATGATCGGCCGGCTTGAGTTCTTGTGTTAACTGAACTTTATAAGCCTTAAGACCCAAATCTTTATGCAAAATACGGTGTAATGACGTTTGTGGAATGCCTAATTCCAAAGAACGACGAGGAGTGGACAAACCAGGGTTTTCTTCAACACTTTCGGCTACAGCAGCAATATTCTCGGCCGTTCTTGAGCGACGTGCACGGGTTTTATTCTTCACATCACTAACTTGTCCCGACAGCTCGAATTTTTCTACCAATTTCTGTATTGCGCTCCGACAAGGTGCTTCACGACAACCCAAAAATGTTCGAGATTTGCGAACCGTCTCTGCCACATTTTCACCATTTTTATAGTGAATTTTAATAATTTCAATGCGTTATTGAATCGTGTACCGTTCCATTTTTATTAATGGTGTAGTTTCTACTTGTCAAATGACAAAAAATGAGAGCTCCAAAAGTGACAAATAGCGGGCTAATTAAAATAACACCTCTTATTGGAAAACCCTTTATTAAAGGATGGATGAGCTTCCAAAGGCTCCTTTTGGTTTATGTAACTCTCCGGTGATATTTCTACATTTCATCAACATCACCTTCCAATAGCTAATTTGAAAATTATTTTATTATTATTATTATTTATATCATCAGTGACGCAACCCACAAAAATTATGGTATGCACGACCAAAATTCATCAATGTCTCATCTGATCTCTTTAATCGCTAGTTTAATTGATTGACATTCTTCTTTCAAAAATCCGAATAAAATATCATCTTGGTAATGGTTGTTTATATTTGTTTAATTTATTATTTATTTGTTTTACAAGCTCAGTAATCAGACCTTTGATGAAGTTTAAATAAATAAATAGTAAAGGAAAAATTTCAATAAATGTAAATAAAATATAATTTCCTTTTATTTAACTATGTATAGATATGCGTGTACATAAGCACTGTTTTAATCCCAATGAACAATTTATACGTTATTATGGCTACGGGAATGTTCTCACAACTCTTTATTAAACATACTGTTTTATAAAATTGTTATTAAAAATGTTGTGGGGGCTTTAAAAAACCCTTATAGAGATAATTGGGCACACTAAGAGTTGTTATAAAACCACTTATATCTACAACTTGGTTGCGGAGATATTTTATAGTAGTTGTAAAAACTTTTTTATTGCAGTCATTTGTTCAAACTTATATGTATTTGTGTGATGTGACCCCGTTGTTGTTTTATTCTTTCATTATGAAAAATTTATAATAAATTTGTGAACAGGAAAACTCAGACGACCTAATTTTTTTTGCAATAATGTTTACGTAATGCTTAAACATTAATTTTCGATTAATATTGGAATAAAATTTCATGCAACTTTAATTTTATTGTAAAAGTTACACTTCTCACTCGAAAACATACAACGCGCCTACTAAATTCTACAAATAAATTAACTTAAATAAATATTTATTATTAATTATATATTTTTAATATTAAGTTCTAAATCGCTTAAAAAAAATTAAAATTAAGAGGGAAATCATAAATTTTTTGTTTGTTTTATTCGCAAAAAATATTTGCGAGTCAATAAGCGAAAAAGTTAAATGTTCAAATGGTATTCGCTGCAATATATTCGCTGTTTTTATATAATAAAATGGAGAAATGTTTTCACCTCACTTTATAGGTCTTATAAAATATTTTAGATTCATGGGAAATCTTCAGGATCGGAAATGTCAAAGCACACTCCAAATAATACTAGGTTTTGCACAGGTTAATTGGTATTAGTGAAGAATAGTTCTTATTACAGTATTTAATACCAATGAAAATAACTTCCAATTTTTATAAAGTAGTCATAAAGGTTTAAAAATACGGCTTTCGAGTTTTAAGAAGGGGAAATCGCTTGTTCAATTCAAGTCGCAACGAAATAGTTATAGGTATAAGTGTTCTAATTTAATGTTTTAATATCTTTCCAAAACTCTTCGAGAACTAAATTGCTCGGGAAGCTAAATTGTTTTAAAAGACCTTCAAAAGATTTGTTTCGAACTATTATAAAATACTTATAGAATAAATTAGTTGCCAGAAGAAAACTGTTTTATAAGAGATTCGAAAAGAGCTCTCAGTGCTACCCTATATAACAATTTAGCACCGCAACTCAATAGGAAAAGGCAGCACCTCTATAAAACATTTTATTTTTCGTGTAGCTATTATACAACCATTATAAAATAAAAGTCTCATTACAGCAACTAACTAGCTGCAAAAATGTACGTTGGGTAGTACCTACTGTATAAGAGCTAATTTTCATAACTTTGTATGTATACATAGGTAGTAGCTATTTCCATTACTTAATAGGTGTTACTTCACTAAAATTAATTTGATTTCCGAGGATCAATACTGCCTGCAATACAGTAAATTATATTCCTATTCTTTTAATTCTTGTTATATGCAATTAATTTCAATTCGTGCAGTACTGAAAAAGTCCCACTGCTGTTTTTTCTAATATGTATTATATTATTATATATACTATATATACTGGGTTTCCCACGTAACGTGTTCCCTGGACATTTTTCTCGAAAATGTGCAGAGTTATCGGAAAAGTCCTAATAATAAAAGTGATGTATTATTAGTCAAGGTATTATTTGGCATGGCCAAAGTCCTTGGAAAAGGACTTGGGAAGGGATATATTTAAAAATGTCCTTTTCGTCCTCATTAAGCATACATTTAGATTACATTTTTGAATTCCACAAATAAAACTAAAACGATTATGTTATATTGAAAATTCCAGTTTAAACCTTTTTCATCGAGATATAAGATCTCACATTGTACTCTATGTACCGTGTTCCTTTGCCATTTTTCTCAAAAATACACACATATATCATGGAAGTGCTAGTAACAAAAGCTACCCATCATAAGGCGGGCTATTTTTTGGTATGGTAAATATTTTTAAAAAAAGGCACACGAAAAAAGGATATCTTCGGTTTGATCCTTTTGGTCCTTACAGAGGATACATTTTGGCTTCAATGAATAACTGCAAATTAAATTGGAAAAAAGTGTTATATGGCCTTCGTAAAGAGAAGGTCATTCATTTACAGGTATGTAATATGTTGTTATGTTATGTCTATTGGGCTCATTCGAATTCCTAAATGTAGCTTCATCGGTAAATAATACATTATTGAAGAAATTTATATCTTCGCGTAGTTTCTATTGAGCCCAGTTGTAAAATTGTGTTCTACTACAGAAATCCCTTTCCTCTAATTTCTGAGACAGGTATAAGTGGTAGGGGTATATTTTTAATCCTCTCAGCATCCTTTGTATGGTACTTTTTGAGCATCCAGAATCTCGCGATATTTCGCGAATACTGACGTGAGTATTTCTAGCAATATGTTGGCGAATAATGCTGGTCCTGGATCTTGCTCTCGTTTTATTATTCTATTATTCGTAGTAAGTATTGCCTAGTTGCGCACCACCTTTCTGGAAAGCGTTCAGCATAACTCCTTACAGTTTTTTTTGCATTACGGTTACATTCCCCGTATGTAATCAGCAGCTCTACCAATTCACTATTTGCAAGGCGCGACATTACAAGAATATTTATATCAAAGATCAAACTTAGAATAAAATTTGCATACTGCATATCACCAATTTATCCTACTTCAAGCATGCACTAGGCGAATTATACTTGCAGGTTTTGCGTCCTTTCCGTGAATTTTCTACTTGTACCTGTATCTATCTGCTTCTGCCTCAGTAGTTTACATTAACAATAAAAATAAGATAATAATAATTTACCTAGAAATTGAATGGGGGCGAAATGCCGGCCCTTTTATCTCAGGTATTGTGACAACATATTACATACCTGTAAATGATTCACCTTCGTTTTGCGAAGAATTTTCAGTAGGTATACCAATTTTTTTCTAATTTGATTTGCAGTCATTTAATGTAGCCAAAATGTATGCTCAGAAAGGACGATAAGGACCCAACCGAAGATATCCTTTTTTCATGTGGTTTTTTTTTTAAATGTTTACCATAACAAAAGATAGCCCGGCTTATGATGGGTAACTTTTGTTACTAGCACTTCATTGATATCTGTGTGCATTTTCGAGAAAAACGGCAAAGGAACACGGTACATACAATTGAGATCTTATATCTCGATAAGAAAGGGTTAAACTTGAATTTTCAATATAACACTTTCGTTTTAGTTTTATTCACGGAATTCAAAAATGTAATCTAAATATATCCTTAATAAGGACGAAAAGGACATTTTTTTTAATATATCCTTTTCCAAATCCTTTTTCAAAGACTTTGGCTACGCCAAAGGATACCTTGACTAATAAAAGGTAACTTTTATAATTAGGACTTTTTCGATATCTCTGCACATTTTCGAGAAAAATGCCCAGGGACACGTTACTTGGGACACCCTGTATATTATTATTATGGAAAAAAGTTTCCCTTAAAATTCAGTTAGGCTACTCGTTGCTACTTGAGTTTCTGTAAGCGTGTATGCAATGTGTTTTACCTGTATTCCCTTACTTTGTTTTTTCTCCTTCAAATTTATTATTATGTTTTTGTTTTTTTTTAATAATTTTAGAATTAATTTGGTCATCTGTACTTATATCCAAAATAGTTGACTTATGCATCCATAAAAATAAAGAAACTAATCTAGTTGACTTACGAACAACCATATGTACGTAGTTTTTATTAACGCCAACATAAGGTTGAAAATAAATTAAAGGAGCACAGTAGGAAATATGTGTTGCAAGAGTTATAATGAAAGAACTGTTACTATGTCATATAACTACACTATATATTAATAACGTAATTAGTATGCAGCAGATAGTTGATGTTGTTCTATTTTGCTGTACTCATATGATATTTACTTTTGTGAACTTAATTATCGCTGTAATCAAGTCATTTTACTTCAATTAGGGACTATATCACTTGAAAAAAAAAGTAACAAGAAATTATAACAATTTTCGCATTTTCACACATCAACTTAAATCAGCCATAGTTTTTTATCAAGCCATATTTAGACATTCCGGGTAAATATATATTAGTATGCAATCTTGATTCGCTATCCGATTTCAGTGGGAAATAATTACTAACATTTTTCGGCAAATTATGTGGCAGATTTTGCATTGCCGCACAACTATAAAGAAATGGTATCCAACGGGTAAGAAAGGGTTGAAATTTCTTTTATTGTAAATAGAACTCTATAAGTTATATAGTCATGTACTATTTATTGCCTATCAATATATACATATATATATGTATAGTATGTAGTATGTATAGTATGACAAGTTTTTTTTTTTTGCATTCGTTCTCCCGACTCTCAAGGCTACTGCTTAACCAGCGCTACGATAAAAAAAATTTTTATTGAAAAACATTTTTATAATAAGGAAAGAATTTAAACATCTATTTCAAAACTTTTTAAGCAAATAATATCCTACAAAGGTACACAAAATGATGACTCCCCATAAATTTGACCTGTTTCTTGCAAAAGAACAGGTACAAATGTAAATTTTATCACCTGTTTTGAAGACAATCTGTTACAAACTACAACTGGCTACCCTATGTCACAAAAAACCAATCTAGTATTCTCTTTTCAAATTGCCATAAAAAATAAATAAAAAAAAAACAATTGTACGTAATTTATTCACTTAACAACACATTAATAAAAAGTTTTATTGACATTAAATTAAAACGCGTTTAATTAGAACCAGCTTTTCTATATTCGAAAAGTTATCATTATACAGTCCATTATCTCGCCATTTTGGTCCAATCGACCCGAATAAGTTGTTCTGAAACGCGTGGTGGAATAGATGCGGTGTACCATCGGATTTGAAAGATTTCACTTCCAACTCGAAAGTGAATAGCCGCATTTGCAGTATATCTGTGATATTCATATATATCAAGAAATTTCCTGTGCGTATTTTTATAACACTTGAAAGCTTTGTTTATCACGAAGGAAACCTTAAAAAAGAAACGAGGATTAATTAAAGGAACAATTACCCGCATTGAGTCCTTCTTGGAAGAGAATCAAAACTCTGAACTTTAAATCGAACAAATAGATGTAAGATTGCGAAAATTAGAGATCGCATTCCAAGAATACGAACAAATACAAGCGGAGATTGACAATATATCGGAGGATATATCCAACGAAAGTCAATATAGGCAAAACGTTGAAAGCAAATATTATGACGTGAAAAAATCAGCTCCTTGCCATTATAAAGCACGTAACAAGTTTAGCTACACCAATTACGCACTCCAATTCGAATGATTCTCCACAAAATAGTGAGACTACGAATACTATTTTACAATCGCTAACACAACAGCAAGCTGGTATGAATATTATTCTACAGCAGTTGACAGTAAGTAATAGTCAAACTGCTAATAGTACTAATAATACTGAATCAGCAACTAATTTAAAGTTACCACGAATAAATATACCGCAATTCTCTGGTCAATACGAAGACTGGCCAGCATTTCATGACCTATACAAATCGCTCGTCCACGATAACATACATCTTACACCAGCTCAAAAGTTTCAATTTCTAAAAACAAGCTTAAAGGGTGAAGCAGCCTCCACGCTCAAGCATCTTACAATAAGCGATGCTAATTATGTTGAAGCTTGGGATCAGTTAAAAATATCTTCGATTTTCCGCCATTACAACTGCAACCCTCAGCAGCATCTCTCCGCAAACTAAGCAATACATTCAAAGAATCTGTTCGAGCCCTCAAAGCCTTAAAACTTCCAACTGATGGATGGGACTATTTGCTTATCTACGTTATGGTATAAAAACTCGATCCTGATTCACGTCAATTATGGGCAAGAACATCAGCGATAGACGATAAACCAACATTCAAAGCTCTTCTGGACTTTATAGATCAACGTGAGTTTGAGTTACAGTGTTCTTATCCAAGTAAAAAGCAGAATACTTTCTAACTGAAACCTCAAACCACCAAACAAGTTTATACTACAACCCCTACAATTTGTTCCTGTTGCAAAGGCGAACATCTTATATACCGATGTTCCAAATTTACCAACATGGACATTATACAACGTAATCAATTTGTAACAGCAGCATCCTTATGCTCAAATTGCTTACGTTCTGGCCACAATACATCAACTTGCAGATCATCCACATGCCGCATTTGCAATAAACGCCACCACACGCTTTTACATAATAGCGAGAAGCCATATACGCCATCTTATAGTATGACACAAAGTGCACCAGCTTCACAATCCTCTAAGCCTTACAGTCTTCACATTACTCAAGTAGTACCTAACGGTATTGCCGACAGTTGTCATTCTTGTTGTTGATTCTATGAAGCAACTTCAACCAAGTCGCGCTTTGTTAGACTCCGGGTCGCAGGCTTTCCTCATCTCGGAAAGTTTCGCTCAACGACTTGGACTACACAGAAGCCACTCTAGAGTTCCAATTCTCGGTATAGGAACAATAAGCCCACAACAGTCACGTGGTTCAGTTACACTTAGGATAAAATCATGCTTGACCACCACTGAGTTGGAAACAAGAGCTTTTATACTCAAAAAGCTCACGAATCTTATACCAGCACAAGTAATGCAACTCCCAAATTACAATGAATTATCTAGCCTTCATTTGGCCGATACTAATTTCGACCAGCCTGCACCAATAGATATCATTCTTGGTTCAGACATATTCTTCAGAATCCTACTAGAAGAGCAAATTCAATTTCATTCTGGGATCATAGCTCAAAAAACTATCTTTGGTTATGTAGTATCAGGAGCACAGAAACGAGAAGTAGATGAGAATATTCATAATTTTCACGTTTGCACAGATGTCGACAATTTACTTCAAAAATTCTGGCAAATTGAAGACTTGATTAAGCCGCAAACTCATATCACACAAGATGAATTTTTATGTGAACAACATTTCATGTCTACTCACTCTCGTCAGAAGATACGTAGTACGACTCCCACTCAAACCAAACATTAGCAAACTTGGGGAATCCAGATCTGCTGCCATACGATCTCTATACATGGCTGAGAAACGATTTGAGAAAGATCCATCCTACAAGGAACAATATCATCAATTCATGGAGGAGTACTTATGCTTAGGTCATATACGTCATATTGGAATCCTTTCACTTCCACCACAGAACTGTTATTTTATTCCACACCACGCAGTTTTAAAACCGTCTAGTACCACCACAAATTTAGAGTAGTCTTCAATGCTTCGAAGCCTTCAACCTCTGATCTATCACTTAATGACGCATTATATACTGGACCGACCATTCAAGACGAGTTGATATCCATTCTCATCAGGTTTCGAAAACACAAAGTTGTCTTTACTGCCGACATTGCTAAAATGTACCGCCAAGTCAAAGTTGACAACAACGACACGTGCTATCAGAAGATTCTTTGGAGAGCTTCTTCAGCAGATGCTATTCAAGAATATGAACTCAACACTATCACATACGGAACAACATCAGCGCACTTCCTGGCAATAAGGACGTTGCAACAGTTAGCACTGAATGAAGGCAATCAATTCTCAGAAGGAGCAAGAATACTGACAACAGACTTTTACGTGGACGATGTAATGTCTGGTTCCACTTGTGTTAGTCAAGCAGTTGCCTGTGTAACGCAATTACGCCAACTTCTTGAAAGGGGACGTTTTGACATACGAAAATGGTCTTCCAATTCAGAAGAACTTCTCAATCACATTCCACATAACCATCGACAAATACAATCCATTCACACCATTGACGAAAATTCTGCAGTAATTAAAACACTTGGTCTTAATTGGAACGCACAAAGCGATTACTTCTTCTTCAAGACGACTATAAATCTAAATGGACAACAATCTAAGCGCAAAATTCTCTCAACTGCTGCAAGAATTTTCGATCCACTAGGTTGGCTATCTCCTTTTGTTATCCAAATCAAAATCTTGATGCAGAAACTATGGATTGCTGGACTTTCATGGGATGATCCATTACCACCTAATCTAAGCGATGAATGGAATGAAATTCACAACGACATCTCAAATTTGCAGTCCATAAAAATTTTCCGTTGGACACCGTGTCAACAGCACGTAGAACTTCACGCTTTTGCAGATGCATCGGAAACAGCCTATGCTGCAGTGGTGTATCTTAGATCCGTAACATGCACAAGTGAAGTTAACACATATCTGGTAGCATCTAAAACACGTGTATCACCCATTAAACAAATAACACTCCCAAGATTGGAACTGTGTGCAGCACTTCTTGCGACACGTCTAATATTCAAGGTAGCCAATAGTCTTAAGGTAACAGACATCGATAAACATGAGTGGACCGACTCATCAATTGTTCTCAGCTGGCTATCTGATTATCCCAAGCGTTGGGAGACTTTCATCGCTAACAGAACATCAGAGATACTGAGTAGTATTCCACGCACCAATTGGCATCATGTGAAATCAAAACAAAATCCAGCTGACTGCGTTTCCAGAGGAGTCTTGTCGACATCACTAATAAACCATGAACTTTGGTGGAACGGACCTACATTTTTAGTTCAAAATCCTATCCACTATACTTCAACATTTCCTGTTACGTCAAAAACTGACCTTGGTCAACGGAAAGTAACGAGTGACCGCATATATCCTACGATTTTGTTCTAATGCCAAGACTACTAAAGATAAGAGAAATTCTGGACCATTTTCAGTGCAGGAATTTCAATCAGCCTTTAATTTCTGGATACTGCTAGCTCAACGTGACTCTTTACAAGATGAAATCAGACTTATCAACAAAGGTATCACGTTGCCGTCAAAAAATAAACTCGCCATCTTGACACCATACATTGATGAGGATGGTATTCTACGCGTAGGTGGTCGCTTGGAATAAGCCAGCATTGGATATACACAACGACATCCAATCATTTTATCCAAAGAATATCGTCTTACCTTGCTCATTGTGCAAGATTATCACCAACGATATTTTCATGCTGGACAGCATTTGGTATCTAGTCTCATCACTTTCCGCTACTGGATTATTGGTTGTCCCTACATAGTTCAAAGAGTCATCCATACTTGTGTCATATGTATACGATACAAATCCCAGCCAAGCCAGCAGCAGATGGGAAACATACCCGCAGTACGTCTACAGCCTGCGAGAGCATTCCAAAACGTTGGACTCGATTACGCAGGACCAATTTTCGTTCGAAGCTGGAAGGGCAGAGGATCAAAAACATATAAAGCATATATTGCTTTATTCGTATGCCTCACAACAAAGGCATTCCACCTAGAGCTCGTTAGCAGTCAAACTTCAGCCAATTTTCTGGCAGCATTAAAGAGATTTGCTTCGAGACGAGGACTACCATCACATATTTATTCAGACAATGGTACAACATTTGTTGGAGCTAATCGAGAACAAAGGGAAATTTTAAAAATTTGGCAATCATCTGATCATCAACAACAAATTGCTACATTTGCAGCTGAACGAGACATTAATTGGCACTTCATACCACCATCAGCACCTTATTTCGGGGGTATATGGGAATCTGGCGTTAAGGCAGTGAAACGTCATCTGCAACGTGAAATGGGTAATGCACTCTTGACGTTTGAAGAAGTAACTACACTGTTGTGTCAAATTGAAGCTCTATTGAACTCTCGACCGTTGTGTCCTAAAAGCTTGGATTCAAATGATTTTGATGCTCTCACGCCTGCACATTTTCTGGTTGATTGCCCGCTACTTGCTGTTCCTGAACAGATTAATGAAGACGGATCTATCAGTGCACTTGCACGATGGAAATATATTCAGAGACTCCATAGCAATTTCTGGCGACATTGGTCAATGGAGTACATATCACAACTGCAACAACGAAATAAGTGGAAAGCAGTTCGTCCCAACATGGAGATTAACGACATTGTTCTCATCAAGGATGAAAATCTGCCACCATCAGCTTGGTTACTCGGAAAAGTTCAACAGGTCCACCCCGGTAGAGATAACCTCATAAGAGTGGTCACACTGGTGACAAAGTCCGGCATCCTTAAGCGGCCCGTGACTAAGCTGTGTCTTCTTCCCTGTAAAGTCAATTGAAGTGGATACTTCAAGGCGGGCGGAATGTTACAAACTACAACTGGCTACCCTATGTTACAAAAAACCAATCTAGTATTCTCTTTTCAAATTGTCATAAAAAAAAATTAAAAAAAAAAAAACAATTGTACGTAATTTATTCACCTAACAACACATTAATAAAAAGTTTTATTGAAATTAAATTAAAACGCTTAATTAGAACTAGCTTTTCTATATTCGAAAAGTTATCATTATACAGTCCATTATCTCGCCACACTCTTTGAAAAATGCTAGTATATACGATTGATTTTTCTTTGAAATTAATTTTGAATAACTATCTGGTGTTTTCTACAAAAATGGATGACCCAGGTAGCAGTTATATTCGAATTAGGGTTCTTCTCGTCTCGTCTCTGCAAACATGATATGAATACAGAGCTCGTTATGAAATGAATTATCAGTTTATTTTTGAAAGTCAAAACGTAATCACCAGAAATAATGGACAGTGGAAAATTAATTTAAAATTAAAAAAAAAAAAAGCAAGAAGAAAAGTAATTGCATATTTTTTGAAAGATACTGAAAATTATGGGTCAAACAACACGTTTACAGCTAGATAAATTACAATCAGAGCCGGTGTGTCAACAAACGTAAAGAATGTCCAGCGAAAAAGTGAAAACATCCAACGAAAAAAATTGAAAGCAGCCTTTAACCGCAAAACATAAGGAGGAACGTTCAAATTTGCTCTTGAACATCTCAGGTGGAAGAAAACTTGGGGATAAGTAATTTTTACCGATGCAAAAAGGTATAATTTGGATGGACCAGATGGGTGGTCGTATTATTTCCACTATTTAAGCAAAACCGAGCTGTTTCGAAAGGCGCGAGAAATAGGAGGAGGAATAATGATTTGGGCAGGAATAGGTTAGGAAGGGTAGATGAATTTACGATTCGTTTCATGAAAAATGGACAGCAATTTTTTACACATATACAGCTAATCGGAGAAGATATAACGAGGCATGAAAACTCGATAACAGGAGAAAATTTAATTTTTCAACAAGATAATGCTGTAGTTCAGTCTCCAGATCGAAAGTGATTAGGGTCATCTTGCAAGAACAGTTTATCAAGGAAACAGGCAATTATCAACCATAAATGAATTGATAAATGCTATTCAGAAGGCTTGGAACGAACTTGATTCCTAGAAAATAGTGATGAGCGAAATCGGGCATTTTGGTGAAAGATTGGGTCATATCAATGTTGGGCGTAATCTGATTGCAGTGTAATTTAATTAATAATTCCATTACAGTTTAGTCAAATTACAAAGTAATCTAATTAAATTGTATTCGATTACATATCAATCAGATTACTTATGAGAGAATATATAATTTATCAAATGTGTAATCTGTTACAATGTAATTAGATTATTTTGTAATCTAATTACATTGTAACAGATTACTTTGTAGATTACTTAAAAGTAATGAATAATATAATGAAATGAATTGAAAGAAAATAGTATTGTTCTCGTACGAAATTAGTTTTAGGGAGTTTTATGAAGAATTAGAATACAAATATCTTAAATATCTTAAATGTCTTAAATGTAATCACATTAATTAGATTAACATGTAGTGGGATTAACTTGTAATCGATTAATGTGTAATCAGGTTAACTTGTAATCACATTACACGTTAATCGATTACATTATGTAATTATGGAAATGGATTACATCAGTAATCTGTTACAAAGTAATCTGATTACAGATTACATGGTTAATTGTAATTGTTAATCATTAATCAGATTACATTTTGCCCAACACTGGGTCATATGCATCATTTGAGTCAGTTGGGAATAATCATCTAATACCCCAAGATTACCTGCCTCGCCGAAGCGTTCATGTCAGAGCAACACGCAAAGCTAAAAGTGCGTAATAAGCAATCACAATAAAAATGTTGCCTTTGTAACTGCTCAACTGCTGACAAGTGACATGGCAAGGCAATCCGGTTAGCCTCAAAGCAAGCATTTAGAAAATGAAAAATTGCAAATTGTCTGAATAATTAAATCAGTCTTCAGTGCTGCAGAAATTTGTATTTCTTTAAATAAATTTCATTCTATAGTTAAAAAAAAACATTCTAAGGAAATCAAAATTACAAATCTGTAACACAAATCCAAATAGTTAGCTTTAAGTATGTGTGCGAACATAATCGAAGTCGATCATTACAGGTAGAACAAGAAAATATAAAATAACTAAGGGTGGCCCATCGGCGTTGCACAGCATTAATATAAATACCTAGATGGGTGTGGGTGGGGTGGTTAGAGATTCATAATATCCAAGCTATTATCTGTCCCGATAGCGCGATTCCGTATTCTAAGGTTTCACTCTGTGTCTGCATGCGAGTGTGCGTGCGTGTGTGTATGTGTGAGTGTGTGTGCATGCATTCATATGTGATGTCGAAGCGTTCTCAGTGCTGCCCAAATATATAGTAAAACACGAAATTCTTGTATGGCAACCCTAAGAAGGAGTTGGCCAGCTGCTCACATTTTCGAACTGTATCTGGAGGTTCTACGAAAACGCCATGTACAAAATATGAGCTCTCTACCTAGACGCCTTCCCAGGCAACTTCCAAGTATATAAAGAAAAAAAAAGTTTTGTATGGCAACACCAAGGACGGGTAACCTGATTTAGTCCATTTTTGAAATTTTGTTCACCATTGTATGGCAACCCTACGAAGGAGTTGCGCGATTGGTCCCATTATTGTAGTTAATTCACATTTTCTTGTAAAGAAAGCCCGTGTAAAAACTTTCAGCTCACTACGTCGACGCGTGAGGCAGTGTCCAAATATATAGTGAAAACCTAAAGTTTTGTATGGGAACACAAAAAAATGGGTCGTTCGATTTAGTCTCCTTTTTGACCTTGTATTTGCAATTTTCCTGAAAACGCCATGTACAAAATTTGAGATCTCCACGTCGACTCGTTCTCAAACAGTCTACAAATATATAGTGAAACCCCAAAGTTTTGTATGGCGACATCAGGAAGGGGTTGACCGATTCAAATCACTTTTGTAATTTTATTTACAATTGCTATGAAAACCCAATGCACCAAATTTTAGCTCTACTTGTCGACGCATTCTCTGGCAGTGCCCAAACATATAGTTAGTTAAAAATGAAATTTTTATATTGTAACCCTACGAAGGATATGTCCGATTTGTCGCATTTTTAAACTTAAATTTACGTTTTTTTTTTTTTTTGTAAAAACGATGTGTACAAAATTTTAGTTTACTACGTGTACTCGTTGTCAGGCATTGTTCAAATATATACTAAAAAACGAAATATTTGAATGACAACCCTACGAAGGAGTTGCCCGATTTAGGCGATTATTGAACTTTTATTTGCAATTTTTATGAAAACACCGAGTACAAATTTTCAGCTTTCAAAGTCAACGCCTTCTCAGGCAGTTTTTTAGATCTCGGCAACAGCACCATTTAACGTGTCCAAAGCTATCCTATTTTTCAAGCTGGAATCAACTAAACACACTCACAAAATTTCTACGAAATCAGTTGGGCAGTTTCGGAGATTAGCGTGTACGAACACAGTGACGCTTGTTTTTATATATTAAGATATTATAAACTATAAAGATTATCCATCCTGTTTCTTAAATATTTGCATTGGCTTGGCATCCCTTGTGCAGAAGGGACGTAAATATCAAAACTACGATTTAGCGACAGAGTTGGCAGGTGAGGGACTAGCAGCAATAAAAATTAATTCAGAAAGAATACCTTTCTGGATGCCTAGTAGCAATTTTTTGTTGTTTCTTACTCTGACGAAACA
Organism: Dioctria rufipes; assembly: GCA_963924295.1. Lineage (NCBI taxonomy): Eukaryota > Metazoa > Arthropoda > Insecta > Diptera > Asilidae > Dioctria > Dioctria rufipes. The sequence goes on from OZ002740.1 coordinate 247,894,468, forward strand.
TAATTGTGGATGGAATACATAAAATCTGAACTAGATGTAAAGCATTTATTTAAATGTAAAAAAAAAAAATATTAGCTTAAGATCTAACTGCATGCATAGCTCTGTAAATAAAAATTTAAAAATCGGTTGAAAATATGGCATTTGCATACAGCATTCTCCCAAATAAAATGCTTAAATTATAAATGAATAGTTTTTGTCATGTCGTCGTCCAATGAAATCCTCATTGTAATGGCAGAAGCGTATGAAAAAAAACGATACCAGATTTGGGTAAATCCCCACATTGCGAAAAGAATAACTAGTGGTCCCTTTAATGTCATAAAAAATATTGAAGATGAAGGAAAGTTTCTCTCTTTCTATAGAATGAAAAGGGAAACTTTCCAAGAATTAATAAAATTGGTTTTCCCCGCAATTAGGAAAAAGGATACGAACTACAGAAAAGCTATAAATGAAGAGGAAAGTTTGTTAATAACTCTAAGGTAATTCAGAGTATAGTTTATCGCCTGAAAGGTATTGTCATTATTGTACACTATTGGGATTTCTGATAGTTATGTGACTTTTTCAAACCCATGACTGCCATGGTTTTGGTTCCTTGAAGTCATTGTATGGTATTGTGGGTGTGGATTATCAGATCCAAACTGATTTCTTGATTCATCGGAAAATGGTGATATATAGCAGTTGAGGAAACGTTGTACAAAATATCATTAAGTGAATTTAGTATGGTCATATTAAATTTCAACTTCGCAGAGCAATTTAGTTTCCCCTTTTTGGTAATAGGCTCTTTAAAAAGAGAAGATCATGGTATTCCTCGCTTTTTTTCAAAGTCTTCTTTTTCGCATTTACGAAATCAATAAAAGAAGTTTCAAAGCCCTTATCTTCTTCTAGTTTTAGCTTAATTTTCGGTCTACGAAAATTGAAAGGGGTGTCTTCTTTGCTACGTTCAGATAATTCATCGTTTGTGCCTACCTTCAACACTACATTCATTTGAATTGTTTTGTGAGGTATTAGCCGAAGTATTTGATGACTGTATTATTTTCAGGAATTGCTAAAATATTAGTAAAATTCCCTTTCTGATTTCGGGAACGCAAATAAAGCCCAAGAAACTGTAGATATTTCCGCAAGTAATATGTCTTATTAGCATTAGTTTCTGTTGAATTCATTCCGAATAATTCTCCACTTTTCAATACAGGAATGTACTGCGAATTAATTTGTATTTTTATTTTAGGTACCTTGGGGAGGGAAGTAATTTTCGACCGTTATCATTACATTTTTTCAAGGACAAAATACTATTGGACGGATAGTTAAAAGTGTGTGTGAAGCTCTTTGGGAAATTCTTAACCCACTTGTTAGGCCAACAAGAAAAAAGTGGCTGGAAATTGTTGATAGATACTATAAGCTGTATGGTATACCTAATTGCGTAGGGAGTCTGGACGGGAATCATAAGGATTAAAAAGCCAACATGCTCCGGGCCCGCATATTTCAAATATAAAAGCTTTTTTTCCATAGTATTGATGGCATGTGTAGATGCAGATGTTTTTTTTTATTTGTGTAGATATAAGAGACCTTGGACGAAATAGTGATGGCCGAGTGTTTAGAGAAAATAATTTTGGGAAACCATTGAGAAATAGAAATCTCGAATTACCCAATTTACTCGATTTGCCCGGAAATATAACTAATGGCTATGTTCCTTTTTATTTCGTCGTAGACGAGGCGTTTCCGCTCGTGAATAATATGATGAGAACTTACCTCAGCCGTAGACTCACAGATGAGTGCACATTTGGAATGACTGTGTAGAAATTTCGATGTCTGGAAACACCTATTGCTTGTAATGTCGACTCTGTGGATAATATTGTGAATTGCATATGTGTATTACATTATTTTACTTGTAAAAGAGAAGGACTATTATCCGTAGGAGGGACCAAAACGGAAGAAATTCAGGAAATTAATGTCAACAGATCAGTTAATCCTGTTATAAATAGGCAAATCACTAACGGTGGTAAAAGAATATGGGAAATTTTGACCAATTATATTCTACATACCGAAATTTGAATCTAAAATGTCTCGCTTAATAATAAAAACAAACATAAACTTACGCGTTTCATTTAAAATTTTTCCTATTTGGATCAGCACCTTTTCCGTCTCATCCTTATTCGAATACGAACTCAATGTATAATTATACAGTTCTGGATAATTTTCCCCGAGTTGTACAAATTTTAAATTACTCACTGCGTCGTCTTTCATGTGAGCTGTTTAAAATCCCGCGTCTTCAACCTCCGAAAGTTCACCAGATACTAAAATGAATGGCATGGCATGGCCGATACTGTCTTTAAACACAATTGCGACGAATATAGCGGCCGGCGGCCACTGCACATATCTATGTAATATGCGCTGCTGTTCCTAAAAAACTCCGATATATGGATACTAATACCCTTTTTAGTTTTGATTATAATTCCATAAATTTGTGTCGATATTTTTATACATCGAATATTGCTGTAATTTCAATAACTTTATTGTGCAGACAAAAAATTTTAATTTCAGTATGAGCAATAAGTTTTGTTTTGTATCGGTATTTAAAAAAGGGATCTGCAAATACTGTCATTTCGATACTCTTCCAAAGATTTTACACTTAAAAGTATATGTGATGCTTTTTTGAAGAGAATGATACATATGAAGTCAGTGAAATTACCCTGTCGACATGACCGAATTGTTCGACACCGACCCATCACTACTAGAAAATACTTAAAATTGTAAAATAGTTTTTGAGGCATGTAGGATGGTAGGTTTTCTCGAGTTTTTCCGGGATAACGAGAGAACGGAGAGAAGAAGGAGAATCTATATAGTATAAAAAAAAATGGGAGCTCAGGGCGAATAAGATAGGTTTAGGAAAAGGGGCGGGGAGAGTGCGGGGTAGAAATGGGGGACTGATAAAGGGAAATTAAAAAAAAAAGACAATATCAGGAGCTGTAATAATTCGCTGGGGTAAGCTCAGTATCTGTAAGCCCTATAAAAAAAAATAAGAATTCACTTTGGTAGTTACGTACGCATGGGTATTATAGGCTATATTTTATTTCGATTAACGGTAATATGCAGATTTGAGCGGCCTCGGCGGTAAATTTTGCTATCGCAATATTCCCGGGCGCCTAACTCTATGTGGGAGGGTTGCAGAGTATTGGAATTTTTTTTGATAGATTAAGGTTTTAGAGTACAAAAATATAGGTGAACAATTTTGGGGGCAGGGTGTTTTGTGGGTTGGGGGTCGTACCACCCCTCATAGGGGGTTGCTCAAACTACGTCATGTTTGGTACCAAATTAAAGAGGGAGGAGAGGGTAATCGAGTGGTGTAGTACATAACTCAATTTGAAACTCCTAGGTACCTAGATACCTTCACAAAACGCAACAAAAGCAGACAATACAATTTTTCCACTTACTTTTCCACTTGCAAAACACCGGAGAATTAACAAGTGGAATGGAGAATTTGGGAATTCTCTACTTACTTTTCTTCTTACTTTTCCACAAGCAAACACCGAAGAATTAACAAGTGGAATGGAGAATTCGGGAATTCCGTACTCGCTTCTCAAATCCTCTCAAATCCCCAAAGCACCCTGCCCCCAAAATTGTTCGCTTATATTTTTGTACTCTAAACCCTTAATCTATCAAAAAAAATTCCAATACTCTACAGCCCTCCCACATAGAGTTAGGCGCCCGTGAATATTGCGATAGCAAAATTTACCGCCGAGGCCACTCAAATCTGCAAATTACCGTTAATCGAAATAAAATATAGCCTATAATACCCATGCATGCCTAATTACCAAAGTGAATTCTTACTTTTTTTTAATTGGGCTTAGAGATCCGGAGCTTACCCCTGCGAATTATTGCAGCTCCTGATATTGTCTTAATTTATTTTTTTAATTTCTGTTAATCAGCTCCTATATCTACCCTGCACTCTCCCAGCCCCTTTTCCTAAACCTATCTTGTTCGCCCTGAGTTCCCAATTTTTTTGATACCACATACATTCTCCTTCTACTCTCCATTCTCTCGTTATCCCGGAAAAACTCGAGAAAACCTACCCTCCTACATCCCTCAAAAACTACCCCAACAAAAAAGAAATTTAAATTTATTTCGACAGTGGAAGGTAATAGGCAGATGTACCTCACATATGAAAAAAAGTCCAACCCTCTACAACAAAAATTGATACCTTTAATCGTCCCAGGCGATTCGCACTTTTCACATTTCTTACGCTTTCCTTAATTCTCCAACCATGTTAGTGATTTGGGAATGGAGAATTAGGGAATTAGGAACTCTAAGAAAACGAAATTCTAATCTCACAAATTCCCAAATTCTCCGTGCTACAGAATCCGGCCCCTGGGCTCTTTTTAACAGTAACAGTAAAATAGCGCTTTAAAAAAAAAAAAAAAAACGAAAAACAGCAAACAGCTGTTTTTGAACTGCTGTGTTTACTATTCTTCATTTGTTTAAATTTAAATTTGAAGAATCCAAGCAGCAAGGGATTCTTCAAAAAGATTAAATCTAAATCATATTTAGTGTTTGAAAGAAGAGCATATCAAATTATGCTCATATTTGCTATACTACCGCAGAATTCATTTTGGAACTGTTTTGCTTGCAGCTGCTATTTGAAATTTCACTGCTGGGAATGCCGTGCTATTGCAAGTTCATTTTGCAATTGCTGTTGGTAACGCATGCTGTGAAAAACAGAGATAGCACAGTATAGATTGGTGTAATACAACGAAATATATAATCAACGATGCCTCGGACCTGATATAGGGAAGGCCTCATTTTTTTCCTAGAAATTTACTGGAGATTTTTTCTTTAGAATTTTTATGCATTTTTGGAAGCCGACAACGGCACACATGAAAGTATTGTACATTTCTGAAAATAACTTCATTCGGAAACCAACATGAGTAAAAATTCTGCCGAAACGTTTTCTGTAAATTTCTAAGAAGAAAGTATATACGCTTCTACGCTCATAAGAATTGTTAGAGGACCAAGCACCCGTTGTCAGCCTCAGTACATAAGTATCATCGTAAATCACGAACTTTTTACAACAAAAATTTCTATAAAAAAGAAAATAATTAAAATTTCATTAAAATAAAATATGGAAGTTTTTGGTTTCGAAAATGTTGTATGAAAACTCAAACGAATTCACTATTGGTAAGTAAAAAATTAAAAATTAAGTTCTTATAAAGCAGCTTTTACAGTTAAAATCCTTATAGCCAGGATATAATTTTGAAGCACACTTAGTGTGGTAACTTTTACTTCAGACGAAGCAATTTACTCCCGATTCGTTTTGTGTAATATGATTCACACATTCGTAACATAATCCAGAATAAACGGCCACATTTTCGAAAAGGCTTTGCAGTTCAATTCTTCAGACAGAATTTGTTCCTTGTTATCCTTAAATAACTGGCGAACATGGGGCTCTAAGTCTGCTTGTTTATTCAAAGCGGGCTTAGTATTTTCGCTTATTTTAAAGGACGTAACGGTGGCACTTACTTTGGTTTTCGTTTTGAGAGTTACTGTACTTTGTTGATTTTCACGCTTGAATTTTTTATTTTGTTCTATAATCTTTTTATCTTGCTTTCTTTTCGCTGCTTGTTCTGCTTTACGTTCTCTTTCTTTTTTATTTTCTGCTATTTTTTGTTGTCTTTCCTTTTTCAAGCTTTCTGCATCAAGTTTTTTTTTAATTTTTTCTTCTTCAGCTTTTTGGAAAGGGGTTAAAGACACGATGAAGCTCGGCTTATTTGTCTTCTTATTTCCAACGCGCACCGGAGTTTTGGGTGTGAACAAGTAGTCTATTAATTCTACATTTGCTGGCTCTGAAAAAACTATAGGCATATCATCTATGTTAACATTTTTTTCAACCTAGACATAATAAAAACGTCATTAGTATAAGCCATACTTACCTAGTATTTAAAAATAGGAAAATAGGGTCAATATTAACTCACCTCAACGTCAAGACTGCTTATATTCATAATATCTTGTAAGATATTCGCGCTTTTCGTTACTGCTGCATCATTGTCTTCATCGTACTCAAAAATTTCAGGAGGTATGTTTTCGTAGAGTATTTCTGAATCTTCGTTTTCTGGCCTGACTGTACACTATTGAAAATCCGATGATTAAAACTTATACAATAAAATTTAAGAAAAAGGTAGTGAGGTACCTGACTCGTTTCGTGCTCTTGATCAACAAGATTTTCAAAAATTTTGTATAATATTGAAAAATCTTCGGAGTATGAACAAGTCGAGTCACTAAAATTTTTTAACTGATCAATTTTTGAAACTCCTACTATTTCCTTAAATTTGCTGTAGTCAATGGTCTTACTTTTCTTCCTCGTTTGATCTTTATCATATGTTGTCGAAACTAATATGGAATTCCTGCCTAGATATTTCGTATAATCAACAGAATTTGGGTCAAAAGGATATAGCCCACATGCGCGAAAGCCATTCATTACAGTGTCCTTTTTTATGTTTCCGTCTATCACTTCTTTAAGAATTGGAGCAAAGTAACCTTTTGTAAGCTTTTTTTCTAAATTGTTTCGTCTCCATGTTTGCACAGTTTTTAGCCAACCATTCTTAAGCGGCTTAAATATCGACACATCCGCCGGTTGCAAAACCCTTGTTGCATTTGGGTGGAGACAAATCAATACAATATTGAGATCATTACAGAGTTTTGATAGCTCATATGTTAGATGAGTCCTATGCCCATCAACAAACATAATGACAGGAAATCTAACATATTGTGTTGGAGTAAAGCGGGGTAAAATATTTCCTTTATATATTCCAAAAAAACTTGTGAGGTCATCCATCCTGTATCCGATTTGTGGACCTTAATTCCTTCTGGTACGGAGGCAATGATATCTTTGGGCATCCTTTTATATGGATATATGATCATCGGCGGGACCACATATCCCGAAGCAGAAAATGAAAACATTTTTTCTTTTGCCTGTCCCCTATCTGTCTCATATATATTCCTTGAACCTGCAAAAACTAAACCTCTAAAACTAATCTCAAACTAATACCATCGGTTACCTTTTGGTGCCAAAACTTTGCCACCTTTCGGACACATTAAAAAATTCGTCTCGTCCCCGTTCCAAATTCTGTTTGAATTTTCCAAAATACCCAAGAGATCCTTAGCTGATAAATAAGATTGAATTTGCTCAAACCATTTTCCAATGTCGGATTCGGAGACCTTAGAGCTCGCGTCGGTAATTGGCTCTGGTGGTCTACGTGATAAGGTTGGATGTCTGCGCAAAAATGCCTGGTACCATTTTTCTCCAGGTAAGTTGTTAGAGTAAGGATTTGCTCTTGGAGAAGCGTCCAGAAATTGTTTTACTATGATTTGAACTTCATGTTTTCTCCGAGGAAATCCCTTTGCATGGTTATCTACCAACCAATCTACCATTTTCTGCTCTTCTTCCACCGTCATAACGGGACACGGGCCAAAACTTGACTTCTTTGTCCTCTGATGCAAACTGTAGAGTTCCACGAGGAATTTTATATATTTTAGCTGCCTTGTGGACAGATAATCCTTCCTTTATTTCCGTTATCGCTTTTTGCAAATCATCCTCCGAATAATTCTTCTTACCTCCCATTTTCTAACTGTAAATTTCACAGTTAACGCAAATACAAAAATACAAAAAAAAAAAGTAGTGTATTATGAGATGGCTCGTGACTGGGGGTGACAAAATCATACAAAGAAACCATTGTCGAGCCCCGGGGCTCTTTACTGGAATTTCAACTATTTCATACCCAATAACGAGCCCCTCGGTTTTTCGAAAAACATGCCACATTATCTGAGAAATATAGCTAAATATCAAATATAATAAGTAATTACCATGTATTAGTCCACGTTTATTAGCCTAACTAATTATATATAAGCAAAACGCATAAAAAAAAAACTCTTAGCAAATTCGGTAAGAAATCACTACGCTCGTCGACACTTGTTACAGACGTCTTTACAACTTCAGTTGAATATGCTGACTGAAGAATAGCAAAACGGGAAAATGTCAGGCATATAATACCGCTAACATCCAAATAAAATAAAAGAGTTGGCGTATTATCGCCGTCTTAGTTATATATAAATATTTTACTAGGGGGCTCGCCATTGGAAGGGGGGCTCGAGACTGGGTAGTTTACCCTATATCGCATATTCCAGGATTTTCTCAGACTTTGACACACACTTGACATACACACACTGAACATACAACACCCCCACCGGAAAGCAGTATTAATTTCAAACCAGCTGATATATTACCACTTCCAGTTGCTGGCACATCATCGACGACTAGAAAACGGAAAGGTTGTGGATCACAGATATTGAGAAGCTCTCCCTTTCGCAAGGAACTTTAAACAAAGCAATCTGTTAAACAATTAGTAGAAAAACAGCGTGCATCCAAAAGAGCTAAAAAGAAATAAATTTGGATGTACAAAGCGAGCCAGCTGACAATGACTTCTCAGGTGCAAGTGACGAAGAAGGTTGTCGTTGCCTTTACTGCAACAAGCTTTTTGCAAATTCTCGAAGTAAAGAGCCGTGGGTGAAGTGGATGCATAGCTCAAAATTTTTGATTGTGCTGGGTTACCCATAATTCTAACAACCTACATTTGCAAACTTTTCTGCAATTAATTTTGTATTCAATAATGTTTTTCAGAGATATGGTTTTTAGTTTCATTTCACGAAGAATTACTTTAATTTTGTCTTTTACTTTATATATATAGGTCAGGCGCGTATCCAGACCTCCTGGCTATTTAACATTTTTTTTAATCATATTTACGTTATATGCCAAAATCCTGTTTTCGGTTTGATTTGGAAAAGCTATCGATAATATTATCCACATCAATGTCGATGTCAAGGTGGACATTAAGGACTTATAATGAGATACGCCCTCTGGAGCCAAGATTGTAGAAATAGATGCTGACACAAGCGATTCTGTCACGGGTGAAGTAATTGAGGAGTAATTGGGAGTAAGAGTGCATTATGTGTTACTAACTATTTCTTCTGACAGGAACTTAACTGATCGGCCTTTCTTCTGAAAAAAGTTGTCAATGGTCTTATCAATCTTCCGCATTACACTTTCACAACTATTTCTACCTTCATCGCTAACTAATACAGCAAGTTTGTCCTTCGGCTACAAATCAAAAGTAATTGTGAAGTTAAATTAAATAACACTACTTCAATTTATACGAAAGTACAAGCAAAGCAACGCCAACTACCGCAGAGGAAAGCGAATAGATTTTATTTTTATAGTTTTGCCGTAAAAATTCTGTATGAAAATTCTAAAAAAAAATTTTCAAGAAAATTTCCAACAACAAAATGTATGATAGCCAACGCTCATAAATAGCTTTCGCGACCTCAACCAGCCAAGACACCTCAATCAATAAAACTCCTTGGAACCACCGTCGGTCACCAGGTTTGGGCCCTAACTAACACGGAGAGTTGCGAAATTGTGAATATGAGAGTTCTTTTTACACTTAACTCTCCACTCGGAATCCTGTAACTCGGGGAATTTGTATTGAGAAGTACCGAACTGTCTTTTCCACTCGACAAAACTCTCCACTTTGTTATTTGCGGAGAAGTAAGAAGAATATATCTCAACTGAGAGTATTCGCTGTTTTTGTTGTGTTTTGTGAAGATTCCTAGGTACCTCAAATTAAATTGTGGACTCACTGCATATCCTGGCTATATTTACAACAGCAAATTATGGAAATCCTTGCAATACTTACAGAGTAATATTGTTTTTAAATGACACGAAAATGGTTAATTTAGTCGTCTTCCAGTACAGAAGAGATGTTATATACAAATTTTAGATATTCACGTTAAAGCTCGTATGTAGGACAAAATTGCATCCACATATTGTCCCCTAATTCGGTATGTAATTAGTTTTTGTGGCCGGTAAATAGTTTTGGAGATAACTGTAAAAGTAATGAATAAACCCGTCTTAAGATAAAGAAATGTGACCCCTTTTTGGTACAAAAATGGACATATTTTCTGCTCATCATTATAAAGAACTAGTAAGTGGTGGAAATTCACTTTTCATTAGAAAATGTTCACAACAGAGTACTAATAGATGTGAAAAAAAGAACGGAAGAAATATATGCAAAGTATAGGAACGGGCGTGTATATGACCCAAGGCCAAAAAACCGTATCTCGGCGGTAAAAAGTTGTTAAAATGATAAAAAAAAACTACACCACTAAATATGGTGTAATAACTCGCTTCTCCATCTTTAATTTGATACCAAATATAACGTATTTTGAACAACCTGCAATGAGGGGTTGTAACAGCCCCCCCCCCAATTTTTTATCTATATTTTTGTATTCTAGACCCTAAATCTGAACGACAAACCCCCACTGCTCTGCGACCCTCTCACACAGAGTCCTTCAATATGGTGATACTTCCCACGTTTTCCCTAGCTACCAAAGTATGTTAGAGAATCGCGAATGGAGAGTTAGAGAGTTTTAATCGGGGAAAACGAAAATTGTCACCTCCCAAATTTCCAAACTTCCAAAATTGCAGAATCCGGCCCCAGTAGTGGATGAAAAATCTATAGAAAAAAAATTTCAAATCTTTCTAAGAAAACTGAATGCTTGTGCCCTTGTCCGAAAGAGTGAACCACCAGAATCAATCCACCAATTCATTTGGACTGTTCTCGGTGAACAGTTTTCCATTAAAGCTCTTAGGAATAATTTTCAAGTATATTTCTAAGAAAATTTTAATGATTCCCTACGAACGTAAAACATTTGAACAACTCAGGCTTGAATCAGTGTCGCCATAGAAAGTCAACGGATGGCTAGATGTTGATTGCATGGAAGTAGGGTTCTACTGGAAGAACCCTAATTCAATATTCGTTAAGTCATTTTTGATGATGCTTCTGTTGCAAGCTCCCCACCAAGTTTTCCTGTTAACGATTTTATGTCGGAAAATCAGACAGGTAAAATAAAATTATTTCTGGGCTGCTAAGCATTACGTGTCATTCTTTAAACAATCAAATACTGAAATAAATATGCATTCCAAAATTACTTACTATCTTGTGATATGTATGATAGATGACTTTTCGACACTACGTAAAATACAAGAAAATTCTAAAAAAAATCGTACACGTTTCAAAGACGAAGATCTACAAGCAAATAAGTATTATACCAACTCCAGAATCCACTATTACTATTCAAATGAAGACAAACAAACGCCTATCTCAGCGCTAGCTGTCACCGCAGATTGGAAAAGTGCGTTACAGCTGGCGACAACTACACATTGTGTCTGTACCATACGAAAATCGTCCTGTTTAACTTTAAAAATTCACTCTACAGCTCAGCACCACATTCAATTCATCGCGAGGTGAGGTGGCGCTTTGGGGGGGGGGGGGCATGACCCCCGTGACCCTCCCCCTGTATACTTCGCACCGCGCGAATGTGCGTGTATGGCCCTTCCAGCCTGCCTGTGTGTGTGTGTATGTTATTCTATTCCATTCTAACTAAATGCTGCTTTACTGCACATCAATTGAATATTCGTATTGATTAAAAAAACGCAATGCTGGTAACCCGAAAGTTAGGAAGGTATGTATACCAACCAATAAGAGCATTTCCTTGCTACTTAAAAGAAGAAGAAGAGCAAATTACTTATAAAAATGGCAAATGTGTTGTGAAGCGCAGTGTAAAGTTCGCGATTTTAAAAGTTAAATATCTCCGAAAGTGTAAGTTTCCGCGAAAAATAATTGTGATATTTATGATTTGTAAGCGAATTGCAAGTTACTCGCAAAGTTTGAAGAAAATCGGCTACAGTGGCCGGATATCCGATTTTGCCGCTGATTATAACTTGAAACGTTTGTTGTTGCTATTTCTAAATATATTTCCAAATCTGCTTTTGCTAGAAACTCTAAGGTAATATGACAGAAAATAAAAACGATGTGTCATTTTAGGCCACCTTCCCCTACAACCTATAGAAGTTTATGATATTTTTCATAAAATTAAATTAAAATTTTCTAATAGATTGGAAAAGCTTTTCCGTAGAAATAAAGCAAACGAAATTTTGTCGCACTTACATAGAAATAAAAAAAAAACAATATTTCACTAAAGAAGCGGCTTCTGCGTATCAAAATATGTTAGCTTATTTAAATAAGTGGTCTGATTATTCAACTGAATCATTTTTTTATAAATCTAAGTAATTTTACTTGGACAATTTGTTGGAATATAATGAAATAGTTGAACTTGCTCAAAAATTGGCAATACAAATTGATAAGAATGCTTTTATTATCTGAAAGATATTTCCTAAATAGCATTTTAAAAAACCTGCACAGTAAAATATTCTTACTACTTTTAAAGTATGCAATTTAGTGCCTACTCATTAAGTTGTAATTTTCAACCAGTTGAAAAAAATTACGCATCCGTCTTAATCTTAATACTCAATGTTGTAAATGAATTACACACGAATTCGTAAAATTACACATTTTCATAGTAATGGAATTCAAACATAGTTTGTAAAATTACACATACGATTGCAAAGAATGCAATAAAATTCGTAAAATTTAAATGAAAATTTATATTTAGTTACTTTTTTCAATTAACCGCTCTGGTTATTCCAAAAACCAATTTGTGTCGCGAAATAATCAGTGATACCTAAAAATTTTGAAAATAATAAAAAATTGTCGTGTTTCATAACAACAGTAGAATCGTATTCTTTTGTTTATCTTACAAATTTTGCAAATATACAATAGATAAGATTATCCATGATAAATAAACGTTTGATTTCTATTCCACGAAATATACAATAAAGCAAACAAGGCTCAATAAAGTGTTGAAGAACTAAATTAAGAAAACAAAATTCTTTTAGAATATATTTTATTAATAAAATTTGAAATCTCTATAAAAAAAAATTAACATAAATTTTATTTTAAAATTATTTTCATTTCAAGGTCAATTCAATATTTTTACAGCTCTGCACTTGAACATATTATTGCAACTTCCACTCACTTTTATGCACGTTTATTATAGTTTCCTTTAACAACACAATTACTTATAATCCGTGCAATGGAAACAACTTCTGCCTCCCGTCCCGGTTTTAACAAATCTGTGGTGACTCTATCAGCTTATTTCAACTTGTCTGAAAAATACTGTGCCGTAATTGAAATTTCTAGAAAACCATAGTAAAATTAAGCACAACAATTGAATTTTACTCCCCATGAAACCAACTTTAAAGAACTAATGTAAAAGTTACAAACACGTACACGATTAAAAATTTGAGAATATATTTTAATACCACTTTAGTATTAAGGTCATATGCAATACATAAATAAATTTTATAATTAGGCAACATTACATTAAAATTAAATACCGAATAGTATTAAATTTTAATCCAGAAAAATCTAATCTAATACAAAGGACGTAGCCAAAACGTTGCAATCCGCAATATATTCAAATGTAATGAAAATGTATTAAACAGCAATAGACAAGTATTGTGACACGGAAGGGAGAGCTCGAATAGCGATGGAAGTTGAAATTTGTGCTGGGTTTTTCGTTAAAGTGCAGTATTTACCGGAAAATATAACCAAGTTTGTTAAAATTGAAATGAAATGTGATGATGGATTGCCGAATAGTATAACTCTGGGTTTCAAGTAAGTATAGCATTTAATGAACTTTTTTATTATTTGGATCCTAATATATGTATAAATTAATTCTACTCAATTTTGCTTTTATGATTCTTTATTTTAAAGTTGCTCCTGAAAATTGTTCAGATGAATTTTTAATAAGAGACAGAGACAATGGATCAATTGATTTGCATGACTTGCTAACAATTTTATGTCAATACGGAAAGTGTGCGTATTTCATGCTTGTAGTAGAAAGTATAAAAAAAGTAGAAGGCAAGTATACATACAATTTTTTGATTTTACGGATATTTTTTGTATTTACCCGTTACTCGAATATATGTTCATAATAGAAAGCAGATCAGCTGAAGAAACTGGTGTAGTTCACCGAGATAACGCAGCTATCGGTTCGGAACTCGAGATCATAAAAAAAAGTGAGATATTTTTCATAGTTTATTGTTTTGTACTTTAGAGTCTTGAAGCTTACCAAATACAAAATAGTGCCGTATGCATTACTCAGGAATATAAGAAAACGCAAACCCTTAAGGAATCCAGCCGCAGGACTTTAGTTACATCTGCAATCAATTACTTGCGTTCGATACGCGTAAACTACCCTAATAAAAATCAAAAAGCTGCCTGTGCAAAGGCCATTATCTCTCTATTCCCTAGTTTTGCAGCTCCCAATAGCAAGTTCGGGGGAATTGTAAGTTATTTAGTACATACATTGTGGTATAATACTATTTTATTTCTCTTCATAAGGATTTATTTTATCATCCTGAAACAAACAGAGGTTATTTGGTAAATAAAACAAAAACATAAAAGACATGGAGTTGAAGGGCCGTATATTCAACCAAAACTTGCGAAGTATGTCGAAAATACGGCGCCAACCGATTTTGATAAAAATTTAAATATTAGTAAAGATTACGAAGAGTTTTTTAAAAGCTGCTTGGCGGTGGAGCAAGCAAATTCTATAAAGGAGAGACTTGCAAAAACATTGAAGTGCAGGCAGAGTTTACACCAAGACCCCGTAGATCTTTACAAAAATTACAAATTTTTCTTTTTTAATTCCGAACTTGTAAGTAATTATTGAAATAATTTCTTTTTGTCATATACTCAATAATCTTCAACATATTTTAGATTTTATTCGATTTCGATCTGAGATATGGAAGCAGATCAAAACCTTTTGATAGAAAAATGGTAGGAATATGCTCATATTGCCATTGACGTATTAAAGGAAACGCTTGGAAATAGTGAAGATTGTTTTCAAGGTACATGCTTATTTTAATATCTAAATTTTATACACAATTTTAAAATTTCCTAAAATTTTTATTTGTAGACTGGAATTCTGAAATAAATCCATTTTTGGCATGCCTTAAACTTTTGCTATCGATTGCCCAGGGTCCAAAATCAAAAATAAAGTTTATTAAATTTGAACAGGTTGTCCTTGCTACTTAATTTATAAGATGATTGCAAACTAATTCAGTTACACTTTTTAGTTAACAACACCTAAAGAAGAATACGATTTAAGTGGAAAGCAGCCATATATTATAGCCACAGGAGCGAACCGTCAAGCTATCTCGCAGTATTTCATCGTTATTGATAAAAAGTTAGTTTGCACGCCATTTAATGCAACATTTTTGTAAATTTTTGATTTACTTTTTAAATGTTTTTATATTATTAATTTAGAATGTGATACATTGCTGACTATTTTTTACAATTTCTTTGCCTCATATATATATACAATTGAAGAAAATCGGAAGTCAAATCGCACATTAGAAATATTTTCAAAATTCGAGCTTATTCTAAAACACTGTGCAGCTTTTCAGAAAATAAATTTCTTTTGCTTTTTTTGTCATAAAAGCTTCCCATCCATTTCTTTTGCCATTTCACATTTACGCTCCACTCACTTTCTCAATGAGAATTGTGTTCTGAAGTACATTTCGAACCGAAATTGTACACGCGAATTTTGCACATTTTGTGGTTTACGAAGACATGCCCTTAAATCTGCTTATTCATCCAATAATGAAAGTGTTGACAATAATCTTCCTCAAATTTCAAATATTTTAAATACACAATCCGGTGTTCCACTTGACGAACAGGAAGAAAATAAATATAAGGCGGATATCATTCAAGCCGAATTTCAAAAAAGCGTGGAAAAATTTACAAACGATATAATGTCAACGGGGATTCCACATATAAATATTAATAATATACTTTCATCAGTTACTGAACTTTTTAGAAACATATATTAACGGCCAACAGAACCAACATGCGAATGTTATTCCCCCGGATATCACAAATATGATGTCTAATTATAAAAACACTTTAGTAAATGAATTAAAAAAGATGAATACATCATATAAAAGAAATAGACAGAATTCTAACGATGTTTACGTTACTCCCGTCCCGAAAGACATAGGAGGTAGATGGGAAAAAATCAGAGATGGGCGTAGTGCATTAAATTTTCAGTGCATTAATTATTTCATTAGCACTAGAGGCCTCTGTGATAGTTAAAAGCCAGGTTGCACTATCACTAAATGGTTAGTGGTAGTGCAAATTTTTTATCACTATCACTAAACGATTAGTGGTAGTGCAGAGTATATTGCATTATCACTAAACGATTAGTGGTAGTGCAAATACTTTTCACTATCAATGAGTGATAATGAATTCGAGCATTGGTAGTGCAAACATCTTTCACTAGCAATGAACGACAATTTAATGGTACGCATATGCAGCACTACGCGTAGCTCGTTCGATCAAAATTAGTGCTAATTGTTAATGAATCATCTCCACCTCCGCAAAACAGAAAACTGAACGGAAGGTTTTTTATTCTGTATGTTCGCTCGTTGCTAGTTCAGTGCTAGTGAAAGATGTTTGCACTACCAATGCACGAATTCATTATCACTCATTGATAGTGAAAAGTATTTGCACTACCACTAATCGTTTAGTGATAATGCAATATACTCTGCACTACCACTAATCGTTTAGTGATAATGCAATAGACTATGCATTACCACTATTCGTTTAGTGATAATGATAAAAAATTTGTACTACCACTAATCATTTAGTGATAGTGCAACCTATATTTTAACTATCATTAAAATTTAGTGTTGCTGCCATTTTAGTGGTAATGCAAAAACGGTCATCTCTGGAAAAAATATATGACCAGTTGAGTAATACATATAAGGATAAATTTGTTCAGTGCACTTTCCAATATATTCCCATAATAAAAACAATACAAGCTTTGTTTAAAAACAAAGCATTTTATAATTTATATTTTAAAAAAAAATCACAATTGTCGAAAAAATATTTTTATAAGATTTTTCTGCGGCAATGCATTCCAAACAAGTACTCTTTTTAAGGAAAATGAAAACGCTATTCAATTGCAACTTTTTTATGATGATTTCGAAGTATTCAATCCATTAGGAAGTAAGACTACATTTCATAAAATAGGAGTAATATATTTTACGATATCGAATTTGGAATTTCATCACAATTCACATCTCAAAAACATTCATTTAGTCGCTTTGTTTTAAGCTAATGATTTAAAAAATGAGGGTTGTAGCTTTAATACTGTAATTAAACCAATAACTGAAGACCTAAAAACACCGGAAATGAACGGAATTATAATAAATAATGAAGTTCAATTAAAAGGGACTTTAGTAAGCCTCAGTCGTGATAAGTTGGGAGCAAATATTGCATTTGGATTGGTAGAATATTTTACAGCGAGGTACTTCTGTAGGATGTGCAAAATTCATCGATCATCGACAACATACTGTTAGAGAAATTCCCGATTTGTTAAGAAATTCCCTAAAATATCAAAATAAATTCAAAAGTGACCCAGAGAAGATCTTTCAAGATTATAATGAATCCCAGGGAATCAAAAAGTATTATATTCTTAATGATTTGTGTTACTTTGATATATTTCCATATCCGAGTGTAGATCTAATGCACGATGTTCTGGAGGGTTGTGTCCCTTTTATAATGCACCTATTTGAAATAAATATAATCCGAATCCAAGCCATTAATAGAAAAATTCAATCTTTTCCTTATGGAGACTTATGCCGTAAAAATTTACCGTCTAACATTAGTTTATTGAAAAGTTCTACAAATATTGGTTTAACAGCCTCTCAAAATTCATGCTTAATTTTACACTTTGCGTTCATTTTTTATAACTATCGGGATTATTTTCCTGAACTTTGGATTGGAGTTATAAGCCTTTTAAGTATCATTAATATTATCCTTGCTCCAAAAATTTCTATTGAAATGATAGAAAAAATACCAATACTTATTGAGACTCATTTGACTTGAATCATAAATGACATTAAGCTTCCCCTTTTGCCAAAGCATCATTTATTATGCCATTATCCTTTTGCCATTAAAGCAATGCGACCACTTATAAATCTAACTACTACAAGATATCAATCAAAGCACAGATATTTCACGCAACTATGTAAGTGCTAGCTTAAATAACTTTATTAATATATGTAAAACACTAGCTATAAGCCACCAACAAATGATTTTTCATATCTGGAAGAGTTTATCCTTTGATGAAACACCAAAATGTGGTAAATTAGAAAAGGTTGCAGTTGAAAAATCCCAAGAGTTGAGAGGACATGTTATATTAATAAATGAAATGAATGTTTTCTCAAGTAAATTTTTGGAAGTAGATAACCGGTTTCATTACAAATACAATTCTTTTTTATCTTTTTTATTTGAGACAATCTATTTGATAGGTGATACACACTATTTTTATTGATGTACGTATAAGATTTGCGAATTTGATAGTTCCTTAAATTGTTATGTTGTTAAAAAGACTGAATGTCATTCCCTTATAAACCATTCTTCCGTAGAGTATAAAAAACCTTATTAATGTTATGTAATAAATAACAAAATATGTATTTTGCCTTATATTTGCCTTATACTTTAGCAAACATAGACTGAAATATTTTTTGTTGTATTTTTTATTATGGTAAGATTATTGAAATTACAGTTATAAGTACAAAGTTTGTAAGGCCTTTATATCTTTGTATACTTTGAGTTTAATAAAAAGGAATAGAAACAAGTAAAAAAGCTAGAATTGGTCTAAAACCTATTCTTATGATACCCTAGACTAGATGAATGCCCGTATTAAATTTCTTAAATTTCGTATTGATCTATTCAAATTTGATTTTGAAGTGGTTTTTCGCATATATTTCTAAAACGGTTTATCGTACAGAAAAAATGAATATAACCAATTTTATAGGATTTCGTGTTCTGCAGAAGTTTTTAGTACAATAAAAATGTCTTGGACTGATCGTTTTCAAAGTATACGTAAAAGACCTATATTTTTATATGGCAACACCAAGAAGGAGTTGCCCGATTTAGTCCATTTTTGACATTTTATTTCCTAATATAGTAAAAACATCAGCTCTCTACGTCGACGCGTTCTCAGGCAGTGTCCAAATATATAGCGGAAAACGAAATTTTTATATGGCAACCCCACGAAGGAGTTGCCCGATTTGTCTCAGTTTCGAACTTAATTTTCCTTTGTTTTAAAGTCCGTGTACAAAATTTCAGCTCTCTAAGTACATATATGCGTTCTCGAGTTATCGTGCGCACGGACGGACGGACATGCAAAAATCGAAATAACTTTTAATATTATGAATGGGTGTCCAATCCATTTTGCTCTACCATCATTATTTCGAGGTGTTACAAACTTAGTATACCCTATAGATTTCATCTAGGGTATAAAAACTGCTTATTTTAATTCTAATTTAACATTTTAGCCAAAGCAATGTATTTTATTCTCAATTTTAATCCGTTGATGGTAATACTTTTTAATAGAAATATGCTATTTAAAAGAAATAAATTTTTTTATTTTAAATATTAGAAGCTAAAAAGTAATATAGTAAAAAATATTTCTTTTTAATATGGAAATTATTAAAATTACGTATTAATATCTTCAGAATATTACAGCTTAATAAATTTTGGGTATTGTCATATATGCAATACCAAAAATATTAAATTTTACTCCCAAATTTTTGACCGTGTACGTACTTTCACACATTTTTAGAAATTAGAATTAGATTACAAATTAGAATTAGTAAAATTAAGAATTCTATGTATTTTACACACAACTGTGTAAGTTTTAATATCAATTTATAAAATTCCTACTCTGCATTATAAAATTTTACTACTATAATTAAAGTAAAATTCAAGAAATTGTTTACTGTGTAGATGCAGATCTAAATTCGCATTAAAATAAAGTATAATCCAAAAATGGGTTAAATTTTTCGATATTGGAGTATAGGTCGATTTTTTTTTTTTTTTTGTTTATAGTACAATATATTTTTGTTGTACCTCCAAATAATTGCAATGTAGAGCGTATTTTCTGCGTCATTAAAAATAAATGGTTTGACAGTCGCTCTACAGATGATTCTTGTACCTTTAGTTAAAGCTGAACTATTGGTCCATTTTAATTTCAGTTTAAGATGTGCCGAATTTATTGAATTTATTTCTTCAAATAAAGAACTAATAAAAGCTGCTAAAAGTGACAAAAAGTATAACTTTAAAATCAAAGACGTATATAATTTAACGATATTTCTTATGTTCCTATTAATTATAATAATAATTATATTTCTATTAATTGAATTTTTGTTTTGTTAAAGCTAGATTTTAGGTGTCCCGTTTTGTAAATTTTAAAAGGTGGCAAGCCTAGTGAGAGTGTAACTTTGCAATTATACTCGTCTAAAAACTAGTTTAATTTTATTTTAGCTTTAATATATCGTAATTATATTGAGAATATTATAGTATTCCAGTACATATACGATATGTATGTATTGATATATTGAGAAAGCAAAAACCTTAGTTCCTTCTGAAGATTTCAGCTCATGAAATTTACAAACTTTAAATTTACCATTTTATTACAGTCATAAGATTTGCAATATATGGTTCTGAATAAAACTTCAGGTTTCATCATACAACAACATAGAGCAGATTCTTTCACTAATATGTTAACCCTTTCAGGTGAAAGCACTATAAATTTTCTATATTCGATACGTCTTTATATACTTACAGTACTGGCAGTAAAACCAATTTTATTTTATTTTTTTTATTTTTATTGTTTTTTTTGTACCCCATAAAATACCTGATCCAATTGTAACTCATAAAATAGAATACAGCATGATAGAATCCTCTGAGATTTCATGTAATTTCATTCAGATTATATGAACAAAACCCACAAGTGAGGATACAGATTTAAAATAGAATACTAAGAGTACCGCTACAGGGCACATAAAGTGAGGACGACAAAAGCACTCTACTAACCTCAAAGGAAGGGTTCACTCTATACTTGCGGTGATTCCAATTTCTGGCGAGTTTCCTTTTTGCTTGGCAATTTAGAGACTATCCAATTTGCTCCTTTTTGATGAAATTCACAAACCAACACTGCATGCACTCCATGAACCGAAAGATATAATACAAATCAACAACACAGCACAAGATAACTACCTGCATCCATATTATTCTATACTGAAAACACCTTGTGAGGTTAGATCATCTCAACTATTATAGCTCACTACAACCCTTTTAAGAATTTCATTCTAAAAACAACACAAACCTACGCCACTACTGCACATGGATCACACAAAAAAAAAAAACACTTCAATTCCAGTACATTCTGGGTTAAAATCAAAAAAGTTAACTACTTATACATAATCAGCAAGGACGCGTTGAAGATGTGACTGTTATTAAAATTTCTTTTAGCACTTCGAATATTATTCACTTTGTATACTCACAAAAACACGATGAGTGCACTTTGCAATCATCTACCATTCATATACTAAGTAATTCACTTAATTAAAAAAAATAAAATAAAAAATCATAAACGCGGTAAATTTCACGGATTGCGTACAAAACCAATGAACCGTTTGGATTATACATAGTTATAGAAAACGTCTCGCGCGAATACTATGAATTCCAACCAAACCGGCATGAGAAGCAAACCAAACTGAATCCGTCTTCAGCCAGCTAAAGATTTTCGAATTTGTCTTGTGGACTTGTGTTGTGGGTTGTGTGGCTTGTGTGGTGCTCTTGTGGATGCTCAAAAGTTTAGCACACAGTTTTTCACGCGTTAAGTTTCGTTTGCTATTTCCGCTCTATTCATGAAAAAGCTTTTTCTCTGTGTATTAGATTTCAGCATGTTTACGCTGGAATGATGGAAGTGATTCATTCTGTTCTGATTATTGGCGATGAACTAAATACGTAGAGCTTATTTACGTAGTGCACGTGCAGAAACTAACAGCACATCCTTATTGGCATATTACCGGTCGTTGGCAGTCGATTAACTTAGGTAAATTTGTATTATTCCTAGTTAGATACTATTGAGACTAGTCACACATATAGTGCGGCAATCTAGCTACATATATACTATATCCTAGAAGGACCATATAAGATTGCATAGTACATACTAAGTTTAGCATAATGGTACAGCAAAAAGCAGTTAGAGACATCTATGTAGGTAGGTATATACAAAAGAATCAGGAAACATTTGGATTTTTAATGTCAGTCTGTCTGTTTGCCCTACTGTTCGCTCGTTCGCAAGATAAATTGAGAACGAGTAGTTAACGAGCTGAAATTGTGTACACAACAATTTTATGAGAAAAGAAAAGTCAAATTCGTAGATGTACAAAGTTAAATAATTTCTTCATACGGTTCCCTTATAAAAATTTCAAGATTTCGTTGCCTGAGTATTGTTTTGCTCCATTTGCAAAAAAATATGCACATAAATCGAGGAAACCTTTTATAAAGAAAACTTTGACAATTTTTATAAGAAATCTACCGCACAAAAAAATAATAACAGATATCCAGCGCCTTGGGGTGAAAGTGATATTCTGCAGTATTCAATAAGAAGAATACAAAAAGCGTTCTAGTGTCGTTTGCTCTCAGCTAAACATCCACTTTTGGCATTTCAATCCAAAAAGTATATTGAACAAGATGGATGAATTTCGCTTGATTTTAGGAAAGAGACATGTTAATGTTATTATGGTAAGTGAAACGTCGCTTAATGTTGATCACCCTAATGAGCTTGTAAATATTCCGGGCTATCATGTTGTTAGACATAACTCTGAAGGCCGGTGGGGTGGAGAAGTTGGAATTTATGTCCGGGAAGATATTAAAACAAAAATATTAATTTCTGCAAGTAATTAAATGAAACTCATTTTCGTTGAATTGATGTTTTGTAATCAAAAGGCCATTTGTGGTTGTGTTTATATTCCTCTTGATTGTCATAACTGGACACTAGAATTAAATTTATATATGTCGTAGACATTTGACGTAACTCAGCATTTCACGAAAAGTCTAGAGACTTCATGGAAAGTAGGCAAATAATGTAGCGGTCTTGATATAGCCCCTTTTTACATTATGTGTCTGAAATTTTTAGTCATTTCATCAAATGCTGAAAGCGTTTACTCCGAAACTGTAATACCACCCTATATGAATAACTAAATACTAGAAGTGTGAGATGGGTGGTGGAGGGGGAGGTCGCACTCAGGCCAGCGACACACACACCCACACAACACGCATATACACACACACACACACACGCACACATCCACATACACACACATGTACACACATTCACATCCATACACGCGCGCGAATGACTAAAATCTCAAAGTGGCAAATACCTTGAAACTAGTTACGCTTCCCTAAACATTTCCTCGCTACGCAACCCCAAATAAAACATTTGACGACCTGTGCAGTGTCATAAAGGTTTAAAAAGGATAGAGTTTTCTTCCTAGAATCCCTGGTAGTAATTTTGTCGATACATTCGTCCTACTAATGTATCTCAGGGATTTATGATTTAGTTCCTTATTTGTCTTATATAAGGGAACTAAAGCTATATTTAGTTACATTGTCATCTTACACTAATGAGAGTTAAATATTTTCAACGATACTCCGATCCACTTTTCATCTTCACATCCAATGCTGCTTGATCTTTTCATTGCTTCACGGAATTATTTGTCCCTATTTAGGAATCCAATGTTGTCAAACTTCATGATCTGGCGACGTTCGGACTGTCACTCCGTGGTAATTTTCGACCACGCGTTCGTTTCGCAATAATTTCGACGGATTGCAGGTTATTCGCGAATTCAACTTTACATCAATGAGGGCGAAAGAGACACAAAGCGATGAAAACAAATGAAAATAAATTCCGAGAGGGATTCATTGAAATGAACATTGTAGTCAAATTTAGTCCAAAAATTTGGTACGGCCCCAAAGTTCTTCAGGCATCAAAAATAAATTATTTTTTAATATATCATTTGTATGAATAATGAAAGGAAACTAACAATACTTAACTTTTGTTCTGTCTTCCATGTGTTCCGAGTTCAACTTGAAGTTCTGTATTTATTTTCCAATTACAGATTGTTGATCGCCAGCGGCTGCTTGCGATTGCCATAGCACTCCTAGTTCTATATTATTATTGGTGGAAGGAGGCATTACCTACCGTTGGTTGGTGATTACGTCTGCTATCTTGTATCATGAAAGCTAAGTAGCTGAAGCAACAACTTCAATCGTCCCAGGATACATGAGCATATCACGAACAGCAGGTGGATTTTATTATTCTATGACAACAAGGAATAGAAATAAGTTCAGTTATCGCAAAGCTTACCTGAAAGTTTTTTACTGGACTGGGTCCAGCACGATACGTTAGGCTATTGTCACGAATCATGTAAACGAAGGAGATACGCTAACAAATTCTTCTTTTGGTTGGAAAATAAGTTAAGTTAAGTTGTTAACGAGGCCAAACTTAGCCTATCGGTGATTGAATTTCAATATTTCTACTGAAATAGTAAGCATCTTATCCAGGCCTTTCCACGAGTAAAATGGATAGTAAAATGAGCGAAAGCTAACCTAACCTAGATTTCTTAAAATCCTATTTATAGAATAAACTTCCTGCTTTTGATAATTTGCGCTATACCGGTGAAATACCACCAACCCAAAGTCAAGGTTGAATGTATAATTAATGTACCAAAGCCCTGGAAAAAGGAATTCAAACCAGGTGAAAGTAATTGTCAAAAAATCTTTCACTGTTGAAAAAAAGTAATTTCCAAGCAACTAAAAGAACCTTTTAAAAATGAAAGTTCACAAAATATTTTTCACAATATATTAATTGGAAACCATCATAATGAAAATTGGGAAATCTTGAAAATTTTGGAAGCTATTTTCCAATAGGGGGCAAAAATGCATAAATAAAATTACTGTGGTAGATAGCCAGGCAGTTTTTCACTGGGGTTTTTTTTTTTCTGAAAACAAGCGAGTAACATCAAAGCAGAAAGTTTGAAACGAAAAAACTGTATATCTATTTTAAATTCCTGAAAGTGGGAAATTATTTTAATTAATGCGCATTTTGTTTTATTAGATGATTTTAATTGATCTTTTGCTAATAACTGTTTTTTTGATAATATGATATCGGAACAAATTTCCCAATAAAAAGGGGATTCATTCGCTCAATCCATCTTCTTCCAACTCTAGGACAGTCAGAATAGGAAACATTTGCAAAAAAGTTTCACTGACTCTCAATAACTTCGAGATAAAGCCAAAAGACTCAATAAAGTACGTTGGTGTTAGATTCAATAAACTTCTCAAATTCAAACATCACGCTGAGGACATGATGACGAAAATCAAGATTACGTATGGCCTCATAAGCTCACTCATGCGAAAAAGGTTTGGCCTCTCCACTAGAGTTGAACTCCTTTTGTACAAACAGCCAATTCGACCACTAATTTTATACGCGTTTCCACTTTGATTCACCATTAACAAGACGACTCTAGCTAGAAAACTAACCGTCGAAAGGAAAATCTTAAGAGCTTGTACTAATAAGCTTTTTAAAACTCGTTTCAGAAATTTCAGCAACAAGGAGCTCTATGAGGCGGCGAAAGAAGCAGGAAAATTCTCTCCCCTGGACGAGTTTGTCATCGAGCAAGTAAGGAAGACAGTCAGCAGAGTCCAGTTTCAGCAAAACCCGATAGTGGCAGGGATGGCAGCAGATCACAGAAATTTGGACGCAGCAAATGAATATCTATCTCCATTTATAATTTTCCGTCAGGAGCAAGAAAACTTATTCAGAAGTACCGCGGAGGATATCGCCTTGTACCGGATGGGAGTGGTAGAAAGCTGACATCGAGAATAGTTATCCCAAAATTAGTCTGTTATTTGTTATAAAGTAGATTTAGTCAGATGTAATTTTTGCTTTTATTACGATTAATCTTATAAACTATATACTCATATGTAGCTTTAGCGCAGGGCTAAATAATAAGTATCTAAATGTTAAGAAATAAATAATAATTATCTCATAGGCAATAGATATAAGGAATTACAATTCAATCAGTGTAGGAACTCAGGGCCAAATCTTATACTAGCTCGTAAATAGTAGCATTTATAGTTAGTCTTAAAACTTAAATAGTTAAAAATATATTTAAAAATGAATTGTATATAATAGTCGATAAAATAATTAACTTATAACTTGATTCAATCCTTCATCTTATTTTGAAAGTTGTCAAAGTGCGAGCACATGCAGTAGCATTTCTCTCATTAATTTTCAATTGTGTTCATCGACATCAGCAATAGATTTAAGTTTTAGGAGCCAAGGAACTTACCGTATTCCCATTACCTGTATATAGGTACAGTGTCAAAACTGAAGGGTATAATTTTTAATTCATTAATTTCCCAATTTGCGTTAAAGTCATTGTGATGGTGCATGCCAGGTGTTAGCCATACACACATGTATGAATTTAGAAGAACAATTGGTGTACTGTTAACTATTTTTTCTTTATTTCAGCATTTAACAATTTTGTATTTAAATTACTCAATCAAATCGAACTTTCAAACAATTATTTATCGTGTGAAAACTATGCCATTAGGGCATTTTCGCATCACATAATAATTGGAAATCAGATATGCATTGAGTACTAATCTTCTTTAAATTTACAACCGTTAGAGTAAATCACAAATATTCAATTATGAGTAGAAAGCTTGACACGTAATTCATTAAAAATAAGAGTAGCATAATTTTGTTGTAATTGAAAGGAAATTCGAGTAAGGTATTATTTTATTTATTAATTTGTCCTTGTATAATTTTTGACATAATTTGGATTATTTACATAAATAAAATAAAAATTCTAGAAACTAACTAGAGTAATTTAAGTTGAGGTTAAAGTCAAAAATTGAATGAATTTAGTGAATTTTTAACGTAACTTTGGTTGTTTCGCAAGTCTTAGAAGTTTATTCATGTAACTATAGTTTTTCTCTTTTTTGCAATAAATTAAGTGAACAATTGAGCGATAAAATTCTTCTTTTTATTTAACCGCTACACTCCACTGAGATATTTTATTTTGAACAACCAGCAAACTTTGGTTTGTGACCACAGTTCATTCGAATGTCAATTTATTGGAATTGACAAATTTCATTGAACTGTGTTTTTTGGTAGATGTCAATTATAGGAATTGATATCAGCTGTAAGTAAAACAAATGTCACTCAATAGCTTCTTCGATCATAATCTAATTTTTATCATTTATGATTTACACGTAAATAATATTTTTCGTGAGTTTTATCGGGACTACATACATATAAAGGAATAAGTACTGATAAACTCTCGAATGAGTGGCTAACCTTGCCATGGAATAACCTGTTTTTTATAACTAACCCGTATATCCAAGTAGAACAGTTTAATAATCGTTTTCTCTACCTTTTCGAAAAATATGTTCCACTAAAAACCAGAAGGGTTGCAGAACACCCACCGTGCTAAATTACAAACTCTAATTATAGAGCGTGGCTTTCTTCATAGAAAGAAGAGAATAACTGGCGATCTCCAAGATGTTCATAGATATCCAATGGTAAAAATAATTGTGACCAAATAGAATAATAAAAGCAAAGGAATCTTATTTTTCGGGTCAATTAAATATGGATCTACCTCCTGCAATAATATGGTACAACCTTAAAAGTATAGGAACTACAAAAATTCTGAACAAAAACTTCTCAAATATCTGCGTCAACGTTTTCAATACAGACTTTACAACAAATTTCAATTTTACATGTAATTTCCTTCAAAATATTGAAATACCAAATGCACTAAAAACATCTTCTAAATGTATGTATATATGATAAACGTTATAAATGGAAATTTTTTTAATCACATCGAAAGCTGCAGGGTTGGATGGGATTTTCCACGTTTCTTAAAACTGTTACTACCCCTAGTTATTCTGAAGCTGACCTACATTGTTAATACTTGCATAGCATTATCGCACTTTTTCCAGATCTGGAGGATCGTAATGTTCGTTCCAATCTCCAAGAATGCAAAGGCCTGCTCTGCTGGTGATTTTCAAATATGTAGAATTACATCTTTTTGTCTAAAATCTTGGAAAATCTCGCAATCGTGCAGATTAGGCCATACTTGGAAATGACAGTCCGGGCTCCGGAGTGGCCATAGTACTACTGCCGCAATTTAAGCTTCCGGAAGTAGCACCCCATGGCAGAACAGGAACAGTTGCATGCGGGCTACGGGATCCTAAGTATATGGTATATAACAATTTTTAAAAGATAAAATAAATATTTCATTTCCTAACTTTATATTATCAAAGGAAGACATCTTAACTTTTTATACAAATAAGAAGAACTCATATATTCATGCTAACAATACTCCTAATTGATAATTAATAACAGCCTTTCTTTTTCTGATTTGTTCGCTTTGGAAATCAAGAAGAGCATTCACTATCCGTCTGTCAATTCGCTCCCGTATGTCATCAGCCAACTGTCATCGCATGTGTTTGTGTCTTGATATTAGGTTCCGGTCCCACAGACCTCTTACATACGGTAGAAAAATGTTAATCTTTTTCTAAAGCGACTAAATCACAAAAGAAGATCTGTCTGATGTTTTACACTGGTCTGACGTAAATCAGCTTAAGATAAATCCGCAGAAGTGTGGTGGCGACTCGTTTTAATTTCATATGCTCGCTCCTTCGATTCCTCTGCCACTACTCCACAACCAAAATTATTTTCGTTAAAAAATTATTTCGTTCAGCACTTGCGTTACGTGTTCGAAATACTTGTTTTTAGTAGGCCAGATTGTATTATTGTTTTTAAAAAAAAATTTCTAAGTCATTCTGTTTGTTTTGATAAAATGACAAGGAATCTACTTAGAGATAAAATAGAAAAAAATGTTAACTGTAATAATTTAAAAAAAGGAAACAATAATCTCGTTCTAAGAAGTGTTTATAAAAAGAAACGCTGAATTTTAATTGAATAAAAACCATTTCATTCAAGTCCTATATTTGTTCTGTGTTATTCATTCTATTAAACCCAAGATACTAGTATATATGAGCAGTGGGGTTTAAGAAAACCCAACATAGGTAACCCCGACGTAATTAACGACTAAGTACAACGGATTATAGCCTTCTGGTCTCCCCCACCAGCCATAAGGAACCAGAAGTCATACGAATCTCCATCAGCATCAGACAATATTGCAACAGCCGAATCAGGAGCAGAATTCCTGCATCGAGTGAAGAAAGCCCGCACTAAAAAGAGCAGCAAGAAAGAAATTTATTTTCAAAATAGCCGTATCAGCAGCTCAGTTCCTGTAGCAAGAGGAGGCAGCATGCGCTAACAAACGCACAGAGCTGAAAAGCTGCAGCATAAGTTATAAAACAGTTTTGTTTTTGTTTACATAAAAAGAAAGCAAAAATGGTAATACCATATGCATATATATTCATTGTTTTTGGTTTTAAAAAACTTTTGTTTATGTTGCTTCTCTCTTTATGTTTTGTATATCCGTTCCAGGTTAAAGCCTCGTCTGTATTTCTTAAGTGTAGTTCTTTTGAGCGGTAAAAATTGTGTAACGTGTATGTAACGCATCCGGTCTTGTTTTGTATCGCGAGTTTTGGAATTTTTTGTTGTTGTTGTAAAGTTTTGTATTGTGGTTTTAGAGATTGTAGCAGTGCCAATTTGAGTTTGACCAACGATTCATCGATCGTAACCAACGATACGTCGATCATCGCCTCTCCACCGGCGAATCTCGGGGCGGTTGCTGTGAGGCCTACCCCGTTCTGGAAGCAGGCACCGGAACTATGGTTTTGTCAGTTGGAAGCTCAGTTTGAGGTTGTAGCTATTACAAAAGACAGGACCAAGTTCAACATAGCAGTTAGTGCAATGAATGTGGATGGGGTTCGCGTGGTGAGTGACGTGGTCTTCAACCTGCCATCTGTGTGTTGTATACACAACATCAGGCCCTAGACCAATCAAAATTACCTAAAAAACCTAAAACCTTTAAAAGAAATTCAAAGAAAATTTAAAATCAAATCATAAAAGGGCTCAATAAGCTGATCACATTTTTAGCAAGCGAAAGAAGCTGCATCAGCAATGGCAAATTTTACCCTCAGTAAGATTTGTCAGCAAAAAATGAAAATTCAAGTGCGCAACAAAGTAGCATGGCAATAAAGCGACGGAGTGGTGCTCGATATTTATGAAAAGATCGGATTTCACCTTCGTCCGGCGAGAAATTCTTGTGGGCATGATTAAACATGCCCAACGATAAATGATTTTCTCAGGATAGGAATGCTAATTAAGCATTTTCCTATCCTAACTGTCGAGACTTAATTAATGAAAAATTAAAAGTCGAAACAGAGTTCGTTTTTAAACCTCGACGGGATAGCTCGTTCATATTATTCGTCTCGCTGGTCAATTGATTTGGTTACCAATATTCTATTAAGAATATAGTTTCAGCTTTTATAAAGAAGTAAAAAGACAGTTCGCTTTTAAGAAACTCGCCGGTCAATTGATTTGATTACCAATATTCTATTAAGAATATAGTTTCGGTCGGATCACAAAATTATTCGATTAAGAATATAGTTTTGGTGAATAGAAAGTTTCGTTTTGAATCCCTAATACGATCGCCTAGCGAATGATTTCCTGCCCCCTCACGGAGCTCGTTTTTAATATAAAATTGAATTAATTTTGCAAAGATTTAAAGGTTGAAAAAAGTGTTGTTCCTTAATAACCCGGTGAAAAACTTGAGTCGTTTCAGTTTAAGTGAATTGTCCAAGAGGACGTATCCTGATAAAATAAAACATTACTTTTAAAATAACTACAGAATTGTTTTCATTATACAAATTCCCCAGTGCGAGTTGAAAGGAATCAAACCCGATTTTAGTGCAATATAATATTGGTGTTGTTGAAAATCTAAAAAGTGGTTTCGTTAGAGGGCAGCCCCTTATATACGTAACATGTGGACTGATGCAAGATGTTCAAGGAGTTGTTGATTTCTCGCCTGTCCGGTATCGAGCACCACAAGATTTATCAGTTGCTCACCGAAATGTCTCTCGGGGATCGCAGGACCTCTCAACTGCTTCGTGCGATGCAGCCCTTGAATCAAGGACGTTTAAGTGACCCTGTGCTCAAGACGCTGTGGCTACAACGATTGTCCTCACAGATGCAAGCTATTCTTGCCTGTAATCCTGGTACTCTCTCCGAGCTTGCACCTTGTGCTGAAAAAATTGCAGAGGTCCGGGTATCTCCAGAGCTGCGATCTGTGCGCATCCATTTTGTAAGTTCTCATGATTCATCGCTTGGCTTGTTGGTCAATAGAATTAATGCCTTGATGTAAGTCATTGAGGATAAAGCCGTTACGCATCATGGGCCTTCTACCAGCAAACCTCGTAGCAAATCTACAAGTCGTCAGCGAGACTGTAACGGTTTTGGAAGTTCTGCGAATCGGCAGGACTTATGCTGGTATCATCAAAGTTTCGCAAGCAAGGCCAACAAATGTATCCCTCCTTGCAATTTTTGCAAAATTAATGCAGGTAAGCAAAATTCTAATCTTCTAGGCAATACTATCTGGTTGGTACAGGAGCCGATGTTTCAGTCATTCCGGCCACAAAATGTAACAAGAACTTTCACAGCGATTTTTGCCTTTCGGCAGCAAATTCGTCCCCTATTTTCACTTACGGTAAAAAACTTTTAACATTAGATTTGGGCTTGCATCGAAAATTCAGTGGAAATTCATTATAGCGGATATTTTGGGAGCTGATTTTCTTGGCCACTACGGAGTGCTAGTGGATGTTAAAAAGCGTCATCTCGTTGACCCTCTAATGTCGTTAAAAAATCTTGCTCGCCTTGTCAATGCAGGAAATTCGTCTGTTGTCAATTTTAATTAAACCCACAGTTGATCCGCAGGTTCAAAAGTTGCTGCAGGAATTTAGTTCTATCACCATCATCCACCACATTGCTACCACTAGACCACCAGTGGTCTCGAAGGCGCCAAGAAAGAATTTGACTTCCTGCTCAAACAATGAACTTGTCTATCCTCCGACAGCTGCTGGTCATCACCGTTGCACATGCTTTTAAAAAAACAGGGAATGCAAGCTTTGTCGAAATTATAGGCGTTTGAAATTCCATACCCCATATAGTACAGGATTTCGTATATCAACTTGATCGATACTCTTTTTTTTCAACTTTGGACCTAGTGAAGGCGTACCACTAAATTCCAGTTGAACCTAAAGATATCCCTAAGACTGCAATTTGCTCACCTTTTGGCTTATACGAATTCGTTCGAATGACCTTTGGACTTTGTAATGCAGCGCAAACGTTCCAGAGGTTTAATCACTCTGTCCTTCGCAATTCACCTTTCTGTTTTGTCTATCTTGATGGTGTTTTAGTTGCATCAAATTCAGTAGAAGATCATTTGGATCACCTGAGGCAAATTTTCACTCGTTTTAAGAACCATGGTCTATTTATTAATTTGAACACATGGAAATTTCTTCAAAAACAAATATTTTTTTATGCCATATCATAAATCAGAATGGTATCAAACGAATCGAAGCAATATTCTAGTTTAAACGGCCCGGCACTGTCAAGGAGCTCCGACGTTTTCTTGGTATGGTGGACTTTTACCGTCCTTTCCTCCCGTTTGCCGCACATCACCAAACGAAACATAACGCCCATATAACTGGTTCCAAGAAGAACGGCGCTCGAAAAGTTGATTGGCTGGAGATTCTAGCCAAACCACACTGCTAGCTTATCCTTCAACTTCTGTACCTCTAGCTGTTGTGGTATACGTCTCTGACGCTGCACTGGGAGCAGTGGTTCAGCAAAAAGTAGATGCTGGTCGGGAGTCCTTGGCCTTCTTGTCAGTCAAGCTCTCTTCAGCTCAGGCCACATATTACGCCTACGATCGAGAGCTCCTCGCAGCATACAGTTCCATTAAATATTTTCGATTTTTCTTGAAGGAAGAATTTTTGTGTTATTCACTGATCACAAACCTTTAACTTTCGCTTTTCAACAAAATTCAGACAAAGCATCACCACGCTAATTGCGACACCTGGACTTTATCGGCCAATTTGCCACCGATCTTGGGCATATTTCCGGTAAGGATAATGTAGTCGCCAATACTTTGTCTCGTGTTGACGAAATTCAGGTATCCAGTGCCATCGATTTTAAAGGCATTGCTGAGAAACAAGCTACAGATCAGGAATCAAAATTCCTCCCTAAAATTCAAAAAGGTCCTAGTTTCTGGTTCCGACATTTTCTGCGAGGATTTCCCCAAAGGTCTGCGGCCTTTCATTCCTGTACCTTTTCGGAAACAGATTTAATTTGGTACATTCTCTTTCTCATCCAAGTATTCGATCAACAACCAATATGACCACAACCAATATTTCTGGCCCTCCATTAAGAAGGACGTCCGCAGCTGGACTCAAAATTGCCTCTCTTGTCAGAAGAGTAAAGTGTCCAGACACGTTAGGAATGCTTTTGGTAAATTTCCCGTGTGCTCAAACCTTTTCGAAGTAATCGATATTGATCTTTTTGGTCCTTTACCGCCTTCGCAAAATTTTAGGTACTGGCTAACCATCATCGATTGGTATACACTTTGGCCTGAAGCTATTCCTATAACGGATATTAGAGCCGTCACTGTTGTCGAAGCTCTCTTTCAAAATTGGATAGCACGTTTTGGCATTTCTAAAATTATTATTACTGATCAAGGTTCGCAGTTCGAATGGCAAAGTTTTACCAAACTAGCTAAATTTTAGGGCTTCAATCGATCTAGGACTACTGCATACCATCCTCAGGCAAACGGGTGCATTGAGCGTTGGCACAAGACCTTAAAAGCAGCAAATATGTATCAGCAGAATAAATGTTTGTCAAGAACTCTACACCTCGTCTTGCTTGGGCTACGTTCTGTAGGCCAGATTGTATTATTGTTTTTGAAAAAAAAAAAAAAAATTCTAAGTCATTCTGTTTGTTTTGATAAAATGACAAGGAATCTACTTAGAGATAAAATAGAAAAAATTGTTAACTGTAAAATTGTTAACTGTAATTTAAAAAAAGGAAACAATAATTTTAGAGTTCGTTCTAAGAAGTGTTTATAAAAAGAAACGCTGAATTTTAATTGAATAAAAACCATTTCATTCAAGTCCTATATTTGTTCTGTGCTATTCATTCTATTACACCCAAGATACTAGTATATTAGAGCAATGGCGTTTAAGAAAACCCCACAGTGTGGTGCTATTTCTTTCATTCCTATTGTTTTTCTCGTACTGATATAGAATCCATTATTCCTTATGAGCTTAAAGTTAAGAGCCTGGGCGTTATAATTTATAAAGTCCTTGATTGGTCTGATCATATTAGCCTATTGACAGGACAGATTTATGGTGGATTGAGAAGAGTCTGGGTGACTGTTCATTTTATTCCCTAATCATCCCGTTCATTAATAAATTTCTGTTTTTCGGCCAACCTCAATATCTGCAAGAAAAACTGCGCATTGTAATATCAGGGAGGTCTATTAACCTTATTTTTCCATGTTTCTCGTGTAAGAGTATATAATCAGCTTCCTATCGGGATTAAGCAAGCGGGCGATGCGAGCAAATTCGAGGAATTCAAATATCTTTTATTTAATTATTTATCAATAGGGAAAGATAAGGATGGACAAAATTGTTGTAATGTTTATGTTTCTTTAATTGTTTACCCCTACCACTTTTAAATCTCTCTTAGATCTCTATTTAGGGAAAATGGAAACAGGTAAAAGGAAACGGGAGGAAGGGAAGAGGAATAAGGAAATAGGAAATGAAGAAGATGTTAATGTTGTTTTTTTTTCTGATTTTTGTGTGTTTTTATTTAACTAGTTCATTTTACGTTTCTCACTTCTTATACTTGCTGTCATAGTTTAAATAATTATAGCTAAAAATTTCGTTTTGGATGGTGTTGTTGTAGTCGATATTTCTGGAATGGAATTTTCAGGAATGTTCTGCGTAATTTGTAGAGCGAGTCTTGTCTCAGACAGTGAAGTTTACGTAGTAAATAATTTGGATTGCGATGCAGTATTAGCGACAATTAAAGTAGAGGTGTTTTATGATTGATTGTGAATTTGTTAGTAGTAAACAGTATAGTGTAATGAAGAGAACTTCTGAATTATATTTTAAATATTGTGGTTTAAATAATGAATTAAAACCACGCGCGTAACAATATTTTCTTTCGATCTTAAATGTAATAATAGTTATTTTATGTTGCATCTCAATAATATAACTCTTAAGGCTTTCACAGTGACATTACTGACATTTTCTATAGGTTTTTCGGATTAGCCGCGTATTAAACTACTTATTATTGAGTGACAAATCAAGTACTCACCCCAAACGTTTCGCTTCAAATTACATTGAGCTTGGTCACCGGGTAACTGAATGAATAGTGGCAGTGAGCTAACCCTTGAAGCATTTAAATTTTAATTTATAGTCTAAATAAATTGAGGTGTGCCTTTAAAAAAAAAATATTCCCATGCTTTTACCTCTGAAGCATTGCTATTATATCGCCTATGGCTTCATTTTATCCTAGAGGTTTACGTAGTAAATCTTTTCATTATCTACGCAATGATTTATTGATGGCAATATTTGTATAATATAAATATAAATATATATATGTTTTATATATACTTTCAAGCATCCAAAGTCGCATATTAATTTGCCAATTTTAAATATTTTTGGACGACTAAAGTAGATTTCTCTCTTCTGGAACAGTGGGAAGTACTGCAATGAAATTACGCGCCTATAAATTGTTTCAATTAAAAGCATTTCATAAGAATAAATTCTTAAAAAGGTAATTTTAAAGGAAACTGCAAGTAAAACAATGTCTTCCGACATGGTTTAGTAAGAATGAATTATTTGATGACAATAGCCACAAGTTCGAATTAAATAAATGTCAAAAGACTTTGCTAAAGACAAACAAACATATACATAAATTAGAAATGAAGAAAACTAGAATTGGTCTAAGACCAATACTTATGATACCTTAGATGAATGCTCGAATGCAATTTCGTATGGTTACCTCTCTGTGCAAGTTTGTGGTACAGTAAAAATCATTATGATCAATTTCATAGGATTTTATATTTTGAAGAACTTTGCTAGTCCATCTACGAGTGATCGTTTTCACAGAATACATAAAATCCTGAAATGGCAACACCAAGAAGGGATTGCCGATGTGGGGCATTTTTGAGATTATATTTACGCTGCCCAAGAGAACACCGTGGGCAAATTTCAGCTCTCTACGATGACTACGTTCTAAGACAGTGTCCAAACATATGAAAACAAAAATTTTGTTCGGCAACACCAAAAGGGGGTGGCTCGATTTGGCCCATTTTTGATGTATTTGAAATTTTTGTGAAAATGCCGTATATAAAATTTGAGCTCTCCACGTGGACGCGTTCCTAGGCAATTTGAATATATGTATATAGTGAAAAATCAAAGTTTTGTATGGCAACACAAAGAGAGGGTTGCCGGATTTATTCAATTTTTCAAATTTTCATTCATACTGCTATGAAAACAATATGTATCGAATTTCAGCTCTCTAAGTCAACGCATTCTCAGGCAGTGTACAAACATGTAGTGAAAAACGAAGGAGTTGCCCAATTGGTTCCATTTTCGAACTTCGATTTACTTTTCTTTTAAAATGCTCGTGCGCAATATTTCATTACTCAACGTGAACGCATTTTCGAGTAATAGAGAGGACGGACAGACACACGAACAGCCGGACATGCCAAAATGAAAATAGCTTCTAATTTTGTGCACGGGTGTCCATGCATTTTGCTCTACTAGCAATATTTCTGTGAGTTACAAGCGAAATGAGAAACTCAGTATACCCTATGATTTCGTCTAGGATATAGCAATGTGTAGAACCACTACAAATATTACATCTTTAACATCTTTAATATACTTATGCAATCCTGTAATGAGCTTGGAATCTTATGAGGACTTAGTTAAGAGTGTTACACAACCTTTAAATTCCTCTTGAGATAAAGTAGATATTCGATATTATTATCAGCATATATTTTTATTATGCATATTCCGTAACCTCAATCAATTGACAAGCAATAGACGCCAAACTTCATACAAGATTGTGAGAGTCTTTGCGTAAAGTCTGTCGATATTCATTTTTATACCCTAGATGAAATCATAGGGTAACTTCTGATTGCATTAGTAGCCTACAGAAATAATGCTAGTAGTGTAAAATGCGCTGCACACTTACGCATACTATTAGAAGCTATCTTCATATTTGTATATCCGTCCGTCCGTCTATGATATGTAGGGAATATTCCCTAAAATGTAGGGATATTCCCTAAAATATAGGGAATATATATATATATATTTAAGGGAATATTCCCTACATTTTCGGGAAAAACACCTAAGCTTTGTGGCAACAATATGTGCATTTTTTACAATGAGTTGTTTTCATAGAAATTCTAAATAAGGTTTTAAAATTTGACTAAATAGGGTCACCCTTTCCTGGTGTTGCCATGCAAAACTTTGATTTTTCACTACAAATTTGTAAACTGCCTGAGAACAAGTCGACGTGGAGAGCTCTGTAGTAACATTAATTCAGGATATGTTTTGATGCAGTTATTTATTATATGTGGTTGCTAGATTAACTTATACCTTGCGGAATGCTGACGAACTTACTGTATAAATGGCTAAGAAGCCGCTATTTTTGTATCCCATTTGTAGAAGCTGAAAATCTTAATGGCTGGATGTGCTGATTTATAAATGCTGTGGCAGAGTATGCCTATATTTATATTCGAGGCAGAGTATGCCACTTTATTTTGGATGGCAGGGTATGCCGCTATTTTTGTAGGCATAATATGCCAACGTGATAAAGATGACAGAGTATGCTGATTTTTTTGAGAATTTAAACCACTCGTTAAAGTTGAAATTAACTCTGCTTTATATTGTTAAATCCCTGCTTATTTATACAAATTAGTTACAAAGAAATCAGTGTAGGCTGAATTAGATTGGCACGACAGCGTCAGCAACAGCGACAGCAAATCGTTTTCATTGGTTGAGAGCGATCAGCTGATTGAGAGAAAGCAGCAAAAACGTCGTGCTGCCGAGCCATCTCAAATTCTAAATTTGCTGTTGCTGTCTTCATAGGCAACGATTGCTGTCATCGTAAGCTGTCAAGTTACTTCTTCATGTAGGGAAAATGGAAGAAAAACTTATATCCTTAGTAAAAAACAAACAATTTTTATAAGACAAATCAAGAAGTTCTTACAAAAAATTTCCAATGAATTAAAAAAAAAGTGGTAATGTTGTTGAGAAATGTCGTAATATTCTGCTCGCTGGCTTGTGCTGCTGTAATGCAATCTGATACAATCGACAGCAAAATTGTTTTTTGCGTTGCTGCCGCTGATGCTGTCGCTGTCGAGCAATCTGAATCTGGGTTGTCTCTTAATAATTCTAGAGGGGAATTATTTCAGAATTGCAGTGCATAAAATTAAAAATCAGTATTGTAGTGTTAGCATTTCTGATCATAGAATTTCTGAATGATTCACAATGTATTGATATGGTAAAGCAATGACCTCAGCTATGTATATTTTATTTATTTGTTTCTGGACAGGATTCGAACCCATACTTGGTAGAATCGGTCAAAATTAAATCATAAATACAAATTTAGATTAATTTCATATGCCATTTCCTGGATTCACGAATTCGTGAAGAATAATTTTTATAACTTATTTATTCTAGCTCAAGCTTAATTTAGTTTTAGAAAAGAGAAATTCGTTGCTAGTTATCGTGCACAATAAAGCGAAGCGTTGCCGAGGGAGGCTTCATTAAGAGTTGAATGAGGGGTAGTGAAGATATAGCGCAAGGTGTAGTGCTCCCAACAGCTTCAATTTCGTGCGGCGAGCGTATACTAATAGAGCAATGGCTTGAACAGCTGTTCAATACGCCCTTATTCGATAGTGTCTAAAACACAAGAACAAACCACTACATCCTTATTCACCAATGTGTAGAAACCTTAGAATATAGAGACAACAGGAAGTGTTGATACCTGTAAAATTCGTATGCATGAGCGTGGATTTTTTCATGGTCCCGTGAAGTAGGTCAGCATTATATTGAAGAAAGAGACAAATGTACTTACAGTTGTCAAACGAAATTTTATAATTTGCAACAATTTGAATTTAATTTAAAACTTGTGAAAAGTGAAAGATATTTTATTTAACAGTAGTGCTAAAGAAAGTAAAGAGTATAAGTAATTATCTGTTGATATTATAGTGATAAATTTCTAAGTGATGTTCATGTATTTTCAGAATAAAGTGTTATAATGTTATAGAATAGTTATAAAATATTATTTTGTGTACTTTACACACATTTTTATATTAAATTAAATTCAAAGTACATAACCAAAACGTTGAAATATCGAAAAATTCCTTCATCCACCGAGATTTGTTTACGTTTATGACAGCTGAGAAACTCTCAGGGTATATAGGTGTAGTGACAGCAACTAAGAACATTTTCGAGGGAGCAAGCGTAATATTTTCAACCATATATCTTGTTGCTCCGCTCTCTATATTGATTCTACTAGACGGCTGCACTGAGCATTCACCACAGCGGCAACAGATACTAACACAACCAGAATTTGACTACTCCAAATTTGGCTTATCACACTTCCTGTACTCTCTATATTCTAAGGTAGAAACATTGTGCTTTGTTACTGAAAAATGTAAACATTTCAGAAAAAATAAGTAGGTATATTTCTCTTTGTCACACAAATTCTCAATTTCATTATATGCTACATGCAATTTTTCTGTCAAAATTTGCATAATTTGTTTGTTTGTTTATTTTCAAATGACGTAACCCCTTTCTATTGAACAGCTGTTTAAGTGCATTCCCTTTAAGTATACGCTCGCCGGTTTCGTGGTAAATCGCCTTCCGTAGTTTTGCTTTAGCTATCCGCGGAAATGCGGAAAAAATTTTCAGAAAAACAAACATATTCAAGTATAATTTACCTATTCTGTAAAATGCTTTATCAAAGTAGTCTAAAACTGTTGACTGTTTGAAATAAAATTTAAGTTTAAGAAGAAAACGAAATAAATGAAATCGGTAAAATTATTACATAATAAATTTGCAGGTTTTGATAGGCGAGGGAAAAAAATATTAAATGTAGTCCGAATAAATTGCACCGAAGGAATATCAACGTCGCTGTAGAATAAATGCAACTAAAAACATAAGGCATCCATAGACTAGAAAAAATAAAAGATTTAGAAAAGGTGGTAAGAACATTCCGATTCTTCGGGGTATTTATCCCTAAATTTTCACAAATAAACGCTTCACGGCATAAAGTAGGATTAACCATGCTATAGACACCCCGATATACTCAAATATTGACTAACATTGTTTTGTATTACATGATCTCTTCGAAAGAGACTATTGTACGAAACGATACATCCGGAAATAGATTAGATAGCATCTCTCCTAAGACAATTCCCTTTGCGGGCAAACATTTAAACAGTATAAAAGTGACATTAAACCTCTTTTCTCGCACAATTCTTATTTTCCATCCTTTAACAATTTTTACGTGAAAATTATATAATTTTCTTTAATTTACACTAAACTAGGGAGAGACCGTCGGCGATAATATATATTTCTAAATAGCTGGGGTGGGAGTCCCATTTTCGAATTATATTTGCAATTTTTATGAAAACGCCGTGTACAAAATATAAGCACTCCACTTCGACGCCTTCTCAGGCAGCTACCAAATATTAAAACTAGGTAAAAATTCTTGCTTTATAAAAATGCATTTTTATTTAATGAACAAACAACTAAAATTTTTCAAGATTCAGGGCCCAGGGTACTCGTTCCTTTTTGCGTCTACCTTCCTGACCTGCTGACCTGTCTCCTCTGAAAAGGGAAATAAAGGCAAGGTTTGAGTAATTAAAACTCAGTGAGCACCGTACAGGTACATTCACACTTGCATTCACACTTACGCCGTGCATAGAAAACCCGAATACCAAATATCGCTTGCGTTGTTGATGGCAGAGAATTGGTAAGGGATTCTCCAGATCGAATTATCGCCGTGTTAAGCGCACCGTCGTGATAATCAACCTTTGGCGTAATTGGGGGCTTGAGGACATAAGAATATGACGCCGTGTCTAACACCTCCGCGGATTATCCCTGAATAAATCCTCAAGCATCTCACCGTGTTAAGCGCACCGACGTGAGACTTTTCCCCAACATCTGTTCACATCTCGCCGTGATAAGCGCACCGGCGCGAGATTTCTCTAAGCATATTTCACATACAAACACTCAAAACAATCTACAACTAAATCTAAGCCTAGCACTCACCAAATATTTACTTCGCTACACTTTCTGGTTTTATCTAATTGTATTATACACTAAAGTCCACGAGATCACTACTTAGAATGAACTCGTGTACTTTTTACTGGGCATGCATTACTCTATTTATCCCTACCACACTTTTATTATTCTACGACTACCTTATCCTAGAGTGTTGGGTCTCTTTTGGTTATTTTTACCTTTTCTTTTAAATTCGTTTTTCGGTAACAACTCGGCCATCCTGAATTCGAGACCGTCCTCGGTCGTCCTTGTTCTCATTTTGATCACTATCAGAATCCGAATTCCCGTCCCTGGGAGTCCATTTCTTTAAATGATCGGTAGCCTCTACGCTTTCATATGATTTTCGTTGCGATCTGAAAGATCCACTAAGTTCAGACACCACGTAGCGATCTCTAGGAAGGATCTTTTTAATTCTGAAATGTCCGTTTCCGAAGGTAGGTTTCTTTACCAGTACTAAATCGCCCTCTTTATACTGTTCTGATGGTTTTCGTTTCTTATCATATCGCTCTTTTTGCTTGCGTTGACTTATTGCTATCCTCCTAGCAACTTCATTTCGTTCTTGCTCCAGGTCTTTTATGCTAGTCTGTTGGGCCATTAATTCGCTGGTCAATATTGAATCGGCAGGTGCGCGAGGTTTGTAACCGAAAAGTAATTCGCTCGGTGTTCTCTTTGTTGTACTGTTCACAGTATTGTTTAAAGCGAATTGCACTTTATCCAGTTCCTTATCCCATTTGTCATCTTGCTTTGTAGTAGTAGCCAGTGCATTTAGTATAGTTGAATTAAACCTTTCTACCTGACCATTACCTCTAGGTGTTGCTACGGCGTTCTGAACATGAGTAATTCCGTTTCGTTTACAATAACTCTTTAAAGCTTTGGAGGTATAACATGAACCTTTATCAGTAATAAGTCTTCTTGGTGTACCAAATTGTTTTATCATTTGATCCAAAAATCGTATAACGTGTAGCGTTTTCGTATCTTTTGCAGCATTCATCATTGTATATTTGGTAAACGATTCAACACACACTATTATGTACTTCTTTCCCGATGTAGTCTTCACAAAAGGTCCTAAGTGATCCATGTGTATGGTATCGAATGGCACTTTACCTTTTTCTATTGGATGTAAGAAACCTTGTTGTTTCTCCTTCGGCTGTTTGTGATATAAACAAGGTATGCAACTATTTATGTAGCGCTGAACATATATCCTCATATTGGAGAACCAGTAGTTTTCTGCCAATTTGTTTAGAGTCTTCTCAAGTCCGAAATGACCTAACTCATCATGTGCTGCTCTGACCACTTCACATCGCATTCCTTTCGGTACCAACCACTTTAAGCCCTTCTCTGTTTTTTTGTATATTCGCTCATTTTCAATGCTGTAGTCCTTTTGAATCTGTTTTTCGTAGTCACTCTCTGCTCGCTTAGTTAGTATTTCTCTAATTAACTTTATTTTGTCATCACTGATCTGATTAGCTAATACCCAATCTGCTTGTTCTATGCGCAAAATTTCATATTCATCAGTGCATGTAGTTTTCTCTGAAGGGTTTCTGCTGAGTGCGTCTACATGAACCATTTTATTTCCAGGTCTATACTCCACCGTGAATTGAAATTCTTGTAAGGTAAGCCACCATCGTGCTATTCTTGGTATTAACTCTTTCTTCTTCGCTGCTGCTTTTATTGCATTGCAATCTGTTACAACTTTAAACTCAATATCTAAGAGATATATCCGAAATTTCTTCAGAGTTTCTACCACTGCTAACGTCTCCAGTTCATACGAATGATATTTGGATTCAGTGTCGGACGTTTGTCTACTGAAATAAGCAACAGCATGTAACTTATCATCATTACCATTTTGCAATAATATGCCTGCAATACCAAGCTTGCTTGCATCTGTGTGTACTTCGGTTTTTGCTCTAGGATTGTAAATAGCTAGTACCGGACGATGCGTAAGGCATATTTTCAATTTTTGAAATGCTTCGTATTCATCTTCATCCCAAACAAATGGTTGATTCTTTCGAGTTAGCCTCGTTAATGGTTGTGCTATACCCGCATAATCCTTCACAAAATGTCGAAAGAAACCAGTTAGTCCTAAAAATTGTCTTATCTGATGCACGTTCTTTGGAGTTGGAAACTTTTTGACACTCTCTATCTTCTCCGAACTAGGTTTCATACCTTCACTGTCAATTTCGAAGCCTAAGTAAGTTATTCTTTTCTCAAAGAAGTGGCATTTCTTTGGATTTAGTGTAAGATTATGCCGAAGAAGAATTTTTAAAACCGTCTCTAGTCTGTCCATTCCTTGCAGAAAGTTATTCGAAGGTATTAATATATCGTCTAAGTATGCCATGGCGATTGTTCCTCTTATCGGGCCTAGAATCTTATTTATCATGCGCTGAAACACACTTGGTGCCGTAGAAATACCAAAGGGCATCCTGTTGAACTCATATTGTCCGTCTGGGGTAATAAAAGAAGTTTTATACTTCGATTCTTCCTCCACCGGTATTTGGTAATATCCCGATGTTAAATCCAGCGTTGTAAAGTAGGAATACCCATGAAGTTGACTCAGCTGATCATCTATTCGTGGTAAGGGAAATCTGTCTTGCTTTAACTTATTGTTTAATCTCCTGTAGTCAATGCACAGGCGCTCCTCACCATTTTTCTTCTTTACTAACAAAACAGGAGAGGCAAAAGGTGAACTTGACTCTCTAATTAAATCATGTCGTAGAAGATCTTCAACAATTTTCTTCACTTTGTCTCTTCCGTTCGGACTCATTCCGTATGGCCTATATGTCATGGGATTCTCATCTAACAGGTCTATTTTCAGCTCTGCTGCCGACGTACATCCAATCTCTTTTAGAGTAAAAGCAAAACACTTCCTGTATTCTTGTAATAATTGTAGAAGTTTTTGATGCTCTTCTGAAGATAGTTCCGCTCCAACATTAATGCAATTCATTTCGGTAACCTCTGT
Source organism: Dioctria rufipes (assembly GCA_963924295.1). NCBI lineage: Eukaryota > Metazoa > Arthropoda > Insecta > Diptera > Asilidae > Dioctria > Dioctria rufipes. The sequence goes on from OZ002740.1 coordinate 247,938,658, forward strand.
TTCCATTTCTTCAGATCTATAGGTTTCCGCAATGTCTTCTACACATTTCTGTCCTCTTACGAATACTTTCCTGGGCTTTATTACAATTTCCTTGTCATTTGTATTCATTACCGGTATCACACACTCATTATCACTATTTGTGCTAATTATGCACCGCAACACACAATATTCATTGTTTTCTTTCATCCTTACACTTGCATCAATGAGATATTCACCTTCGGCCTCTGTTTTACAAATAATATTTGTGACATGTCCAGGAGGGATTACGGTTGCTTCCTTTGCCCAGAAGGGTGATTTTAACGGAGGTAGATCAATCACTGAAGGTAACACATTTCCAAAATTGTCTGAACCTTTTAATGATTTATTATCTTTAACTATGATAATATGATCCTGCTCCATAAATGGTTGCCCTATTATAGCCGGAATTTCTTGAATACAGTCTGGTACCACAATGATATCAGTAAAAGCCTTAGCCTGGTCAATAATTACTTCTACATTTCTAACTACACCTAAAGGTTCAACCACCAAAACCTTTAATAAGCTTTCTTTCTTTAACAAGAGGACAGTTAATTATTTTAAAATAATTTTCTTTTAATGTATTGCAAGTTGCTCCTAAGTCTACAAAAACACGTACCTCTATGCCGTTAATTAAAGCATTCATAAAATATTTCTTACTTTTCCTTGAATTTTCCTCCAGTATCATGATACTGTTAGCTCCAGATTTTGAAAAACTCTGCCGTTTGCAATCACCAGAATGAAATCTTCCACATTTTTCACATTTCTTCTCTTTCTTCGGACAATAAGGCGCAATATGTCCTCTATCGCCGCAGTAAAAGCACTTGCCCTTGTTTCGATGCAAATCAGAGAAATTATGATTTCTGAATGGAATCTCACGTTTTCGCTTCTTTTCGGTTGGACGATGTTCAGTATCATCAGAAATTGTTTTTAAATATTCCAGTAAGTCTTCTGGATCCTTAAAACTTCCCACATTTGCAGCCGCTTGAACATTTGGATTTTCTAAGCCATCGACAATGCACGATATTGCCTTTTCACCAAAAATTTCGCACAAGTTTAGTAGAGCCAGCTTCTCATAGTAATAGCATAGCATCGTTTCGTTGGATCTTTTAACTCTTTTGAGCATTTCGTGCAGCCTCTTCGCATAATTAATTTTTGACGGAAAAGCTCTTCGTACTTTTTCCTTCCATTGTTCCCAATTATAATTCATCGAAGGCAAACTTTTATACCACGTACCAGCCAAACCATGTAGTCTTGTTGTGGCATAATACATTGTGGTAAGCTCATTCCACCCATATACCATTTTGAGCTCCTCCACCTTCTGTAACCACTTGCTCACGTCTTCCGTCTTATCCTCCGGATCAAATATTGGAATTAATTCACTACCAGATCGCGAACTCGTACCTTCACCATGTGATCTATCTCTATTCATGTTGCTAGTAAAGGCATTCATAAACTCAGTCAATTGACTTAAGCTAATCGTATCACCCGTCGAACTAGAAAGAGATTCACCGCGTACATGTGATGTTGATTTCTTCTTTCGCTTAGCTAACTCTTGCATATTAATATCCACAACTTCCCAAGATCCGGTTTCCATCATGAGACAACACAATGTTCAATATAAAATCCACACAACTAAATACCAATATCAAAATAAATATAAATAAGTGACCTTCAAAACTAATATATTAAATAGCCTTTTCGAGGAGACAGCGTCACATACACAATTACAAATTTCCGAGTACCCTTTTTCCTGTGTCCTTTATCTCACTTCTGAGTTATTAAAACTAGGTAAAAATTCTTGCTTTATAAAAATGCATTTTTATTTAATGAACAAACAACTAAAATTTTTCAAGATTCAGGGCCCAGGGTACTCGTTCCTTTTTGCGTCTACCTTCCTGACCTGCTGACCTGTCTCCTCTGAAAAGGGAAATAAAGGCAAGGTTTGAGTAATTAAAACTCAGTGAGCACCGTACAGGTACATTCACACTTGCATTCACACTTACGCCGTGCATAGAAAACCCGAATACCAAATATCGCTTGCGTTGTTGATGGCAGAGAATTGGTAAGGGATTCTCCAGATCGAATTATCGCCGTGTTAAGCGCACCGTCGTGATAATCAACCTTTGGCGTAATTGGGGGCTTGAGGACATAAGAATATGACGCCGTGTCTAACACCTCCGCGCATTATCCCTGAATAAATCCTCAAGCATCTCACCGTGTTAAGCGCACCGACGTGAGACTTTTCCCCAACATCTGTTCACATCTCGCCGTGATAAGCGCACCGGCGCGAGATTTCTCTAAGCATATTTCAAATACAAACACTCAAAACAATCTACAACTAAATCTAAGCCTAGCACTCACCAAATATTTACTTCGCTACACTTTCTGTTTTTATCTAATTGTATTATACACTAAAGTCCACGAGATCACTACTTAGAATGAACTCGTGTACTTTTTACTGGGCATGCATTACTCTATTTATCCCTACCACACTTTTATTATTCTACGACTACCTTATCCTAGAGTGTTGGGTCTCTTTTGGTTATTTTTACCTTTTCTTTTAAATTCGTTTTTCGGTAACACAAATATTTAATGAAAAACAAAGGTTTTGTATGGCAACACCAACAAGCGGTAACCCGATTGAGTGTATTTTTGAAATTTTATTTACAATTGCTATGAAAACACCACGTACGAAATTATTTGTACGTTGACGCGTGAGGCAGTGTCCAAATATATAGTGAAAAATAAAAGTTGTGTATGGGAACACCCAGAAAGGGTTGCCCGATTTAGTCCATTTCTAAATTTTATTTACTATTGCTATGAAAACACCATGTACCAAATTTCTACTCTCTACTTGTATTCGTTGTCAGGCAGTGTCCATATACATATATACTAAAAAAACGAAGTATTGGTATGGCAACCCTGAGAAGGAGTTGCCTTATTTACTCTATTTTTGAACTTTTAATTTGAAATTTTTCAGCGACATCTGTCATGTCGAAAACTATCCTATCTTCCCAGCTGGAACTAACTAAACACATATACAAAATTTCATTGAAATCGGTTGGGTGGTTTCGGAGATTAGCGTGTACGAACACAGTGATACGTAATTTTTATATATTAAGTTATGTATACGTATTTTTAACTAATTGATATCCGTTGTAATGTGAAAAAAAAACTACCAAAAAGTACTAAAAATAATGCATATGTAAATGTGCAATTTGTTTAGTACATAAATTTAGAAAAGACCCCTTGAAGACATGGGGGTATACTACCACAAAACCAGACACGTATATTTTAAATGCTGCATCAGCACGTTATTCATCTTATAAAATATTCTAGTTTCTACCTATCAACATCAGGGACATATGATTTAATGCGGATATCTAATTCGCAAGCCCCTCATGTGTTGCGAGGAAAGTCTTTAAAGAAGGCAAACCTCATCCCAAAATAAATCGAGATAACTACGTTTTATATCAAGAAAACAACTGGTCAACTGATCTTAATAATAAATATTCTCTTAAATGGAGCATATACTCCTGCGTTTCAAGGCGTGTGCTTCATTATTCGAACTCTAATATTGGGTTTGGTGAACCTTTTCAAGCTTTAATTGATACCGCACTTTCTGTTGTCTGGGATTAAGCACTTTTTGAATAATTTGTACTCGTCTTGAGCGCGCTTGTTTTCTAGAGGCGACAATTTATTCCTCCATTAAATTGGGTCTAGTAAAGGGAATTGGGTCAGAAGGGATGCTTAATACATTATTCATGAAGTAACAAGATAACCTCAAGACCAATTTCGATCTGATAAAGTACCACAATGGTGTAACCTTTTGAATATCGATTAACAGAGATTTTCTGTAAGAAATGGTACTGTAGAGGTCATTTCAATAAGTTACGTGACGTAAAAAATGTAGAAAAAAAATATTTAAATTTTTGTTTATTAAAATGGAGTAATATTTTAGGGGGGTATGTCACTCACTTAATAACAAATGAACAATCGAATTTCGACTTCCTTTCTATTCTTATCAGATATTTACACAGGTTGACCAACAGATAATATGGTTTACGATAAATTGAAATTAGAATTACACCTATTCTCTGTGACTATAATTTGGAAATTTCTTGCTCTCACATAAAATGGATGGAAAAGAACTTTCTTTACTTTCTTAAACAGGAAATAATATCTTGGTCTGATTCGAAAACGTCACTAATCCTACAACAGGTGATCATTTCATCCACTTTTACTTTATTTATACCGGGTTTACCGTAAGGGGAGTGAAACCCGAAGGCTATGGATAAATTATACTCAGAAGATAAAAGAAAAGTATGGGTGGTGGGTTTCCTAGATAACGGGATGTAGAGATTTTTGGGTATGTTTTCACAGATTACTCCCTTCTTCTCCACGTTACAACCTGTGATACTTGGTAGATGGACAATCTTTCTACCATACCATTGGTCTATAAATTTTTCCTCCTGTTTGAATTTATCGCTATTTCTACTATTTTTATCAATAAACACAGACATTTTGGAATGTAATTTTTTTAAAAATATGGAATTTGTGTCAAGGATATTTTAGTATTAATTTAGACGCCAGAGGGCAAACTTGTCAAATAATATAAAATAAGTTTTTACGGTTACCCTTAAAAAAATATATAAAAATATTTAAAAGAAATTAAAATAAAGAATAAATTTAAAATAAAATACAATTATCATTAAATAAAAATAATGTAATTTTCAATTTTTATCCTCTAAAGAATTTAGGATATACATATACATATATATATAAAAATAAGGAAGAGCAACTTATTATCTTATTGCCAGTTCAATTGGTGACCCCGGCAACTAGACAACCCGTCTACCCAACAACAAGATAGTCGGTCTACCCCAATAATAAGACAACCCGTCGACCCGTCGACCCGACGATTCTACTTTTCTTGTTAAGGTATCCCCCACCAGTGGTAAGGTACCTCTTTCTAAAATAATAGAATAAAAAACAGAAAAAAAATAAGAACTGAAGAAAATTTAAAAAAAATTAAGCAAAAGAAAAGAAGAGAGAAGAAAATATAATAAATAAGAAGCGAAGAAAATAAGGAAGACAGAAGAAAGAATCAAGAATCAATTACAGAAGAATGAAGATTAAATACAGAAGAAAGAACAATTATAATAATATATGTCAACTAAAAACAAAAATAAGAAGAAAAGAACATAGTAAGTTAAAATTTAGACTTAAATTACATTATATAAGTTTTTATCTTTATCTGATAGGATATTTAAAAATATTTTATATTTATATTATATATAATATTTGGAATTTTGTGAAAATAATTGTACACGAAAACACAAATAGAATATAGTGAAACTTTACAAAAGTACAAGTTTAGTACATCAATCTTTACAATCATTATCGGTGTTTAAAGTTTGTACCTTTCAGGGTATTTTGTCCCATGAAATAAAATATTTATCATTATCGCGAGTGATTGTGTAGATAACTGAAATTTTCTTTTTCGTAAAATATTTTTTTTCTGGTCTAAAGCTATTGTTCATAAATGCCAGGAGACGAAATTAATATTCAACAACAGAGTTATGTCGCAGCGGCTTCTGTCAAACTACCAACCTTTTGGACACCATGTCCAGAAGCTTGGTTTATACGAGCAGATGCTGAATTTCGAGATAAAGGAATTCGAACTGACGAAACGAAATACGGCCATATAATGCAAGCCCTTCCGCTGAAGACGATTATGAACGTTTTGGATATTCTACAAGTACCTCCAATTGCAGATAAATATGAGAATCTTAAAAAAACTCTCATTCAAAGATTCAGCGATTCAGAAGAGAAAAGATTAGAACAACTTCTGTGTGCCTCAGAAATTGGAAATAAAAGACCTTCCGAATTCTACAGGTTTATGGAAACCCTTGCTGGTAATTCCACAACATTTGGAGCAGAATTAATTAAAAAACTATAGATGCAAGCATAAACATCCCATTGGTTGCTTCAAGCACAGAAAATATAAAAGAGTTATTGGAACTTGGAGATAAAATATTTGACGTTACAAAGTTACAATATGTTTCCTCAATAAATAAAACTTTCGATTTACCATTACCCCAACAAAATTTTTCAGCAATAAATAACGATGTACAATTATTTAATAAAATAACAATTTTAGAAAACAAATTATATAATTTAAAAAACTTATTTCACAATTTTACAATGAATAATAATAATCATAATAACTGGGGCGGACCTTTCAGTATTACCTAACGCTTATTTTAGTAAATTCAAAAATAACCTAAATCTAATTTTAACAGCAGCAAACGGTTCAACAATTAATGCACGAAATTGTTGAAGGTAGATTTCGGATTAAGACGAGATCTAACATATCGGTTCATTATAGCGGGACTAAACCCATTATTGGGGCAGACTTTCTCGAAAATCTCAATTTATTGGTGGATATTAAAAATAAAAAATTAATTGATAGAAACACGTCAATCGATGTAAATAGAATAACGATAAACTCAAGTACCCCTCACCACGTCAATACGCTTTCGATAATGAGTACGGACAAATTTTACAAAAATTTCCATCAATAACTCAAGCACCTTGTTACGATGCTCCCGTACGTCATAATATAGTGCATCACATTTCTACAAAAGGACAACTTCCTTTCTCGAGTCCAAAAAGACTCGATATACAAAAATTAAAAATCGCAAAATTGGAGTTCGAGCATATGGTTAAATTAGGTTTATGTCGCCCCTCTTCATCACCAGTTTCTTCTCCGTTACATATGGTACCGAAGAAAGATTCAACAAATTGGCGACCTTGCGGGGATTACAGACGTTTAAATACAAATACTAAACCAGATAGATACCCGATCCCACACATTCAAAATTTTTCATTGAATTTAAATGGTTCTTCAATTTTCTCAAAATTGATTTAGTAAGGGCATATCACCACATTCCAGTAGCCCATGATGACATTTTCATAACAGTCATTACTACACCCTTCGGTTTATTCGAATTCACTAGAATGCCTTTTGGTCTTGGAAACGCAGCACAGACATTCCAGCGTTTCATGGACGTGTTAAACGAATTAGAATTTGTTTTCATCTACATAGATGATAGTTTAATAGCAAGTAAAAATAAAAAAGAGCATGAATCACACTTAGAGAAAGTTTTTTAAACGGTTAGAAGAGTTCGGTATAAACATTAATCCCGTAAAATGCATTTTTGGAGTCAATTTTTTAGATTTTTTGAGCCATAAAATCACTAAAGAAGGAATTCTCCTATCTGAGAACAGAAATAAAATAATTCAAGATTCCCCTTCTCCTAATTCAGTCAGACAAATTCAGCAATTCTTAGGAATGGTAAACTACTACCATAGATTCATTCCACATCTATCTGAATTGTTAAATCCAATATATATAAATTTAACAAAATTACTAAAGAAACCCAAAAATGGCCAGAAGATTGCGAAACCAATTTTAAAAGAATTATGGAAGCTCTGTCTACCTCCACACTTTTAGTACACCTACTAGAAAACGCCAAGTTTATTCTAACAGTCGACGCGTCAGACGAAGCAACAGGGGGAGTTTTAGGACAATACAATGAAAACCATTGGGAACCTTTAGATTTCTCTTTGAAGAAATTAACTCCAACTGAAACAAGATATTCAACTTTTGATAAAGAACTTTTAGAAATTATTCATATTTTATCACATCCTGGTATAAGAGCAACTAGAAAATTAATTGCTGCAAGATACTCTTGGCCTAGTATGAATAAAGATGTAAATTTGTGAGCAAAATCATGTTTATCTTGCCAGAAGTCAAAAATTTACAAACATACGAAATCAGAAATTGGCCAATACAAAATTTCAAAAGGCAGATTTGAACACATTCACGTGAATATAATTGGCACATTACCGCCTTCAGAAGGATTTACTCACGTATTAACTATCATGGACAGATTCACAAGATGGCCCGAAGCATACCCTATAATTACGGTCACCATTTTTGGGAAATTAAAATGCAGGACAAATGCAAAATTATGTTAAAAATAAGAAAAAACAGAAAAAATAATCATATAATATATTTATATTATTATTATAAAATTAAGTAAAAACAATAACAAGTCTTCTTGAATAGAATACAAAGTTAAATAAAAAGTTTTTATAATATTATAATTTAAACTAATAAATTTGGTTTTATAAATAGTCTTCTTGACTAAGGCTAACAAAAAAAAAAAAAAAAATAGAAAAAACTACATAAATGTTAAATTCAGTTATGAAGTTTGATATTTTTTCACAGAATGGGTTTTTTTAAAACATCTGGATTGTTAATTAAAAATCCTTTAAATTCTGAACAATTCATTTTAAAATTGCATTTTGTAATTAATAATGATCTTAAAGTATTTACTTTTAATTGCGAATTTTCGGTGGTCCAAATATTATTCATTATTGAAAACACTCTCTCGGTAGCAGCATTTGAAGCTTGTAGACATAGACAAAATTCAACAAGTATCACAATATTATTATATGCAATCATATTTGTCTTAAAGTGATTGAAAATTTCAACCCATCTTTCATCTACTGATATATTTTTTACCCTCCAGTCTTCTATTTTTTCATTATTTGCAAAATTTTTCACGCAGCTCACTTCATCAAATAAATCTTCATTATTTATTTTTAAATCATTTCTAAATTCTTTTAGATAGGATAAAGTTTTTTCAATCTTGTCCCAAGATAACAAATTTCGTAACAATATCCAGTCGAAAATTTCTGCATCTCTAAAAGCTTTATCCCACTGATTTAGATAATCAACGCATGTCTGGTAAAAATTTGTTACATGTTCTTTGGTTATTGTTTCATCAAAATCATTACTTTTCTGCAATTGAAGTATAATATTTTTGACGGTAAGGGGTAAAAACAGTTCCTTTTTCCGTTCCACCAATTTAAATTTTAAATCTTTTAAAATAGTTGAAGCCTCAGGCAGTGAAATATTTTGTGATTCTACATTAAGAATAGCTTTATGAAATGTGCAAAAGATAACCATAATTCAGCACAAGGATTCATAAAAAAACTTCTTAATATTGTCGGACATTTTGGTTGAGACATAAAATATAATTTTAAAGCTTGAAATTGTTTTAGGATTCTTTCCAAAGCAGGCATTAATGTTAACCATCGAGTTTTGCTATGTCCTAATAACTTTTAATATTCTATTTCAACATCCTCACATATTTCTTTGAAATTTTCAATTCTAACTGTATAAATATAAAAAAAAGAATAAATTTTGGCAATAATAACTTGAATATCAATAGGTAAGCATTATGCTGTAGTTTGTAGGCAGTTGTTCAAAATATGTGCAGCGCAATTTACACCTATCAGTTTTTGGCCAATGAAGTTTTGCATTTGTGAAAGATATTATTCTAACCTTTTCTGGCTGCACCACCAAAATTACAATTTGTGCTGTCTCCGCAAAACGCTATCATTTTACTAATTATTTCATTTTTTTAAAGAGTATCTTGCACATATTTTGAAATAATATCTGAAGTTTCCCCAATAAGGTCTTTAACATCCAAAATCTTAATCTGAATTCCTTTATTCGGCAGAAAGTATCGAATTAATATTGGACAAATTTTAACAATTTTTTTGATTCGAATAATCTGAATATATTGTGATACATTGAACGTGTGACAAATCTGCTTTGATTGTATTTAAAGACATTGGTGTAAAAATATTGTTAACAATGGATTCACATTTTGTTCTAGCACAACAATATTTTTCATTGAAACACGATTTAGTCAGTTTTGATGTGCAAACGTTAGACCTAAATGAAAAATTGTGCTGAACACTGTGAAATGTCCAAGTACCTTCAACAATAGCCAGGTCCTTTTCTTTATCATTGAATTTATTACTTCTTAAAAAATTCGTTAAATCTTTACTTTATGATTTGGCTAAATCTGCTCTTTTATGCTTTTGTGTTTGCAAATGCTGTTTAATATCAGTACGTCCACTATTTGCTATAGAAAAATGTGCCAAACATTTTTCACGTCTTACCTCATTGGAGCTACTTCATATTTTAATCAATGGAAACTAGCTTTTTAATTCATTATTGAAATTACATTTTCTTTTTGTTGGAGCCATATCTCTTTAATAAAATGAATGAATGCTATTTTGGATTTAAATAAATAAATTACTAACCAAAAATCATTCACATTTTTATTTTAAAAAGATGACATTGACAATTCAATTTCAAGTTGACAATTCACAATGTTGCCAGATTGTAGGAAATTTCCCATATCCCAGTAAATAAATTTTTCACTTTTGGAAATGTAGGGAAAGTATGCAGTTAAATTTTTATTATAATTTTATATTTATGTTCGTTCAATGTATATGCTAAAAAGAGGACATTTGCATATCAATTTAGGAAATAAGGGACATTGTACTGTCCTGTATCTACAAAAAAATTTCAAGGGACAGAATGTTAAAAAACAGGACTGTCCTGTAAAATACAGGACGGATGGTCACCGTACCTATAATGGATACTACGGCTAGTACAATAGTTAAAATATTATACACACAATACATTTCACGATTCGGAATCCCTCTTGAAGTAACGACAGATCTATGTGCTCAATTCGAGTCAAAATTATTTGATGAATTTTCAAAATTATTAGGAGCACACAGAATCCGTTCTACACCTTATCATCCACATTCCAATGGAATGATAGAGCGTTTCCATAGGCAACTGAAGGCATCATTAAGAACAAAAATGACTCATAATAACTGGGTTTTGCAAATACCAGCGATTCTTTTAGGTTTTAGAACCACGATGAAAGAGGATCTTAATTGCTGTCCAGCTGATTTAGTTTATGGGAAACCATTGCGCATCCCAAAAGAATTCTTTATAGATATTCCAAAACCAACATTTCATCCATCAAATTTTATTAATAAACTGAGGAACCACATTCAGAATTTTGTACCAACTAGTACTAGAAGACAAAATAACAAGATATTTGTACCTAAAAACCTAAAAGATTGGAAATTCGTTTTCGTGAGGATAGATGGTTGAAAACCATCATTAAGTAACCCATACGAGGGACCATTTAAGGTTATTAAAAGAAATGACCAAACGTTTCTGGTCTACTGTGGAAGAGAGACCACCATTTCTATCGATCGTCTAAAACCGGCTTTTGTGGACTTGAATATACAAAATGACCAAGATGTAATCACAGATTACCATTTTAAGAAAAAGAAAGTTTCGTTCAATTTGTAACTATTACTTTTTGGACGTTATCATTGAGGGGGGTGTTGATGTAGCGGAAGTTACAAAATAATTTTTATTTTGTTTGTTATTGAAAATAGAATAAAATATAATTTTTTGTTTGTCAGAATAATATTTGCGCTGACTGTAAGGAAAGTAAAATATTCGATTTGACGTTTAAGGGAAAAACACTTTGAAGAAAAAACTTTGAACACAGATACACACTACTGTATACATTTTGAGGAAATACACATCAAGACTTTTTGGAATGTATTTTTTTAAATATATAGAATTTGTGTCAAGGATATTTTAGTATTAATTTAGACGCCAGATGGCAAATTTGTAAAATAATATAAAACAAATTTTTAAAATAAAATACAATTATCATTGAATAAAAATAATATAATTTTCAATTTTTATCCTCTAAAGAATTTAGGATGTACATATATATATATATAAAGAGTGATTCAGAACAAGATACCTTCCGGTATACCACGCGATTCCTGAGGTAAGCTGATCAAAAAATTGTTCCACATACCCCCCCCCGCAGAGGAGGAGGGGATAATTTATTGACCGATAGAAGGATTCAACGATTGTCTATCTACCAAATTGTTAATTATTATCAGAGACGTTATATCTATCATATGAAAAATTCTTTAAGTTTCGTCTTCTGGGAGACCGTTGGCATTTCACCCACCACCCATACAATTTTTGTTCAGCTAAGTATGACCTATCCATAGACTTCGGGTATCGCACCACTTACTGGATACCCTGTATACTATACAGGGAACTGAGAAGGTATTCTCTCAGAAAATTCGTTGTTTTTTCTTTCTATTAGATTAAAATCGGAGGGTTACTTTCTAGTATAGGATTCTTTATAGATTCTTGTATTGGTGGAATATCGCGCGAGATTTTGTAGAGATAATCTGTATTAAAACAAGACTATAAGAAATAGGAACAGCAAAGTATGATATAGAAAATTTGCATTGTACTCATCACATTCGCCTAGGCAGCGTGAACGTGAACATCTGCTATCAGAGATAATAACATTTTCATTCTATGCTGATTTTAAATAAATATAACTATAAAGCTTGCTCTTTGTATTTGAGACGGGAAATAATGACTTTAACTGCCCTAAATTATCTTACGCAAGATAACAGTATTTTCTAAATTAATTTTTTATCTGATAATGAACCACCCACGACAAAAAAATCAGCTGTCCAAGCCAGAGAACAATTTCGTTTTCACAAATTGTTACGTTGTCACTCGTTTTTTTCTGGTATACTAAAGCTCCCCTGGATACCAAACAACAAATCAGATGAGTTACAAAGAATGGCAGTATTTGATGTGCATCAGACAGGATGTGAATTATTTCTAAAAAAGTAATTAAATTTATTGATTTGAAACTTGTAATATCTTTTTTGTTTGTAATCATCGTGACGTGGATATTCTGTCATGTTTTTAGGTAAAACACTTTCACGGCCCCACGCTTCCCGCAAGCTTTCTTCTATAAAAGCCTACACTTTTTGCGGCCAATCCGACCATCTCCGATTTGGATGAAACTTTTACAGTTTGTAGGGAATACCAAAATATCTCACCCATATTTGTTTCCCCTACCACGCCCCCCCCCACTCCGACGTTATAAAGCAGAGTGTTTTATTTTTTTCATAAAACAAACATAGCAGCACCGCAAAAAGAAATATTTGTTAATAATTGATAGTATTATTTATTATTGAGGACTTCTAGCAATTTTATTTTAATTTTTCAGCTAGGAACCCTATCTATCTATCTATATACAAATACATATACAGAAAGAAAGTAACGCGCTATGGGAGCACGGCGCTGAGGGGCATGTATTTTTTTTACTGTGAACCTCAGGCAAATATCTTTGTATTTTTATTCTGAAGATGCCTTATCTATCTATGCACAAAAAATTGTGATTTAGAATTTGTTCGAAATAAAGGGTGGTGGTTTTTCAGTACCAACTTAATTAGAAAGGAGTTTAGCGAATCATGCAATCTAATTTTGTTAATTATTCCAAAACGATTCGGAATAATAACTTGCGGTCTTTCTCAAATGAAAGATGACAGAATATAGAGAAAAAATTAAGAGCAAAAAAGTTTTTTAAATGTTGCAGAATTTAGCAGAAAGATGGCGTTGAAAGTGATATAATGAACGATGAAACGTAGTATGCTACGGAAATCATCCGATGAAATGTAGTATGTTACGGAAATTATCGTAGATTCGGTAAATAGAATCGAATCGAGGTTTAGTTGAAACAATATCTTTTACGAAAAATAGGGGTTGTAATTAACTACCCTTATTTAACCTAGGTAAGTAATTTCCGAAGGAAAAACTTATTTTATTATTTAACCTATATTTTTTTTTTAAATTAGAAATTTGTTCTAAGATCACACTCCCTTTCCTATTTAATTTTATACCCCGCACGCCCAATTTTGATAACCCGTATTGTGGTGGTAATTCCCACTCACTGAATACCATAAATACAACTAAAACGGGTTGTTCTACGGCCCTCCCCTGATTGATTGATTGATTGAAACCGAGATTTGGGTCTCCTTAATGGGGTCCTCCGAACGCCCATTGTTCACCCTCCAGACCCATGAGCGATTGCTTGTAGGTCCCAATCGGACGCTCCTCAGTATTGGCCCCAGCCCTCCTTGTCGGCATTGTGTAACTCATCCAGGAGGTGTGATCCAAGAATTCTGTTACGTATTCCTAAGAGTGCCTGGCAGTGACATAGGAAGTGGGTCACTGTTTCGGATTCCTCTCCGCAACCCCTGCATGTAGGATCGTCAACAAGCCTCATCCTGTGACGGTCACCTCAGAGAGAAGAGTGCCCAGTGAGAATGGAGACCAAAGTTCTCAGGGTTGGCTTGTTAAGTCTTAGGGGCTTATTCGTTTGATTCGGGTCCGGTTTACCCCACGGTTCGTTTGTTGTTCTACCCGAGGGATCTTCTAGCCACAGGCGCCTATGTTGGTGGACAGCAAAGCTTTAAATGAATAAGACGAGGTGCTGCGATGCAATCCCTCCTCCGAGGCTGCATCAGGACGAGCAAGCTCGTCTGCCCTCTCATTCCCGCTGGTGTTGCTGTGCCGCGGTACCCATTGCACTATCACTCTTTTATTCCGGGAAAGAATGGTCAGGGTGGTTTTGCACTCCATTAATAGTTTGAAGGTTATAAAGGGTTTAAACAAAGCTTTGACAGCTGCTTGGCTGTCTCCTTATTCTCAGTGTCTGAGTTAAGGAGGTGCCTTCGTGCTTCAAAAATAGCATTGAGTTCCGCCTGGAAAACCGTAGCATGGTTGGTGGGCCTCCCCTGCAAAGTTATATGTTTTTAAAACTTTTTAAAGTCACCGAATACCGTAAAATAACGAAATACTATAATTACAACATTTGTTTTCGTTCGGTAGTACTACGTTTTATGAAAATCAGAAAATCATAAAAATCGGTTCCTCAGTTTTCAAGATATGGTTTTTTGAAAATGATCTTTTATCGTAAAATCGCGAAATTTCCAACTGCCCTACCGGGATGGGGTGGGGCATGGTAGGGACGAACAAACAATACTTGTCAGCAATTTGGTCTTCCATACAAACTCTGAAAGTTTCATCCAAACTGGGCGTTATCAGTTTACATTCAACAGACAACTTTTATCGTATTTCATATGACACCAATATTTGTGTCACCGGCCTTTAACCGGCGGCGTGTCCTGCGACCGTATACTAATAGAGCAATCTCTTGAACAGCTGTTTAATACAACTGTATCCGCCAGTGTGTAAAAAACATCAGTGAACCCCTACACCCTTATTCACCAGTGTGTACAAAACACCGTGCTTTGTTACTGAAAAATGTAAACATTTCTTCTTCAGAAAAAAAAAACCAGTATATTTCTATTTGTCACATACATGCTCAATTTCCTTAAATGCTACATGCAATTCTTTCTGTCAAAATTTAGATTCATTTTTTTTTTTTCAAACGATGCATAATCTCTATCTATTGAACAGCTGTTCAAGTGAATTCGATTTAGGTATACGCACGCCGGGCATGTAAGGAATTTATATGCTTGTTGAGCGCCGCAGATATGTGACGGGGGGCCTATTTAATAAAACTATTAGTGTAATAATTATTAGCCAATTTATCAATACAGTAGGTTCATTGAAAACAGGCTGTTAGTGTTATGCGTAACTAAATTGTTCAAAATAAAGGGAAGTTAAAACAGAATACAGAGGTAACTTAATTATGAGTTATAATAATAATTTTATAAGAAAAGTATATAGTTGGGTACTGAAATAAATAAATTTCCTGAGAAGTTTAGAAGAAAACGTGTAGCTTTGGATGACAAATTAGAATTGCGAATAGATCGAAATCTGGTGCGAATGTGGCAACCAGTGCCAAAGAATTGAACTTATGAGAGTCAACAATTCGAATAGTAAGACAAAATGGAATGAATGAAATGAAAGCTCGTAATATCTAGCACATCTTTATTAGATTTGAAGAAAGTTTCTCGGATAAAATATAGGTTACTGCCTAAGATGGAAAGATGTTTGATGATCTCGAGAAATGTAGCTTTAAATAGTGTTGCCATAAAACAAAAAGCACTCAAGGTTTACCAACATTGTTACTGCGTTTCATCTAATGAATTACAGATTACGTTTGGACTTTTTACCGGGTTAAACTTAATTTTGTTCAAGAAAGAATTTTTTGGGATTCTCCGGTATATAGCAAAAGCTAAAAAATTTTCTAATTTGTTATTTCATCACACAACCCATTAATTTTTGGTGACAAGTTTCAAGTCTTGGTTTGACTCATCAACAGGTCACAAATATCGAAATTGTGTGATTTGAAAAACAAATGAAAAAATGAAAAAAAAGAAGAAAGAAATGAAAGGTTTGAGAAAAATAGAAAAAAACAATTTTTTTATTTATTAAAAAAATTTAAAAATTTTTAAAGAAACAGATTCATTCGAAGCGAATCGAACCTGTATACGCCACGCAGTGGGCTGAAAAATAAAGAAGAAAAGGAAGAAGAAGAAGCGTTTCGTGTCAGCAGAAAACCTTACACTCATCGGTACTGCTTGGTTTTCTGCCTGCTGCAGACGCTTGAAAATAGATCAAACTGATCTCTTCTCATATAAACTCAGAATAAATTCTGGGTGTGAATTATATGAGGAAAAAACACTCCTATACATACCCTCCATGCGATAAGCGACCACATGCACTACATGTCACTAACAACCTCCTTGTCTTTTCTATTTAATCTTTTCTTTATTTTCGTTATAAATGAGATAAACTTAAATTCGCACATTACTGGAGTACCTGATTAATGAAAAGTAAGCTATAGGTATTTCAAATGCCCGTTTTGACATAACACATGTTCAAACAAAACTTAATTATTAAATGCATTACTATAATACCTAATTAATGGTAAACGAGCTAAATTAAAAGTAGTTCAAATGCCCGTTTTGGCATAACACATGTCAAAAAAAAAAGAAAAAAAAGAGAAAAATGTAATCACTAAATGCACACGCAGGATTAATGAAGATCTGAGCTTGAATGTATTGATATAAAACCTAATTAATGAAAATTGATTACATATATTGGTATGTATAATACCTGATTAATAAAAATTACTTGAATATGCGTATTGCAAATACGTTGCCAGTCAACCACGAGGAAAAAGAATACAGAAGGAATACTTATCTTTTGTAACAAAACCCAGAATATACAACACCTTGCCGGCCAGCGATCTACATTTATGGCTTTAATATGCCTTGTTTTCCTTTAAGTATATCGACGCAGTCCAAGCGTCCTTCCCCAACTTTTGTTCAGCTTTTCACTTTTCCTTTAACGACTCCGCTTGCTTGCGATCTCTGTCTCGGCCACGATTTGATGACTTTCCTCGTGTTGGAGCTTCTTCTTTTTACATTTTCACCTTTCCTTTGTTGGACTTTTCTCTTCTAAATTTTGACGTTTTTTCTCACATCCGTTCGCTGTTAGAGCCGTTTGTTAATCACGGGTATAGCTAAACCTTACAACTGTCCTATCATAGCACTGTGTTGCTTGACATCAAAGCCTATTAGTGGCTATGGCCTAATATCGTAAATAACATTTTTGTTTTGTTATATCGTAGTGTTCACGTTATTAATTCTTGTTCTTAATAATGATTTAGCACGAAAAACTTTTTTGTTGCACATGTACTGAGCTTCGTTTATGATTTTCAGAACACCATTGTTATTTTGCCTATATGTAGGGGATTTATTTTATTCATTTTTTGTTGTTGTTATATTCTACTTATTTTATTTATTGCACTTGATTTATGTTATTTATTGGATCAAGTAGACTGGGTCCGTTATAAGTGTTATGGATATACAAACCTAAGTTAGGTTATATATGTATATACATAACAAAATTAGAAAGAAGAAATAATAGAAAACCTTATAAACCATAAAAAAATCTGTGAAACAGTCGAGTTTAAATTTGAAAGAAAATTTGTTTTCAATCTAAACTAATGTTTTCTCAATTTGAGGCTATGGAGTTAATTTTTGGAGAAAATTCATGTTCAATCAAAACTAAGGATTTCTTCATTTGTGGCAGTAAAGATTAAATTTTGAAGAAAATTCATTTTATTTGTTTTCATCATGGTAGAAATTTTCTTGAAATATTATATGGCAGTTCCGAAATAAAATGAAAATTTGTATGGTGCCAATTTTATTATTTATTTCTTTAAGTTTTAAATTCATGTATGTACATATATATATTTGGACTTTTATTCGGTATTGAAATTTGTTTATATTTTCGATACGCAAAAAATGTTTTTTAACTTTTATTCAAGTAATTTTAAAATTATTTAAAGTTACTTGAGGTAGCTCAATTTCGTATATAAACTGTTGTAAAAAGTTAATTATCTTCTCAAATTTACTTCATATTTAAGGTTGAATACAAAAAAAAATAAAAAAAATTTAAAAAACAAGTCAATTGATTTAATAATATTGAAATTATCTGGTACCCTTATAAATTGTTTGTCAACATATATTAAATAATATGAAATTGCTGATTCGTTTGGTCCAGTTGCCAATATAACTGCCTCACCTTTGATATATTTTTAACGATTTCTTCTTTGATAATTTCAGCAGAGTTATAAATAATTTCGTAAAATTATTCCATTCTAAAGCATTGAAAAGAAATATATTTATAGTTAATTAAATTAATTATAATAAAAGTTTTATTATATTTCTGCAATCCTTCAAAGTAATTTTTGAATCTGAAATTTCTAAAAACCTTTTTCGTATCTTCCCCATAGTTTGACTTAGATTTTAACAGCTACTTACCATTTGCCGATCATAATAGTAAAACGGAAAATTTAAAATCTCTTCTGAATGTTTTTCCTTTAAGTTTCTACGATGTTTCTAAAATTTTCTTTAATTGCAATACTTTGTGCAAAAAGGACTGAATTTTGTAAGAAATTTATTTCATTTTTCATTTCTTCATGATTACTTTCTAATAATGATATTGTTGTCGCCGTTGGGGTGCTAGCAATAAACATATGTAATAAAAATACTTTTTACTTACATGAAAAATAAAGATCACCACTAATTAAAAAAGTAACTTTACTCTACGGATGCGTATTTCTGAATAACTGACTCACTTACAAAAGTCACACTATTTCCAAATATTAAAACCGTTTCGGTTTCATTATCTCAACAATCCCGTTAGTTTTTATTATTTAAGTTGAAAAAGGTACAAAAATAAAACTTCATTGCTTTTAATACTTTTCTATGAAAAATGTCGGACTCATTTTAGAACTATTTGAGTTTAAAAAAATTGAGACTTTTATGAGTTTTAAGTTGAGGAAATATTTGCTTGATATAAACGTGACTGTTTGCAATTCGGACTAGAAGATACTTAAAAATAAACACTTTCGGTGTGAGTTGAAAATTACGGAAAAGTTTGACCTAATCTTTAACTTTCAGGTACACAGAGAAGTTTTAAATTAAGACGAAATTGATATAAAAAGTTTAAAACTTTTACGTTTTTATTCAACGAATGTGTTACAATACCTGAAAACTTTCTGCAAGTTTTAAAAATAAACTCAAATTTTTAACCATGCATGCATCACTTTTATTATCTTTGAAAGTGTACTCGAAAGAGAGCGAAACAAAACACATTTTTATTTTTTTAAATCAAATTAAGCAAATGTAGTTTCATTTCTTTGAATATAAATATTTTCAATTGAATATTTGAATTAGGCAAGAGTATTTTTATTTGAAAATCGAGTCAGTCTTATGACTTAATATTTTTAAGCTGCTTAGAATGTGAATTCAAAACCTGTAGAAATTTATTGCAAATATTCAATTACATAAGTGTCTGTTTACAGTTTTGCTGTGCATGAAAATAAATAATTGATAGCGAGAGAGTGACTAATAATTATTATCCCAGCCGTAGACTGATAATTATTAGTCTAGACTAATAATTTCAAATTGCCCACGACAATCACAAGGGAATTATTAATATTCAAGAACATTTTTATTAAACACTATAATATTAGTTCCTAATTTATTGGAGCTCATAACTTGGAAGTTATTAGTATTAGACTAATAATTTTAAGAAACTGGCCTCAGTAAACATATATAATTACTTAATTGTTTTCGATCAATTCATAAGCAAAAGAACGCGCAAGCAAATAAAAGCGTAAAGAAAACGGAATTGTTGTGACGAAATAAATTTCCTTAAGTGGAAACAAATCAAAGCATAAGAACACCAAAATCATTTTAAGAAGCCATTTGGAGACTGGCAAATTGCCCTTTTGCTTTTAGTGAAAATCAGAATGATTCTACATAAAAATTTCTCAAGGGTCGTTAAGTAATAAAACTCCGAGCGAAAGGAAAATTTTGGTTATTATGTTTGAATAATAAATATTCCAGATTCGTAGCATATTTTTTAGAGTGTTTACGAGTCTTAGAAACTTTTCAATTTTTTACTTTATTCGCCGAAAATTAATGTCTGTAAGCAAAGAGTTCATATTTAACTGAATTTAAATTGCGTGGAAATTTGTTTAGGGTTGCTTATAAACTATTCATTCGATTAACTCTCCTTTTTTTTAGGACTTTTCGAAATGACCCATATGCATTTGAAGCACTAGTTTTTGCAAGTGAAGTGAATTGTGTTGGAGCAACGAGCAATGCTTAGTCGGAGTGTATATAAACCACTCGTAATGCAATGCTTTCCAAACCTTGGATAATGTCTTGCAAATTTATCATCACAGTTCAAACGTGATGACTTTAAAAATAATTTTCCTGAATCCATCTGGCATTGCTAACTCATCCTAGCGTTTCTTAGTTAATTTGAATCGATATTGCGCAAACCAAGATGCAAACCCATAATTTTTCCCAAACTTTTATTGTGGTGTCATTTAGTTGCGTTCCACATATATGTATAAAGCTCTATACTAAGTAGAAGTCTGGGCAGCCAAGCTGATATTTTATGTAAGTAACAAATATTAAAGAAATATGTTTTACAATACATCGCAATTCAATAATTCTAAATAAACATAAAAATAAATGTATATGTGCAGACATGTTGCCACATGTGCAATGTAAAAACATCTCGTTTTAAAAATGTAAAAAAAAAGAAATATAAATAAAGGTGAGTTTATAATGACAGTTTATATGATTTATACATTTCATAAAATCAAGGAAAAATGCTAGAAATGGGTTACGATTCCCTTGATTAATGCCCGCATGTAATTTAGTATGGTCACCTTTCTGTCAAAGTTTGAATGCTTTATAGGATTTCATATTCTGAACAAGTTTTCGGTATAAGAAAAGCATCTGAGCATACATTTTAATATGGCAACACCAAGAAGAGATTGTCCGATTTAGTTCATTTTTGAGTTCATTTTTGACATGATATTTAATTTATTGTTTAAAATGCAGTGTACAAAATTTCAGTCCTCTAGGTCAACGCGGTTTCAGGCAGTATTCAAATATATAGTGAAAAGCGAAATTTTTATGGCAACCCTAAGAAGGAGTTACTCGATTTGCCCAATTTTCGAACTTAAATCTGCAATTTTCTTAACAATGCTGTGTGCAAAATGTGAACTCTATAGGTGGATGCGATCTCGAGTTAATGAGAGGATTGGCAGACGGACGGGCGGAAAGATGAACAGACAGACATGCAATATCAAAACAAATTTAAGCATGGAGGTTAAATCCATTTTGCTTTACCTTCATTATTTCTATGTCTTACCTGATGACCATCTTGATGGAGGAAGATTATAACGAGCTCGTCTCTTTTGTGTGAGTGCACATATTTATGCCATTTAGATCACTCTTGCAGAGATAAAAGATACTCCACCCGCAAGATATTCCACAACGCTTGTACCATGACTTGGAGTTGTTGCCAGCGCCCCAGAGGAATTGATGATGTTTCGGTTCTATTGGTCTGGTAATGTGGTGAGGAGTTCACCAATCAAAAATGATTTAGCGTTGAGGCACCATAGTCATCAGGATCTAGCGCCAACGCGTAATAGGGTCGAGAGTTTACGATCACTTCGATTTGATATGGAAATGTTGTCATATGTTCAAAAATAAGAGTGTTTACGCCCAGCATGCGTATCATATACCATTTAACAGCCTTCGTATTGACTTCGCATAGGCCACCAAAATAAGGAGCGTTTGGTGGGATGAAGCCCTATATTCTGTTTCATTAGTATTTGCACAAGACAAATTTGTGTAATTCATTAAGATATCTTTTTGCTCCAACAAAGTTCGTCACATTATCGGAATATGTACTGGTGGGTATTCCACGCCAAGCAATAAAACGACGGAGCGTTGGAATGAACGCCCTGTTCTAAGATACGTGATAATCTCCAAATGCAGAGCTTTGCTTGCTAAGCAACGCTGTATAAGCTTTATAAGGTTTTGCTCCTTACCAGTTTTGGTTTTGGGAGAAAGTGGGCCAGCATAATCTATTCCAAACTTGAGAACAAACCGGTTTGCAGTTAACATGTGCTCAGATATATTTTTCATTAGCTGTGACGATTTAACTGTTCTCTGCCGAAAACAAGTTATGCAGTTCTTTGATACTCGTCGAGTCAAATCTCGAACTCCAATAAAGCAGTACCTTTGACGCAGAATATCGATAAGAAGATTAATTTCTTGATGCAAGCAAGCTCGATGCATCTCGTTGGTTAACAATTCTGATAGGGCGCAATTTTTAGGTAATATTATAGGATGTTTCTGAGATGTCAGAAGTTGTTGAGTGCAGCTTATACGGACCAGCGCAAAATATACAGAGTGCCGCTTATCTTTTTCAACCTTGCTGTTAAAGGAAAAACCTAAACTAAAAGACACAATCCTGATTAATTCGGAAGAAGATAAGACACGAAAAATGAGCTTCGAGAACGCAACTCCGGGAAATTTTGATGTAATGCTCTTAGTAAGCTCCTATGCAATAATGTTGTTTTCGGAGTATCGAGGAATGTTAAGCCATTTTTTGTGTTCTTGTAAAAGCTAAGTTGGGCTCATCCACCATAACTGTAAACTGGGTAGATCTCGAAGGGCAACTCCTCTTGAGGCTAGAACAGCCTTACTTTGCTAGAAGGGAACATGGCGCCAAATTAAACGACATAAAACTTGCAGAATTTCGGCCGACCTGTTGGCAACATAAATTTTCCAGCAGCAAGGCACATCTGACATTCAAGATAAATCTATTTGGAAATCCGGCCAGGTGTATAAAGTGACGTCCTGTAAATGAGCGAGTCCATAACTGTTTCTCTTAATTACACGAGAAGTAAAGCAGAACTCTAACTCGCCCGATAAAACGTTGAACGTGACGCAGTTAATCATAATCCATTTTCTAATTACGTTAATCTATACATATAATTGCTTAAGGTAGTTTCTATATCACTCTTAAGCAGTAAAGATAGTTTTCCGTTGACTCGTTCATTTTCTTAGCTCCATAGAAACTTTGAGATAAAAAACAAATGGCACTCATTATATGATGACACCCAGTCTTCTTCCGATTTCATTAAATTTCTTCATCGCGAAAAGCCCAGATATCATCCTCTTCTTGCTCTGATAAGTATTTTTTGGCATTTTTGGCAAGTTTTTCAATTGCTGTGAACGTAGAAACCGTTGTTTCCATATAATGATATAGATATGAAAATTCCTTTGTGAAATTTTTTTGTAATCCTAATGCTATTAAAGTCTCAAAATATCTGTTTTTGTATGTTCTAATACTAAATGTTGACACAATTTTCTTTTAGTTCATTACTTAAAGTGCGATATATGTACCCATATATTTACATATATAAAGAATGTTAAAAAAAAAAATTAATAAATTTACGTAAAAGCAAGAAAATGTCCCTTGTCGTCCTTTTCACGTCTTGGATTTATTTCAGTCGACATAAACGTGTGATGCCCTGTGATCTGAATACCCTCTCTGTTTAACGAAAGCTTTAGTAACACTTCTCCAGTCCAGCAGCTACATCAAATTTACATACTTCACTCAACGTCTCTCAACTTCTTTAATATTAAGAAAAATATTCGCTTTAGGTAGGTATATGGAACAAATATTTAACATTTGATTACTTCGCCCAGACAAGTACACTTCTACTCCTGATGTACTCATTTAGGTCGTAATTAAAATTCTCGGGAGAAACCTGTGTGGTTTTAAGAGTTGAAGTGACTATACGATGAGATCCAGCTACTCACATATTAATTAATCCCCGCCTTGAAAGCATTCAGAGATAGGAAATATGTACTATAGGATTACGTAAGGATATAAGCAGGGTTTTAATACGGATTTATTTGGCATTACCTTGACTTTATATGAACGAAGAAGGACGAAAAGGCTTTAGATAGGATGAGTTTAGTCAGTCTGACAATAGTAATGGTAAAGGATTTAAAAAGGCACTGATATACTATAATATATTTACTAGTGTGTGTATGGAGTTAAAAAGTGTTGTTTAATGGAGTACAGTTTTGTGCAAGCAGAATACAGACAGTGTTCTGTACTCAATGCAAATTATCCTCGAACTTAGATACTTGTAATAGTTTTATATGATTCTGAATGGATCGTAGCTCTTCTGTAGTAATTTAAGAAATATCTGATTTAAATTCATGATAGTTATACTTCATGTACAGAATAAAGAAAACGGAAATTAAGGATACCGGTCTGAATCTATAAAGTACTCTCAACCTTAATCTTCTTATAAAAGCTAGTAAGTCCATAATTAAACAAAACGGTACAAGTAATATATGTATAGGTATATACCTACATAAATCACAAAATATCTATTCCGAAATATTCTGTCAGACAAGTCTCTTACTAGACTAACTCCTTAATCAAAACTAATGCTTAAGTGTTATGCAAATTGAAATGAGCCTTGATTAATGAGCCAGAATCGAATCCGTAAGTTTTTGCGACATAAACAATCTATCATAATAAGTTAAAGGTTGTGAATAATGGATTTCGAGAGGATATTTTAATTAAATGTGAAAGAAAAAGAAACTTTACAATAAATAAATTTATTAGTTAGTAGCTTTAGCTAGCATTTTTCAATAAAATATGTCATTTCTATTTCCGTTACCATTCCTTCCTCCTTTTCAAAATGCATAAAACTCTTAATACCTAAAACTTAAAGCCAGTGTTTCCCAATATCTTCCTAACAAAAAAAAGCTTATATACCCATTGAATATTATTTGAACTGTTCGATAATTTTTTTAGTTCCACAATTGATCATTCCTTTTTATTATTTTCAAATGCGTTATATTTAATTCTCTGAAATTTCTCACCCAATCAAGGTGAACTGGAAACCGCACTTATAGGACAGAGCTAACAATGCTCTTAGAGCCTTCACAAGGTGACATAGATTTTCAGATGAAAAGGTGGGGACGAAAACCGCGGATAATTCTTTGGATATACACTAGCGTCATTAGACTAATGCTAACCTGCGCTACTGTGGTGTAGTGAAAAGCAAAGCATTTCACCAATCATCGTAAAGTATTGGAAAAGATTCAAAGCCTGTGCCTCATCAGTGTCAGTGGCACTATCAAGTCAGCCAGCACTCGGGCTCTTGAGGTCATCCTCAACAAACACCCCGTGCAAATACATAACAAAAAAGGTGCGCAAAGGTGAGACTGAATCTTAATGAGAGCTGGATTAACCCTAAGCTCCACTCGAATCTTCGAATTCATGCAATCGATCGCGCCTGCCATCAAAACGGACAGCGATTACCTTTTCGAGATTATGCTGAAAAGCAACTTTAAATCGAAAACTCCATCTAGGGCAGAATGTGAATCACATTCTGTGCTCAGCGTTTGAAAAACCGTATTATCTACACAGACAGCTCTAAATCTTAAGAAAATACATAACCGGAGTTTTCTGCGAGGAGCCATATATGGAAAATGCCATACTCATTGAAAGCCATGACACGGTTTTCCAGGAGGAAGTCAAGGCCAACCTGGAAGCTGGAAGGTATCTCCCCAACTCAGACTATTAGAACAAGAAGATTGCCATCTACACTAATATCCAAACAATTGTTAAGGCTGTGTCAAAACGCTTCACAACTTCCACACTGGTATTGGTGCGTAAAACCACCTTAAACTCATTCTCTCGGAATAACAGGGTATTCGTTCTCTGGGTGTCAGGTCAGAGCAGCGGAAACGAAAAGGCTTGCTCGCCTTGGTGCAACCTCGGAAGCATTCTGCTCTAATATTTCGGTTTGGGCCGAACGCCAATACAGTGCTCTTCGCCAGAATTACAAAGGAGCACTCTTTTCTAAGGGGTCGCCATGGTATTTGTTGGAAATTATATATGCTTGCGATGCGGAGAGGATTCCAAAAAGGTGACTTACTTTATTTGTCACTGTCCGGCTCTGTCAGGAAAGCGTTACACATTTCTTGGCTCGCATGAAGCCGGCAAGGAGGGCTTGGGGCCAATATTGCACTTTGTACGAACCTCCCGACTAAGAGTGTCCAGACTATGAGCAGGGTCCCCGGCATTTGTTGGGCTCTCCACCCCTCTCCAATCCATACAATGTATCCATCCAAAATCAAACGAGAAAAGTAGAACTCTGATTAAACAATTTTTGATGTGAGTGGGAGCATATTTTCATTCAGCAATTTCACACCAAAACGATTAAAATTTTCAATTTTCGGGTGTATCCAATTAGAAGAAACTTTCAGAGCTCAAAAAATATTGGAGCCATTTTTTTTTTGTAGAGAGAAAAAAATAGTTAGGTTAATCGGTCCAACACTTGCTTTGCGAGTGCCCGCTCTGATGAATAAAAGAGGTTGGCTATTGGGTAGCTATTTCTTTTCTAGTCTTGGGGGCTGCAAAGTGTTGAATTTAGATGGATCCTGAGTTTTCTGAGAGTAGCAGGATGGATCTAAGTTAAAAGTCTGAGTCTGGATCTGAGGATTGTAAGGTTGTCCCATTACGTCTAGGGCACAATGGACCCATTAGAGGTCTAAGTGATGCTGGCTAGTCGTCTGGCGACACACCTCTTACCTAACTTAACATTACCTAGGTTAAAGGTGAGGAAATAACGCTTTTCCCAAAAGAACAAAAACGGTGATAATAAAAGAAACCGAAGAGTAGATTTCCTTCAAGTTATTCAAAAAACTTGTGAAAGTTTAAAAGCATATCGAAACTAAAAATAAATTTTAACCGTTCTTTAGTCAGATCTATGGAACCATGCGGGAATAGTTCACGGTGGGAAGTTTGGAAAAGCACGTCGTAACAACAAGAGCCTTGATTGCGGTCAGTTACCGATTTTCTATCATTGACGAAGGGCTGGTTTCATTATCCATTACTCGACCATTATTAAAAAAAAAGTGTTGGCGTAATTAAAAGGATAGGATCTGTGACGATACATTTAGGAAATTAACCGGAAAGTGTTCTTGCTTTAAGACTGGAGATTGAAACTCCATTATCGGGATTGAATGTCAGTTATAGAATGAATCGATCCGCACGTTCAACTATGGCTTTCAACCAAACCTCTCTTTCAATTCCTCGGTCAAAGCCCGCTCTTTTCTCAGCATCATATTTTTACATGTGATAAACTAATTGCAATCACAAGTCTAATCAAGCACTCGCGCATGTTTTTTTAAAAGTCCGCCCGATCTGACAATTCATTACCACTAACTTTCTCCACACTGTCATCTACGCCCTGAATAGTAAGCGTACACGACAATCATTACGTCTGTTAAATGAGCTGCTCTAAGTTACTCTAGAATAGAAAACTAAAGTACACTCTAAAATACTTTAAAGTTAACTGAACTGTTTTACTTAGTTTTTGCTATAAGGAGAACTGGAGTCACCTAAAGCAAGATTTTCTACTCTACATTTTTCAAAGGAGTTACTTAGGGTAGTCATTTGACCACTGTAAATTGTGTTGACAGTTCTGATATTATTCAAATACTTAATTCCATTTTTTTTTTGTCAAAAAACTATTCTGGACTATTATATGTAGTAGACTGGTGCCAAAATTTTTTTGAAAAGAAAAAAATCATAACAGGCAAGGAACATTTAGTTAAGGTTGTAATTAAGAGAAAAAACAAAAATTAAACACGAGATAAAGTGAAATTGCGAAATGAGAGGGGTGTTAAGGGGTTGAAAGTGTTTTTTTTTCGATTTTCGGCGAAATGTGATTTCCTAGCAGAAAATGTTTTTTTCGAAAATTATAGATAATAAGAATATTTAAAACTTTCGTATAACCTCCAATTTTTCGATAAAATGGCGGAAACACGATTTTTCAGATTTTTATTTTTTTCTCTCGTAAAAATAATTTAAATTAAATGAAATTTTGTGATAGTATACCTCTTCCTGCATTGAATAAGCGGAATTTTTTTCGAGTCTGGAAAACACGTAGTTTCCAATATATGTATTTACATATTTAAAAAACAAAAAACAAAATTTTCCACAGAAAACTTTATTGGTGTTTTTCGATCTAAGTATTCTATCCGGGCTCATTTTAACCGTTGAAATGTCTACTTTAAAATGATTTATATATGTTGATGGTAAAATAATGACTTTTCGGATCTCGAATTTTTCAAATTTTTTTTAACGATTTTCATTTTTTTTTTATTATTATTTAAATAATGGATTAAATTTCAATGAAAGAATTTACTTTAATATAATATTACTAAAGTTGAACCAATTAATTAAAGAAAGTGGCGGAAATCAGCCGCAAACCTTTAAATTAGTAACAAATTAATAAAAAAAAATTAAGCTTTGCATATAAACGTGATAGAAATATTTACGCAAAATTTTGAATCAGGAAATTCATATTAGAAAGGTACATCAAATAGATACTTATAAAAGGCTCAAGCCCGCCTAAAGTTATCAAACTGGGGGAGGGTGATTAAGAGGGTCCGGGACAAAAGAGCAGCCGGGCTCATTTTGGAGTATTACATCAAGTTGTTTGGAAGCATTTGGGATAGCGTCTTTTAGAATACCACGTGGGGATTGAGTATGTTAATAAAAAAATATAATTGAAAAAGTACTTATCAATAAGGATCAGCTGTCGTTATTAAATAGCAAGGCAAATAAGTTACTTTAAAGTAATACCTATTTCATATTAGCTCCCTAAGGCATTAATTACTAAATACTTCAGTTGAACTAGACAAACACGATGATAAAACTGTCATCATTTTTGGGTCAAGATATTGACTTACCTACTTTTGCATGAACTAAATTCATATGGTCTCAGTATTTTTTTCCACAAACCAGGCTTAGGCAATGAAAAGAATTCATTTTCTACATCAAATTGTTTCAAACACGAAACGTACTCAAATATAATAACATATCCTCATACTTTTTTGAGTTGTAAAACAACTTCGGGTTTGGCTTGAATTGGAAAAAAATAATTATTGAGCAATAAAAATTTATCAAGCCTAGCAAGTTTTTTTTTTTTTAAGATGCAGACCTAATGACCACTGCGAAAAATGGATCTCAACTTAAAGCTGGTATTCGTGTATTTACAAAAGTAAAAAAATGGATATGTCATTAAATCAACAACTGCCAACTAACAAATTTACTTTCAAATTGGAAAAACTACTCCCAAATGAAGGAGCAGCTGCACAACCATCCAATAGTGTTTATTAACAATTGCAAACTTAGTTTGGTTATTTGGACAATGAGCCCGATAACAGAAAAGTTATGTAGTGGACTCAAGAGCAAATTTATCCCGAGAGTTCAGACTTAATTCCCGAAAAATCATTAAATAGTATTACCTGCAGCTGTGCCAAACAAAGATGTGGCCGCTGAAAACACGACTTAAAATGTACTAATTTATGTAATTTATGTAATTTATGTAATTGTCATAAAAACTGCTAAAATAGAAATAAAGAAATATTTGAAGATGTAAATGATTCAGACGAGATTACTGATGAAGAGCCGTCAGAGAATCTTGTTATTGAAATATAAAGCTCGATGATGTCGATAATCTCGAAGATCCTTCGGAATTTGAAAATTTCATTGATGAAGAAGAACAACAACCATAATACAAAATATGTAAAATTCATTAGAATTCCATAACTTCTCAAAAAATTTTAATTTTTATGAAAAATGTGTATTCATATGTATTCAAATTATTATATTCAAATATACTTAAAACAGATTACCTATCATTATACTATTTTGTTTAGTGAAAAAATAGTAAAATAAACGTTAATAAAAATGCCCACTGGACCAGCGAGTCTTAACTTTACCTTTCGACTTTCAGTACGGTACGGTGCATTGCCATGAAAAACTAAGTTTCAGGATAATTTCCGCAACTTTCTTTCATTAAATTGATTCAACTTTAAATACTATATATTGAAGTAAATTCTGTCATCGAAATAATAAATAATAAGAAAAATTGAAAATCATAAAAAAAATTGAAAAATTCGAGATCCGAAAAGTCATGCTTTTGGTTTTTCTCAATTTTAAGCGATTTCTTAAAAAATAAACCATCAAGGTATGTAGATATTTCAACGTTTAAAATGAGCCCAGATAGATTATTCAAATCGAAAATAACCACCAACAAAGTTTTCCGTGGAAAATTTTGGTTTTTTTTTTTCAAAAATTGTAAATATATCGGAAACTATATGTTTCCCAAATTTCAAGAAAAATTGTGCTTATTCAATGCAGGAAAAGGTATACTTTCACCAAATTTCATGTAATTTGAATTATTTTTACGAGAGAAAAAAATAAAAAACTAAATAATCAGTTTTCCGCCATTTTATCGAAAAATTGGACGTTATATTTAAAAATGCCTTATATGAAAGTTTTAAATATTTTTATTATCTATTATTTTCGCGAAGAACATTTTCCGCTAAGAAGTCACATTTTGGCGAAAATCGCAAAAAAATTTTCCGTCTGGTCCTTGCCTGTTATAATTTTTTTCCCTTTTAGCCTACATAATCCGTTTTGGCTCCAGCCTATAGGGGAATAATTTAAATAATAAATTTGTTTTTGTGTGTGAAAAAATGGTTTCATTGTGTTAATGTAACAATTCTGTTTTTTGGTCACAGGTCTCAGAAAAGTGTGTTCAATTAGCCTTTTGCTCGTTTGTTCTTTTCTGCACTTTTCTGTTCTACTTTTAATTTAACAGTTAACCTTAGTTGAGCTGCCCTGCTCTGCTCTCTTCTGCTGTAAACATTTTTTGAGTTCATTAAATAGACCTATTCAGCGAACTTCCCTATATAAATCGCACATATCTGCAGAGCTACTATCTTACTCTCTCACTCAAGAGCACGAAAAGCTGTAGAGCGGTTACGAAACACACAATTGCTCAGGGTTTGAAAGCAATAGGAGACAGCAAGCACAGCACAAAAAATTATGCTTATACTTGCTATTCTAGCGCAGAAATTCATTTTAGAACTGCTATGTTTTCTGCTGCTATTTGAAACTTCACTGCTGGGCTTGCTGTACTATTGCAAGTTGATTTTGCCATTTCTTTTGCTACATCATGCTATAGAAAGCAGTGACACCACTATCGATTGCTGTTATATAACTTCTTCTTTGTGTACCATATACAAATTTAGGGTTTTACGTGTACTGTAAGAAGGATCAGTCCTGGAGGTTTCTATTGTACTGAAAGGTTCATCAGAATATAAAATCTTATGAAAATGGTTCTAATCAGTTTACTGTCCGATGGACAATGCTAGAAATAGATGCGAAAAGCCTTTAATAACCAAAATTGCATAGAGGAGTGAAAATACGAAATTATATAAGAACATTCACCTGGCCTATAGTAAGAAGTGGTCTCCCATTCTAGCTTTTTACAATTTTCATGGAAACACCGCGTATAAATTTAATTTCTCTACGTCGGCACATTTTCAGGCAGTGCTGAAATATATAGTGAAAAGCAAAATTTTTGAATGGCAACCCTAGGAAGAAGTTACCCTATTTATACCATTTTCGAACTTATATCTACTTTTTTTTTTATAAAACCCGAGGGAAAAATTTCCGCCTACAAAGCGATAATAACGTTATTTATGAACCAGTTACCGTAACATCTATACAATAATACTTCTTTTACCAAGCCATTAAACAATTGGAGAAGATGTCAGATCACTCCAACCAGGTTATTAATTACCTGCCAGATCTGCTTATACCTGAGTGTTTTCGATACCTATCACCACTACTTTTAGTTAAGCCGGAAAGTTCAGGAATTTATTTCCAAAATGGAAAAATAATTTTATGCGACGATAAAGAGAACTACTACAGAAGGTAAGGATAACCCAGACAGTCCGGTCCCCGACAGTCTGGTCGCACTACTAATTCATCATAAGTTTTCCCATATACCCAACTTTCATATAAAGGGTTTTCCAAAAAGAGGTGTTATTTTGATATTCAAAGAAAAATGCCATTTTTTGAGATAAATGATCGGATCTTTATTTCATTATAAAGAGGAAGGTATGCCGTTAAAAATGGAAAATAACATCAGCCAAATGACCACCACAACCACGCCTACAGGACCATATCCTTTTCATGAAATTTTCCATAACCAAATCGCAAAGTGGCTGCCCTATGTCCTCGATAGCCTCACGAACTCCATCTTTGAGGTCTTGAATCGACGCTGGGCTGTTGGCGTAGACCTTCTCTTTCACGTGGCCCTAAAGGAGGACGTCGCCAGGTGTTAAGTCACAAGATCTCGGTGGCCAATTGTGATCACCTCTTCGAGAGATAACACGGTCCGGAAACTTTTCCCGTAAAAGATCAATGGTTTCGTTGCTTGTATGGCACGTAGCGCCGTCTTGTTGAAAGTAAACGTTGTCCAGATCAATTCCATCCAATTCCGGCCATAAAAAATCATTAATCATCTGTCGATAGTGCAATCCATTCACCGTAACTGTTGCTCCAGCCTCATTTTCGAAAAAGTAAGGTCCAATGACCCCGCGGGACCATAAACCGCACCAAACAGTCACACGTTGAGGATAGAGAGGCTTTTCAACAATAACTCTTGGGCTTTTCGAGCCCTTGATGCGACAATTTTGCTTGTTGACGAAGCCATGGAGGTGGAAATGGGCCTCATCACTCAAGATGAGTTTTCAATGGAATTCCGGATAATTTTCATGCATTTCAAGGACCCAATCAGCAAAGACTCGACGTTGTTGATGATCGGCCGGCTTGAGTTCTTGTGTTAACTGAACTTTATAAGCCTTAAGACTCAAATCTTTATGCAGAATACGGTGTAATGACGTTTGTGGAATGCCTAATTCCAAAGAATGACGAGGATTGGACAAACCTGGGTTTTCTTCAACACTGTCGGCTACAGCAGCAATATTCTCGGCTGTTCTTGAGCGACGTGCACGGGTTTTATTCTTCACATCACTAACTTGTCCCGACAGCTCGAATTTTTCTACCAATTTCTGTATTGCGGTCCGACAAGGTGCTTCACGTCGACCCAAAAAATTTCGAGTTTTACGAACCGTCTCTGCCACATTTTCACCATTTTTATAGTGAATTTTAATAATTTCAATGCGTTGTCGAATCGTGTCTCGTTCCATTTTTATTAATGGCGTAGGTTTTACTTGTCAAATGTCAAAAACTGACAGCTCTAAAGGTGACATCTACCGAAATAGCGGGCTAATTAAATTAACACCTCTTATTGGAAAATCCTTTAATTATCTTTCATGCCCTCTTCAAATAATTCAAAGAACTGATTAAGGTGAAAAGCTATGGCTCCCGTAGCGTAACAGCCATACAATAGAACTCAACGGGAGGACAATAAGCAACGAAGGAGAATACTACGTCAACAATCAGCTGATGGCCAAAGAAAAGACCCAGAGACGCATATGAAGATTTATTCATCGCGGGAGGAAAGACATCCGTGTCCGAAGAAAATCACTAACACAGCTTTGACTTCGACAAAGCGACATAGTGTTCTGAGAAGTCAAACCAGACGGATCGGTTCGGCAGTGTTGAAGCCAGTTAAAGGCTAAGAGATTAACGCTAGGATTATTGTACCTAGTTAAAATCCATATATTTTCATTGAAAAATATCGAACACATGCGTGCAAAACCTCCTAACTCACATCATAATTACCAATCCTTTTGTAAAAATTATTTCTTTTTAATTGAGCTACATTATTTGAAAAAAAAAAAAACTGAGAACTTTTTATCTTAGACAGTTTTTTTGTTGATTCCCAATTGTAAGCAAAATAGACTTGGGACTTTTTGCACGCTAGTTATATTCCCGGCGAACTCAGCATTTTTCTAAACACATTTACATAATATGCATTATGTAATTATTTCCGTTTTCATTAAAAAGAAGCTTCCCACAATTTCATTCGCGAAATCGTGAAAAACAAATATCTCGAGTTACAAATTCAACGTCGGCACGTTTATCTGAATTAGCGTAAATAAAAATATCTAAATTGAAAATTAGGAAAAGATACTTTTTTAAGGTAGTTAGTTCTTAATCGTGTTTTAATCGAATTAGTCGAAGTTAAATAAAGTTTCTGAAATTAAATTAAGATTTCTTTTATTTTTTTGATTCCCTGAAAAAATAAAGTGAAAAGTCGCTTGTCGTCGATATACCTTGTGCCACGCGTTTAAAACTTTTGTCTTGAGTTACTTCCAAAAGCATGTAATTATAATTAATAGTTCCCGAATTTATTAGAATTTATATAGCTTCTTAACTCACATTAATTACTATAAAAGTAATAACTGATTGCTTTAATATTTTACTGGTAGTACGAAAGGGATTTATATTAAGTGTGTTGTACTATCGCTTAAACCTTTTTAAAGAAATAAATAAATTGAATTTTCGTGAGAATTAAGTCAAACGTACGTCGATTTTTGTTAATGGAGAACAGTAATAAACTAAAAATAATGACATAATTCTTATTCTGTTATTATTCACAATCCCTTTGAACTTAAAATCCGGGATATGTAAAGATATGGGGAGGTATATATTTCTTGTTGGTCTTACAATTCACGAAGTATTCACATATTTCTCTGATTTCCAGAATCACTCTTTCCAACATTTATACCTGAAAAAAGCTGAAAGCGTCGATTATCATAAATTAAACGCTTCCTTTAATTTCCTGAAACAATGAAAATATAATTAATAAAAAGATAATTTTCTTCAATTTAGCTATAAATATATGTTAAAAGGTGATAATTTTAATATTAACATAAATAGAGCAAGAAAAAACTTGTGACTCAGCATAATTGAGTTTGTGGCTAGTTTATCCCCAATTTTTATCAATTATCACATTCTTTCAGGACGATAAAATTTGACACGGCTGATGTATATATGTAATAAGTAACAGCAATACCTAATGATATACACATAGAACAGGAAATGTTTGGTTGTAAATATTTAGTTTTCCATAAATCTTGTAAACGTTCTAGGAAGAGCATCATTTGTTACTCTAATGAGCCGGTTAAGAAACCTCTATGGCTTAGGTTTTCATTCCAAGAATATGTAAATAGTGCACATTTAGTTCCAGCATGTCGAACACAGAGAACACAGAATATATTACAGAGAGTTATATGTAAGTAGTATTTAACACTTACATATATATGAGCCAGGATAACTGCACCAAATTTTGTCGTTAGAGCCACGAATGGTTTATATACTTTGTACTTAAATATATATATATTGGCTATAAATCATTATTTAATGCAATGTAAACAAACAGTATGTATATATGCAACATATGTATAACCAGCAAACAAGACGATTTCACACAACAACAATCATAAAGATAGCTCAAGGAAAATATACAAGATCCATAATTATATGAACAAATTTAACAAGTTTACTTGATTTACTAAACTTGATTTACTGACTTGTGCGAAGGAATGGGAGTTGGCAGTTAAGCAATCCTTAATCTCGAAAAAATGTCTTTGACCATCGAACTTTATTTATTATTTAGTTACCACTCATACCCATATGTAAGATTGGAAGTAAAATACAAAATCTACCACAAATAAAGATAAGGGGAAAAGCACATTTTTATGAATACCAGGGATTGATATGATCCGATTTAAATATTTGTACGCAATAAGAAATCTACCTGGCAAGTGGCCTTATTCGAAATCCATAAATAAAAAAACAGAAAGAAATTTACGGACGAAATATAAAAATTTGTGTTTTTTTTTACAATTTCCGAACAATTTTTGGTAGAATGGGTTTGGGAGTGGGTTAAGTTTTTCATATATAGGAATCAAAATTTTACTGAAGTCACATGAAAAACTCGTCGCGTATTAAGGTATCGTTTAAGCTACGTAATAGACTTTTAAAATTAAATTAAGCTTTTGAAGTGAAATTTTTTTAAATTGTGCAGTGGAATTGCGGCTCGACCAGCAACAAAGAGCTTCGGGTTCAATTCTCAAACGGTGATATTTCGTTTGCTTAGAAAACAATTATTTCGGGTATGTAAAGTATCAAAAAACACAATGGAAGACTCAATTGTAGTTTCCAAAATCTATCACTTTTTATATATTGCAGAGTTTACGAAGTTCTCCTCAAGGCAGCTTCCAATATTCCTCTTTATGGCGTAAAGCCAGCACAATTTTCACTTTCATATTTAGATCATTTGAC
Source organism: Dioctria rufipes (assembly GCA_963924295.1). Lineage (NCBI taxonomy): Eukaryota > Metazoa > Arthropoda > Insecta > Diptera > Asilidae > Dioctria > Dioctria rufipes. The sequence goes on from OZ002740.1 coordinate 247,974,995, forward strand.
TTAAAATTCTGGTACATTTCCTTAAGGTTTTCTTTTAAGTTGACTTTTTCCCTCAACATAAAATTATGGTAGTATACATGGATTTAATTTAACTGAAACACAATCTTTTTTTTTCGGTATTATCCGACTAAGATCATCATTTGAGCAGAAGTTTTCAGCTTCACATTCAATGCTTTTATCAGACCTTAATTGTTGCCGTCACATGAGCATTGCGCCATAATTCATACTCCTTGTAAAGCACTTTTCTTTCCTCGTTATATAGTGCGTTTGTGTTGGAAATTCTGCCATAACCTTGGAGATGCCAGAGACTTGAGTGTGAGGAGCATAACTTTATTTTCCTTTTTCTCTGTTCTTGCGAACTTTTCTTTTAAAAGTGTAATGAAATGGGAATCCGCACAAGTAACAAAAAAATCCTCAAGAGGTTTTTGGACGATACTTCGAAATATTATTTCTATAACCAGCATAAATAATTTGGACTATAATTTGGCTCCTTAAAAAATTAATTTTTTTAAAGATCCATTCAATGATTTCATGGTCTATGCCGAAGTTCTCCCTTCCCTCTGAATGTAAGACTCATCTGCTGCTTCGATTGCAGGCTGATTGGTAGCTTGATTGGAGCTTGTACGATGACCGAAATTCCTGCCTCATTTTAAAAAGCGAAAGAACGTCTATCATTTTCGTAAGCACATTCCTTAGATCTTTAACGTGTCGTTCGTAAGTAAACTTTCCAAAGGGATTACAACGTTTCGATGTTAAGTTAAATTGGTTCTCCATTTTTTACTAAACATCCGTACACATTTACACTTAAATTCACAACTTTGCAGTGATAGTGCAGTTCAATTAAACAAACACCTGCTTTAAAAACGGCTTCAAGCCAATACAGGGTGTTTCCAACTTACGTCAATCTCAATAGAGCAGGAGGTGATAGTACTCACCTAGACAAACAAAAAAATTGTATGGCCGGGGGGGGGGCTATATAAACCGTTTAGGAGTTACAAGGGTGGTTAAGAAAAAAAGGCCATACTGACACACTTAAGAGCTCATTGTATGCAGAACTTCATAGCCTTTCCAATGAGCTCCGCACCCCTCTCTCCTCAAAAATTATGGTTGTCTAAGTGGAAAACTTCGGATTTTCTAACCTTTTTTTACTTTGACATCCTTTTTTTTATAAATAGGTAGTTAACATAACTTTTTTTTTTACAAAAACTGCATATTGTAGACTCTCCTCTTTAATTTGGCCTAGTACACCCAATGTAATATCTCTAACCGTTAAAGAGTTATTCGCTCTTAACCTATTCAGGTTAATGTAGTCCTAGTATGCTAAAATTAGAAAATAACATGAAATAAAGGTAGTGTTACAAAATCAGTCTTTTGACTATCAGAACCAGCTTTCAGTTTTCATCACTTAGTCGTTGTTAGTATAAACTAAATGCCGAATGAAAGGACATGCCGTGTAACAAAATCAAGAAATTAAGTATTATTATGACGTTTTAAATGCATGCTTAAAATAGTCAACGTCAAAATGTTCCGCCTTAATATTTTCATAATACAGGGTGATTTGTAAAAACTAGTTCTTTTTCTTAACCACCCTGTAACTCCCCCTGCCATACAATTTTTTTTTTTGTCTAGCTGAGTACTATAACCTCCTGCTCTGTTAACCTTCAAGTGGGAAATACCCTGTATAACGCTTGAATAAGTAGTACCTAAACAATCATAAAATTTGTTTGGGTACCTTTGCTCATACTGCTGATAACATAATTTTATTAGACCATACTTGTAACAGGTAGGTAAAAATGAAATATTTTCTAAGAAGCTGAACTTACAACCAAAGCGTCATATTTTCAGTTAATATTTACCCCTTATCTGAAATCACGAAATCCTAAATAAGGCGAGGAGGATTTAACCCTGCGGCTCCCTACGATTCTCTTTTTTATAAAATTTGTTTTTCATATTCTACCTTATTGTGCCTCTTAAATCTTGCCAATGTTTTTAAGGGTTGCAGACCAAATATCGTGAAATTTTAAGGATTTCAATGGCCTGCACTTCAGACAGCATGCATTGAAGGAAAAGTTTAGTATTCTTATAATTCTTTTAATAAATATTTGTAAACCTAATCTATTTTTTATATATTTCTACAGTAATAATGATAATAGATCCTTTCATGGTATTTTTCTTCTTTCGCGGAAGGTTTCTTTAGTCCGTAATAAGCGGATCGGAACTTAAAAGAAGCATATTGATTAATAGTATACTAGGTAAATTGCTATGACATACAAACTTAGGCTCAAAAGTCATTACGCAAATGTAGGGCATCCAATATCGGACAGGATTCTCAATTCCGATATTACGATATTAAAATTTTTCAATTCCGAGATTCCGATATTAATATCGATATTGAACGTCTACAATTGAAAAAATCCACAGATATGAATAAACAAAAATAAAAAATAAAAATTTAAATTAACGGAACATATATTTCTTCAAAAAAATTTAGCAAAAGTTAACATTAAGTACATTTATTTAGTTTTTTAATTATTTTTCTTTTGATGCTCTTTCTGAAAGTGGGCCCGCAAAAAACATAGGGCATTTAAAGTTTTATCTTCCAAAATTGAGAATACAGTTTTGTGACAAAATTACCACTGGCGGAAAATCCCCTTTCAGATTCGACACTGGATGGTTTAACGGTTTTGAAATATTTGTAGGCCTGATGAAAATACAATCTCCGCGACCCATCCTCTTAGAAAGTTGCCACTTCCCTGCGAACAGCTTTCAATGCATCCTTCGAACTATTACCCGTTTTAGATTTGGGCTGATTTTTCATATCATTGCAAATGCTGATATCAAACTACTCCTTCGACAAACTGACTGAACCGTCTACTGAATCGGTTACTAATTCACTCTGGCTCTCCTGCAGCTTTGTTAAGTCGTTCATACAGTTCAATCACAGTATTGGCAATCGCTGATTTGTTGTGTTACCGAAAATCTGGAGCATTGTTTACATTTTCATATTCCTGATGACTTTCGTGGAGGTAATGCAGTAAACCAGAAAACCTTGTCCGTCGTTCGTTGATACGCGTCACCAAAGATGCTTTCAAACGGAGAGCCAAATGTGATGTTTCCAAGTTGTTAATTATAAATACTATGACCGTGTCGGCTGACAAAAGAGTCGCACCATTTCGGCACAATGCTTCTACGGCCAGTTTAACTGGTTCCACACACGCGACAATCGATGAAATGGTGTCAAACTGCAAATCACTGATCTTAATTTTTGAGTCAAACTCATTATCAATCAGTGATTTTCTGATGCATCATGCGTACTTTTGCAATTAACGACTTCAAATCTTCAACCAGCTCATTTTCAGCAAAGGCGACTTCAAAACCACCAAAATCGTCCATATCATCATCGGTGTAATTCTTATCATCAGTGTCGGCAGTGGTGTCAACGTCACTTCCGCCCCCTGCGTCATCAACCGCGTTGTCTTATTTCGGGTGTTTGTACAAGACCTCAATTATAGATAAGTGAATGCCGTGAACAATGCAAAGTTGTTCATTGCATATGCTCAGCCATCCCACTTTCCGCATAACCGACGGACAGTCGGTTGTGATGCACACAATATTCCGGTGGTAGTTCAGATCAAACTTCTGCAGCATTTGTTGCACCAGCTCAATGCACTGCTTGCTGGAAACGATCCCATTGCTCTGAACAGTCCAAGATTCAAACCCGTGAGTCTCGAGACACATTCTCAATTCCGAAGAAGTGATGAACAGCCTGAAGGGCAGTCCGTCCAAGGCAACGAGTCTGGACAAAACCGCAGGTAAAGTTTTATCTAGTTGGTTTTTGAAAAAGTCGGTGATTGCTGTTTTGTTTCCTTGAATGGCTGTACAACCGCTGACGTAGATGCTTCCGAGCCTGTAGTCAATTTTCTTTTCAACAAAACAATATTGTGGATCATTTTCAGATGCGTATGGAGACTATTGGAACTGCCACCAGTTGATCTCAGTACCTTTCCACATTTTTTGCCATTTGATTTGTTGGTTTTCTTTGTCTCGCAAAAAATAAATCCACACACAATTTTCGTCTGTAGCAGGGCCTCATTTGAAATCTTGAAATTGTGACGTGGGTCTCTAGTTCATTATAAGAAAGATAAAATATAAATAAAAAACTGTAATTAATTACAATTTACAACAATTACAATGAAATTTCTCTGTAATTATGATGAAATTAAATGGTTTGAAGTAAATAACCGTTGAATTTCGATCCTTACCGCTTATGCTAAACGTACCTACATCACGAAAAAAACCTGTAATTTTTCGAGAAATCTAGCTTAAATCGCTTTTAAAAATCTTCTAAACAAAATTTATGATAGTTGCATAAAATTTCAAGAACTGGCAACAGTGCATATTCGATTCTCCGAACCCTTCAAGATAAGTCCAATACACAATAAAATAATTGAAATTCAACTAATAAAAAAAACCAACCCATAAAAACAAAGTTTTAGTTTTATCTTCTTTTTCACAAAAATATAAAGTCGTATGTTTTCAATGGATTTTATATTCACTTTATTTCTTCATTTTGTTCATTCCGACACATTTTTATTTCGCCAAAGTTAATTTTCAATTTTCAATTTCAAATCGATTGGATCTGGGGGAATGGGTTTGCACGTAGGCAGGCGAAGTTAAAAGAAAAAGTTAAAAAAGCGAAAAAATATTTTCAATATCGAAATATCGATACTGAGCCAAACCAATTCCAATATTTCGATACCATGAAAATGTCCGATAACTCCGAGATCTCGAAATCGCTACTATCGATATTGGATAACCTACGCAAAAGTAAGCACAACGTATTTTCTTATTTATTTATTAAAATTCTTTGTTTATTAGTCCATTAAGTAAAAATATTTTGTGTTGTGTGTTTCTTGGAAATACAAATAGTACTACTGCAGTGTAAAATAATATTTTCTAGTACCTTTTATTATGAATTTTTAATGTATTATTTTTATTATTTTAGGTTTTTATGATGAAATATATGCTATTACTGCAATATTTTGCTTTTTCACTCCCAGCATTTACTTATTTCTAAAGATATATATATTTTTTAATGCCCCTCCCATATAAAGAAATCCACTCTGCGATAAAGCGTACAACGCACTTGTCCAGTGGAATTTGGAAAGTAAAGTATCAGCGTTTTATTGTGACACTATGGCATCCAATATGGATTTTTGAATAATGTATTAATTTTTTCTTGTATTTGCAGATTTAAGATAGTATTAGAACTACGTGAAATAATAAAGCTGTTAATAAAATAACCAAAATTAAAACGAGAGTTTGTTTTTAAAATTAAAACGAGAGTTCATTTTTAATTTAACCCCCGATTCTACATAAGAGACTTTTAAAAGATCTCTAAACCTCTTAAATTTAGCAAGTAAGAGATTTTAGCAGAATTAGTATTCTACATAAATTTTTATGGAGAAATATTAACTTTAATATGTTAAGAGGGTTTGGAGAATTTTACAGTCAGCCCAGCTATTAAAGACATTTAGTTTTCAAGAAGAAAGAAGAAGAAGTAATGTTTTTGGTGTGACCAACCTACACGTAGCTATGATTGTGTGCATATTTAATCAAGTTACAATTATCTATATAAATAATAATTGTGTGATAAATTCATAGCACGTAATGATAATTTAATTATTATTACCCAAATCACAAGTAAAGAGTTCCACAGCCATCGTTAAGTTTAACTGGATTTTCGTATAAACCTGTCGCAAAACAATTAATTGTTACCAAAACTTTAAAGTGACGATAATATTGTCGAGTAATGGAGATTATCGTAAGGCTATGTCATTTCTATACTTTAAAGGCAAATGATTTTAACATTCTAAAAATCAATACAGCCGCAGAAATAGCAAAGTGATTCACGTCGTCTCTCATATTGCTCAGAACTATCCTCTGTGCATGGCTCAAATTGTTTAATAATTTAATATTTCACATACACCGTAAAAAATATCTATTGAAAATTCCGCTTCTATAATAGGCAACAAATTGCCAACAATGGTAGCGGAAATTTACACAACTTTATGTGCACTGCATAACCTTATGTGAAGCAATTTCGAACTCTATGTAATTTTACATTGTTTACGCATTTTTCAATTTCCGATGTAAAATGCGATATGTAAATTTACATCATGCTGTGGAACTAAGTTACATAAGTTTAATGTAATTTTACATTATTTATGAATTCTTCATTTCCGTATGTAAACTACACAATATATAAATTTACCAATAGTTCTGTAATTTATTTCAATTGCCAATGTAAGTTTCGTACAGAAATTAATAAATTACATACTTAAACAAGTAAAAAAACCTAGAATTGGTCTAAGACCAAATTTTATGATTATTGCACTAATAAGTATGGATTAATAATCAAGACGTAAAAGAAGTAATACGATGCTAACAGCTACTTAAGAAATCATCATTTTAAAAATCAATAAATATTTGTAGGTATGCGGTATTTCCATGATTGAGTTTTTTTGAGAGACATTCAATTATAAAAATACTTCGTACCTAAAAATAAGGATCGAAACTGGTAACATTTCTTTACATGTTCTATGATTATTAATCTATCACCAACTGCACTCCACAAAATCAAACTACCTATACCCTGACCGGCGACCGCATTTTGATATAATTTCCTGTATAATGATTCATAGCAACGCATCCTGATTAAGGTATGAGCATGAGCAGAATAGTGACGGAAAGATTAGAGATAAATGCAAACGTTCTTTTTAAATATGGGGAATTCAATGCAAATTCAAGTATTGTATGGAACTTTACGCAAGTTTACACGATGACACAAAAATTATCTATGGTTATATGTAAAATCACAGTACTGTATGTAATTTTACACAATTTTACAGTACGATACAAAATATTTATGTAAATAAATGTAAAATCACATAAATTATTTAAAAAAATTACTTATTTTACTTATTTTTACAATTAAAAGTAGGAAGTTTGCAGATTACGTAAAAAGTGTTTAATTTCTTAATGATTATGTGTATATGTATACATACATTTTAGGCGGTAATGACTATTTTCACCACAGTAATTTTCCACAAAGTTAGTTCATGATTTTTTACGGTGTAATTTTACAAACATATTTATATAATATATACGAATTGTATAAATATTTACTTGTTTTACAGCGTTTTTATCCAACATTTCGGCATTTTAAACAACACAATTTCTGCAACTATCACGATAAGAGATTTAAGCGTACCTCGGTGAGGAGATCTCATGTTAAGAGGTATTTGACAGATATTTTCGTTTGCTAGAATACCAAATCTCTTAATATAAAATCCCCACAAAAGTTAAGAGATTAGCTGACGTATGACATCTCTTAATTCTTTACGTAGAATACCAATGTCTGCTAATGGGCTATTAGCTGACATTGGTATTCTACGTAAAGAGTTAAGAGATGTCATACGTCAGCTAATCTCTTAACTTTTGTGGAAATTTTATATTAAGAGATTTGGTTAAGTTACGTTAAGAGGATAAGAGCTCTTATCTCTTATGTAGAATGGGGGGTTAGTTTCCTTTTTTGTACGTAGCAATTTAATGTTGCTATGCAAGTATTTTACATTTCGATCTAATGAAATTTTAGATATTCATATAAACGTTATCCTATTTTAGAAAATATGAAATACAAAGAGCTATATGAAACAATATGTTAACAAATTCATTTATTCTTATTTATTGTAAAAACGCTGGAATGCTTTTCATGAGTAGCAGGTTAAAATCGTCGAATTCGAAAAAATAGACCACGATACTGCATATTCTTTTCTTGTATTTCAAATATTCCTGTGTTTTTATTTATAATTTTTTAATTTATAGAACATATGAAGTATACTCATAAACATATACTAAATATTATAAATATATATATATTTTCTTGAGTCCTTTGCAGTATCTTTAATCCAAAATTATGTTTTACTGAAAAACGGTTGTAATCCTTGTGGAATTTCAACCGGAAATATATGGCTTGAATTAAATATACAAAAAAGATTGAAACATCATTTAATTATATTTAGTTAATTTTGTAAGCGCGCTCCTAATGCATGACTTCTATTAACAATTTCAACTGAATGTTGATTTCCCAAAGCAATAAAGAACTAAAATCAACGTACATACATGTATTCACTGAACAAACTTGCATTTCCATTAAGGAACTCTTTATAGTGCAATCTGTTGCAAATCAGTACTAAATTGAATTATGCAGAGTATTCCAAAGCATTTAGCATCACAGCTTCTTGAAGGAAGCTTATGCAGTCGGCACCTTTCCAAGTTTGTACTTGTTTGCACATCTTTCTTCACAGTATAAGCACAGATAAGTAAATACACAGATGTGCGGACCTAATGCTACATCGTGGGTCACTTCCATGCTCCGCGATAACTACTAGCAATGAAAATTTATTCTGTTTAGTAAATACCGGCGAGAAAAATGGTTGATACCGACAAATTTTGTGTTTTACTTATCTTAAATACAGGGAAATTTAAATTTTCCAAATGAAAAAATCAAATATATGCATAGTTCAAATGACTATACATTGCAGTAGAGAGTATAAAACAGTAATTCGGAACACTAGCCTGCACCCGAAAAACGCAACGAATTTCGTTTTCAGCTTTTTTCGTTCTAACATTATATGAAAAACCACAAAACTTTTCTCTTGTCTGCTATTTAATTTATTTATGTACTTCTTATAAATTAACCGTATCGTACCACTAATATATATATGTATGACTGCTACTATTCAGATATAAGGTCGTCAAAAGGGAATCGACCAAAAACTTTGCTTGTGACAAACAAAATTAAACTCACTGGCCTTTTACTTTTCTTTCTTTGTTTACTAGTTAAAAGTAAGTGGAGTATTCAGGGCCATATTAATAAATTCATTTAAACGAAATTTAATTTAATTTGTGTTTCCCATTAATGAGCTTTGGGGAAATCTTGAATAAAAATTAAAATTATATATGCATTACTATCACTGGCGTAACTAAGAATGTATGGGCCTCCCCTCATAGAAATGCTTCTAGGCCCCCGGCTAATTTTTCTTTTTTCCACTTGATAAGTTTATAACTATTGAGTAGGTAAAACTTGCCTTCGTCACAACTTTCCGAAGCGTCACTCTTTTGATGACAAAAATTCTACCTTCTTCATTTTCGATGCTCAGTATCGCCAGGGAATTCAGCTGCATCTGTGACATAATACTACGAACGGAAGTCTTTATAAGTTTTAGCTTACTGAATGAACGTTCAAGCGTTGTTGTAGGGACTGGTAATGTGAGCTAGAGCTGTGAGCTATTCACAGATCCGTCACACTACTTATTATAGCTGAGCTATGTACAATTAAGAGTTCAGATAGTTTTTTTATAGTTGAAATTTCTCGAATTTTTTCCAACATCACGGATCGAAAACTTAAAAGTTGTTAAGGAAAAGTAGACGCTAAATCTTCTGAATAGTACACGCAAAAGCGATTTGCTTTTTCAATAATACCTTTCTTACAAGTTCGAGTCCACCATTGGACAAGATCAAAAATATTTTTATTTGTTCAGCCTCTGAGAACATACCGTTGAAACAGCGAAAGTCTTTCCGTCAAGGTATTCATACTTTCATAGCAAACTGTCATTTGTTTAATTATGATATCATATACATACAACGGTTGAAAACAAAAATTCGCAATTTTGCTCCAGAGCTCTGCATACCTTAATCTATAGCCAACTCATCAAATAACTTCTTTACATGGCGGTGGCTTGTTTTTTTTTTTATGCTGGATTTACTTTCCAAGATGTGACGATTTCTTCAGCATTATTTAATATTTTCGGGAAATCCTATCGGACTCCATCATGCTTTTCAGAGCTTGCTGCAGCATTGACGTAACTGTCAATATATCAATGGTTAGGTATTGTAAATATTTAAAAACAATGTTAATTGTGTGGACTATTTTATTTTGAATACAAAGGTAATTATAAACACGAAGGAATTCATTTGTTTTTTTATTGCAATGACCTCCGTCTTTTCTATAGATTTATTTGAAACTAGAACGATATTCTCAAGATAAATCATCACTTTGACAAATCCGTTTTCCAAAGTAAACAACCTGTCAAAACGTGAAGACCACCTGGTCGGACAAAGTCATTTTTTTAACATTCGTTTGGTTGTAGAGGTATCCAAAGCACTATTCAATTTCTGCCACGGGGTAAACTTTTACTAAAAACACATAAATTATCTCCACAGTCGTATAAAAATTTTTGATTTTTTATCGGAGTCATTACCAAATTCAAATTGTGTGCAATACAATGTAAATAAACTGCGGACGGGCACCCTATCTTTGATACAAGCTTGTAGATCTTTTTGCTTGCCGAAACATCTAGGGATATGATACTGTTTCAGATCCAGCTGATTACTTTCGAGTATACTCATAATTTTGCTTTCAAAAGCTATTCCACTTTGATCTCCTAATTCGTAGAGTCCAATTAAAGATTCTTAAATAGTTATTGATTTTTTCGCATCTGTGATAACATATCGAATCACTATACCTAACTGATCGACTTTGCTTATGTCCAGAGTTACATCCACCAAAATATAGAAAAAAAAAACCGGGCAAGTGCGAATCGGAATCGACCACGAGAGGCTCCGAATCTTCGTACAAGATTTAACATTATGGCCTTTTTAGATAGAGAAAAAACAAAAGTTTATTATATGAGGATCCCCTTTAATTTTTAACTTTATTTTATTTTCATTATAGCAGCTATAGTATAACTCACTCTTTGAAAATTGCATGTGTCTGCATATTACGGTTCAAGAGATGTAGCGATTGTTAAGGCCGAGCAAATAACGCCGAAAAATTTCTTGTAGGGAGGCCTCCTTTACTTTTTAATTATATTTTATTTTCTGTGAAAATTTCAACTGTCTACCTACCCGCTAATAGTAAGAATCGTTGAAAAAATCAGGTTTCTTCTCTGAGGGTCCCCTTTAATTTTATTTTGTTTTCATTGTTTGCTGTTATAGCGGCAATAGAAATACACACTTGCCTTCTGCAGCATAGCGAGTAGAGTGTAATTGTGCGTACAGTGGATTTACCTTACCACCTGGCCTCCGCTCCACTCCCAGCAGTTTTGATTCCGAGCGATTTATTTTTTCTCATAGTGTTGTGTTTCTCTCAAATAAATATTTTTTTTTAATGCGGTAGTGTGTGTTGTGTGACTTGGAAGAAGTCAAGTGTAATTTATTAAAGGAGAAAAATAAAGAGCGTCCAAGGTAGTCCCAAGAAGGCATCCAATCAGCTTAACTGGTTAAGGAAAGGGTACTAAAAGATACCCTCTTAGCGGTTGGTATCCCTACAATGTTGTGTTATTATTTTAAATTTACCAATTTTTTTTTCATTATTTTGCTAGCAAGAAAACATGCATGAATTAAAATCCTTCCTTTCCAATTATTCCGATCAAAATTATTTTATTTTTATGTTTTGTCTTGTGATGTAGTAGCCTTAGATATGAGATGCTGTTGCGGTCAAACGCCCAGATTATTTCAACCAAGATCCGTGTAATGCTGAGTTAAAAGCTAATAACTCCTTAACCGTCAGAGATACAACATAAATGTAATAGGTTCAATTAAAGAGGAGTCCTTACGCTTGCAAAATGATGTAACTAAAATGTATGTCAGTGGAGGTATTTTTGGAAAAATAATTGAAAATTTGAAGAAGAAAAACTTTAAAAGCCGGAATATTGAATTTGAGGTAATTCTGGAGTCGCGTTTGGTTTAACATTCATAGTAAAGACTTCAAGGTTCCGATACAATGCCGTCTTAAAATAGACCGTATACCCTGTACCTTTCAAGATGTAGAGTATTTAATGCTGAACGATTAAATTATTCGAATCACCCTGTAACTCGGAAGGGTTATATTTTGCCCCCCGCCGTCTGTAATACAATTTTTTACATATCTGGACGAGTGGAACTATTTGGTATTATTTGGGCATCCTATATACAAAAGATAGGTCGCCTGTTCATGTTCGATATCTTACGATCACAACAATTTTCACAACAATTTACAAACATGAATTTTCAGTAATTTTTTCACGGGGCAAATGTAAAAATTTCTAAATTCACTATAACATCATATTATGCAAAACTTTATTACACCATAATCTAAATTCATAGAAAAACAAGTAAAAAAGCTAGAATTAGTCTACGACCAATTCTTATGATACCCCAGATAAATGCCCGAATAAAATTTCTTATGATCACCGATTTATACAAGTTTGATTTTTGAAGTGGTTTTTCGCATGTATTTCTAGAACAGTTCGTCGGACAGAAAAAAGGATTATTAGCAATTTTATAGGATTTCGTATTCCGAAGAGGTTTTTAGTACAATAAATATATGTAGGACTGATCGTTCTAACAGTATATGTAATAAACCAAAATTTTTATATGGCAACACCAAGAAATGGTTGCCCAATTTAGACGACTTTTTGCACTTTTATTTGCTATTATTATGAAAACACCATGTACCAAATTTCAGCTCTCTGTGTCAACGCGTTCTCAGGCAGTGTCCAAATATATAGTGGAAAACGAAATTTTTGTATGGCAACCCCACCAAGGAGTTGCCCGATTTATCTAATTTTCGAACATAATTTTCCTTGTTTTTTTAAAGGCTATGTACAAAATTTCAGCTCTCTAAGTATACGCGTTCTCGAGTTATCGTGCACAGAGACGGACGGACAGACAGACGGACGGACGGACATGCAAAAATAACTTTAAATATTATGCGTGGGTGTCCAATCCATTTTGCTCTACGAGCATTATTTCGAAGTGTTATAAACGGAATGACAAACTTAGTATACCCTATAGATTTCATGTAAGGTATAACAAGTCTAATGACAGGAGCGAAATCAACCGACGTGCACACCTTCTTCCTCCCCATTCAACTCAAGTTTATGCCGAAGTTATTAAAAATCTTAAAAATATTTTTTTTTCCAATAAAGTTTTTTACATGTTTTTATTATATTTTTTCATATTTTTTTTTTTTTTTTTTTTTTTTTTTTATTATAAATAATTCCACAGTTTTACTGTTGGACCACCGAGTTTTGATATTTGCATTGAAATGAATTAATTAAAATGAATTAAATATTTAATCAAATGTGTTTAAAAGGAAATAAAAGTGCTTGAAATTAACTAAAATGTACTTAAGTAAAATTTTTAAGTATGTACTAAGTTACGAGTGGATATTGAAATATATTTGTACGACCATAAGTCCCGGTCCTAACAGAGGAGGCTTAATGAGCTTCCGAACAAAGTAGAAGTGAAATTTGTGAAGAATTTGGGCTGCACTATTTAAGTTGAGCATGTAATCGTTTCTGATTTTTCTCCGATTCATCAGCGATACTATCCTATCTCATCAGCACTCCAAAAAACATTAATGAAGAGTTAGATATAACGTCATATGGCCTTCAGATAGTGCTTGGTCCGTACTTATTGTTACCTATTGTAATGGTTAATAAAAAATGATAACACATGTCGATCTTGCGTTGAATTTCATAAGCTAAATAAAGTCACAATTGAGGTCGCATATCCTTTTCCCTTTGTTTCGGCTACATTGGGTAAGCTGCCAAAATCGAGATATATAAAATCCACTTTTTGACAAGTTGGGATGGAGCGGAGTTCAAAACGATATATGTACACACTTTACCCTTCCTAATCGTGGGGTATTCCAATTTCGGAGAATGTCTTGGAGATTAAAGAACTCACTTGCAACATATAAAGTGCTCTCAGGGAGTTTGGAAGACAATGTTTTTGTATATTTAGATGTCGTAATTATCGTTATGCGGACGTTTGTACAGCATACGGTAGTACAAAAGGAAGTACGAATAAGGCTATATAAAGCTGGGTTAGTAATAAATTATGTAAAGTGCGATTTTGTTGTTCAGTTATTTTTGCAGAATTTGCAACTCTACCGAAGAAAGATTTTCTGATGAAAAATTCTGAGTATATTCAATAACTTGACTTACTAGCGTAGCGGGGAACTTTCATTTTGGGTCGTTTTACAAATTTTCTCAAATCGTCCAAAAATAGTTAAAATTTTTCATTCCACCATCTCGTAGCTTGAAAATTAACATGTTTGAAGGTCTTTTGGAGTATATGTAACATCGCGGAAAAAGTTAACTTTTCGACCCAGAGCGATCAAAGAGGCCTCATCAGTATAGTTATCTCTTGTCGCGTAACATAGAAGTTCAATGTGGAGGTTATAGGACAAAAATTTTCCCCTTATATGTAGTATCTTAATTTTCATCGTCTCCTTTGCACTCAACGAGATTTACGAATTCAAAGTTTTGTGAAATGCTGTTTAGAAGTACTTTTAAAAGCTGCTTATAACTGCAGAAGTAACTAAATGAATTTAATGATTTTGGTATCTTATTAATGCAGATGAACGAAAGTATCGTACAACGTAAAAAAAAATTTTCGGGAAAAACAGTTCAGTGCTTAAGCTTTGAATATCCTTGAAGATGTGACGTATACCCAAAATAACTCAATATGAGAGCACTACTATGTTACTTAGAATAGAAGACTTATGGATACTTTAAAACTATACCGCAATTTTTGGCACAAGAATAGATAAGGCTTATGGTTCCAAAATAAAAATAAAAACTAATTTCTACAAATCTTCAATTTTAATAGTTGCTGTATTTTTCCAAAAAATAAGTAGCAATTATAGCTTTATTTGCCTTTGCATCACGAAAATCGGTTGCTCCGTTCTCGAAATATAGTTGTTTTGAAAATGACGTTTTATCATATGATCACGATATTTCTAAATTACAACCTTGTAGTGGGGGCGGGGCATGGTAGGGAGAATCAAAAAAATAATAGTTAGCTAATTTTGTATTCTTTTCAAACTTTTAGCAAAATCCGAAATGGTCTGGTCCAAACTCAGTCTATACCGATCGTTATCGTGTGGAATAGCTCAGTGGTGGCGCACCGGAGGGATACCATTCGGCCCCTCTCAACCGTTGCTCAGAGGGTCAGTTTATTTTTTTAACTCGCACCACTTCACAGATAATTACTTACTTATTCAATTTTTCGTAGGACTTTTTTATTTCTAATCTTAATCGACTTCTCATTCCGAATAATTTTTCCGTTAATTGTCTGCAGTTAAAAGCCTTAAAGTACATAACTAAGTAATTCGCATTGCATTCCTTCGTATTTCATAGTATTGTGTACACTGCGGAAAATAGCGAAAAAACAGAGCTGTTTAATTTAATGTGTTCTGTCAAGAGCTGCTTACATTTAATTTAGATAAAATTTTCAATTGATTACATAATGTCACAATTTACGTAATTTATCAAATTAGCCCCCTTGAGAGTATTTTTTTTTTCTTTACGAAATGTTACTTTTAGCAAATTTATGCCACCCAAAGAGATTTTATAAAAAAGAAAAGAATTGTCGGAACTTGGTTTACCGATCCAAACTTCAGGAAATAATCACTGAAGCGTATGAGTATCCTGCAAATCTATGTCTATGCGTATGGCTATTTTTTAAAGAATGTCAATTCCACTGGCAATGTTAAGAAATCGCTCACCGAAGGTAAAATGGTCTTCATGTGTATGCCCTTGAAAGTATGGTTGAACAGTTTTTATGACATACATCCAACATATATTACACATTCGGGGCAAAAAAGATCCGGTCTGAAGACTTTCATTCGTAAGAATATGTAGCTCCTAGTAACTGGAAAAATCACCAACTTTGATATCTTCTGGTAATCTTTTTAAAGATAAAGCATTTTGGGGTTTATATGTATACTTGTGGCTGTATTATATGAAGAAAAAGGTATTCTAACTCCTTAGTACGAGGATATATAAAGTAACTTTTCCCTTGGACAAAGAAATCAGGAAACGTGATAGAAATTCATGTTCACGCATAGATTCCAAACTTGCCCCAAAGTAATTCAAATGAAATATTATGTTTTTCTTACTTTATGCAACTTTCGTATTATTACGATAACAAAAATATTAATATTTCCTGGGTATTTAGTAAAAATTCGATTTGAAATATCAAAAGACTTATATTTCCATTAATTAATCTAAATCTGCACATTTTGTGATATAGGTTAAATTAAAAGAAAAAAAAAAAGTCCACTTGATACATGTATATATGTCGTAGACATTTGACGTAACTCAGCAAATACTAGTAGTGGGAGATGCGTGATGAAATTCTACGAAAAAAAATATTTATTTTTCCCATACAGAAATCAAACTCTAAAGTTTTAGAAATGGTCACAGATGGAGAATAGAATTTGCAATTTGTACACTTTTATCGTTACTGGTTAATGACACCTGAAAGCAACAGCGGCTTAATAAGCTAAATAAAATTTAGAAATGCAAGGGGAAAGGCAACTGTCTCGTTAGTTCAGTGGTGGTTATAGCAGTTGCCCGGAAAGCGAAAGGTCCTGATTTCAAATCCGGACGAGGCAGTTGAAGTTTTTACCTCTTGTATTTATGATTTAATTTAAAATTGTTAAAAATAAAAGTTCTTGAAAATCTACAATTCTAAAAAAAAAATACGAAAAAAAACAGGATGTAAGGAGTCGTTTCTATTTTCGATGTAGATGTTATATTGACTATTGGGTTTGGATGCTTTTCAAATTTATTCAAGGTTCTTTCGGCGATATTTGTAAAGTAGATCATTAGGCATGCTATGTTTGCTATATTATAAAAATACTTATAAGAATGCTATTTGTAACTATTTGGTTTACGACATTTGCCTACCAAATGTCTTAAGGCTGAAACAGATTACACTTTAGCGCGCGGCACGACAACGCGGCAAATTGAGCAGTGAAATTGTTCCGCCGCGCTGTGACACAGATTACCAATTTGAACAAGCAGCATAGGCATATATATATATCCATATATTGAAAAATTATTAATTTTATTTAGTGTGTACTCAGTGTACTGCAAGTATATAGAAATGTGTATGATGAGGAAAAAGCGGCATATATGGGTACGAGAAATGTTCGAAGAAAAAGAACGGGAGATGCACAGATTTTATGAGCAGGTTTTTAAAATAATGAAAGGAAGAGACAGCGAGCAATTTAGAAAAGCAACACGTATGGGCGTTCGCCAATTTGAGTTACTTTTTAATTTATTAAAAGAAAAGTTAACTAAGGATGCCCTAAGAAAGCCAATCGAAGCAGAGTGTCGTCTTTTGTTAACGTTGGTGTAAGTTATTGACTATAAAATTTTTTAAATTTTTTGTTTCATATAATTTTGTATTAAAATGCAGTTATTTATCGCAAGGATCATCATGGCAAACGTTGTCGTAGGCGTTTCTAATGGGAGTGTCAACAGTCCGAGAAATCATTTTGGAAACGTGCAGCATAATTTGGGAGACTTTATACCCAATATATATGAGCCAACTAAACAACGATGAATGGAAAAGAATAGCTGTAGATTTTTATACCATGAAAGGCATGCCTAATTGTATCGGAGCCATTGATGGGAAACATATACGGATCAAATGTCCTCCCAATGCCAGCTATTTGTATTATAACTACAAGAACTATCACAGTATAGCACTTTTAGCAGCCTGTGATATCAATTACTGCTTCACTGCAGTGGATATTGGTGCATATGGCAGCCAAAGTGATG
The DNA here is from genome assembly GCA_963924295.1 of Dioctria rufipes. Lineage (NCBI taxonomy): Eukaryota > Metazoa > Arthropoda > Insecta > Diptera > Asilidae > Dioctria > Dioctria rufipes. Next base: position 247,992,682 of record OZ002740.1, read on the forward strand.
GAGGAATATTGGAGGCTAGTGCATTTGGAAGTGCAATCACAAGTGGAACTATATGTTTACCGAAAAGTCAGAAACTATCAAATCTGGATGTAGAGTTCCCATACTACTTTGTGGGAGATGCAGTTTTCCCACTGCGTACACATATAATGCGCCAATATCCTGGACGAATGATATCCGAAGAGAAGGATAATTTTAATAAGAAGCTATCACGTGCATTCCCTCGAAATGCCGAACTGATAGTAAAAGCTGTTGTCGTTTTACATAATTTTGTAAAAATGCATGACGGTGATTATTGCCAACCAATTATGTTGACAGTTTCGAAGGAGGTATAGTAACAGAAGATCTTTGGAGGAAAGAATGTGCGAAATTACTACAAACGAGACTTTTCACATGATTCAACGCGTCACGTTCTGCATTTCAACTTAGGGATGTTTTGAGAGATTATCTTGCTAATAATTAAGAACACAAAAATATACTTATTACATTTTATTATTTTTTTAAATAAAGGCACACATTTCTTAAATAATAACTGTATTCTTTTTATTTTCTTCTTTTTGATTTTTTATTTCTTCATGAACACTTTTCATCATTTTCACTTGTAAAGCGCTAAAGCGTTCAAAACTTAAATTATTATTGCTGACAAGGACGGCCATGCAGCTGAAGAAACTCGAAACAGGATTGATGGTTTCATATGACTGTTTTACAGTCTTTATCAAGTTTCTCATCTCTTTATGAGTGCTTTCGAATAGATGATCACCTCGCACCCTTGCTTTCCTTCTAGTACCAGGAGGTGGGCGAGCTGAACTGTTCCTCGATGGAGTTGATGTTCGCGATGCTGATGATGGCAGCTGACGAGCAATAAATGGCGCATTGGCGTCCCTTTCGATTGGGGACGGAGTTTGTGAAGGCACTGGTTCCTGCCGAATTGCATTCGATGAATTTTCGAACGTCTCGTCGAATAACAAGCAACCATCGCTGCTTATTTCCAGGTCCTCCGAAAAATTTCCATAGAAGGCGGCTGCAATTGCCGCTTGTGCTGTAATACAGTATTATTTAAATAAAGAGCAAGACTAAAAATAAATATTTTACCAGGTATTGATAGCAGGAATATCGACGAGGAAAGCATTTGGTCGAAGTACTTCCATTTCTTTCCTGGCGACTTTGCTGCGCTTCCTGATACTGTGCACATAGTCCTTCTATGCCGGAAGAAACTATCACGCAATGACTTCCAGCACCTTTTAACTTCATCCACTAAAAAAAAAGAAGCTCATTTATATCTGTTTAACTCGAATTGAGATACATTGCCACTATGTGGATATAAAAGGATAACACATTTTTTATTTACCTGTTAATTTCATATCCTTTGCAATGCTTTTCCGGACATCTTCCTTCAGATCCAACCTTATATATTGCTGGTGCGCTTTATTATATAAAATTTGATTTTTTTTTATTAATTCTATAACTTTTTCTTCCATTATTTGTCAAAACTTACCGGCCGGATAGAATTATTGCTTATATTGGTGCTACATTTTTTGATCTGAAGTTGTCTAGATCAAATATAATTTTGTTATTGGTACAACTGAAAGTGAGCAGCATATTTAGGATTAGAAATAACTACGCGGCAAAAATTTCCGCCGCGCTGTCGGGCCGCGTTCAATGCGTGATGCACAATATAATCTGTTTCAGCCTTTATGATTCTTCTTTCAAAGGTTTCTAATTCGAAAGCGATATTTGGAGTTATTTGCGAATTAGGGTCTTCATAATAGTAGTTTGTCATTTTTGGATAAATGTTTAGCAGAGGTCTGAGAATGGCTGGAGTCACTTTTGTTTTTTTAAGGGCTTTCCCCGCGTGGGGACTGGAGCACAGTCTGTTATGTAGGTTGATGTTTAGATACGAATTCTTTTCTAAGGTGTTTTCTCGTTCGAATGTGACTGTCTGTAAACAGTAGCTCAAGGTTTGGTCGACTTGCACCACTGGAATAAATTGCAATCTATTGTGTACAAAAAATATAAAGACGGTGGTGGATAGTGTAGCGATTAAAATTTTAATCAATAAATTAAATTATTTCTATAGCAGGAATTTCAGTTTTCAATAACTGTGACATTGAATAAACCTTTTTATTCAAATTTAATGACACGGAATGTTCCCTATCACTCAAAAATTTCGTACTTAATTTTTACTTATTTTGACTTATTTTTGTTAGTGCTACGGTTATTTTAATTTATTTTTAAGTATGATTTCATGTTTGTCTAAAACTATGGTAATTCACAAATTCAAAATAAATTCAATTAGAATATCTTGTGCTATTTTCTAATGCAATGACATATCATGGAATTGACTAATATATAACAATAATATAATTAAATAACATAATATAAAATTACAAAATTCAATGTGTTTATACTAAAATTTGCTGTAAAATAAATTTTGATTAGTAGATTTAATAATAAATTTCTGTAGTTTACTTAGCGTGCCATGTAACTATCACGTTTTGTGGTATGCTTATAGACGAAAAATGCCTTGATTGAACTCATTGGTGAAATGTAATGTAATTGAAGAATTAAGACTTACAAGTTAGCCGTAAAACCGTGAAATCAATTGGTACATCAAAAACTCTGATTGAAATTTTAACAAATTGATCGTAAAAAAATTGCAAGTTTGAAACCAAATAAATGATGAATTTTTAAACACTTTGAAATCGCATAGAAAATGAATGGCATATAGGCCGCGATGTAGCTTTGCAAATGAAAAAGTCATAGTAAGTCGGCTGATTTTGATATCGATAATTTATCTTGTCTATTATCAGTGAACCGACCGTCAGCTGCTCAAGTAACGGCGGGTTTTGGGTGTGGGTGGCGGCGAATGTGGTAAAAAAAATATTTTAAGTAATAGTACGCCGGCTGATACATTTTTTATAAACAGTTGGCATCATAGTGAGTTAAAAAAAATCGTTAGCTGCATCGCAGAGGGGGGATTATGCGTCCGCTGCTCGCATGAACTTGTAAATAAAACACGTAAAATAAAGCAATATTTATAGCCTGAGAACGCATCGATGTAGAGATCTGAAATTTGCTATATGGTGTTCTCATAGCAAATGTAAATAAAGCTTCAAAAAATGGTTTTTTACTTATACTCTGCAAAAAATGAGCCCTAAATATTTTACTGTACTGAAAAGTTCGTCAGAATATGAAATCCTATGAAATTTATTATATTAATTTTTACTGTCCAACAAACCGTTCTAGAAATATATGCAAAAAACTACTTGAACATTCAAACTTGCACAGATTGGTGACCAAATTTTGGCATAACTTATCAATTCGCAATTTTTGGGTTCGTTTTTATTAAGTACTGATTTGCCCTGGTATGACGTTTCAGATGTTGTAATGACATGGACTTCACCGCATTTATCTAAAACTCGAAGTGTCAACAGCGCGCGATTTGTTTCCGTTAATTTTATTAATTTTAATGCTGATTTATGGAGTATTTTCTGTAGTTTTTATCATTGAATAGCATAATATAAAAGTACCTACTCTTAAAAAATTTATTGAGTTTGTTATCTTGTTATTATTTTCAAGGTTGGTGAACACCTGGGAATGAGAGTTTCTTTTTGGTGCTTTCCCACCTGAAATGTCCACCAATCTTCAGTACGTACATAGTACTTTTCATATTGTATAGTTAGCTATGATTTTATTTGTTCTTTTATGTTATGGCAGGTAAAATCGGTCGTGATTTTCTGCCTGCTGTGTTGTTTGTTTGGTTATGGGTTTCATGTAATAAAAACGCTGACATGTTAAAATCCTCGTAATTTTTATTTTGTTGTTGTTAGTTTATTCAACATTTCAATTCAAGTATTTATATATGCACTTGATTTATTTTAATCAATTTCATTTTTCTATCATATCACCTGGGGATGTATACACCTCAGGAAATACACACCTGTAACAGACTGCAGGTAGTGGTATTACGTGTTCGTTTTTACATTACAATATGGTGAATTTTCTATCTTTTCTTTAGGTTCGTCGAACAACATTATACGGGTATTCCACATTCTTCAATTCGACGTTTTTATCTTCAGTAGTTTAATCCATTTAATTTGCTAACGATTTTAGATCCTTTTCTTCCACACTGCATCTGTAAGAGAGGCATGGTTTACCGAACAAAGCGTGAGTTTATTTAATGACAAACCGCACTTTTGTGATGGAACTAGGATCATTTCCAATGGAAGGATTGGGGAAATCGATTTAAAATAATAAGATTTTGTTGTTATTATCACAAAAATGCATCGTTGCATTTTGTATTACCATTGTAATAGACATCAGAATTACGAAACTATACTTTTATTTGATTATTAATAAATATAAATGTTTTAAGATTAACCTAAGTTGCCTTTATGCTTTTCCTACTATCTTACAATATGGGTACTTTGAAAAAGAGAGGAGCGAAAAACGTTTCAACTTAATCCAAATCTATTTATTTTTTTTCCGGCGGGTAATCGAACCCAAACTTATTAGAACCGGTCAACAATGTGTGTGTTCGATTCCCCGATAAATAAAAATTGAATTTACAATATATTTTTACACTTTCATCGTTACTGAGTAATGCCAGCTGGAAGACCCCATCCCAAGCACGGAGGCCATGGTGGCCCATTGTGCTGTGCTACGAGCAGCACATTCACCAAAACCTTCCTGTCCTCTTAATGATGCGCATTAGGTATTGGTGAGGAAGGTTTTTCAGCTAATCCACAGATAGAAGGGCAGACCCTAGAGTATCCAGTCTGCTCCGGGCTAAGGCCGGAGACGCAGACAAAAAGTTTTCGGTTGCCTCAGGTTCTCCCTCCAGGCAGGACAGATACTCAGGGCTGTCAAGAACTCCTATCCTTGTTCGATGAGCGTGAAGTGAGCGGTGACTGGTGACTATGCCAACCAAAGCTCGATATTGTTTCCTGCCGAGCCCCATGAGTAAATCGGAGATATTCCCATTGGACCTATCAAGAAACAGTTTTATACACCTGTAAGTACTCAGGTTCGCCCATCTCTGCTGGATTGATCAGGGTGGAGACAGTATTATTTTGTTTTGGGGCTATATCTTAATAATCAGTTCACCGAAAATTTTCCAATTTTCTTATTGGAATTCTTGAAAGTAGTCCTTTTTGGACGAATCTCTAAGATAAATTTTTTTTTTTTTTGGGAACGCAACCCACCCCCCATAAAAATAAAAAAAAAATAAGTTCTAATATACCACCAAATTTCAAACTCTTATATCATGTTTTCAACAAAAACGTCTGTGACAGGCAGACGAATATACGAGCGATATTCTAATGGTTTCGTTTCTTCCTTTTGTTGAACGGAACTCTAAAAATGGAACAAATCCTGTGAAAATTTCCAAGCTCATGGATTCTCCAACCGTTCTCAAGCCTGCGAAAATTCAATGATTGTATAAATTTACACTTTATCCCCGAAGTACAAATATGTCAACATTTTAAATTCACGTCAACCCGTGCCCGTGCCTAACAGTGAATTGCTTTGCCCCAGTACCTTTCATGAAAAACTTCTTCCACATACCTTCAATATTCTTCCTGTCTTTTGGGTATAAAGGAGAAGACATAATATTCACCGCACCATCACCGTACCTATCCATAATTTCCGGCACTCAACCTATAGCTATCATAAATACGAGATTCACTCTCATCGTCATTTAAATTCTAGGAACTTTTTTTCGTTTTCAAGGTCTTTCTTGTAGGTACGTACACTCAAAGCCACGGGAAGACAACCGGTCTTAAGTTGATTATTAAGGTGAACATAGAGTGGGCTTTTCCCAGTTTACGTTCGCTACAATTGTAACTTCACCGAGAAAGAGCTTCTATATGCTAATAATAATTTAAATCTTTGTTAAATGTTTTTACAATACAGGGTGTCCCGTACGTACCGCATTTCCTTTATACAACGGATTCCTCACTCAATTTCGAGAAATAAATTGTATGGGAGGACAACCGGAAAATGCACGGTGTGGGCGGTAGGGGGGTTTTGTTATTTTGGGTGCTTTTTATCCTAGTACCATGTAACTTTCTTGTTATACACCCTATGAAGGTGATTTGCATCTCCGGTGATAGTAAACCCTCTGCCGTTTCCAACAAATGCCCAACCACCCCTCTACTCCCATCGGCAGTTATAGGATGTCAAATTCAAAAAATTGGATAATTTTGCAATTTCTTTTTCAATTTAAACGAACTTCCCGCCAAAATGCATGATAACTATACGGTTTTATGACAAGATTTAAAGACACCGGAATGTTACCTTTAATTTGACTAAATGCTACCGTTTTTGAGATATTCCCATTTTTATGATGCATAATTTCATGAATTTTGTTAATTTGCGTGGAATTGCATAAAATTAGGCGCAATTTCTATTATTATTAGCAAAATTAATGAAATTATGCACCATAAAAACGGGAATATCTCAAAAACGGTAGCATTTAGGTAGGTACATCGTCAAATTGAAGGTGACATTCCGGGGCCTTTAAATCTTGTCATAAAACTGTATAGTTATCATGCATTTTGGCGGGAAAATCGTTGAAATTGAAAAGGAAATTGCAAAATTATCAAATTTTTTTACTTTGACATCCTATAACTGCCGACGGAAAGCGTGTAGAGAGGTGCTTGGGCATTTGTTGGAAACGGTAGAGGGTTTACTATCACCTGAGATGCAAATCACAAACAAAAAAGCTACATGGTATTAGGATAAAAAGCACCCAAAATCACAAAACCCCCCTACCGCCCACACCGTGCATTTTCTGGCTCTCCTCCCATACAATTTATTTCTCGAAATTGAGTGAGGAATCCGTGGTATAAAGGAAATGCGGTACGTACGGGACACTCGTATATTATTTGCGTTTTTCTTTAATACCCAAGGTGAATTGTGTACACCACTCTCTTGTTTTTTGTGTAATTTAAAGATCTTAGTTCGAAAACAAGCAAACAGTAGGCAATATCATCTTGAGGTTTCCGTGAAGCAGAGAGTAATTTTTTTAATTTGCTCCATTTAGTGTGAATTGAGAACAATTTTTATATACTTTCTATATATCTAACAACACCGTTAATAATCTCGTCTGTTTTGAAATGAAAAACAGGTACCACTCCCAAGTTTTGGAGAATTTCTCTTCAACGCCCCAACAACACAAATCAGTAAAAGTATGACCTGTAATATAGCTCAGCTTCGAGTTCTTGCTCGGAAATTAATAGTTAGTCGTTTTAACTAAAATTACATTAACTAAAAATACAATAAAAAAATATCTAAATTAGCAATTTTTTTATAAAATAAAAAATAGACAGCAAATCCTTGACGTTTAGCCATGAATATGAATCACATGTTGCCATTAAAGAAATCCTGCTTATACTCAAATAGAAAAGTTTCTAACCTTTTTGTTTATGTAGCCATAAATGTAATAAATCATGACTTACTTATTTGTGTTCGCTTGTAGTTATAAATCAGTTCTATTTGGGACATGTGAGTGTTCTTGAAAGATACCTTAAAGCAGAGCTTTGTATCTATGCATGTGTACATAAATAATAAAGATGAGCTCTCCTTCAAGGCCACGATGAATTAATAGTGTTTCGCTTTCTACAAGTTTAGTTAAGTATCACCAAATACATAATATATAGATAACGTTTGTCACTGTCGATAATTTAGGAAATACAAGGGTACTAATAATAACTTAGGCTTTGTAATTAGCGAAAGTGTGCAACTTTGTTTTGTCACTCCGGTAGATTTTGCGATTGAGCTTCATTATAGAATAATGTGAGTGACACCACATGCAAACGTTAAAATTTTGTGTGAAAATTTCCTCAAAATATTCACTGCTAAAAATTTGAGGGATTCGAATTCTATTTTTTATATTAAATTGACATGATAAGTTGTAAGGAAAATATTACTGCATGCAAAAATAAAATTTGTATGTGGGCTTTAGGAGCGTTGAGGTATTAGCGAATCTATATATTGGAGTCAACACTTCATTAAGCTGAAATTTACTATGAAAATCGAAAATTAAAATATAAAAATTGACTTAATGTATTCATTGCCATTGCCATATATTTAATTATATTCATTTTATTATGCCAAACGCTTGCATAATCCTATCTCCGTAATGTTGTAGTAAATTAGTTAGAGATCGCCAGGTAATATTTCAATTAGGTTCCGTCGTGCGAAAAGTGTAAGCAGCTATTAAAGAAGCTCTCCTATGGAGAAAGTGGAGAAGCTGTTAAAGCAGATTTCCTAAGAGAAGCTCAGGGAGCAGATCTCTTTATAGGCGCAGCAATATTAGCAGATGACTAGGAAGTGCAGCTAAGACTAGCAGGATCAAAATAAAAGTCTAGACTCCTTTAATGTAATAAATAAATATGCTAGTCTAAACTTAATTATGCTTTGAACATTGCCTTTTCGATGGATAAATACGTGCCCATGATTTGAGGCACGTTAAACCAAATTGCTTATTTGCATGCTTAACTTAAAAGAAAGATGGACGCAACCAATTTGACCCTTATTAAGCATGTTGCAAAACATGTAAACAAATGTAGCCACTTCTAGCGATTCTGACATACCTTTGGGTGAACATATGTTTTGCTTAGCATGCATTAATATTATCGGTCACACATTTATTGTGATCGATTAAATTGTGTAATAGTTTTCAGGTAAATTGCGTAAATTAAATAATGCAGAATGTGTATTATTTAATTGATTTGTAAATTGTTGGTGTTTGTTGTGCATACTCACATCACAATGTAGTTCTTATTCAGAAGGATCAGAGCATTTGAAAAATTTTTTTTTGTATTTTCTCCAATTTGTAATGCACATTAATAATTCTATCTGGGTCTACAAAAATGTCGCCAATGAAAATATCGCTAAGCAAAATATCGACTTGAAAAAATTCCGACCATTAAATGTCGCATACTTATAGCAAATCCGAATGGGTGAAACGTGTATAATTCGTGTACATGAGCGTAATTTTTCAAAAGAAGGGCAGCATACATAGGAGTAAGTGAGATGCCGAGAAGCTGTATTGTCAAAACTGCTGCTTGATTGTCAAGTGTGCCTTTGTTTTAGGAACAGGTTTACTCAATTTGAAATTCTTTTGCGAAATTTAACAAAAGTACGGAATCAGTTTTTTTTTCAAAACTATTAATCTTTGACGTTTATTTTATGCAAAGTTTTTTAGTGCCACTAGTAATTAATTAAAAAAAAAAAAACAGAAATGAAGTGTCCAGTCAGTGCTTGCAAATCGGATTATAAACTAGGGAAATCGTGCTGCAGGCAAGTACACAATGTAAATTATCTTTTCTTGTGAATAGAAACAAAGATTTACATAAATTAAATATGTGAATTATTACAAAATAAAGTAGAAAAAGAACGGTTTTACCGCAGATTCCCCGCACAAAAACGATGTATACTTTTTGAAAATTGACAAGTTGCTTAGAATAGAGACGACGACGTATAAATACATGTAGCAACAAAATCAGAATTCATTATGCGAAATCTGGCTTATCACAATTCTTGTTTGATATATATTCTAAGGAAATAAATGACCTCTACTCAGAATGCCGCATTACTTATAACAATGGACTGAGCGATTTGCTATTTTATGTGGCACAAAAAATATTGTGTTTCTGTATATCACCGTTAGAGCACACTTTAAAATGTTTTCTACATAAAAATATGTAAAAGTCAACCAATCAGATGAAATTTTACACCCGTAAATCGAATTAAATTAAAAAAAAAAAATTTCTTGTGTCCAGGTGATATTTTAATCGCTTATAAGCACTCTTATAAGAAATTAAACTAATTTCGACTTTAATTTTCAAAAGTTATTCTTAACTGAATCCTGCGTATGGGCAAGAGAGACGGCGCATGGTAAACACTATCTTTACCTTATGCTTTCTGCGGTGATTGCATCTGCAGCCAACATAAAAACATCAAATGGCATAATTAAACGTTCAGTAAGCAGTGTTGGTAGCTCCAACTCTGTCATAGCGCGAAAGATAGAACTGTAAAGCTTGTGCCATTCTTTCCTATAGGAAAATGGCAATACGCTCAGTCCATTGTTATAAGTCAGTGGTTGCAACGCGAGTTACGTTAGTAAATCTAAATAACTTAGAAAATAAAAATGCTGATCCAAGCAAATATAATTTAGAATGCATAAAGCACAGCACAGAATTCATGAATATAATAAATATACGAACATGATTTGTCTATAAGAGTTCCATTCTCTCAAATAAAAAAAAGTAATACGATATGCAACTTACCTGAAAAGACAAAAAGTAGCAGAAATTGACTGTGAGAACAGTCGAATCAGCATTCTTATTTTAAAATATGTAATTTTTAAAAAAACTAGAAGAAAATATCAGAGTTTAGAAAAAGTCAGTCGTAATACCGGAATCGAGAAGTAGAGATCCCTCAAGTGTGGATGTCGGACAAGTATTTTTATTGCTTTCTATTGTATTTGTATTAGAACCAAAGTTCTAAGTCTGTTGTGAATTTAGTTTTTTAATGAATTTGTATTAAAACTAAAGTTCTAAGTGTAATCTAAAATGCAGTATTTAATAAAATTGTGTTCGAACCGAAGATCTAGTGCGTAATTTTATTTTATTTTGTATACTTTGTTTTTTTTTCTCAAGAAAGAATAGTAAATAAAAAAATCGCGCGGCTGAAATTTTTTTTTTTTTTTAAATTAAATAAAAAGAAAACACAATTCTTCAGAATTGCATAAAAAGGAACTTTATTTATTTGAGTCATTTAACAAAATATCTTTGGAGGTGTTTTCCGTTTTCAAACAAAAGAACAACTGATTTATTAAAATATATAAATGAGAGCAATAAGCAATTCCCATCATTTGGTTGAGCTTTTTTCAAGGTCTGAATGTTTTTTTTAAAGTAAATGAAATAGCTCAGGTCTGATATCTTGAGGTGTCATGTTTGTCACGTTTTGCTGTCATGAGTATGGAAATGTAACGCTTCCATCTTCTAACTGATGATTCTCCTGAATTGTCTTAACTTTAGGCCCTTTTAGCCTATAACATTTAATTAACAATATTATTATTATCAAGATAATGCTCCATGTTCCTAAACCATAATTAACAACTTTGTGGAACTTCAACTCTTGGATCTCCTTGATATTATTCTCTTGGTACAGCGTAATTTTTTCAAAGCTAGTGCTCTATCTTGTAAAATTATTATCCTATATTCGGTGTTTGCACGCTTGGCAAACGGGCATTGACCTAGCCTAAAAAATGATTGTAATTTGTAATTAGGTGATTGCCCAAGAATAAAACAAGAATTCTAAATTCAGCGACATTTGCTTGCATTCCATGTCACTGCATGCAATATGACACTTAGTCAAAGGTGCAAACAAAAAACGCAAGAAATTTTCGTTTGAGTATAATTTGTAATTTAAGTAGATAGGAATTTCACTTCAACTTAGTCGATTGCTTGTTGTTTTTTGTACGGCGTTTTTTTCACCCAAGCAATTTATTGCTATTTCTTTACTTTATTAATTTCTCAATTACTGGTCGATTTAAATTATTTTAATTTAATGCTTGTAAATGAAAATTTATTATAAATTGCAGGTGAATAGTAATAAATAGCACCAGTCTTGTGTTTAGTAGCAAACAGTTGTTTTCTTTAATTTCAATCAAGTTCACTTAATCAAAACTTCCCTTTCAGCTTTTTAATTTGGTGTAGTGGTACAAGAGCAGGTACACTCTCATCAAAAGCCAAGGTGTAACACCTTGACTTATTAAATAATTCATTAAAAACAAAATAGTTCTTGAACATTCGGTATTACGAATTTTCCGTAATTTCGCATATCCTGTTTTTGTAATTTGAATTAATTAATTAATTAATTAAAATTTGTTATAAAATTTTCTTTTAAAAAAAGTCTTCTTTCATTACAAGAACTTTTGAAATTTTCGTTTTTCATGCTGTTTAAGATAACAAAGTCCTTTCCTATCTCTATGATCTTTTCTTTAGGACTTTTTACTAATTTGCATTTCCTTTTTACTGTTCAATGTTTACTTAACTTTTGTTTTTGGAAACTCAAATTGGTCTGGAATGTAAAAGTCTTATTTTTAATTCTGTTCAATTCACACAATTCAACTTTTGTTATTCCAATTATACGCAACTAAATTTTTCTTTTTCAACTGTACGTTATACACTTTCTTAAATCGGAACTTTTTCACTTAATTTTTAATTTTTTTTTCTTACCGGCTCACTCTAATACTAAAAACTAACTCTTTTACTCTCCTCGCTATCAAGACTAAAAAAAACTGAACTTCTTCTACTGCACTCGATATTAATTAGTTTTAAAAAAAAAATGCAGAATCGGCTACGCGTAATTTCTGTGCCAGAATTTTTTGATGTTTCCAAACAAGATTTTCATTTCCTACTTCGCTTTGTTTACCTGCGAAGTAGGTCATTATTACGAAGGTAAGGCACTCTGCAATAAATTCTGATCAGCCATTAGGTCATTCTTTATTTACGCTGACCGGGCATTGATCAATGCACGTAAAATGCTTTTATTTTATTTACATATGGGTTAATATGTAACATTAAAAAGTTTTAGGAAAACGTTTTGATATTAATCATTGATAAATGATGAAACGATCATACAACAATATTAACTATATGTTTAAGTTCTTCATCAATTTGTTTATTATTAAAACTTGCTATGGGAACAATTAATTTCTTGTCTATTTTTAAACATTCTGTTGGAATTTCTATAGGAAAAAGAATGACATCGTCCCAAAATTTGACTATTCCGGCTTTAATGTTACTAATTTTTTTCAAATCAATTGCGTACTATTTGATCACTTAGTATATTTTCAGTTGTTGCTCAAGAAAACCTCTCGGTCTAATATTTACTTTTCTAAATTTCTTATGTCTTCTAATTCAGCAATACTCTTATTTCTATCTGCTTCTAATATGTTTTTTAGTAATTTAAATAAATTATTGGAATTTTCATTTATCTTAATTTGTTGATTAATAGCTTTTATTACTCTGTGGTTGTTTTCGTCCGTTACTTTTAAGTGTGATTCAATCTCTAATATTTGTTGGCTTGGTAAAGTGTCCCGAAAAGTCAGTTTAAATTCTTTCCTACTAGGTTAATTAAGCCTCTTTTACTTCTATTAATAACATTTAAAATTTCGTTTTGTTGGGTTGGATTATATTCAGGACTATATCAAATCTATTTACTATTTCTACTTCGTCTACCTCAATTTCCGTAAATGCAGACTCCGACTGAATTTGTTTAATTGCCAGCGTTGCGTGGGTTAGGTAGATCATGGCTAGAGCCAGCATCCATATGAACATAGTTCCGGAAAGTATCACCTGTATATTTAAAAGTGCGTTTTATATTATTTTCGTGGATGTTAGATAATTTATATTTTCTAAACTTCGGTTCTTCTTTATGCCGAGGTGATTTGTTATTTTTTATGGAACTTGTTCTTCTAGTTTCTACATAGTTTTAGCGACTTTTATTTCGTTTAGTATCGTCTGTCCCTTTTTTCATTTATTCCTGTGCTTATAACTTCAAATTCAACTTCGAGATTTTGCACTTGAGTCGGGTTATATTTTATGGTGGAATGATATGAATTTTTATATTGTACAATTGTAGCATTAAATATTTGTATTGTAATGAGATGATTGTCTTTTAATTTCAAAACTCTAATTCTTTCGGTAATTGTATTACTTACCCTTTTGACATCAGGGTTTCCAGTGAGATTGTTCGGTTTTGTAACATAAAATTCAATCTTTCCATTTTTGCAAAATTCTTTAACATTTTTGGAACTAAATTCGTTATCGAACACAAATCTTTTGATTTTTCCTCTCATTGAAATGAATTGTTTAAGTTTTTCTACTATTGTTTGACTATTTCTGTCCTCTAGATAAAAAAAAAAGCTTGTTGCAAATTTGAAAACTTTTTGATGAAGTTCATAAACGACTCTTTGATATTGACATAAACGTTCACGTGTATTATTTCATCGTTTGTATTTGTGTAAAAAATTTATTTTCTATTGGCAGACGATCATATTTGGCGGAAGAACAGATTTCGCAATTATTTATTAATTTCCATATTTCTGTTCTGAGGTTTGGGTTGTAAATTTTCTTTTTCGTTCCTTCATAAATGAAGATAATCCCGAAGTATCCTACTTCATTCTTATGAAATAACGCAATTCGCTTTTTTAGCCTTTCCTTGTCTTCTATATCCATGGCGAGTGATTAATTAATTTAACAAATTTAAAAATATCTTCTCAAAATGTCACAGCGTTCGTCATTAATCAGAACACTTTTATCGATAAAAATCCTTCTATTTCTGAAAATCGTTTCAATTTCTTTTTTCTTGGTTTCTACAAGTACTACTTGTAACTCAAATACATTAACCATGGTTTCGAGAATAGGGATTTAATCTTCTAGATTTACTTCTTGAGAATAGATATTTAATACCTCTAACGATTCTCTTATAATGTCATCTTCTTCGTATTATGTAGTTGGTAACATTTTTTACTTAATATTTCATTTATAATCTCATTAGGATTTTCAGAAATGAAAATTGTATCCAAATTTTCGATACAGTTGTTCAAGTCTGCAACACCTTCTTGAAACATTTCAATTAATGTATCACTTAAATCGTTTTCTAGTGAAATACAACTGTATGGATTTGTATTAATTTTGTTATCAGTCCTATTAACTGAATTAACTTATTGAGCTTATCCTACTCAAAAGTTTCCTCTGATATATCCAATTTTAATGTCCCCTCATTGAATAACCCATCTTTGGAGTCGAGGGTTAATATTCTTGCCTGTGTATTTTGTATGTAACCACTTTATTGGCTTGTGGTCGGTTTGTAGTTCGAACTTTCTTCGAAATAGATAGGTATGGCCTAGAGCATCTTACTCCCCAAACTACGGCTAACAGTTTTTTTTTTGTTAGATAATTCTGTTCGTGATTATTCAATGTTCGAGAGGTAAAACAGATAGGGTGATCGTCTTATGTTAAGACTTCAATTTTCCACGGATTTGGTCATACACCTTCAGATGTCAGGATGTGTCCGAGATATGCCGTCTTCTTAAGGAGGAAATTGTATATGTCAACTTGCACTTTTAGCTCGGCTTCTCGTAATCTGCTGAATATAAGAATATGCCCAGGATAGACTACAAATATTTTATTTATGTAGTTGCAGAGAATTGAATTCATCAACCTCTGAAATGTTGAAGGGACGATCTTTAATCCAAATGGCATTCTAAAATATTCATAATGTCCAATACGAGTTAAGAACGCAGTCTTTTTCCGGTCTTAAGTTTTTACGAGGATTTGGTGGGAACGTTTATCCAAATCCAAAGTTGTAAAGTACTGAGCCTTTCCCAATTTATCCAATATATGATCAATATCGGGGATTGGGAATTTATCATTAAAGGTAACTTCGTTTAACTTGCGATAGTAAATGACTATTCGCCACTTTTATTTACCGGAGTTATCTGAGTTTTTTCGGAACTATCCAGCTGTAAGGAGAATTTCCGTCTTTAATAATTCCTTGATAAAGCATTTCAGAAATCTGTTTTTCGATCTCCTTTTTGTGTACTTGGTGGTACCTGTAAATTTTCGAATACATTGGGTTTTCGGTCATGGTAACGATTTTATTCTACACTTCGTGGGTAAAGGAGAGTTTATCTCCTTTCTTAAAGAATAGTTGTATATGGTTCTTTAACAAATTCGCTATCGATTTACACACTTATTAATTCAGATGACGTAATTTTAGGTCATTTAATATTTCGTAGGGGTTAATCGTCTGAGTTTCTAATAGACTTTTTTCTAAATTAACAAATGCTTTTCTAACTGTTAATAAATTCGGACCGATAAAAGCGTCATAATTTTTCCATTCAATGTAATCACTTTCCACGGAATTGTAGGTACCTACCATTTGTAAGAAATTCTTTTGGAAGTGGGGTAATGATTTCACGATCCACCATATTTACACCATTAATTGTAGAATAAAATAAAGGATAATATAAAGGATAAAGTAGGGGTTTAACTATGTTGGTTTCTAAATCAGTGTCAATCAGACATTTAAATTTTTGATGACCTAATGTAAGGATTATTATTGGTAATTTAGATCTCGAGGCTCAAAAGAAAAACTTTGTTGCTGAACAAATTCAACTTCCATTGGTTCTACATAGCTACTGTTGGAGCCATTATTTGAATTAAAACTGTTACGATTACTGCCGAATCTTATTGAATTAGAAAAATTAAGGCCAATGTCACTACGATCTGCAAAATGATCGCGAGCCATAATGAATGACTCGTTGTTGTCACACGAGCGTTACCTTATTCGCACTACGGAAAATTACGTTACTCTTTGCTATGGGCTATTTAGCTTGATTTTTACTTTTGATAAAAATGAATGTTCTAAATAATGTTTCATTTTTATATTCTGTTAGAAAACTTTTACAAAACCACCAAAAAGAAAGGACTTTTGGATGTATCCACTAAACAGTGGGAGATATTTCAGCAGGCAGAAAAGACATATGACGCTCGTATTCCATTGGCCTAAGTCTTCCAAAATTGTTATTTACATTTCTTCGAACTGAACTATTGTTATTTGAATCCTAATAATTGTTCGAAATATTTCCGGTATTATTAGCGTTATAATTGCTATTTTGATTTCTACTGTTGTTAAAATTATAATTGTTATTAGCATTGCTAGGATTGCCATTATTGCTACTATTATTGTTATAGCCGTTATATTGTTTGTATGAGGGTGGTTGACCGTTGGTCTGTTTATTTGTCGATTAATTTCTCGGTTCCATCTAAATTTTTTGTGCAAAAAAGAACTGATTGCTCTTTTATCATCGAGGAGCTTTAACTCTTAATATCTATTATAAATTAATATCAAAGTAAAATATCTCTGTACATTTCCACGAACTAAACTCTCCATTTTTTCCATAAAAATTCCAACAAGATGTGTATTTTCAGAAGAATAAATTGCTGGTCTATCTCCTCTTCGCTTTCATTTTCCCCGTCACTAACTGGATTCCGATTCAAATCAAAATTTCTACTCCTATTTAACCCTTGTGTGACCACGAGAACAAACGTATCTAAGTGACCGCAACTGGTACCCGGGTAACTCACGTAAATTGCATGCATTTTGTCTGACAGAAATAGTGTATCTATACACTGTTTTGCATTTAGTGCGTTGTACTACGATGCAAAGAGCTAAATATTAATTTTTAATTATAATTAATATAAATAAAACTAGTATTTATGCACTATATCAAATATTAACACTTAATAACTAGTCGCCTTTTAACTTTAAAAACACGTTGGAAATGGCAATACCGTCTTACTCATTTCCCGGTATACATACAAAATCAGCACTTTATACGTAATTCAATTTTCTTATTAAAAAAAAATTCAGTATTTCAATTGGATACAAGATTTTGCAAACTAACGCGGATAATTGAATATTTTCGCAAGTTATTGTTATTTCAGTGAGATTTTTGAGTAATACATATATTTTGTTTTTTGATTTGGGAAAAAGGTAATACCTATTTTCATTTTAAAAATTGTGAATTTTGTAAAAAATACATATTCAGCATAAATTTTATTTATGGAAATGGCTTATAACATTTCCAAAGCTGATTTTGATAAATTGTCTTATGAAGAATAAAATAAGTATTTAGAGGATTTAATTGATATTTCTGATGACGATTCAAATAAGGACTTTGATGAAGATTGCTCTGAAGAAGAATGGCCTCCACCTCCGATAAAAACCAACGATGATAGATTTCACAAGAAGACAAAGAGAACATAATTAAGACGCTGAGGAATATTCAGATGTTGATGACGTTTTGTGTGATGAAAGCATAAGGACTGAGTGGGATGAGGCTGAAAGTGATACGGAATCTAAAAATGAAGCTGGTGCTCAAGGTGAGTTAGAGCTTGAAAATGAAGCAGGGCCTGAAGATGCGATTTCTTCTGGAACTGGTGTTGAAAGTATTCTAGTCTCAAAGGATAAGACTGAATGGAGAACTAACCCTCCTGAACATTTTAGAACAAGCGCTCAAAATATCGCCAAAGAGGTGGGCAATCAAGATCAACACAGTGTTTGACTATTCGAGATACTTTCAAATGCATTTTTCGTGAAGTAATGAGCAATATTATCACACACAAAACGAATAGAAAAGCACGGAGTATTTTTGCAGCTGACTATGCCCGTAATCCAAGTAAGCCGTGTAAAGTATGGAAAAATTTAATTGCAGAAGAGTTCGACGTGTATCTAGTAATACTAATTACTGCTGGTGCGCATCATTCCAATAACAAACATTTGACAGAGTTGTGGAAGTCAGATTCGTATCCGCTATATCGTGCTTCCATGGGAAAGAATCGATTCAAAGTTATTTCCCGGTATATATGATTCGACAATATAAATTACCACGGAGAACGTATACAAACGGATAAAGCAGCAGCAATTTCAGACAAACTATATTTGCTCTTCTAAATGCGAATTTATCTTCCCACTATGTGGCTACAGATTGTGTCACATTAGATGAGCAACTATTTGCATATAGGGGTAGAACAAGATTCAACCATTTTATGCCACCGAAACCTACAAAATATGGCAACAAGCTTTGGTGGGCGTGTGATGCCAAGACTTCCTATACTTTAGAATGACAGATTTATATATTGGGAAGCAGAGTACAGATCGCGAAGTGAATCAGGGTGAGCGTGTCGTCCGAGATTTAATTTTGAAATTTAAGATTTTTGAAGTCTTAGGATTTATCTATCGTAGGGACAATAAAAAAGAACAAACCATATATCCCAAAGAAGATGTTGCTTTCCAAATCCCCGGAAGATTTTTCCAAACCTCTTTGGATACAATGATCATGTAACCATTGGTTCCTATGTTCCAAAGCAAAGTGCAGCACTTGTATTGTTGTCTACATTACGTAACACTAATGCAGTGTCAACCAGTGTAAAAAAGAAACCGGAAATCATTGAATACTACAACAGTACGAAAGGCGGTGTAGACAATATGGACAAAATGGTTGGGTCATTTTCTGTAAAAAGAAAAACATTGAGGTGACCGGTTGCAATTTTTTACAACATTATCGACGTGTCAACTTTGGCCGCATTCATTATTTTCAGAGAAAATAATCCTCAGCTTGGGATAAAAACCGATTCTGGCAGAACCTTTCTGAAGGACCTCGGAAGAGAATTAGCAATGCCCACTATATCTACTAGAGCAGCAATCCCTACTATTTAAATAAATAAATAAAAAGATTACTCTTTTGGACTTTTTACCGGGTTAAACTTAATTTTGTTCAAGAAAGAATTTTTTGGGATTCTCCGGTATATAGCAAAAGCTAAAAAATGTTCTAATTTGTTATTTCATCACACAACCCATTAATTTTTGGTGACAAGTTTCAAGTCTTGGTTTGACTCATCAACAGGTCCCAAATAGCGAAATTGGGTGATTTGAAAAACAAAAGAAAAAAATGAAAAAAAGATGAAAGAAATGAAAAGTCTGAGAAAAATAGAAAAAAAACAATTTTTTTATTTATTAAAAAAATGGGTTGTGTGATGAAATAACAAACTAGAACATTTTTTAGCTTTTGCTATATACCGGAGAATCCCAAAAAATTCTTTCTTGAACAAAACTACCATTTAAAGAAATTTTACCACCAAACTGGGAATTGAGTTAATATTGGGCAGACCGATTTCAATTCCATCAGCAGTTGTTGTTCGAGATTCCAGTGGACGACTTCCAATTGTTGGCAACTGTTTTGCGTAAATGGTTTGGATGTAACTAAAATGTAATATGTGTGTACTATATTTCATTTTCAACTTCTAATTGCTTTTTTTTTAATTTATAAGTATCGCAAGAACCATCTTATAATGCAAATACATGTATGTAAAAATTTTAAAACAAGTAACAAATATTAATAAAATAATATAAAAAAAATTGAAACTGATGTATGATTAATAAATATGTATTTGAACTGTTCTCAAAGTTTTCTTTATTCCAATACGTTCGCTTTTACCTTTAATCCATCTAAATTTTTATATAAAATATACGAGTTACCCAGGTACGACTACTGATCGGTTAGCGTATATAAATGTTAGGCCAAAAGATATCATATTTTAGTTATCTTAATTAAGCTCACGTTTGGTAAATACGTTTAGAAAACATTGTAATGGTTATAATCAAGGCGCCACGTAGTGGATATACTTTAAGTTTCTGGATGGCTGCCTTGATCTAACCGTCGGTCGCCCAATGTATGCCTGTGGATAGCTGCTGCCTATAGTTTCAGGCGAGAAAGCTCAGCCGAATATCTTGACGTGGTGCAGGTGAGAATGCTCAGCCGATATTATTATCTGAAGGCGTCAGAGACTGCCCTATCTTCTGGCGAGATTGCTCATCCGAATATCTTGGTCTAGTGCAGGAGAGAATGCTCAGCCGATATTTGCACAGTGTATGGCGTCAAAGACTGCAAAAGTGAATAGGGAAAGGAATTAACAATTAAACACTTTTCTTCTCTAAAACGGACTGTCTTCTTTATTTCGAATCAAATTATTTATACTTTTAATCGCTACCCCTACCTAATGTATAAATCTATCAATTAATCAATTTATTGCAATACATTGCAATATAGATTACTAACCTAGAGTAGCGCAATCAACAATTCGCAAATTCATCCAAGAATTTGCCGCAATGCATATTCCAAGCTCCTCAAGCATTCGGGTTCATTGAGGTCAGTGTAAAGCATAAATGGTGTGAAATGTCGTGTCAGCAAACTGGCGTGTGTTGCACTGGAGTGCATTGCTTTGCAAGTTCACGAAGTTCACATTGTTCAATTTATGAACGAAAATATGTGTGAATGAAATTATTGAACTTGAATGCTTGCTTATGCTTGTTTTTCATTTTTCGTTTGTATGTGCATGAATGAATTGTTTGATGCGCTACAACATACCTTTTAGATTACCTAGAACAATAAGCTTCAAACATTCTATTATCACACAAAAAATTTAAAAAATTTTTGAAATGTTTCCCGGGTACCTTCGTGGTCACATAAGGGTTAATCGGGCTCATAAGTGAAGCATTTATATGGCGTTTCACTATTCCTTTTCAGAATGATCGGATTCTGGTGATAAGTTGAACCTTTTTTTGTATCATTTTTTTATTTCCTTTTTCAAATATACATAACTTGAATCACATGTTCAATTTTTTTCACTGGATCCCTCTCTTTGGAGAGACATCCCTCCGACTGCGCCACTGAAATTTATTAATTTAAATTAAATAAAAATAAAACACGATTCTTCAGAATTGTATAAAAAGGAACTTTATTTAATTGAGTTATTTAACAAATCCTCTTTGGAGGTTTTGTCCGTTTTCAAACTAAAGAACCACTGATTTATTAAAATATATAAATAAGAATAAGTAGTTTAGTTTGTAATAATATTTTCAACGCTGTCGCTTTCTACTATGTCTTATCGATAGGTTCTCATCATTCTTGGGCTCGGCGGTACATCTTTATTCTGATGATATGCTGATTGAGCAGTTCCCATCGTTTGGTTGAGCTTTCTTCAAGGTCAGCATGTTTTCTATGAAGTGAAGAAGCTTAGTTCTGATAACTTGAGGTGTCATATTTGTCACGTTTTGGTGAGATTAGTATGGGAATGTAACTAAGAACCATTCCATTATTTATTGTTGGCATTTTCTTAACACTTTCAGTACGGAATAGACAGACATGAACAGAGTGTGCACTTGAACAGTGCGCTGCAAAAAAAAAAATCACGGTTTTTAAAATGTGCTTTTACCGCAATCGTACATCAAATAAAACAAAAAACAAAAGTTTTCATCCATAAACCAAGTACATACACACATAAATTCCAAACTTCATACCAAAAACTTTCTGCGCATTTCAGAAAGCATTCCGTTCAAAATCAAAGTCTGCTCCTTTTCTGAAACAAATTGTTAAAACCAACGGGCGCCGAGTTTTCATAGAGAGAAAAACAAATATTTGAATTCTGTTTGAAATAAAAACGTTCTCAAATGGCATTGCATATAGCTTGTTTCCACTTCATGGTTACTTAAACCATTGTGTATTGAGAAGTACAGTGGAACACGAGGGTATTAGATGGTAGCACAGATAATATTATGTTATCTTTTATACTTTTTAAAAATGTTTAATCTGAAAGTTTCCAAATTTGTTATAAAACTGAATAATACTTCGAAAATTATCAATAAAAAATTGCATTTTGATAGTTAATATTAGAATTATTCAATTTTTCATGTGTTGCCATATAACATAATGTTTAGTAAACACGCTCCCGTTTTTACCATACCACGAACAAATAACATTTGTTATTGTTGTTGTTATTTGTTCGTAACTATTGTGCTCTATACCCAAAGATTGAACTCTGGCAAGTTGCAATGCGAAGGAAACGCACGTCATTTATAACTTAGTGAAGATTTGTCATATCTACACACTGTTCAAAACAAAATCATGTTCATATCAGAGTGTTTCCATGTATTAAGAAATTTAAGGCGTATTTACAATTTGGTGTGTTTTCAATTTAGCAAGTGCACTCAAGACTGTTTTATAAATACGACTGCGTGGGACGTGGGACTCGAAATTGCTAAATTGATTTGTGATGTGCATCTTCATAAGTTTACATCAAAGGTGATGTGGAAATGACTTAAATGTATTGCTAACCGTTTGAATTCAAATTCATTTAATATTGCCAAGCTTGTATACATGGATATATAAAAACAATAACACAATTTTCTCTGATTAATAAATTTAGAAACACAAATTCTTTGTAACGAACGGTAGACTTTACGTGTGTAATATAACGCCTACATAATAATACAGATAAGGCCGTTACTGAGAATTGCTATTGACCAATGTAGAAACGCTTTGTAGGACCCACTGACATATATAATATGGACTGCTCAACTTTCTATTTCATATGGGCATAAATTGCTAGTGTCAAAAAACGGCCTACATCATTGCCAACATTGAACAAAGTCATTGGCGAGAAATTGTAAAAGTTAGCGCGCAGCTCGAAAATCGATTTTAATAAAACATTTGCATCTCTGCTGGCTATCTTATTAATACATAGTCTTTGGTAGAACACTTTTTATCAGTAATACCTAACTGTAAATAATTAATTTAAAAATATTTATTTCGACGAACCCACTTATTTATTTGTTGTTTATAGTTCTGTCTCAATTGGTACTTGGGGCTTAGTTCGAAAGAGCCAGCAATATAGAAGTGACCCCTTAGATTATATAGCAAAAAGGATAGACTATGCTGTGCAAAATTCGTGTACATGTGATAAGCATTTTTGTTTGTCGATATAGGGGGAAATGACAAAAAGCGATTAATACTTTATAATAGTGCAAAACTATTGTGATAGTTTGTTTTGCGGAATAGATTTTATATTATCGAAACTCCGGAGTATTGAATTTTAACTATGAATTTCGCTCTTCTTTAAAGTAGAAGCCACCGGCATTGGGCTTGCAGGACATCTTTTTGCAGAAAGCTTAAGTGTTTCGATAATAAATAATAGTGTTTTAAATAAAATAAAAGTGGAATAGTTATAAAAATATATAGCCGTGGCTAAAATAAAAAACATAACATTTTTCAATGCCGGTTTGTTGGTTTACAATTTGTAAACCATTTAAGCCTTAAATTGTATCAAGCCATACAAAGACAACGCCAAGAAATATATCAGAAAATGAATGGTGCAAAGCAAAAATTCGTAAAAATTTAAAGTTATAAAAAATTGTAAATTTAAGAATTAATTTAAAAATTTTACGACATAATGAAATCTCTTCTATTGAATCTTCTCAAATATTTAATAAAATTTCAATAAACAAGTTATGTAGTCGCTCTGAAAATATCATAGTTTACTTCTTCCATGACTAAAACGAACACATCGATGCGGTTCTACTACATGAACAAAGATGTTTAAGTTTTCTTCCTCATAGCCAAAACCCAAGCCATGAAATAAATATCTAAGTGTGCGTGTGAGTCCGTTCTCTAAAATGTTCTGTATTGACACGTATGGAAAAGTGCCAGATATTGACTTTATAACTGCTATAGAGCCTAAACTACTATCCATACAGGAAAGTAGTCTTCCAGTAACTTAAAGCTTGGGTCCTTAGTTTCCCAAAGGCTACAATTACTATATACCTTACTTAACAAAATAATAAAATAGTTTTGATTGAAAAGTAAATACTGTAGGTATGTGCGGCCGGAGTCCGAATCAGTAGGCAGACTGAATCGATTTCATCAGACCACGGCATGCCACGGCACAGCCGTTTTGTAGTTTATATTAACTGGGGCTTGTTTTATTGCGGTTGAGTTTGGCTAGCAGGTCTGATGTGTGTTAAGATATTTTTTTCTCTTAGGTGTGCTCCGCCTGAAGTATTTTCTCCATATGGGGCCTGGCGGGCAGCAAAGAATCCTACGGAAGCTTCAATTGTTCTTTAAGCCCGAGGCATTTGCGCCAATCGGCGTGAATTTATAAAGTCTTGTGGGCTATCTTTACGCAAGTTTGTTCCCGCGGTAGATTATGCACCTATTCCTCTAAATACAAGCTATTGGAACAATACTTAGCTTTTTGTGAAACTTCTTCGGAGTACTTTTATTTTGGTATAATTTTATTTATCCTCATGTTTTCTATATTATAGCTTTTTTATACAAAAATACAAATGTCGTGTCTTCTCCCAGAAACTTCAACCGGATCAATATGGCTGCGGGATTTTTATATCTACAATTGATCTAAGTTTGTGTCTGTTTAATGAGGTGGCAGTATCAGAGTTCTAACAGATAATAGGTACATGGAAGTTGACGGCATAATATTATGCAGTTCGGTTACAATATTAATACGTTTTTTTTTCCATTTAATTCCACTAAATTTTAATATTGTTTTCTTTTTCGATTAATTTATTTCTTAATCAAGCGATGGGTTTAATATAGCATATTATAATATATTTATAACACTGTTTTCGGAGGTCGTTTCAAAACTAGCAATTATCAAAAATTACGTGGCGGCCAAAATTGAATTCTTTTCTTCGTGAACGGCCCTTTTACTTCACCAATCGAACCACCCCATATGCCTGAGCTGGTCGCAAGTAATGTTGTGGGAGTTCGGGTACGTAACATCCCTACATAGAACACAAATTGACTTACAGTATTTTTAAGCGCTTGTATTATATTTATAATATGCAGTTCATTCATATCCAGCGAAAATGGGTTAAAATGTCATTTCCAAAAGACAATTGTCTGCTTCCTGGCACTTATTGAACTTTTTCAGCCATTTTCGCTAGATATCCATAAGAAAAAGTGCAAAAAAACGCAGAAAGGCTTACATTTTCCGTACAGAGTGTGTTAGGTCATTTTAAAGATAAGTTTTTAGGCTTCTTAAATCCAATATGAAAAACTAGTATCCATGACATATTTTTTGATAAAAATAGTAGTTAAATAAAAAATAAAAAAAAACAAGTAAAAATTTCGAATTTTTAACTTTGTTGAGCCATAACTTCAAAACGGAGAAGAGAAGGGACATTTATAGACCACTGGAAAGCTCTAACGACTATCTATCTAGCAAAGCTTAAATCATCATCATATAGTTCAGAAGTTACAGAGTCATCTTATAAAATTTACCCAAATTTCTTAAAGTCCCGTTATCTCTCAAACCGTTACGATTCCCCACCTACATACAATATTTTGCTCGTCTAAACATGATATCCATAGGCTTGGGGTGCCAGACCATATACAGGACACCCTGTACATATTTTCTTTTATGTAAATATATTTTTCCAATTAATATTAAATTAATTGTGATTCATTAATGCGAAGAAAAAAGGAATATTTTTTAAATTAGTTTTATAGTTAATTCTGAAAATTTCATTGTAATCTACTAATAATTTAGGATTACCAAAGCAGTAAAATTATTCATAGTACTGCATATGGAAATCTACTAAATACTTCAAGGTAACCCAATATAGATTTGTGAGATTAGCAGCTATTCATTACATTCCTTGAAATAATCCTCTCATCCCACCTTTTCTGAAAGTAGACTGTTATGATCTTCGCTAGTAGGATGGCGTATTCGCCGATATCCGGGATTCTGTTCATGATGAGATATATTTTTATTTAGTTAATTATTGAATATATGGCGTGATGGCCGCAATATTCGTAAAAATGGGTAAAAAGCCTCATTTACCTTTGGATCTGGCCGAATGCCTCAATCCGCACTAGATATATGGCTGGAGAGCCTCAATATCTATCAAAAGAAAATACTTGGCTAATTGCCTCGGTATTTTTGTAAGAAAGATGTTTGGCTGAGAAGCCTCTTCATCAAAAAGGGTAGAACCGCTGGCCAACTTGCCTCTGCGATCTAAGAATAAGAACCACTTGACTACTCTATGGTTATTTCTTTATTCCCCCTTTTTATTCCTAAATGCTACCTTATTTATAATCGATAATTATTGCTAAGTAAGCAATTTACAATAATTCCTAAATGCTACCTACAATCAATATTCTTTACCTACCTTATTATGTGCATCGTAACAAAAGAGCGGTGACCTCACGTGAGTAATATTTTCTTTACAACTTGGTGCACTGTATATGCATATTATGCTTTTTGCTTGCGCGGAAATTTGATGCGTTTTACTTTTACCTCATTCATAACGAGGTATGAATGAATCACACAAATGATTACATACGAATCTGTATGTATGTCAATTATGTTTTCTTTTTCTGTTTACTCGACGAGTTAATTGAACTCGGAGTTTTACCTTTTGAAAAGATATGCAAACTTTAGCTGCAATCTTTTTTCTTGTTTTCTTTTAGGGAGATGCGCATATGATTTATATGCAATTTATTATGTATGATTACATATGCATTACATCCCCATCCTTAAAAGATTGATGCAATTTTGATTTCTCTAAAGAAAGTAAAATTGCATTCGTTCTATTTATTGCACATTTGATCACCTCTCTTTTGTTACCATTTTTTTTTTTTTTTTTTTTTTTTTTTTTTTTTTTTTTTTTTACATATTACAATTTCCATTGTCTACGTTTAACTATTTTGTTATATATATTTTGATTTTTCTATCTATATATCTATAGGTACCTATTTATGTTTACATAGTTTTAAGTTATTATTGTGTATTTTAATTTCTTTTCCATTTATATCTACATAACTATTCACCTTATCTTGTCTAATTATTCTATATGGTCCTTTATACGGTTGCTGTAATTTTACTCTATTACCTACTTTTATATATACATAATCATTTATTTTAAAGTTAGCTTCGTTTACATCGTTTTGTTTATCTATTCTTTCTTGTTTTTCTTTCAGTAAACATTCTTTTACATTATTTTGTGCAAATTGCAATTTTATTTTTAATTCATTAATATAATCATCAATATTATATATTTTTGTATTGTTATCTAAGATCTCACATGGTAATGAATTTAATTTTCCAAAAACTAGCTCAAAAGGTGTATAATTGGTAGTTGTATGTGGTGTGGTGTTGTAGCTGTAAGTATAGTAGGGTAATATTTCACTCCAATTTTCTTGTTCGGAAATTGTCATTATATAATCGTTTAAAACTCTATGGTTCCTTTCGATTGAACCTAGGGTTTCGTGGTGAAATGGGGCTGATGTCACTTTTTTTATTTTTAAAAGATCACACAGGTTGTTTATCAGTTGATTACAAAATTCTGTACCCATATCAGTTTTGAGTTTTTTAAAACATCCATATTTCAATATGAATTTTTCTACTATTCCTTTCGCCACTGTCCTTGCATGTTTGGTTTCTATTGGGATTGCTTCTACAAACTTCGTTAGCTCACATTGAAGAGTTAAAATGTATCTGAAGTCCCCAGATGGTCGAAGTGGTCCAACAGTGTCTATGGAGATTGTCTCAAAAGATGAGCCAGGTGTGTCAGTTATTAAGTGTCTCTCTTTGGTGTGTTTCGTGATTTTTGTTCTTGCGCATTCTTGACAATTATTTACGTATTCTTTCACCATCTTATTCATATTTTTCCAAGTGTATTTTTGTTTCAACCTAGCAATGCATCTTCTTATGCCGCAATGTCCACCAATTCGTGAGCTATGGTATTCTTTTATCAGTCTGTGCATTTCATCTTTTTTCATTATCCTTTTAGGAGGTGTATATAAAATAATATTAACACAGTGTTTTGTTTCTCTATGGAATTCCTTCAATATATTTCTTAATTTTTCGACGTCGATAATATCAAATAATTCATGATTATTTGCTAGCGCTAATTTATCTATTTTCGCATTGCTTATTTTGAGTAGTAACTTCCTCAGAACCAATTTTAACTCTGGTAAAGATTTATCATTACACTCTGCAATTATTTTATCTTTAGAGATTTCTATTTCATGCAGTTTTCTGTTATCATTGTGTTTCCTAAGTTGCGCGTGTTTATTATTTTTAAATGTTAACTCGAGTTTTTTAATATACCTTATGTCTGATATTGATGTACTGTTCCAAACGTAAAGTTGATCAGGCTTCTTGTTTGAAATTAAGGTACTTGCACAGTTTTTACTGCTTTTGCCCTCCTTATTGTTATTATTATTCTGCATGTATTGTTTTCTTTGCATGTTTCTTGTGATTACATTGATATTATTTTTCGGCATCATTGCTATTAAGTCCTTGGATTCTATTTTAATTCTTGATAATGCGTCTGCATTGGTGTTCATTTTACCTTGTTTAAAGACAATTTCAAAGTCATAATCCATGAGATCAACTCTTATTCTCGTTAATTTTGATGATGGGTTTTTGTGCGTAAATAAGCTTACAAGCGGTCTGTGATCCGTATACACTATGAATTTTCTTCCAAATAAGTATGGTCTAAAATGCTGTATTCCCCAGTGAATAGCTAAAAGTTCTTTTTCTATTATGGGTTTATTTAATTCATGTTTATTAAGGGACTTGCTTGCATAGGCTATCGGCTTGTCTCGCCCGATTTCGCCTTGCGAGAGTACTGCTCCTAATGCATAGCTGGATGCATCAGTTGTTAAAATGAATAATTCATTGAAGTTAGGATAACTTAGTACTGGTGGGGATACTAGTTTCTGTTTTAAGACTTCAAATGATTTCTTGCAATCTTCAGACCAATGAAATATTTTGTTCTTTTTTAGAAGTTCATTTAGTGGTTTTGCGATCTCTGCAAAATTCTGGACAAATCTTCTATAATAGTTGCAGAATGCTACGAATCTTCGCACCTCATCAGCATTCTTGGGTTCAGGATAATTTTTAATGCTTTCATATTTCTGTGGGTCAGTTCGTATACCCTCAGGTGTGATTCGGTGGCCAAGGTATGTAACTTCTGGTTTTAAAAAGTTACATTTAGTCGCATTTAGCTTTAGATTATATTTCTGCAATCTTTCTAATACTTTTATAAGGTTGTTGTTGTGATCATCTAAGTTAGAACCAAATATTATTATATCATCTACATATAGGAACGCTGCGGCTTCTAGGCCACTTAGTGCTATTGATAGCATTCGTTGGAAGCTATTGGTTGAGATTTTTAACCCAAAAGGTAATCTCGTAAATTGGTAGTGTCCTGTATTTGTTGAAAATGCTGTCAATGGTCTTGATTTCGGATGTAATGGAATTTGATGAAATGAACTAGTCATATCAAGAGTCGAAAAATATTTTGCTCGGCCTAATTTATCCAATACATCATCAAGTCTTGTTAACGGAAATTTGTCGTTGACAACCTTTTTGTTAAGTGATCTAAAATCTACAACCAGTCGCCATTTATTTTGTCCTCCAAGGTCTTTCTTGGGTACAATTAGCAATGGTGAGTTATAAGGACTTACTGATGGTTCTATTATACCTTCCTTTTGCAGCTTCCATACTTGCGTATTAATTTCATCAAGCTGTGAATTAGGCATCCTATAGTTTTTTGTGTAGACGGGTGTTTTATCTGTAGTCGAAATTCGTTGTTCGTAGAAATTATTGATGGTTAGTGGTTCTCCATCTATATGAAAGACGCTTTCGAACTTCTCACAGATGCTTAGTATTGATTGTTTTGCTTTTGGGCATAAGCTATCTATGTTTATCTGTTCCTTAACCTTTTCAAACTTTGAATTGTTCATTCTAGCTTTGGTGAAATGACAAATATTGTAATCCTTAATAGAATCTATTCCAACATGATAATTCTTGAGTGGTTGCGTGTATATATGAGCCTTTGTTATGGTGCCCAACTCTTCTGTTGTATTTAAAACTCTTATGTGTTTTATGCCCTTTGACGGTATCACCGCATTTGCTACAAAAATCCCTTTTTTTATTTCCTTTCCGCAGATCAGACTGTCTTCATTTATTTCAATGTCGATCGGTGTTATTATCTCTGATCTAGGCGGTATTGTGATATTATTGATGATTTTGATGTCCATGTTTATTGGTAATGTTATATCCCTTGTGTTTGATCTTATGGTCAATGCGCATGTTTCGTAATCTATATTACAATGATATTTAATCAGAAAATCACGCCCTAACACCCCGTTCGTAGTTAAGTTAATATCATCATCAATTATACGAAACTTATGTTTTATAATGATGTCTTCAATTGGCAATTCTAACTCTGTGGCTCCATGCGTAGTTATTATTTTATTTGCAATTCCATTTATTTGACACGATTCATTTACATCTATGTCTGCATTTTCGACTAGGTTATTTTTTAGTATTGATATATCTGCACCTGAGTCAATCAAAAATGATATCGGGTATTTGCTTTCTTTAATATATATATTTATGTAGTTTGAGTAGTTGTCTCCTTGTTTTAGATGCACTATTTTCTTAGTGTGTATACCCCGGTTCTCTGTTTTCCGGGGACAGCTAAGTTTTCCGATTCTCTGCCCCATCTATTGTTGTAACCTCTATTGCACTTAGTGTAGTTATCACTATATCTTCTGTTGTTATAGTTGTTATTATTGCTTCTATTGTTATTTCCATTTCTATCTCTATAACTGTTGTTTTCCTTTCTATAATAGTTGCTATTGTTATTTTTGTTGTAGTTAGTGTTCTGGTTCGTGCAATTGTTCTTCTGATATCTGTTATTGCATCTGTTAGTACTGTTGAAGTTTTGCTTGTAATAATACATGTTTGTTTGGTTCGGACAATCAGTCATTTCTGTGGTTATCGTTATGGCTTCTGATAGTTTGCTTGGCCTTGCTGCTATGAGAATGGTTTTGTATGGTTCATTAATACCATTCTTAAATGAACTTAAGCCTAATTGATCATTCATGTTCACGATTAATGATCGATTAGCTTCTCCTTGTTCTGATATTTGTAGATCATTTAATGATGCTATCAGTGCTTCTATTCTTGAAGCGAAGGCATTCACGCTTTGATTGCCTTGCTGTATCTTGGCCAAATCACTGTGTATTTTCAGTGGATTTTTATTTATTTTGTATGTTTTTTGTAGATTTGCCTTTAATTCTGATATTTTTGTTGGCACGCTTTCTGATAAAAGTCTATTCTTCACTCTATCTGATAGTTTTACCGTCGTTATGAATTTTAGAAGTGTATTCTCTTGGTCTGTTTTTAGCGTTTCCTTATAAAATTCAATTAAACCAAGAAAATTTGATACTGCCTTGAAATCACCATCAAACTCTGGTATTATTTTCGTTGCAGCTGCAATATCAAATGCTGCCATTGTCTCTTGTGTTGTTTCGTCAGATTCTTTGGCAATTAAATACACATTTATTCTTTCTTTTAAATTCTCAAATGTCTGTTTAGCTTCTTTTAATTTTACTTGATCTGTTATTTGTTTTTCTATTTTGAGCCATTCTTCATTAATTTCCTTGTTTTTTGCTTCTATGAACTTCGCAGTGTATGTTCTATTTGGATTTTTTTTAAAGTTGGCTAAAAGTTCTACTAGTAGATCAAAATACATCAGTGAAACCCTTTTTACTATATATTACCGCTGACCAACGTTGATACCACAGCAAGAAAATGTAATTTTTATTAAGTAAAAGAAATGATTTATTTTATACATTTATTGTCCTAACTAAATTTTTTTTTACATATTTTTTATAATGGCTATTTAATTTAAAAATTAATATACTAACTACTATACCTAGGATTACATAAACTACTATCTGGTTCTCTGCTATCTCTTCTGTGTTGCAATTAACAACACCCTGCTGGGACTTTGTGTTTCCCATATCTCTTTTTCTTTTTCTTTTCAATCTTTTGAATTTCCTTCAATTCTTCTAATTCTCTTATTGCTTTAGCCCTAAATTGCCCTACCGTTGTATTTATCAACCTCTTTAATTCAGCTACACGTTGGCGCTGTTTTACCAATTTTCCTCCTCGTGGCTTCCTTGATGGTTTTTCCTCTTCTAACTGCTTCACTGTTACAGTCCGGTTTTTTGTTTTGTACTTCTGTCTGTATTGTTCAATAGAAATCGGCTTGGGTCCAGCTCGTGGGTTCTTTTTCAATTCTTCTTTCAATCCCTCGTTGAGTGTCTCGTATATTTTATTAAATTTGCTGTCGATTTCAGACATCCATTGCTCTATTTCTGGTACCGTTGATTCCATCTCGTTTATAGGCAGGGTCGCCATGTTATGATCTTCGCTAGTAGGATGGCGTATTCGCCGATATCCGGGATTCTGTTCATGATGAGATATATTTTTATTTAGTTAATTATTGAATATATGGCGTGATGGCCGCAATATTCGTAAAAATGGGTAAAAAGCCTCATTTACCTTTGGATCTGGTCGAATGCCTCAATCCGCACTAGATATATGGCTGGAGAGCCTCAATATCTATCAAAAGGAAATACTTGGCTAATTGCCTCGGTATTTTTGTAAGAAAGATGTTTGGCTGAGAAGCCTCTTCATCAAAAAGGGTAGAACCGCTGGCCAACTTGCCTCTGCGATCTAAGAATAAGAACCACTTGACTACTCTATGGTTATTTCTTTATTCCCCCTTTTTATTCCTAAATGCTACCTTATTTATAATCGATAATTATTGCTAAGTAAGCAATTTACAATAATTCCTAAATGCTACCTACAATCAATATTCTTTACCTACCTTATTATGTGCATCGTAACAAAAGAGCGGTGACCTCACGTGAGTAATATTTTCTTTACAACTTGGTGCACTGTATATGCATAATATGCTTTTTGCTTGCGCGGAAATTTGATGCGTTTTACTTTTACCTCATTCATAACGAGGTATGAATGAATCACACAAATGATTACATACGAATCTGTATGTATGTCAATTATGTTTTCTTTTTCTGTTTACTCGACGAGTTAATTGAACTCGGAGTTTTACCTTTTGAAAAGATATGCAAACTTTAGCTGCAATCTTTTTTCTTGTTTTCTTTTAGGGAGATGCGCATATGATTTATATGCAATTTATTATGTATGATTACATATGCATTACAAGACCCATATTTGCGTTTATTATTCGTTGTTATAAAGGGTTTTCCAATAAGAGGTGTTATTTTAATATTCAAAGAAAAATGCCATTTTTTGAGATAAATGATCGGATCTTTATTTCATTATAAAGAGGAAGGTATGCCGTTAATAATGAAAAATAACATCAGCCAAATGACCACCACGACCACACCTACAGGACCATATCCTTTTCATGAAATTTTCCATAACCAAATCGCAAAGTGGCTGCCCTATGTACTCGATAGCCTCACGAATTCCATCTTTAAAGTCTTGAATCGACGCTGGGGTGTTGGCGTAGACCTTCTGTTTCACGTGGCCCCAAAAGAAGAAGTCGCAAGGTGTTAAGTCACAAGATCTCGGTGGCCAATTGTGATCACCTCTTCGAGAGATAACACGGTCCGGAAACATTTCCCGTAAAAGATCAATGGTTTCGTTGCTTGTATGGCACGTAGCGCCGTCTTGTTGAAAGTAAACGTTGTCCAGATCAATACCATCCAATTCCGGCCATAAAAAATCATTAATCATCTGTCGATAGCGCAATCCATTCACCGTAACTGTTGCTTCAGCCTCATTTTCGAAAAAGTAAGGTCCAACAACCCCGCGGGGCCATAAACCGCACCAAACAGTCACACGTTGAGGATACAGAGGCTTTTCAAGAATAACTCTTGGGTTTTCCGAGCCCCAGATGCTACAATTTTGCTTGTTGACGAAGCCATCGAGGTGGAAGTGGGCTTCATCACTCAAGATGAGTTTTCAATGGAATTCCGGATCATTTTCATGCATTTCAAGGACCCAATCAGCAAAGACTCGACGTTGTTGATGATCGGCCGGCTTGAGTTCTTGTGTTATCTGAACTTTATAAGCCTTAAGACTTAAACTTTATGCAAAATACGGTGTAATGACATTTGTGGAATGCCTAATTCCAAAGAACGACGAGGAATGGTCAAACCTGGGTTTTCTTCAACACTTTTGGCTACAGCAGCAATATTCTCGGCTGTTCTTGAGCGACGTGCACGGGTTTTATTCTTTATATCAGTAACTTGTCCCGACAGCTCGAATTTTTCTACCAAATTCTGTATTGCGGTCCGCCAAGGTGCTTCCGGACGACCCAAATATGTTCGAGGTTTACGAACCGTCTCTGCCACATTTTCACCATTTTTATAGTGAATGTTAATAATTTCAATTCGTTGTTGAATAGTGTATCGTTCCATTTTTATTAATGGCGTGGTTTCTACTTGTCAAATGTCAAAAAATGACAGCTCCAAAGGTGACATCTACCGAAATAGCGGGCTAATTAAAATAACACCTCTTATTGGAAAACCCTTTACTATAATGCTCCTAAATTCTTCAAGAGTTTTCGAACTTTTGCGTACTCTGCCCACACCATGAATAGTCACGTTAAAGTTACGTTTATTCATGTTGAAATATAAATGCATTTTGTACATTCAAATAATCAGTATTTGATGAAATTAAATAAATACTACAATGTTATATCCATAAATCAATAGAAAAATTATGACAGTAGAAAGTCAAGAAATCTTCTGAATGTTTTTTTATTGTTTTATACTTATTATACCTATAATAAGAAACCTGTGTTTATTTCAATAATTATGCTACATATGTATACTTTGATTTCTAAAATAGATGACTTTCAGCAACGAACTCTGTTTACTTAGCTCTGTCCTTTTAACTGTAGTCTGAAAATGTCGTCTTATAAGGTTAATTCAATGTCACGTATAATGAGCCTGAAGAAACTATTTCTTTGACAGTAAAATCAATAAGTATTCAATACTTTTGATAGAAATATAACAGCATAAAAGCTTATAAGAGGACTGTAGATGAAGTGAAACTATTCGTCATCAATATGAGTCCACTAAGCACTCAACTTATTACATTTTGTGAAAGTATAGAGCAGGCGTTTTATTGCAAACATCGAAGGAGTGAATGACCAGGGGGCGGCATAAACACGGATAGTACTTCAGATCTATGGAATTACAACGTAATATTCAGTTAACCCCTGGTTGGGAATATGAACGGTTTTCATCAAGTTTTGATAATCATATCAGATTTTAACACACTTGATTCTATGTATGTCACTTGATATTCAGGATTTAGGTTAGGTATTATGAGAGCTAGCCTCTGGGGACCTTCCATTTAAACCAAATATTAATTAACATCACTGCAAGCAATTTAAAGTGGACTGCTATGCAAATTTTGTTGACATATCTTGTTCGGACTACCTATTAAGAGCATAAGTGTGTATAAGCATGTACATGATTTTAAGGTATAGAATGGATTGAGAAAAAATAAAGAGAGGCATTGAGTTTTATTAAAAAAATTATACATACTAGCTACACATATGTATATACTAAGGTGCTCCCTAAAATCGTAGTCTTAAAATTATATCGGGACACCAAATTATTTATTTCCCGGATTTGAAAATGCGTCTATATTTAACAGAGTTGAGGTACACAGTAGACACCTAGGTATTAACATTTTGATATTGCTGGATATTTTATAAAGACCGTATGTAAAAGCCCTGACTCAATTAAATAGACGAGCACTTGTACTGTAACAATGTTATCATCAAAGTTACCTAATTTGCACACTGTTGCACCATTTACTCAATTGATTTAGTCGTTTAATGTGTTTTAGTTATTTTTTAAATATCTATTATCATCTCACAAACCTGTGACTAAAAAACTTTGTGTCTTACCGGCTGAGAGTTCTTTGGTGACGAAAGAGTTTCAGGGTATTAAACGTGGATGGATTGACATGGGGCTATTGATTTAGAATAATTTAATGGGGAGCTTTCCGATGGGGTAAAAGTTTTTACGTTTTAGGGGGCCTTTGGAGTGGGGTGGTAACTACCACACTTATTCTTCTCCAATTTGGGCCGTGTATGATATGATTGGAAATTCGAGGCTCAACAGTCAAGGTTCGAAAGTCGAGATTCGAGAGTGGAGATTCGAGAGTAGAGACTCGGGAGTCGGGTTTCGAAAGTTGAGAGAGTGTATAGAAAAAAAATAAAGTATATTAAAAATACTTTTAAAATAAAAGACTTTTGTAAATAAAATGCACTAAAAGTAAAAAAATAATTTCTCTCTTTCTTAGTGATATCCATTCATTGCAAAATAAGAAATGGCACAACTCAGATTAAACTTAAAAGTTGTAGCATGAGTTGCAGTTAGACAATTCCTGACGTAGAGAAGAAACTACAACTTGTGTTAAAAACTATAATTCTAAAGTCCAAAAATTTAATATTTCTCGTCCAATCCTAATATAAAAAATGTGTGATCTGAAATTTTTAACTTTAACCTATGCGGTAGCGACCTTATTAATCTCGCGGTTATGCAGTATGACCGACGATATATTATATAAAACGTTTTTTTTACAACTACTTCTGCATTAATATTTCTGTAAAAAATACGTATTTTGTCATTTTATGTTTTTGGATTCTATCTTGAATACAAAATTTGCAATCGGTAGGTTTTATATCCTTTTCCACACAAATCGATTACAAATCTAGTAGAACATTATTCAATTTAAGTGCAACAGAATTACATCAGCTAAAACAATACACCCCTCTGTGGTCTTACGCTTATCGTACGTTATAGAGAAATTCACTCGAGCTATTAACGAGCATTTGCAATGGCAGAGCAGAATGAAGTCACCAGATTGCATTTTCTCTAATTATCTCACCAACGTGAGACTAGGAATATTTCAAATCTGACGCTACTCTGTGAAATCCACTCTGATCCAATCTGATGACTGCACTCTTCTCTGCTTGTGTAGTTTTATTTCTATACAATGTTGCTAAAACTAGTAGCAACATCAAATGGAGATGATCTGGTTTAGCTTAGGTACAGTGCATCCCATGAATCACTTTTTATGATTTTGTGAAATTTGTTTGAAAGTTTATATACTTGAGGTTTTAAAACTGTTCCTTTTGATATGGTTTTGTTTACACTTGATTCCAGTATTGTTGCAGTTAATATACTAGTGATTTTTTTTTAAATTGTCTGTGTTGGTAGTGAATATTGTTAGAGTCCATCACACCTCAAAATAAATAAAGACGATTAAAAGACTGCATGCAAACTATTTCATACTTCACTAAATGGTCCTCTGTTCCTAGGTCCTGATACTTCCTACAATGACAGGAATGAAACTGAAATGAATAGAAATACCTATAGTAGCTTAAATTAACTAACATAAGCAAATAATGCGTAAAAATCAGACAAATACTCACTTTTCATGCAAAAACTGCCAAGAAGAGGCAGTACAATAACAGCAATATGTTAATTGGAGGCATGGAAGTTTCTATGCAAAATTCATAGATCCTGAATAATAAACATTTGCAAAACGTGAAAATATGTTTACATATGCTAAATACAAGAACTCCAGCATACACATGCACTAGCATTAATAAAATTGAGTACTACTCGTCATTGTTGACATTGTTTAAAGAACACTTTCACAATATGAATCATATCAATTTACTGTTATGTACACTTCAATGTTTCCTAATAACCTAACAATGTATAATCCTAAACCTTAAGC
Source organism: Dioctria rufipes (assembly GCA_963924295.1). Lineage (NCBI taxonomy): Eukaryota > Metazoa > Arthropoda > Insecta > Diptera > Asilidae > Dioctria > Dioctria rufipes. Next base: position 248,030,748 of record OZ002740.1, read on the forward strand.
CTAGTTGACGATATGCTGATTTACCAGCGGTGATGCGTCAGCAGCTGGAATCAGCGCGCCATAAGCACAATGTCAAAACCCATGCTGAGAGTATAAGCACTTAACACGTGCTTATTTTACCAGCATCGAAAAAGTCAAATATATAAGCACCTAATAATTCAGTAGAAAACATAGTTGCAACTGCAATAAAGTGGAGTGCACGTGAAACGATAACGTTTATTAAACATATAAAAACTAAACGTTTGTGGTATTACAAATTAAGAGTTTATAATATATTAAAATATATAAAATATAAAAATATATAAATATAAATTATAAAATATATATAATATATTATATTTTATAATTTGTACTTAGACCTAACTTCCCTCGACTTAGGATCCACTTTCGTACCCATAACATCCGTTTAATACATTTCTTCTTACAACAATTCTCAACTGCGCTTGTAACATTTCCGCCACTATAGTCATCCGAGAGCACAACCTCAGACCTCACTATCAGCCAATTTTGTCAGTACTAACTTGTGGTTTGCAAACTTATAATGCAAACAACATCAGCGCGCTGATATAACATATGCTAATGCATCAGCGCTTGTCAATCAGCATAATGTTAACTAACTAGGCCTTAACCGTGGTAGAAGGAATATAAGGTATGCTGGTATCTGAACGTCTTTTCGCCATATTGAAAGCTTTAGGCTTTTTATGACCTCAACACGAGCCACTTTTCTTGTCAATGGCATTAGGTTAAAACGTGCACAGTGAATGAATGCATAAAAGACATTTTAATAACAAATCAATCAGTTTTGCTTACATATTTAAGGGAGTATTTTAAAATAGACTATACCCTTACACAAGTCTACTAAATCAAAATATCATACATAATTTCTTTAGTTTCCTAAGATCTAAAGGTGGTTGAATGACCACCCTCTACTACAGACTTCAAGTATACATAGATTAAGATGATACTTATTATTTATCGGACGGAATGAAAATATTCTGTGTTCTGTATTTAGTTCATTTTAAAAAGTGGGTCGTTATGACGCCACAGAAAGCTTTAAAGAGCTTTCATTTCAGACCAGCATACCGTATATTCTTTGTATCATGGCTTTAAGAAAGAATTCGTTGTTTATATAAACATACTTAACTTATCGCCCAAAGATTCCTCCGAGCATTTTATTACTCTTAACTTTGTGCTGACGATAGAGCATCACCAAATTAGAATCTAAAATCTCAAGTTTTCGCTGAATAAACAAATTTTTTTAAGTTGAGATAAGCTTGTAACTACTAATTGAGTTTTCTATAAGTTCGGCCTTTCAATTCGATCATCCTAACATAACACATAAAACACTAACGTCCACTTTCTTGTGTATTAATTCACTAATACACCAATACTAATACACTAATTAATGCACTAAAAACCAGCGATCGCGACTTTCAAATTGACCCGATAAAAGATCAATTTGGTCAATTTGAATGCGCGCAACCTGTTGGTAATGCTTAAAGGGTGCTAAATTCACCAGGTAAGCAAGGATTCTCGAGGATTTAAAATTTTTTTGTCATAGTAAGTGAGAAAGAGACAAAGGTGGAAATGATATGGAAGATAATTGAGAGATATTTACTTTCCAAATCGGAAATTATCATAATATGGCACACAGCCGTCATATTGATATTTTATTGAAAAATCAATATATTTAATTAAATAAATTAGGAAAATTAATGGATAATTAGAAATAAATTATTTCAGACCCATATGTATACATGTGTATAATTTGAGCACAACGCTTGAGAACAACACGAAAAATGTACTAAAATTGCAAATTTCGTGGGGACAAAATGGCCGCACAGAAAGTATAAAAAGAGGGGTTTCCCTGAAGAAACTCTCAGTTTTACGACAGCGATCTAACATGCAAAAGCATTTGATTAAGCTAAAACACAGTTTTTATTTTAAAGCAAACAAGAAGCAATAACAGGTACTGAGGTACATTATTCCAACTGGTCGAATCTTTGTGCAATGGTGTGGGTAGAGCTTAACAATAAATTCGTGAAAGAATTTAACTTTAGGTTTTCTTGCATAAAATCAAGCATATGCTATGTCTGGCATTTTGATTATATGTGCGCGGAAACAATCTAGTTAAGAAAAACAAAGATCTCGAGGGTGATTATGATCTCTTTGTCGTAGCTTAGGCGTATGTTTTAGTCACATATTTTGACATTTCACCTCACATTTATCGTACTTTTATATTCACCATCTTCATTTTGATTTATCCTTTTCATCAACCACGAAATAAACCAAAATTAATTTGCAATGAATTAATGTCAGGACACACGCCTAAAAGTACAATAAATTAGTCAACTGCTTCCGAGGTTGTGACAAAAATTTTATACTGTGGTAACTGGATATTCTACACCTAATTAGAACAGTAGGTACAAGTGCTTAAATTCGAAATAATATTTTGAATTTGTCATGTAAAGTGTCATTTTCAGTTCATTCTACGTAATGAAAGGCTTGCTGAACTGAATATAAACACGCAAAAATCAGTAGAAAAGTTCATTTAATTTAGGCGTATATTTTGACATTAAAGTCTGACAAAAGATCAGAATCACCCCCCTGAAATGTATAAAATAAGTAGTGAATGAACACGGTGAATTTTCGCGGTATAGCCCTGAATTGCATTTGCCTAGATTTAATTAATTACATATACGATTTAGCGACGTAGCTAAAATAACTAACAATGTTGAAGGAAATTTTTTACGATATATACTTTAAATTTGAGATATGTGTAAGGGAAATAACCGTAAATAAAAGTAATAGTAAGCACAAGCTCACATCTTTCAATTCAACATACCGCTACACTATCCCCTCTAAATGCAGTATGGTTAGGTGAAGCGCATTCGTCAATGCCGTTATTTCTGAGAATTTTTTGTACTTCTTTGTGCGCCGAGAACGCATGTCCAAGCATGATTAACATTACATTCTAGCTAAGTAGTTCTATTCTGACCTTTAAGCGAGCTGCAGTGTTTTGGTGTTTTATCAGTTTTTTGTATAATTTTATTGTAATAAAAAGTAAGTATTTTAACCACTCTTATTTGGAATTTTTATAGTTATTACTATTTTGATAGATTATTTAATATGTCTTTTACAATCTTATATATTTGTTGTTTAAAAAAGTATGTCCTTAGAAAAGTATTGTAATATAATATAAAAAATGTATACAATGTGGAACATTCATCGTAACAACATGTGGCACATTCGTCCTGCGAAATTTTTTATTAAGGAGAATGTTGAACTAAGGATTGATTTAAACTTTTATTTTAATGGAAATGGTACGCAATTACAAACCAAAAGTAAATAGGCCTCATATCGATGAAATAACCATAAAAAAAGCAATTTAGGATGTACTGCATAACACGGAAACACCAACCTCTTCCGCTGTAAAATATAACTTAAAAGGGAAAAAATAAATTAACGTTTAATTCAAATAAAAAAAAGGAAAGGCTGGCTCTACTAGACAAGCTCTCGTAGATTCCGGACACAGCAGTGATGATGATGATAACCACAGGCAGTATCAAAACAAATACTCATATAATCAAATGTTTTCAAAATTCCAGCAAGATGAATTAGCGAGTTATTAAAAAAATAGTTCGAAATTGTATCACGGATTGACATATTTACCTATGACTACTCTAAGTGCAGTAACCTAATTTATCCTAAATCTTGGGATATAAACAAACAAGCTGGCAAAGATTGGCTGTTAGGTTTTATAAAAAGTTATCCATGTATTTCGTTAAGGAAGCCCGAAAACATAAGTTTGGCCAGATTGAGTGGATTCAGCAATGAAGCAGTGTGTTCCTTTGTGAAGATTTAATGAATTTGTATGAACGACATCATTTTGGAGCGAAAGACATATATAAACTTGACGAAACTGTCTTAGAAACAGTTATGGAATCTCCAAGGGTAAAAAGAATTAATAAAGAATTAATCTTACTTCTAATTTTCTTATGTTATTGCTGAGAAAGGATTGCGGGCAGTATCACAAGCTGTGTCTGCCGAAAGAGGCAGTTGGGTAACGATGGTAGGTATAATAAGTGCAAACGGAATCCATTTGCCAGAGTTGTAAAAGAATTCTTTGCATTCCTTGCATTCCTTGAAGTCACTGGAAGTGATTGCTTTTTTATGTTTGAAATCACTAACTTCACTTCGATACTGGGACTTACAGAAACTAAATCGCCATTCATTTTGAAGTCATGAATGGTTAGGGATGGGTAATTGGGACATTTCAGTGGATCAGTCCCATTCCAACCTGTTCCAAGTATCAAAAGTATTTGTTCCAAAGTATCAGTTACATGTCTGAATTTTGGGACAATTAAGAAAGAAGATTGTTTTCAGATTAGGGTTCACAAAAGATGTGTTAAAAAAAGTACAGCAACTCTTTACATTATGATTTTATTCTTCGGTGAAATTTAAAATTGCAATACGGAAACTGAACCGATAATGTAGCTCTTAGTTTTTTTACAGAAAATTGTAAAATATAAATTATAGAAACATGCCTGTAATGAAAATACATTTTCTTCCATAAATTTTCCTAGAATTTCAAGATTATTTAAATTCATTTAAAAGGAATTTTGTTACCTGCTTCTATTGAAATACACGACTGGGTCAATTACAATTAAAGAAATGTTATACCTAGATAAGTAGCCTAAATCAACTGTATTGTATATATTTATTTGGAATTAATAAACTACATAATTGGGAAATATGAGATTTGGTATTGGTACTGTGACAGCTTTTCTGAAAAAGTTGGAACAGGTATAGATTGGGACAGGGCTGTACCTGTTCCAAAGTAACAGGTTGCTCCAATTTTACCCATCTCAAAAGCTTGAAGTCATGAGAATGCAAAATCTTGTGATTTACTCACATTCTTTGAAGTACCATGTAAGTCATTTTCAGTCAATTGAATTCATTAAGAGCTTTAAGTCAGGGGTTAAAAAGGGCTTTTATCTAGATGAATCAATATGCTACTATTCAAATATTTATATATTTATAACATATTTATGTTATTATTAATTTTTAATAGTAAAAGTTTCTCAAAATTGGAGTCTGAAAGTTTTCCACGTCGAGGAGTATCAAGCATTCCAGCAAACGAAAATAAGCGCTCGACTGCTTCTGAAGAAGGTACTCCCTGTATTGTATTTTAGAAATACTTTTTTAATGGTCGGGTATGTAGTGAGACAAAGGCATTTTTTAACCCCCTACGTAAAGCTGTTAATGAATTCAATTGAATGAAAATTACTTACATGGTAGGTACTTCAAAGAATGTGAGTAAATCACAAGATTTTGCATTCTCATGACTTCCAGCTTTTGGTTTCTGTTAGTCCCAGTATCGAGGTGAAGTCAATGAATTAAAATAATTTTCACATAAACCAAAACAATTATTTGCCGAAAAGGATGCATTATTTTACAACTCTGCCATTTACCTCCGATTTATGTTTACCCACGTATAAGAATGAATGAGTGCTTTCCTACTGGTGTCTTGACTGGATCTCTAGCTCTAAACATCAAAAGCAGATAGATGATTACAGAACTTTTTCTTGATGTTTTAAAAAATATCAAGAAAAATACAAATCGTACGGAGGAAAGTCTTATGTTGTTGCTTCTCGATGATTACTCATCACACTGCTCCTTAGATGCCATTATTGTTCATCGCGAAAATGCAATTAATTTGTTGACTTTTCCACCCCATACGTCACATAAGTTGCAGACTCTCGATGTCACAACTTTTGGTCCATTCAAAAAGTATTGCAATACCGCTTTCTCTGATTTCAAACTAAATAATCAGAAAGTAATGTCAATATATGAAATTGCAGAACTGACCGCTCAACCACTTTTAAAGGCTTTTTATCCTGAAAATGCAACTGAGTAAATTAAATTATTCCTATTGAAAATAATTTATTCACCGTGAAATTCTTCAGAAAATGTGCAGGAAAATATACCTTCACTGAACCCAGCATTGAAGATATTTCCTTCATATCAAGATCTGACGTGGTAATGAAATTACCAGAACCAATTCATGCACAATATACATCGAGAGCAAAAAATAAATATATTTTTGATACTGATTTATTGATATATTATTTAAAATAAATAAATCAGATTTATTTGATTATCTATTATATTTATTTAATTTTTATGTGTGTTTGAAATGAAGATCTCACTGAGATACCCAGTTCCTAGCCCCGCAAGGAAGGTTTTACATGTTATCCTTGACTACAAGCTTAAAACTCTGTTAGCTTAAAAAATGGTTAATTTTTAAATATATTTAAATATTAAGTTATTAAAAACAGGTGGAAAAGCAGCTATTCCTATAGACTATAACTATAAAAACGGTTAAATTTTGAAACAAGTCCCTTTTTCCAGTTCTGAGCTCACCTTTGACCAGTTCGGAGCCCCTTTGACCAGTTATGAGCTATAAGCCATTGCCAATTTCGAGCCCCCATTTTCAAAAAAAAAAAAAAAAAAAAATAGTTTAAAAGAACGTTTATTGAAACTAAGAGCTTTCTGCTTAAGAAAAACTCAAAATTTAAAAATTGATAAGAAAATATCTTATATTTCTTAAACATAAAAAAGGAAAATAACGGTGAAAGAGAAACACATAGTATTCCTAAAACGTAGTGCGTACAAATATTTTAAATATATTTCTCATGTGAAGCACCTACTACACCAGCGAAGCAATATCATGTTCTACATTTTATGTATATTTTTATGAACATTTAGAGCAACTAAAAATTTTGAAGCTCGCATAATCTATGCAACTTTTGTGTAAAACTTTCGAACACTGAGAACATGCCACACCATTGTTTGTAGCAGTTACAAAGTTAAGACAGCTATAGCATAATCCAGAAATTATGCTATTTACTTTAATATTGTTTATGTTTACATTACTTTTGACAGATTCATTACTTTCAGAAAATAAATCACGGATATACTTTTGCTTCCTTAAAGCAATTCGTGCAGAAACATCTAAGATGTCAATATTTTCGTATGAAGGATTTGTTCGTTTTTTTAAAGTCGTGGCATTGATTCTTGTCTGATTTTGTGTTCTTTTAACTTTTCTTTTCAATATTTGAGCAGCCTTTTCTTCTCGTTGTTTTCTATTTTCATCCATTTTAGTTTTCTATTCTGCTTTCATGACTTCTAAAGCTTTGTTTGCCATTTTTGTTTCTTCTAATTGTCGAAAAGGAGTTGAGGAAACGATATCTCTTTTTCTCTCCGTTTGTTTTACTCCTTTTCTGACTGGTGTTTCTGGTATAAGCAAGAAGTCCGGAATCTCAATATTCGGATCATCTTGCAAGATTACTGGCATATCATTTGTATTAAATTCTTCCAACACCTTAAATAACATAATGAAATAATTTAGAATAAATTAAGTACTATAAATAAAGTATTTCAAAAACAATTTTATTACATTCGGTTTCATTATAAGCCTGCAATGAATGTAAATTAAAAACGGCCTTAACATAAAGAAAAACTATAAATACGGCATGATATTCCTGTTCCTGATCGTAATTATTTGATATTTCAACAAAACGTTTGTAGTTTACAGCCTTTTCTTTCTCTGCTGGCACATTGTCTGTAGTATTTGACTCTTGCGTAATTTCAATTTGTTTTGTCATTTTACCCAAGCATTTCGAATAATCTGCGATAAAAGCACAAAGACCACAAGTCTGAAATCCAAATTAACGACCGTCGCAATTTTTTGTCCAAATTATTGCACCTCCACTTGAGAATAGCTTTTTGCCAACCATATTTAGTAGGTTTAAAAAATGATACATCGGCGGCATGTGGTATTCTGATCGAGTTCGGGTACCAAAATTATCTGGAGCTTTTCACATAAAGTTGAGAGAGAATAGATACGATGTGTCCTATGACCATCCACCAACAAGATTATTGGAAATTCCACACCTTTCTCTTGCAAATCAGCGTAGAGGACTTGTTCTACATAGTAAAGGAAGACTTCATTACGTAAAGATGATAAAATATCACTTTGCATACATTTGTACGGACAAATAATCATGGGTGGGACCATATATGCATTGACGGAAAAAAAATATATTACAGTCGTTGTTTGACCACGATCTGTTTCGTAGACGTTCCGTGAGCCTAAATGAGTAGAACAAATAATTTATATGTGATACTTATATTCCTATACTAAGCAAATAAGAAAAATCTACCTTTCGGTGACAAAACTTTTCCACTTTTCGGGCACATCTAGAAATTGGTCTCGTCACCATTAAAGACGCGCTCAGGAAAATTCAGTATTTCTCGATAAGCTTTCTTATTAATATATTCCTCAGTCTGATGGAACCAATTTTGAATGTCGTTTTCAGATACCTTCGAACTGGCATTAGTAATTGGCTCCGGTGTCCTTATGGCAAGAATAGGGTGGCGTTTTAAGAAAACCTTATACCATTTATCACCGGGCATATTATTTTTGAATGGGTTTGGCCTTGATACTCAGTCCAGGAATTCTTTAACAGATGCTTTGAGCATCTTATTTGCGTCTGGAAAATCCCTTCTCATGGTTTTATAAGAGCAGCTAAACAATTAGCTGCTCCTCGTTTGAACTCAGAATAGAAGCGGGACCTAATGTGTTCGTTTTTGTACGATTATGTAATCGATTTTGAATGGTACCACGTGGAATTATATAAATTTCGGATGCATGATAATTAGAGAGTCCATTTCGAATGCGTTCAGGCGCTAATTGTACCTCATCTTCAGAATATGTCTTGCTTTTTGAAGTTTTATGTAACCTGTTGAAATACAACGTTCAAAAGGGTTTGTTTTCTTTTAAGATTACGAACAAGTCAATTTTATATAAATTAAGGAATATAAATATAGGCCCTGGCCTATGTAGTACAAATATTAGGAGACTCTAAACTGGAAGTCCTAAATTGCTGCAAAAAGCGCTATTTTGATCCCAAGGCTCATAACTGGGAAATGTATATAATAGAGTTCCACTTACGAGCCCCAAGAAGATAAGGAAATTGATAATCTTTATCAAGAAACTGTAATTAATAAACCTCTTAATATATGTCTTACTCGCTTTTTCTAATTTGGCAAAGAAGTATTACTATTACAAAAACAGTAGCACTACCCGCAATTTCATGAACTGTTTACTTTCACAATCGGAAACAAAATGAAACCGGTCCTCTACTTACTCTCAACCGCAAAAAAATGAAAAAGCGTGAGTTAGTCATTTTACAAGAAACACATTTTAATCGTTATTTGCACTTCAGGTTTATTAATAAGGAAAAAACAAAGAAGTGACTCGAAATTGGCAATGTAGCTCGTAACTGGGTGTTTTACCCTATATGTTTTGTTACATTTTGTTTTATTATTTTTTTCCTAATTATGTGCATTGTAATTAATAAAATCGTGTATTCATTCTTCAGACGAAAGTGCCCTACCTAAGACGAATGTGCCCCAGAGTGTGGCGGTTTTGTCACTTTGTTAAAAAAAATTTAACTGTCAAAACCAAAGCTGTAATTTGACAGAAGCTTGAAATTTAGTGCACTAATATTACTATAAATATTTTAATTAAATTTGTTTATATGCTGTCTTGTAAAAGAATTTATTCTTTCTTCAAAAATGTCAATTGAAACAATAATGACGATTGCGCCCCATCTTACCTTAATCTAGCTGTAGTTTCGATTGCAGCTACATTACAAAGCAGTTGGTGTTGCACTTTAATTCAATATTGTTGCACTTGATTTAAAATCTTTTATGTTTGTGGTGAAGAAGCTAATGTATATGTACGAATAAGAAATATGCATAATTTTATACTTTATACTGAAATTTCTAATCGTGCAGGAATTGTTTTGTTTATGCGTATATCTATGAGAACGGATTCGAAACAGCTACCTGTAAAGTAAGTGGAGGTTGCAAATTGTTATTAGTCTTCCCATAATCGAAAACATTTACCCAAATTGTAGCAGCATAGAAGTATAAAGTTGGATGATGATGTTTTTCATTATTTTTCTAAGAGAAAAAGGCGTATGCTTTCTACTTTTGCGACTACCTGCAACTAAACGTAAACGAAAAAATATTTTCCATATTCTCGTATATAAAGAATATAATTAAATATTTTTAGATCCAAAGGAAAGTGATTGCATAGAAAACGATGCAACTAAATGGAATAAAGCATATTTTTTATCATAATCTGCAACACAGCAAAGTAAAGTTCAAATACTCGAGTCGAACTTTTTTGTCTATAGAAGTGAACAAACATGAAATATTATATCTTTCCAATTACTTGCATTTGTGAAATATTAATAATATATGAGATGCAGCTGTAACAATAAAAAAAAATTTACCACATATGGAAATTCTATAAAAAGCTTGCCACTTTTGCTTTAACAGAACTTCGAGCTCCCATCGATTTGGTTACTAGAGCTGTGACGGGTGGCAACTTTTTTTACATCCATCTCACCCATCCAGGTAATAAGCATCTTTCAACATAATTAGTTAACAAACAGTGGCTTTACTGTAAAGTCAGTGAATTATAAAGTGTCATGGTTTATAATAAAGCTTTGGAATCCTGCACACATGTTTATCCGCGTAACTAATTAGCATTAACAGTAATTTAAGTAAATTTCCCAATTTTATTAAACAAAAACAACAGTTTAAAATCTTAATAAGCAAGGAAACTTCCTTTACCTCAAAAGTTAACTTGTTCATGAGAAAAATTTCAAATGTCATCAGGGAATCGATTTTGTTCTATGAGGCGAAGGTTATCAACAATTGATACCTTCTAGCACAACAACTTTATCAAAACTCCCACATCTTAAGGATTTCGCTTCAGCACCCTAATTAATTTGCAACATCTTTCAAAGTTTTAGTCTATAACTTGGGGTGCGCAAGTTCTCGGAATAACTTTATCAGGGGTAGTAGCCTTTAATCTTTCGACCTTTTTGGTAATTTGGAAAAAAAATAAAGGTATTTTCCTCTTAGAGAGTTTTTCTGAATTGAATGTGTTTACAAAACAAAAGTAAGGGAAAAAGAGGGATAAAATCATGAATCTTAAACTGTATTTGAAAGATAACGCATTCAAAATTGACATATCTTATATCCATAAAATATTACAACAAATTATGTAGCCACTCATAAATAAGATACAGCCTCAAATATAATTTTGTGTTCCTATAACATGTAATTGAATTTATGTATATTTTGAATTGCTGGAATGCAATTCTGGTAAATTTAATGTATTAGATCGCGTCCCAATGAACAATTTATACTCTATTATGGCCACGGGAATGTTCTCACAACTCTTTATAAAACATACTTTTTTTATAAAATGGTTGTTATAAATGTTATGCGAGCTTTAAAAAACACCTTATAGAGCTAATTGGGCGCACTGTATAAGAGTTGTGGACGCTAATTTATAAAAAATAATAAAGCATTTTAGCAGTCTGCGAGGAAGTGTTTGAAACCCTTATAAAAGCACTTATATCTACAACTTAGTTGCGGAGATATTTTATAGTGCCTAGTTGTCTGCAGTTATATGTATTTGTGTAATATGGCTATATTGTTGTCTTATTCTTTTTTCATGAAAAATGTATTATAAATTTACCTCAGAAATGTGTGAGCAGGAAAAATAATTCATGAAATCAAAGTACATTATTTTGCTTGCAATAATGTTTGCGTAATGCTTAAACATTAATTTTCGATTAATATTGGAATAAAATTTCATGCGACTTTAATTTTATTGTAAAAGTTATACTTCTAGCTCGAAAAAATACAACGGGCCTAATAAATGCTAAAAATAATGAACTTAAATAAAAATTAATTATTAATTATGTATTTTTAATGTTAAGTTCCAAATCGTTCTAAAAATTTAAAATTAAGAGGGAAGTCATCAATTTTGTTTTTTTTTGTTTTATTTGCAAAAAGAATTTGCGAGTCAATAAGCGAAAAAGTTAATTGTTAAAATGGTATTCGCTGCAATATATTCGCTATTTTTATATAATAAAATGGCGAAATGTTTTCACCTCACTTTACAGGTCTTACAAAATATTTTATATTCGTGGGAAATCTTCAGGATCGGAAATGTCTAAGTGCACTCCAAATAATACTAGGTTTTACACAGGTGAATTGTGAAGAATAGTTCTTATTAAAGTATTTAAGACCAATGAATACAACTTGCAATTTTTATACAGTTGTCAAAAATACAGCTTTCGAGTTTTATAAAGGGGAAATGCCTTGCTCAATTCAAGTCGCAGCCAAATAGTTATATAAGTATTCTAATATAATTTTTTAATATCTTTTCAAAACTCTTCGACAACTAAATTGCTTCGGAAGCTACATTATTTTAAAAGATCTTCAACTGATTTGTTTTGAACTATTATAAAATACTTAAAGAATAAATTAGTTTGTGTAGAAAAACTGTTTTCTAAGAAGTTCGGAAAGAGTTCTCAGTGCTACCTTATAAAATAATTTAGCACCGGAATTAATATAACAGGAGGAAGCGATACCTCTATAAAAATAATTTTGGTTTTCGTGTAGCTGTTATACAACCCTTATAAAATAAAAATCTGGTTCCTGCAACTAAGTAACTGCAAAAATCTTCATTGGGGTTTGTGACGGAACGTGGCAATAGATTAGGGCATATGAACTATAAAAATATAATGCTGTTAAAACTAATTGTTATCTGTGTGTGCATTTATACGGGTATCAAGCGTCAGGTACGCTATCTACCGGGATCGGCACAGTGGCACTGACTCTAACTTCACCAGAGTGGAAGAAAAATCTTTTTTACTTCCGTTGGTCTAATAAAACAAGAAGAAGGTTTGATTATTGACTCATCGGCAGCGGCACACGTACCAATTTTTATCCAGCGCTTTTATATTTTTGCTTAACGAACAAAAAAAAGAAAAGAATTTAATTGTAAATTATCTTGTAAAATAAGTATTTTTGAATATAACTTGTAAAGATGAAAAAGCTCGTTTTTCCGTGAACAGGGTTATTACACACTGCGCGGTAGGTAACTGCTAGTTGTGGAGATTTGGTGAATATAAGACGAACACTAAGTAAGACACACACAATCAACACAAATAGGGCGCCACGTGATTTTTTACTCGTGAAAGGTTCCACCACGAGACATGTAGAGATGATAGAGATGATGGTGAAATATAAAAGAAACTACATAGGAAAATACCCTTTACACAATGCTACTGGTATCCTCTATTCAACGTGTTCCAAAACAATAAAATAATGCGGTATTATAATGACCAAAATGGATTAGATATCACGAGCCTGTAGTCTCGATCTCGAACATTTAATCTATGGGATGCTACGATTTCAAAACACTTAACTAGGTCCACAATACTTGAAAATATATTCTTTCAAATACTAAAATGCGAGTCAAAAAAAAAACATAAACCAAAATTTGCGCTGTCACCAACTAGCCGTAGTCTTTCGATATTTCGATCATATATAAATGAGATCAGAAAAAAATAATTTCGATTCTGAATGAATACTGACCGCAATCAAATACAAAGAAACACAAAGCACTCTTGGGGTACCTATCTGGTGGAACATCTACTCTTGGTGGAAAACCTGCTTCCGCTTTTGTGAGATCTTTTCTTTGTAAACTTCCTGGATTTATTTGCCTAAGACTCCTTATTCTTCTTCCTTCTTTCGCAGCGATATCTTCTTATTACTTTTTGTTTTACTTCTTTCTCCCCATTTGTTATTTGCGATTGCTTTCATCAATCTCTTTTATTTTTGTCGGCCTCTGAACTTTTATTTTTCTATGAGCTTTTACAGCGTTGTTATTTTATTATCTGTTAGTCATCATCCGCAATACAAATGAGGAGGAAGCCGATCTGCACCCTTAAAATGCGAGTCCTGCATACCAAGACTTGGACGACTTTGTAGTCATATCCATAGACTCTGCAAGAGATCAAATTAAGAGCAGAATAATAAAACTGCAAAATCTTATCAATTTGGTTCACTGCAACTCGGAGAAATCTGAGAGTATTCACAAAATCTGTAGAGAATTCAATGATCTCTTCTATCTAGAAGGAGATTTCCTATCTCATACAGATACGATTACCCACGAAATAGAGACCATCCAAGATAAACCGCCTTATCGACTTCCTGAAGCAAGCTGAACCGAAATAAACCGGCAATTACAGCGGATGCTTGAGTCAGACATCATTAGAACATCCCATAACGACATCACAATTGGTGGCGCGTACCCGCCTCCTAATATTACTGATATATTAGATCATTTAAGGAATATGGACTCTAAGGACAGGGAGAAAGCTACCTTCGGCACATCCTGTAGCTAATACGAAGTCAAGATATACATGTTTGACATGTGGACAGAGCTGTAGAGTGTGGCCCAAAAGCTTTGGAAGAACAAAGTACCGATGCTTACGTCTTTTGGAGAAGAGCATCAAGCTTATTTTTGTTGGGTTCACTGTCATACCATTACGGGTGCACCAGTCCTCAGAAATATTAAGGCCTCGTTGCATGAAGGCACAGGCAGCAGCCATGCTGTGACTGAAAATGAAAAGAAAGATGTCATCCGCATACGATTCACGTGAAATTCCAGCTTTTCACCACCGCGATGAGTGATTCAACCAACATACGCCAGAGAAATGAACAGAGCACGCCACCCTGCGGGCAGCCTCTCCCCAATAGCATACCGAGAGAGGTTGAGTCTCCCACTTACAGTTAAGTATCGTCGTCTAAACATTTTGTCGATACATCGCACTAAGGTCGGTCAACAACATGTCGGCGAGTTGCCTCACATAGCGACTCGGGGATGGCCCTGTCGAAAGCCCCATCGAAGTCCAGAAATGGTCCCAAGATAAGCAGGTCACGATCAAGTCCCCGCTGAATGACAGTAACCACCGAATGAAAATCCGTCTCAGTAGATCTATACGTCCGGTAGAGGCCTTTAGGGCTACTCTCCTGATTTATTCATCCACAAGCCTCTCCAGACGTCTTGTCTAGGTATAGGGTCCTTTAGCAACCACTGAGTTGTGTTATTGTTGTGAATGCCATCTTTATTTCATTATAATTATTTTGGATTATCTTGGCGATTTTTAAGGATACTGGGTGTATGTATGGGATGGATCTGAATATTGGGGTAGTGTTGCCTAATTTCATTATTTTGTTGTTCGCTCTATTAGGTTGCATATTATAATAATGAATATTCTTTGTTGCTGTACTAATTAATGTATATATTGTGTGGGTTGGATGGTTGTTTTTTTAGAATATCCGTTGGAATCTTTATGTTTTTTTGTGTAAATTGAATATTGCTTATTCTACATATTTTATTGGTGAATAATTTATCTGCGTTGATTTTGTTGTTGTGGGTGGTTGGAAAAATAATTTAGTATCCTATTTAATCTACATGGTTTACAGTACCCGTCGGTTATTATTTTGTTGTTGTTTGTTCTAATTAAGCGGATGTCTACGAATGAGATTCTTTTATTATTCTATTTTCAATGGTAAATTGAAATCTATTTTGAATTTTATTGCATGTTTGTGCGAATTCAATTTCGGAGCCTTCTGGTATTGCGCAGATAATGTCATCTACGTACTTTTTTATTAATGTTGGTTGTACGTCGGATTTCCTTTTCCATCACATAGTCGAGTGCCATTTCAGCTAGAACACTAGAGAGGTGATTACCCATAGCAAGTCCATATTTTTGTCCGTATATAGGTACTATTGTTATATTTGAAATAGTCGCATTCTATAACAGAGAATTTAATTTTTCGTTTGAAAAGGGCTATGCCTATTAGTGTAAATTCTTCTATTATGTGTCAACAATTGTTAATTATCTTTAATACTAATTCTGCGTCAACATTTATATAAAGAGATTCCACACTATTGAGATGAGGTTTAAGTGTTATACCATCTAGAAAAACTTTAATTTCGTCTGTATTTCTTATATTGTGCGTACTGTGATTTATTTGCTGTAGTGTAGTACATATATAATTTGAGAGTTTAGCTGGGGCTTTGGATTTGTGGGCTTACTGGTTTCTCATGGGTGCACGAACTTTCTGCATTTTTGGAAGAGCATATGGACGGGAGATGGGGCTATATCGATGGAGAGATTCTTCTTTTGCATTTTGTTGATGTAGTCCTTGTTAACCATGATAGGAACTAGTTCATTGTTACTTTTTATACCCTAGATGAAATCTATAGGGTAATTAAGTTTGTCATTCCGTTTGTAACACCTCGAAATAATGATGGTAGAGTAAATGGATTGGACACCCATTCATAATATTAAAAGTTATTTTGATTTTTGCATGTCCTTCCGTCCGTCCGTCCGTGCGAACGATAACTCGAGAACGCGTATACTTAGAGAGCTAAAATTTTGTACACGGACTTAGATAAAAAGAGTAAAATTAAGTTCGAAAATGAGACAAATCGGGCAACTCCTTCGTGGGGTTGCCATATAAAAATTTCGTTTTCCGCTATATATTTGGACACTGCATGAGAACGCGTCGACGTAGAGAGATGAAATTTCGTACTTGATGTTTCTACTACATTAGCAAATAACATGTTAAAAATGGACTAAATCTGCCAACTCCTTCTTGGTGTTGCCATATAAAAATTTTGGTTTTTTACGTATACTTTGAAAACCATCAGTCCAAGACGTTTTTATTGTACTAAAAACTTCTGCAGAATACGAAATTCTATAAAACTGGTTATAATCATTTTTTCTGTGCGACAAACCGTTCTGGAAATATATGCGAAAAACAACTTCAAAATCAAACTTGAATAGATCGGTGACCATACGCAATTTAATACGGGCATTCATCTAATCTAGGGTATCATAAGAATTGGTCTTAGACCAATTCTAGCTTTTTTACTTTTTTGGTTTAGTGTGGTTGGGTAATTTTCTAGGAGTATGCAAGTGTTGTCGCACCTATCGCAGATATTTTTTGGAATGTTCTCTTTATTCATAACTACAGTCATATTGCCCTTATCAGATTTCACTTTTTATAGGTGTGGGTTTTTACTGAAAAATTTCTTTGTGATTTTTTCGCAATTCTGTAGAAATGTTTCTATTTTATTGGCTCTTTATGTGGCGTTGTGTTTCGTGTATTACCATTTTTTGTATTTCTGATACATTTTCTACATTAGAAATGTCAGTGACCACATTCTCTGTGGATATGATTAGTTCGAGAGCAGCTTTATGTTTGTTGATATTAGTTGGTAAAATAAATTTAAGTCTAGGATTTAGTATAATTGTAGCTTCTTTAGAAATGCTTTCTTTGGTTAAATATTGAACGTAATTTCGGTCGAATATAAAATCATATTTCTCTTCTTATTTATTTCTTGATAGTATTGTATTATTTTTTGTTTTAGTTTTTCGTTGTCTGTTTTGCTGATGTTATGAAAAAAAGTGTTTGTTTTCTAAGTAGGAAATTTTGAACGTGGTTATTAGGTATAATTTCCGATAAGTATTAATTAATTGTGAGAGGTGGTTGTTAATGATCATAATTTGCCAGTGACATTCTTTAATCTCAAGGTTAAGTAATGTTTTGTCAGTTTTCGGTTTGATTAAATCTGTGCATAAATAAGGAGTTAGTTGTGCATGTGATGATGTCTTCACATGTGTTAATTTTGTGATTGGGTATGATGTTTAGTATTTTGGATCGAAGCAAGCACGTCCTGCGCGAAGTTAGCTCGGCTAGTTTTTTGCTTTGCAATATATACCTAGATATAAGATATCTTGTTTATGGTCCCAATCTTACATTCCCAGAAAAAGCAACGATTGAACCCAGACAATAGATACATTAATCCAGAAAGTAACAAGGCATACTCATTATTACGCACTATAATACGCGCAAAATATAACGTGCAGATCTATAATCAAAATACATAGAAGTAGTACAAACAACTTCCATAAGTGTAAGAGAGGTCAATGACATAGGTAAATAAATAAAGTAAAGAGCAATCGCTTAAACCCACTTCAAATGATGTCAGTGACTTACATATGCATATGCATAAACAAAATACAAATTGACTCACTAACATAACTAACTACCTTCTCCACATAAAATACGTTGAAGCTAAAATAACCAAAAACATCAACGATAAACAAATGACTTCTATTTGTAAGTGATCACATTACAATTACCAGTGAGTAATGAATGAAAACAAAAATGTGAGAAAGTGAAACGTAAACTTTGTTTATCAATGGAAATGAATAATCGATACAAATTGGTTCTCATACAAATATTGTATGATAAGCATTTTGTAAGCATGGGAACAAACATAGGTCAATCTAGTAATTTTTATATAAATATACGTGGGGGTAAAATAGAAATTCATTCGTGATTCTCTATCCAATATCGTAAAGTGAAGTGCTCCATCCTTCTTCTTCCGTTCGAAGTTTTAAAGTATTATTGTATTGACGACATCTGCCTAAATAATTATTCCCTGATGACGAAAATGTTTTAAATTATCTCAACACGCAACATAATACCATTAGACAACACTACCCCAATATACAAATCCATCCTATACATACACCCATTATCCCTAAAAATCGTCAGGATAATCCAAAATAATAATAATGATATAAAGATGATATTCAAACCAATAAGATAACTCAGTAGTTGCTATACCGGACCCTGTACTTACACAAGAAGCCAATAATGTTGTTTACAAAGTACCGTGCGGAAACTGCACTGCAGAATGTATAGAACAAACATCATAAAAACATAAAACCAGAATACCCAATATAAAACATACATAGCCAAAAAGACAGCACAATCACCATTAGCTTCCCACACAATACAAACGGGACGCACATTCGCATTTGATAATGAGATAATTATAAACACAGGTAAAAAAAGAATAAAACTTTAATTTAAAACTCATGTCACATCTACATGGAAAAAAGGAGTCTAAAGACTACCAATATATACTAAGGATATTGAAACTTGACATTACTCATACAATACATAACAAATAGTCCTTTAAAGTGGACGCTATAGTGACACCAGCCTAGATTTTTATAAATTTTTAGTTCTACTTTTATTTTACATATTTTACTTATTTATTTATTTATTAACTTATCTATACGTTCAATCACCTTTTTTAATACATAATGTGAATTTTTATAATATGTTTTAATATTTGTAAACGAATCTTATATCAGAAACAAAAGTAAAGGAAAGAAAGCATTCTTTTTCATTTATACAACTTTGACACAATTTTATATTTTAATGAAGTTAGCTCATGAAGAAGGGTACTAAAGAAAGCCGGAATCATGATCGAGTTTTTCTTTAAAAAAAATCAACCAACGAATTGCATCTATATATTTGAGCACTGCCTGAAACTGCATCGAGGTAGAGAGTTACACTCTCCCACTTATATGAAGTACACTCATCCACGCACGCAAATACACACGCACACACACACACATCCAGACACAGAGTGGAACGGAATCACGCGATCGAGTCAGATAATAGCTTAGAGATTATGCATCTCTATTCACCCCACACCCACCCGCACCTTCTAAGTATCTATATTATCGCGGGGCAAACCGACGGGCTCCCCTAGTATATTATATAAGGTAGAAATAAAAAACATAATAGAATTAGGAGTACGGCTTTCAGGATATTCAAGGATAACGGATATTACCCTTATACCCTGCGCATATATTTTTGACCTGGAATTTTTCTTAGATAGCATGAAATTCTAACTTTCAAATAAGCCACATGTCTTTATTCTAGCATGAATAGCGAAATATGTAAATTGTGAAGGGAAGAACAATGTCACTATACCATAATTTGGAATTCTGATTGTTGGATGACATGACATGTATCTTAAAATATAGCCGGGATAATTTGACAATTGCGCCGTGATTGAATACATTCCGAGGAACATTTTGTTGCGAAGGCGTATCCAAAGAAAGAGGCAGTATGTAAAATAATTGCTGAAATGTTATAACGTCCTTTTGAGGTTTGCTGCTAAAATTGTTTTTTTTTTTTTCAATAATACAATATATAATAAGTACAAATATTTATTATTTTCCTACTTGACATCTTTGATATTACTTGTTGCTATGACAATATACAGGGTGTCCCGTAAGTCGACCTCAAGCCGGAATCGGGTGATAGACCAAATCATAACAGTTACCAAAAAAATATTAAAAAAAATCTAAGTCATGTATTATTCAAATTATAGACATTTCTTTTGTTTGCGGGAAAATGTACACCCTGTGATGGTTTTTTAGCTCCTGTTGCTACAAATCTTTACTTTTTTCCAATTTTATTTATCTTATGTAATCCCGAATAGTGCATATGTAACCTGTTGCTTTAAATTCTTAGCCAACTGTTCCAGCTTGGAAGCAAATGTCACGTTTTGCCGAACCAGGAATAACAAATTAATATTTCACCCAACTTTAACTGACTGTAATGAAAAAAACATGTACTACGCTAATTTGGCAAGTAACTATAAAAACTGACGCATTTAATAAGGATTCTAAAGTGGTATAACACTTGCTACAATATTTCATAAATTACGGAAAAAAAATTTTTTTCTTCAAAAAACTCAGTTTGGAAATATTCCTTTTCACCTACTAAAAATGATTCTAGTGTACCCAAAGTTGGCCTTAAGACCATAACTTTAAGATTCTAGTTTGAGTGAGACGGAGAGTCATTGCATGAAATGTGAGTGAGCAAGATAGTGATGCTAGCTCATCATATCATTGAGTTTTTACAAATGTGCATCGTCTACTCTCCACAGAGGGCCGACTTCCAAACCAAGTACATGGTGAAGGAAGGGTTCCTTACCTTACGAGGACGTAGTACTTCAAGCAGTTGAAGAAGACCCAAATACTTCGGTACGTGCAGTCCAGGAAAGTACAGGAGTGCCTAAAAATATAGCTCACGGAATTTTACAAAAACATGAGCTCCAGAACTACAGAAGCGGTTGAATTTGTCAACAATGTTAGATTTGCCCGTCTGATAACCGGTCATTTTTAAGAAGATGTCGAACTTGTATTGCAGCTGAAGGAAGGCAGTTTGAACATCTTTTGTAAATAATAAATTTTAGCATCCAAATAATTGGTGTTTAATTTTAAAATTAAGGAAAATTTGTCCTAAATTCAACAAAAAGTTTGGATCTCTAACTTGAAAGCGTCACTATCTGTCTCACTCACACCTAATGTAATGAATCTCCGTCTCACTCAAACTAAAATCTTAAAGTTACGGTCTTACAGCAAGCTTTGGGTACACTAGAATATTTTTAGTAGGTGAAAAGAAATTTTTCTAAACTGGGTTTCTTGAAGAAAACATTATTTTTTTCCGTAATCTAAGGAATATTGTAGCTATTTTCTATTCTTGGTTCGGCAAAATGTGACATTTTCTTCCAAGCTGGCACAGTTGGCTTAGAATTTAAAGCAACAGGTTACATAAGCACTATTCGGGATTACATAAGAATAATAAAAGTGAAAAAAAGTAAAGATTTGTAGCAACATGAGCTAAAAAACCATCACAGGGAGTACATGTTCTCGAAAACATAAGAAATGTCTATAATTTGAAAAATACATGACTTAGATTTTTTTTTATTTTTCTGGTAACTGTTATGATTTGGTCTATCACACAATTCCGCCTTGACGTCGACTTACGGGACACCCTGTATACCATTTGAATATGACAGAAGTCACGGCAAGGACTAAGTGACTTCGGTTGCACAAATTGTCTTGAAAAAAAGTTATCTGTCATGTCACCCAGTTTTTTAGGAATCGGCATTTCGAAAATAAGTCATATTTTAACGCTAAATGTCACATTTTATGGATGAAGTCATGGTCAAAAATTGCATTTACTGAAAAAAGTCATGAAGTCATTGTCATTTGTCATTTTTTTCTGATCAGAATCCAGCCCCAGGGCAGGCTTGTTTGGAAATTTTAAAATGCTATAAATTAGGAAATACGCAAAGTATAGGGAAAATTTTTAATTTCAAAAACTCAGCGATGGTCATATCACACTTGTCGACTATTTGGTATGGAATGACCCATTTACCATCGGTTCCGCGCGTCCATATTGGTGGCGCTGGCGTCCATATTGCGGCCACTTTCCGCCACATATTTCTACGGCACAGCGTCGGTGTCATAATTCAAATGTATTTGGATGGATTTGTGTAATTATGTGACATTTGCTACTATGTGAATCTTAGGACTCCTTTTGAAATTGTGTAAAAACGGCACAATGTGCGTGGATTGTAAATAAATAAATGTGTTAAATTAATTATGAAATTATGATTAATCTATTAAAGGTAAAGAAAACAGTGGCTTTTATCAAATAAAACTTGATATTCTTTATTTTAAAAAAAAAAAGTCCTTAAGTGCTCAGATGGGCTCAGGACTCGATTGTATGTTTCTGCCCCATTTTGGACTTGGTACACATACCCCCCTCCCCACTCCCTCAAGCACAAATCCTGGGTGCGTGTAAATAGCGAAGAAGCGATTTATTCGGGCACACGGGTATAGCCGCTAAATTGCGGTTTGTAGTATTGAATATATTGTAATAGTAAGTAAAAATGGAGTTATAATGGATAGCAGCACCTAATCTTTGAAGTTTGCCATTTGACATCAAGCAATTTAGAGTAATGTAGTATACCATATCAGGGCGTATCCTCCATTAACTTTTGTTTGTAGTTAGTAGTCAGTTTCTTCAAGAAGAATTAAATTAAAGCATCTTTAATATATGAGCTAAATAACATATTTTCTAAAGCTTTCAGTACCCTTACATTACAACATTCGTCATCATCCATGAAAATTTTAAGCATCAATGCTTAAAAAATTCAAATAACAATCGAAAAGGTTTTGTCACATTCTGTACTTCAGTGAAGGTGAAAACTCGAAACGATTTTTCTCTGACATCGAGCATCAGGATGAAAAATGTCCCTATTTAAGTTCCGTCAGTAAATGATTTATGGGAAGATGTTTTTGAGATGCCCCATTAAATCCATCCCATGTCAGAGTCCTTTAGTTTGCCTCCAAGACCGAGGAAATTGCTTCTATTCCTACTCGTATGGTAAATTTTATTGATGTGTGACAAATTCTACTACTTTGCTTTTATAAACGGTAATAAATATTATACGTGTGCTTACGAAAAAACCCCCTTAACTGCAAATGTGGCCAATTTGTGATATTGATACAATTGAGGGTAAAATCAAAATTGTCAGCATATTCTTTCGATTTCTCGTAATTATACGTACACTGTTGGCAAATTTATCATTTAAAACAAATACTATTAGCTAGGAAATTAAGCTGGGAAAGCCTGCTAAATGTTTTTATCTCCAATCTTAAGATTTGTACATATATATATGTCAAGTTTCCGTTTTACCATATGATTTATTGGACTCTGGAGCACCACACGACATATTCGATATTAAGATGGCAATTTATACATAAGAACATTGGAATTATTTTTCCTATTTTGTAGTTGTTGTGATGACTGGAGACCATTCCAAGATAAGATAGCTACGGAATGTTTTATTTAATTATAAGTTAGGTGAAGTTGAGGGGTGCTAATAGAATAACTCTCGCCAGTCTCATTTAGACTACCGATAGATCCAAGAAAACCACCCTCTGTTATCTGCAGCGTAAGTCTAACCACCTTGCTGCCCTACTAAATCTTATGATGAAACCTCATGTTGAGCTTGTCCGATGTTTTTCGGATCCGTACAGCTCCGGTAGAAATCATTTATGTAGACACCTAGTCTTCTAGTACCGTGAGGCTATACCTTATTAATAATAACTAGACTGCAGATTCTTACAAGTTTAACTTAATTTTAACAAAAACTTAAATTTTATTTAAGATTATTCCGGACTGTAAGCCGCTTAATATTTTTATTGCTTCATATCAAATGTGCAAAATAGTATACAGAATATATGCATTAGAAATAGAGTGAGTCGACAGTTGAAAAACAGCAATAATATTTTAAATGACTCTAAAAATGGTATGTATTAAAACACCATTTGTTTAAAATCGAATATTCGTTTAGAAATATGAATCGAATATAGGTATATAGGGTGTCCCAAAAAATAGTGTCAAATGGAAATCCACTGGTAGAGCACCCCCAGGGGTACCAGAATCGTCCCCATGTATGATCTACGATTTTTTGTAGTTTATATCTTAAGACTTTTTTCGTGATTTTTCACTAAACTACTAATTCGAGCACATTTTTGGTCATATTGACTTGAATAATTGAGATAAATTGCTGATTTTTTTTTAATTAGGTTCATCCAATTCAAATAGATCTGAAATTTTTAAATTCCATAAAGTTCGAAATAATTAAAATATGCCAAAATTTTTGAGGGTGATTTAAAATAAAAATGCACATATTTATTTTCACCCAAACGTATTTTAAAACTTACTCATTTCAATGGCTATTTACGGTGTAAATTTTACTGAGATATCTCTATGGTATCATACCAAAAATTCGATTCAAAACGTACTAAGTCTTTAATCTATTCTGGGGAACTAGATTTTTCTCACCTTAGATCCTTTATGCGCGCGAATTAAAAAATATTTTATTTCAATGCGAGATTAGTATTTTCAACTAATAATTCCCTCATTCTAATATTAAACTCTCAATTATAAGAATTTTAATAGACGCAATTATTTTACATCGTTATAATGGGTCAAACAGATTAGAGAATGTTATTTTGAATTTGTAATGCCATAAAATTCAAGGTTCTCCTGGAATATTATTGACACGTTTTCAACAAACTTTCCCAGGACACAAAATATTGTCCAAGTTCCTGGTACAGGCGAAATGAAAAATCTACTGATCCCCAGTGTCCTAGAAGATTGACTACTACTACTACTACTTTACTTCTACTACTACTAACTTTACTTCTTCGGGAAGGGTTTCCTGGTCTGATATGGTAAAAAACGACAACAATTACATCACCTCAGACTGTTCTAACCTTTTTACTATCACTGAAATTTTAGCTTTAACCAACAAAATGACTGTCAAATTAAAAAATTGTAAAAATGTAATATATATATATATATAATAAAAATATTTAATGTCAAAACTGATCTAGCTTGTAAGTATTTATATGACTAGTACTCACATTAAAATAGTGACTTGGAATGCCAGAGGTGTTCGTAAAAAATCTTTGGATTTACTTAACTTTTTACATAGCCATAAGTTTATGATTTATTATTAACTGAAATAGGGCTTTACCCAACTATTAAGTTCTCTAATCCTAATTATTATTGCTACTTTTCAGATCGCCAAAACTCCATAGGATGGCGTCTGGCCAAATTAGTTAATAAAAAGTTGAGTTGTTCTGAACTACCCTCGTTTAATCTTTCTGTTATTGAATGAGTTGGAGTCGAATTAAGATTAAATAACAATAACATATTAAAAATCTACTTCACCTATTTTCATGATGGTTGTTCTGATCAAAATAAGAAAATTTCACTTACGAATTACCTTCTGAAGCTGTCTCGAATTTAGGAACCGGATTTGATTGGCAGGGATCTAAACTGCAGACACCAATCCTGGGGTTTTTTATGTGCTAATTGTTGAGGAAACTTGCTCAACGATCTACTTTCGACTATTCCGATCGCTATGATTTACCCACCTTCTCCGACATACGTTCCATATAGTACTACTACCAATCCCTCCGTACTGGATGTGTAGCTCGCCAATATTCCCGAAGCGCTCGGTCAGCCTTTGGTTATAAATGAACTTTCTTCTGATCATTTGCCTGCTGTTATTAAGTATAACTCCAATATTACATTCAATAATCGAAGATTATATGATTTCAGCAGAGCTGATTGGGTAATATATTCGTTACTTATGCATAGTGACATAAAGCAGGGAATTAAAAGTTTGTCTTTAAACAAAATAACAACTTCTGATTAAGTTGATATGATGGTTGAGTTTTTTACTCACTCAATTTTTAATAACACAAATGTCTCTGTCCCTAATCGTAGCATTAATACTATAACCCCTCTTAAACTTCGGAATTATATTATTGATATAATACGTCGTCGCAATGTTATCAGAAGGGCATGGCAACGATCCCCCATACAATGTCTTAAAACCATATTAACGCTACTTAATTATCGACTTCGTGACGATAATTTTAAATTAAGAAATACTGGATGGAAATATACTCTTGGGTCTACAGAAGGCATCAAAGCCGTTTTGGAATATAACCAAAATAATTAAAAGTAAAAATCGTATAATTCCAACTGCTCAATCTCAATATTTGCGGATGACACAGCTAACTCTTCATCTTCAAAAGACACGCCAAATATAATTCGTAGCCTCCAAAATGGTCTAACTACAATAGCTGAATATTCCGATAAGTGGAAGATTAAACTCAATTGGATAAAAGCAGAAGCATTTTTTTTTACTAGGAAACGTCAGCAGTGTCATGTACCCCACACGACCCTGGCCGTGAATGGAGCTATTTTTCCTTGCACTGATAGTATTAAATACCTAGGCATACATCTCGACAAAACCTTGACCTTTAAGAATAATACCGCTAAGGCGGTACATAAAATCAGCATATTAAAGAAAATCTTATACCCTTTCATAAGCAAAAGATTATCCTTAAGCATCGAAAATAAACTCATCCTTTTTAAAACAATTTTTCAATCTATTCTTACCTACTGTGCTGAGAGTTGGTATAATTGCGCAGAAACTCATAAACGTAAATTGCAGATCGCACAAAATAAAGTGCTTAAGATAATATTGAATGACAAGTTCACTGTTCCACCAGATAGGTACACACTAGCGCGCGTTTTCAACTAATCCAAGAAAGATTAAGCACAATTGCATCCAAAAAATTTAATAAATATCAACTATCACCCAAACCTCTTATTCGGCGACTACAGCCTAGTTAGATATTAAAATAGGATGAGTAGGATTAAGTTAGATTATATAAGGCTTTCATAATGAGGTTTTTTTGAAAAATTTTTCCTCGACCTGGTACTGTTATTATCTTATTATATGAACTCACTTTATTGCCGATTTGAATGTTTAAGTTGCAAAGAACCATTAAAGTCTGAAGTCTTTAATTATTTCCCATTCTATGTATGTATACCCTGAAATGTTATCATTTGTTTAAATAATTAATAAATAATAATAATAAAAGTATTGGTATTTTCAGGAATTGTTGATCCTTTTCAACATTTTTACAGGTACTACATTTGTCTGTGGCTGAGGTTACTGCGACACATCACCAACGTATTGGCTGCACTGAAAGTTTTTTTAAATTGTTTTGATTGGTTATTTGTAAATAGCTAACTAAGTTGTTCTAAATTATATTCAGTGCAATATAGGGATCTAAATTGAGAAATTAAATTAAAGTGGGAGGGGGGGGGGGTCTGGTGGTGCGTTTAACAGGTTTAAATTGTTTACCTCGAATACAGCGTGTGGGAATAACCTTGAATTTTAAAAGGGAGACTGTTTCCATACTTCATGCGATTCGTTGTGGTGTAAAATAAAAGTTAATCGTCTTTTATATGAAATGGTATTCAAACTTGAAATCTTTAAATTTTAATTGAACTCTACTGATAGGAATATATCTTTCGCTCTACTGGACTATACAAAAATGTATTTCCCTTACTCATTGAGTTAACAAAAAATGTAGAATCGATTTTAATAATCAATTATGAAACCAAGATTTTCCAAGATTATAGTCAATTAGTCAAAATTCGATCGATTAATTATACAGTTTTCAAGGCAAATACAGGCCAGGGACAGTCTGTCAATCAATTAAATATTTCTCAAGGTTAATGACTACTAGGGAGATCCGTTGATGCAGGAATAGAAATAAGAAGAGCTGGAGTGCCATCATGTGTTTTACTCATGCCGTGAAGGCTGTGAAGCTCTCTACGGATTATTGTTTGGTCGTCTTCAATTCATTTACCAGCTTCGGGTTGCTTTCTCTAGGTAGGTAGGTGCGGTTAAACTGGTCTTCTACTTCTTTGAAAGTAGTTGGCATATTTGAGGCAAAAAACCGATAAGCTTTGCTTCAAAGTCTGGTGGGAAAGACTTGCACTGTTTAATTTGTTTGCAACATCCCAGGAATGGCTGGAACTCAAGGATCAATTTTGGGTCTTGTTCCCCAGATAATAACGGAACTAGGTGGGTTGTTAACTTGACGATTTTGGCGTAACCCGCCGTGCCGAAATTGGCGATTTTAGGAATTAAAATTTTCAGTTTCCGAAGCTAGTGTCTTCTATACTGGTCTTCAGAAGGGAGGCGTCCAGCCAATTTAATAAGACTTCAACCGCGGTGGACTCACTGACCCTGCGTTAATGGAACCTTCGCTTAATCTAAAGCTACATTTACATGGCGACAGTACATTTCGTAACTAACTTTCGTAGGTAGTTTCATTCTGACGTTTCTATACAAATCTTCTACATGCGCTAGTAGCTTTCCACTTTCTGGGCCCATGAAAATGAAAGTCAGGAAAGTTGAAAGTGATGAAAGTGAGAAGAAGAGTAGGACTACATTATATTTGCATCCACTGTACTGAACACTTACTTACGGAACGCACGGTAACAAACGTGTAAACAAAAATTTCATAAAAGTATTACTTCGAGAGAGTGCGAGAGATTTCCAAACTCCCTCAAACTCTCTTTGAACTTTTCAGTCTTTAAATTTCGCTATTTGTTCAAGACTTTCTTCTCCGATCTTTTCGAGCTATTTATCAATAATGTAAGGAGTCTCGAACTAATTTTCCAAATATTTTAAATACTGTTCTAAAGTTAAATTAGATTGTCTTATTGTCAAGATTGTCCCGTTCTTAAGTTTACCTCAATGTGGTTGGTCCTGACTTATTGAGCTTGTTGCGGATGCTGGATTAGCACACTCTTCTGCAGCTGTTACTCTCGCGTTCCTTCCATTTTATCTGAGCCGAACTTTCTGCGCGTCGCCCGGCGAGGAAGATTGTTGTGGAGTCCGACGTTTCTTGATTGGATTTACCCCCGGTTTGCTGATTTTCAGCTACGGGACTCCTGCCATCTTACTTCCCTTGCCACAAATTGTGAGGGGGAGCTTTAGCCGTCTTCGAAGCTACTCTCAATTCAGGATCGTTGCTTTGGTCTTGCATGCATTTTTTGTGCTGCTGGGGGCCCTTCGTCTTCTTAAATTCCACTGAATAAAGCTGAAAGGGGGAAGGCTGTGTTACTTCCTAAGAATGTGTTGTGATGTAATCTCTCTCTTGTTGTAGATTTCTTTAATCCTCGGTTGGGATGAAACCTACTATTGTCTACCGTTGGTACTTTTGTGCTTTGTTGGGAGGGTGGCTGCTTGCTTTTGTCAGCAGAGGGAGTTAAAGCTGTCGGACCCCGAATGTTGAGGGCAATTAGACCAAATCTAATTAACTGTAATAATATTATTTTGATCGCCATGTAATAAGCTTGTTCTGATGTTACACGATGATTTATCCATGATTTGTGCATGTTTATTTATTCGTCATGACTTGTACCAAGAATATATTTGAAAAGGCAGAAGACTGCCGAACTTACTTTCAATGGCTAAAAAGCAGCTGTTGTGATGGTATTTCTTGATACTTATTCAAATGGCAGAATATGCCAGAGTTCCTTCTATGGTATGATATGCCACTATTTGTTATATTATTTAAGGCAGAGTATGCCAATGTAATATGCGTGCCGCTATTATATATTTAAAGGCAGAATATGCCATTTTATAATGTATGGCAGAGTAGGACGCTGTTATACCTGTACTAAGGCAGAGTATGCCGACGAGGGATAGCAGAGTATGCCGAAGTTGTATTTTCCTAAGGCAGAATATGCCGATGTTATATATTTGAGAAATAAAAAGACACCTTTCGATAGTCAGATTAAGTCTAATTTTTACTGAACATTAACTGCTTTTTTATATAAAATGATTACAAAGGAATCTGTTCACACGTGAACAATTATTTTTCCTCGTCATATGCTTAAGCTTTCAAAACACTTCAACATATTTCTATATTTTCTGTTTTGTTTTGTTTAACTAGCATAAGCATTTCTTTTTGCATGCAATTGACTCATAACATGAAAAGAAATTTAATTCGATTATGTTTTGCAACAATTTCTGCGGCACAATTTGCTGACACAGCAAGTGCGCAATAAATGTTATGGGTCAATTGCATTAAGCAATGTAAACAATCAAACCAATTTAATTTCTTTCGTAAACAATTAGTTCAATCAATTATTTACCTAACCCAGCAAATTTTTATGTATATAAATAAGTGCACGAAATAAAGTTTTTCAGAGTTCAAAAAAAACGGAGTGTTAATTTAATACTACGCGATCTCTAACATACAATTTCTCTTCGAGGCGTCATACACTTACCTTAATAGAATTAACTTAAGGTTGATTCTGGTAATTATTCATTCTGCTAAGTAGAGAATTGTACATGGTCCTTCGAGCCAAGGAACAGTGCAGAAACAGTTCACTACCAAGTTATTGCGGAAAGTCAATAACCATACCGAAAAAGACTCAAAACCTGTTGAATCTACTACAACGTACATCTGCCATACAAACGCTTTCAAAGGCGAAACGTTTACCAAGATAGAATCAGCTTAAGGTTGATTCTAATAAAAAACAAATTGCAAGAGCAAGTACATTAGGGATTAAAAGCCATTATCTGCATTTAAAGCCCAAGATGACTGCAACTACAGATCAAATGATCAAGACACAGAAGGATTTAGCTGGGGAAATTGAGCGACTCCTGACAAACTTCGACAAAGACTCGGCTGATCGTAAACATAAGGAGTACCTGCAAAAGAAAGGTCAGGCGCTAGAGAGTTTCTGGGAAGAGTTCAGCAAACTACACAAGGCAATAAAAAAGCAAGTTGCTGAGGATCATCCATATATCACAGGAGAGCTTTATGAAAAAACCAGAAAGATATATGATAAAGCGTTAAAGAAAATAACGGATCACCAGCGCGAACTAGCTTCAAAAGAAGTTCCTGTGGAGACACCAACATCAGCACCTTCAAACCCACTGACATATGATCGTCAAACTGAAAACTGGGATAATGCTACAAAGTTTGCTCCGCAACAACAAGCCTTATCATATCAAGACATGATCAAGCATAACAACCTACCAAAACTTCCACCAATCAAGATCCCAAAGTTCGCTGGGGATTATAAAGAATGGAAGTCTTTTTTTGATTTATTCACTAATGTGATTCACAACAATCAATATATTAGTGACGTGGAGAAAATGCAGTATTTGTTATACCACTTAGAAGGGGATGTTAAACGTGTAATAGGGCATCTTCAGATTAACAGCAAAAATTACAATACAGCACTGCGTTTAATAAGTGACAGATTCAACAACAACAGAAAAATCATAACAACATATGTAAATACCATAATTGATGCAAAGAAAGTGGAGTATAGATGCCAGGAAGATATCATAATGTTGTATGATCTTATACGTGAATGCCTTGAAGCTCTAAAAAATCTCAGTTGCAACATAGATGAGTGGGGTCCGATAATAGTGTGCTTATCAATGAGAAAGTTGGACACAGAAAGCTTGAGATTATTTGAGGAAGGTCTCTCCAACCCAAAAGAAATGCCATCGATAAATGAGCTGTTGAAGTTTTTAGATAAACGCCATCAAGTGTTGGACTGTATCAAGAATTCCAAGCAACATAGATTTGATACAGCCACAAAACACTCTAAAAAGTTATATCACATGACCATGAAACACTCATGCAGTTTGTGCAATAAAGATCATTACATCTATCAGTGTGCTGAATTTAGGAAGAAGGATGTAAAAGATCGAGCTGCTTATGTTTCCAAGAAAAATCTTTGCCAAAATTGCCTGCTCCATAACAAGGCAGAAAGGTGCAAATCAACAAGATCATGTGCTTATTGCAAGAAAAAGCACCATACATTACTCCATCGGAATAACGAAGAACCTTCCGGTGCAAAATCAAAGACAACCGAGGCCAATAATCTCAATACGACCATGGCAGTACATAAACATGCTCAAGAGCAGTCTACTAAAGATGTATTAGCATTTCACGCAAGTAACACAGCCGTTCCAAACGTACTACTGCCAACGGCCATTGTGAGAATACAGAATCAATTTGGACAATCAGACCTATTCAGAGCGCTAATCGATCCTGGATCGCAAGTATCGCTAATAACTGAAGAAGCAGTTCAAACATTGAAGCTAGTGAAACAAAAGGTGAGGGCAACCATATTAGGGGTCGGAGAGTCAGAAACAGCGAAAACATTTAGCAAGGTGAACGTAAAAATACAACTACGTTTTCAGAATTCCTATCTATCTGTCGAAGCCTTTGTACTACCCAAGCTCAACTCTCTTCTTCCGGAAACAAATTTAAAGGGGATAGACATGAATCAATTCGGCGACATCATATTAGCGGATCCAACATTCTACGCCAACATAATTACAGATTTAAAGGAAAACAACCTGTAGCTCAAAACACAAAACTCGGATGGATTCTCTTTGGAGGCGTTTCTAACTACTATAAAGAAACGACAAGGGTATCAACTTTCCTTTCATTGGCTGAGTTAGATCGAAAACTTGAAAGCTTTTGGGAAGTCCAAGAAAGCTCTACTCCTAATCAAGATGAACAAACTTGTGACATCCATTTCAAAACCACATACAAGAGAGATCAAGAAGGGAGATACATTGTCCAGCTTCCGTTTATACCAAATAAGGGAGAACTAGGAGAATCGAGAAATAAAGCCATAGCCCGTTTACTGCAGATAGAGAAGAAACTAAAAAACAATCCAACTGACATGGCCGAGTACAACGGTTTTATCTGCGAATATGAAGAATTGGGACATATGACCCCAGTAAAACCTTTTGAAGGTGATCTAAAAAGAATCTTCTATCTACCACATCACGCTGTATTCAAAAAAGACAGCACTACCACCAAATTACGTGTGGTGTTCGATGCATCATCTAGAACAACTTCTGGGTTGAGTTTGAACGACTTACTGCACACTGGGCCAAGGCTTCAACAGGATCTCGCGCAAATATTGCTGCGTTGGCGAAGATATAGGTATGCCTACACAGCCGACATTGAAAAGATGTTCAGGCAGATCAAAATTTCTGAAGAAGATAAGAACTACCAACGAATTTTATGGCGAAGAAAACCATCGGAACCCATTCAGGAGTATCAACTAAATACCGTCACGTATGGCACCGCTCCAGCCACATATCTTGCAGTAAGAACATTAAAACAGCTTACTGAGGATGAAGGAGGCCATTTTCCTGTTGGAAAAAAGGTTCTCGTTAACGATTTTTATGTCGATGATATGTTAACAGGAGCAGACACAAAAGCAGAAGCTAAGATACTACAACATGAAATAAAGGCCTTGCTAAACAAGGGCCATTTCAACCTCAGAAAGTGGACTTCGAATGATGAAGAGTTACTAGAAAACATTCCTGAAGATATAAGAGAAAAGGGAATATTGGAGATTAAAGAACAAGACACAATAAAAACTCTGGGAATACATTGGAATCCCAAGAGAGATGAATTTCAATTTAAGCTCAAGCCAGAAAAAATTGAATCAAGACTAACCAAACGACATCTCCTATCAAACATATCTACAATTTTCGATCCTCTGGGATGGCTAGCACCTGTATCATTTTCAGCCAAATTATTAATGCAATCTCTCTGGAAGACCGGTACAGACTGGGACCAACAACTTCCGTCGGAAATACTAAGTGCCTGGGAAAAACTCAGAAACTAACTAACGAAGCTTGAAGATTTAAGAATTCCTAGATGGATCAATTATAGAGAGACACAGGAGATACAAATCCATGGATTCTGTGATGCCTCAGAAAAGGGTTATGCAGCAGTAGTCTACTCAAGAACAGTAGATACGTTCGGAAAAAGCCATACAACACTTCTTACGGCCAGAACAAAAGTGGCTCCACTAAGGCAAAAAATTACGCTTCCTCGGCTAGAGCTTTGTGGAGCTCTCTTGTTGGCACAACTACTGAAGGCAACAGTCAACACATTAAATTTAAAGCCAACCGCGTTGACTGCTTGGTGTGACTCAGAAATAGCATTAGCCTGGATTGCAAAGGATCCCAATAAATGGAATTCTTTTGTAGCTAATCGGGTATCAGAGATACAAAATTTGACACCTAAAAACATATGGAGGCACGTATCTTCGCAAGAAAACCCTGCAGACATCGCATCAAGAGGATCGACTCCAACAAAGCTTGTAGCACATAATATATGGTGGAAGGGCCCATCATGGTTATCTCAGCCTCCGGAAGCATGGCCGACAAATAAATTCAATATACTAACAAATGAAGAAGTTAAGAAGACAGCGGTTACGCTAAATACAACAATATTTACAGGATCTTCCGAAATATTAAATTGTTCAACCTACACTCGCCAAACTAGAGTAATAGCATATTGTAAAAGATTCGTACAAAACTGCAATCATCCACAATCTGCTAGGAACATTGGTAGTCTAACATCAGACGAGTTACAAAAGGCAAAGGACTGCATTATCAGAATTGTCCAAAAAGAAACATTCACTGATGAACTAGAGGCTCTAGGAAAGCAAAAAGCCATTAAAAAATCGAGCAAAATTCTTTCGCTACATCCATTCTTGGACACAAGAGGCATCTTGCGTGTAGGTGGCAGAATAAGTAACTCGAACCTATCTGCAGACGCCAAACACCAAGTACTGTTGCCACAGAAACATCATATTACAAACTTACTTATTGACCACGCTCATCGCCAAACTCTTCACGGAGGGACCCTGCTAACACTCAATTATATCAGAGCGCAATTCTGGATAATCAACGCCAAAAGCATCATACAAAACAGGACCCGGAAATGTATAAAATGTCTCAGATACAGACAAAACTCAACATCACAATTAATGGGTAACCTTCCGACAGTACGTATAACACCTTCACCTCCATTTTCGCACTGTGGAGTTGACTATGCTGGGCCCTTTCTAACAAAAATCTCCAAGGGAAGAAGCACCAAAACGATGAAGGGCTACATAGCACTATTCATATGTATGGTTACGAAAGCGATTCATCTAGAGCTTGTCAGTGACCTAACAACAGATGCCTTCTTGGCTGCCTACAAAAGGTTTGTGGCGCGCCGGGGAAACTGCAAGCAGATATACAGTGACAACGCAACCAACTTTGTCGGTGCACGGAACAAATTAGAAAAGGAATTAAAAGGTGCCATAAATTGCGCCACAAAACAGGCAGCAGAAATTATTGCAAATGACGGAACAGATTGGAAATTCATTCCTCCTGCCAGTCCACACATTGGAGGACTATGGGAGGCTGGCGTTAAATCAGTCAAGGGACATCTAAAACGTGTTTTAGGAGAAACGCTTCTCACTTACGAGGAGTTTACTACAGTGTTGCACCAGGTAGAAGCATGTCTGAACTCACGTCCAATCGGTCAGCAATCAAGCGATCCTAACGATCTGGAACCCCTAACTCCTGGCCATTTTCTAATTGGGCGACCTCTAATAGCACCTCCTGAACCTGATGTCAGCGACAAAGAAATACATCAGAGGTGGAAACTTCTCACGAGACTACAGCAAGACATTTGGAGGAGGTGGTCAAAGGAGTATTTGTCACTCTTACAACAACGCAGTAAATGGATGTGTCAGAAGGGAAACCCAAGAATAGACGAGCTGGTAATTGTTAAAAACGACATTCTACCCCCTCAAAGATGGTCTTTAGGACGGATTCAGGAAATCCATCCCGGAGAAGATGGCGTTGTGCGAATAGTGTCTGTCAAAACCCAGAATGGTACCAAAAAGGTTCCCGTAAATAAGCTCTGTCAACTTCCTATCAGCATCACTAGTACCGAAAATCCTTCTACGGAATTTAATACAGTGGCAACGACAATAAAAGGAACTACCTCCAGAGCACTGAATAAAAATAAAAATCGTTCAGTTGCGAATTGCGAGCAAGAACTCTGGTCCAAGCCAGAACACTTCAACAGAATAAAAGGGCAAAGTAGTAAAAGGAAGGCCAGCTCATCTCCAAATCGTCAACTAAAAAGGAAGGCAAGAGTGGCGCCCTGCACTTGGGCTTCCAATTTATTGAAATCAGTACTAGTTATATTATATTTCCTACAGTTGGTCTTTGCTCAGGACTACACTGTGCTACAGCCAAGATCAGGACTTTACATAGAAAGCTTGGGTCATGCACGAATTAAGCGAGGTGAGCTCCGGCTACAATTATCCTTCGCAATAGAGGAGATATTTGAAGATCAAAGAATGATCAACAACACGTGGAACCAGATCCAGCACATGTGTCAGGAAACAAAAGAGCTCACTCAAATCACTCACTGTGACGTGCTGTTCAAGCATATGTCCTTAAGAAAAAGCCATCTCCTAGAAGCTACTGATGAAATCATCCAAACGGTCAAACGCAAGGACAGGCTAAGAAGAGGTGTCTTAGGAAATTTACTAACTAGCATCTTCGGAGTGAATGACGAAGTATATGCAGATTTGGAAACGCTGCAGCACAATCAGCAAGGACTGCTACATTCGTACAATCAGCAAACGCTATTGTTCAACACCAAAATAAATCAATCAGCAAGCATCACTTGGGAAAAGTTAAAACAGTTCGACTCCAGGCTATCACAAGTCATCGCCTCAATAAACGAAATGAAGACCTGGTATTCTCAGGCAGACCACAATAGAATTAGTGTCGAGGTCATATCCACGTACATTAGCGCCGAGGAGTACTACACAGAATTACAGGACAAATATGAAAAGTGGCTCAAAGCTATTCATCAGCATGGACATCTATCAGAGTTCATTACTTCGCGTCATATCAACGAAATAGCGCAAAACACTTCAAACTTATTAGGACCGAAGCTTTTTGTTCAAAGTTCACCACAATTACACTTAGACATAGCCGCAGAAAATAATACAATAGTGCTGCATGGGTATCTAAATATAGTAGAGAGTAATGTTTATGATTTGATACACGTCACGCCAATACCAAGGAAGACTAGCAATAACTCCTTTACAACTATAAACTTAGAAGTTTCAACTCTTGCGATCGATTACAATCAGCAGTTATACTTCACTCTAGAAGAACAGCAAAGGAAATCATGCTCTATTGTAAGCAAAAATATCTATCTTTGCACACCCACCATTGTGTACAACATAGAAGATAGCCCATCCTGCATTGTCGATATAATTTACGATCGCTACGAA
Source organism: Dioctria rufipes (assembly GCA_963924295.1). Lineage (NCBI taxonomy): Eukaryota > Metazoa > Arthropoda > Insecta > Diptera > Asilidae > Dioctria > Dioctria rufipes. The sequence goes on from OZ002740.1 coordinate 248,067,993, forward strand.
AAAACAGAATGCCAGACGAAGAAGTTTCATCTATTTGGTACCTCTTGGAAGGAACTTACAACAAAGAATAGCTGGCTATACATCACAATGAGCCCGAAGATCGTGGCAGTCATTTGTAAGGGAAAAAGGGTCGATTTACAACTCAACGATACTGGAATCATACATCTCAATAATCAATGCTATTTACAAACAAAGGAGCTAGTCTTAAAGGCCACTATGGAACAATCAATAGAGGTTGTAGCCAGTCACGTGAGAGAAGTACCTCCAACAATTGCTGATATCCATTTTAATGAGCCACCATTAATTTTAAAGGCAGGAGCCTTAATACGAGCTGACGAACAACTATTAGAATACACCCAGCCTCCTGAGGTACCACACATCAAGAGCCTGAGGAGGGCGGTCGCCATTTACTCAATCACATTAGCCCGCTAATACATCTGTCGCGCTCGTGTTTTATTTCAGTCAGACTACTTTAATTTCTTTGGTATAACTTTTTTTTATGTTTATTTTAATTAAACTAAGTTACTAGGTATCTTTCTACAAACTAAGTTTATACTGCGTCCATGGATTCCAAATTCGTGCGATTTCCAGACATGCCGCCCGCCTTGAAAGCATCGCTTTGAATATGATTTTCGTTGCTGTCATCGAGAAGTAGGCAAAGCTTCGCAATAGGTCTTCTGAGTATACCATTCTTTGTTAAAACTCTTGCTGCTCGTACAAAATTATCCTGACCAGGATGGACTTCAAGTACCTTTCCCATTAACCTTTTACCTGGAGGTGGAACGTCTTCTTTAATGATAACCACCGCATGGGGCTGTACTTTAGGGTGCGGATGAAACCATTTTGTATGTGTTTGCAAACTAGGTATGTAGTCCTTAAGACAGCGTGTCCAGAAGTTCTGCTGCAAAGACTGAATGTATTGCCATCTGGTCAGCTGATTGATATTAATGTCATCAAAGGAAACTTCCGGAATTGCCATAATGGGACCGCCAGCTAGAAAATGACTTGGCATTAATGAATCAAAGTTATTAGAATCACCTGAGATAGACGAGAGTGATCTCTAGTTCAGCACTGCTTCGATTTGGCATAACAGCGTAGTCATTTTTTCGAAGTGCTTTATATGAAATTTAACATACTTAACGCCTGCCTCCCATAGTCCGCAAAATGTGGTGCAGATGGGGGAATGAAGTCCCAGTTAATGTTCAGGTTGCTCAATGATCAGGGTACTTGCTCGCCAAACTCTGACGAATGAATAAGGGTAGCTACTGCTTGCAATTCCCGATGAGCTCCCATAAAGTTCTTACCGTTATCACTGTAGATGTTAACACAGAAACCACTACGTGAGATAAAACGCCTTAACGCTGGTAAGAAGGCCTCAGTTGTTAGATCGCTAGCCAGTGCTAGATGTAGCGCGTTGGTTGCCAAATATATCGACTTTTCCATGTTCGAAGATTGAATGGACCTGAGTAATCAACGAAATGACTCGATCCTTGGTTTTAGTAAATTTACCGTTTGTTGAGAGCTCATCAGTGCTCTATGACGCTTACAGGTAACACATTTGAATATAATATTTCGCACAAATTGACGTGCTTCAATAATCCAGTAACTTTGACATATTATACTTAGTAGTAGTCGTGCACCAGCATGTAAATACTTTTGATGTAGATATAAGACAAGCAGGATTGCGAGATAATGATCCTTTGGAAGGATTATTGAATATTATATGTCGAACGGAATTCCACCTTCTCTGAGCCTACCTCCAACTCTGAGTAATCCTTGATTGTCCACAAAAGGATTGAGGGCCTTCAACGAACATTTTGGAGGTGAAGCCTTATTTGATTTGATAGCAACTGATTCATCTTCAAACACATTTGATTGGACTTGTCGTATGCAAATATTTAATGACTCATCATCATCTTCGTTTATCACCTTTACTTCTACTATTTCGGATAAATCGTGGACACCATGCTACAATTCGTATGAGTCTTGTCAAATTGGAATACCGTTGAAGAATTATTTGCCGATCTCCGTCTTTCATAACTGCATGACTGCTGCGAGATGTGATTTCAGTTGACTGAAGAAAGTCAGGTCCATTCCACCACTCCTTGGATTTCAATAGTTGAGAGGGCGACAATCCACGTGACACATGATAAGCCGGATTTTCCCGTGAATTTACGTGAAACCAATGAGAGTATGATATTTCCTCTAGGATTTCTGCAGTCCGGTTGGCGATGAATATTTTCCATTTTATAGGATGCGCTGACAGTCACGCCAAAACAATGGTGGAATCACTATATTCAAAGCATTCGACATTTTCACACTTCACAGCTGTTTTTATTTTATTATTTCATTAGAAGATGAACTGCACACAATTCCAATCGCGGTAAGGTTACTTGCTTTATGGAAGCCGCTTTGGACTTCGAGCTAACGATGTTGACATGAACTTTACCAGCTATATCTTGAGTTTTCAAATATACCATAGCACCATAAGCTGCCTCTGAGGCATCAGCGTAGCCATGTAATTGTGCCATGTTCCAAGCTCCCATCCATCTGGGAATATGGATTTGATGATTTGCTTGTAGCTTCTCACGAATATTTAACTACTCCAATTCCAAATGCACCGATAGAGTGTCATCCCGATTGATGCCTGCGAGCCATATCCTTTGAATGATGCTTTTGGCTTGGATAATGCACGGAGAAATCCATCCAAGAGGATCGTAAATCTTTGATATGTCCGAAAGGATCTCCCGTTTCGAAGATTTGACTGTAACGGAAAGATTTACTTTAAATGAAAAGTAGTCCTCGTTGGGATGCCACCACAGTCCCAATGTTTTCGCGGATTCATCTGTAACACTGACTTATAACAGTGGACTGGGCCTATTGCCATTTTTCTATAGGAAAGAATGGCACAAGTTTTATAGTTGGAGCTACCAACACAACACCGTAAGAATAAGGTAAAGATAGTATTTACCTTGCTCCACCTCTCTTACCCATACGCAGGATTCGGTTAAGAATAACATTTGAAAATTAAAGTCGGAATTAGTAATTCCTTATAAGCGATTAAAATATCACTTGGACATAAGAAAATATATTTTTTTAATTTAATTCGATTTTCGGGTGGAAAATTTCATTTGATTGGTTGTGTTTTACATGTTTTTTATGTAGTAAAAGTGTTAAAGGGTACTCTAACGGTGATATACAGAAACACAAATTTGTGCAACGTGAAATAGCAAATCGCTCAGTCCATTGTTATAAGTCAGTGATCTGTAACGATTTAACATTCGATTGTGCTCTGGGAGTGCCTCCAGTTAAGTTTTCAAAAACTCGGTCTGAATTTGATTTCCATTTTCGGAATTCGAACCACCGTTATTAAGCAATTGTATAAACTCGCTTATTATGGCCTTTGCTTCGTGAAGACTGTCACAACCTGAGAGCAAATCATCGACGTAAAAGTAATTTCGAAGAATGTTGCATGCTCTTGGAAATGTTTTTTCCTCATCAGATGCAAGTTGATTGAAGGTACGTTTAGCCAAGAATGGAGCCGAAAAGCTGTTTCACAAGCGATGGTCTGTAATTTAAAATGTTTTATTTGTTGAGAAGGATCTGAACGCCAGAGAATTCGTTGAAAATGTACATCATTTTCTGACACGAGAACTCGCCGATACATCTTAGCTATGTCGGCTACTATACTAAGACATATCGATGTTTTCTGAATCTTAACAGAATTGATATTAAATCAGATTATGTAGCTGGGCCAACCATAATGCGTCATTTTCATCGTTAATTTAATTCATTTGAATAATTTTGCTATTAATTTTGTCGTTCTAAATACTAATTTGGATTTGTATGAAAGATAAGGTGGGTTATAAAATATGTATTTTTAAATATTAACTTTTAGCAAAATTATTGTAAAATTCCTTAATCCAAGTCAATGTAAGAAGACGAATAAATATTTATTTTCGCCGCACGTGTCGCTATGTGTTAATTTTAAATGAAAAGTTTGGCTGTGTCAAATATTTAGCTTTGTAAGTGCGGTATTCTTGTGGTTAAGTGAACAAAATTTAAGATGTGCAAGGGACAAAAAAATTATAGGAACTCTTGCACGAATTAGAAAAAGATGGAGATATTTTTCAATTAGTAAAATAAATTAACTTAACGATGAAAATGAGGCATAAGGTTGTTATTTAATGACGATCCTAATGTTGTAGGCGTAGACGCGTCAAATAATACACGTATCTCAGTTGTGGTGTGGTCAGGTTTTAAAACTCCATGATGAGGTGCTATTATTATCTTTCAACTGCTTTTCACTTTCAGTTATCTCTGAAATGTGACCGATTGCATTGATTGTGACATAATGTCTGTAAATGCGCGTCAATAATAAATCTTTTTTTATCGTAACGTGATGTTAATTGCTCTCAAGTTTCTGTGTAATTGGTATCTGTGACTTGAAGATGCTTTATAATTGAGATTGCTTCATCTTGAAGAGACGATTCATTTGTGTGTACTAACGAACTATAAAGATCTTTAAACTACATTCAATCTTTAAAATGTCCATTAAAATAAGGTACCTTTATAGGTGGAAGTTTCAATGTATTCAAGTACTTTTCGCCTGAGTATTACTTATAATTGTTATTGGTTGAGTTGAAATGTTTGAAATTATTTTACATAACAACTCTTGATTTTCTGCTAAGCTTTGTGCAATTTTGCCTAATTCCTTACTGTCATCAATCGACGAATCCTTGCTGTCATTTGTTGATTTTTTTGATTTAGAACGTTTATTAATGATATGCACGAATTTACCTTTCAACTTTCTCTTCAAATTTAGCTCTTTCTTCTTCTTCTGCCTCAATGTCTGACTGATCCGTTTTTTCCAACTCTATTTGCATTTGAACATCTTCGAAGCTTTCCGACCAACTTTCTAACTTTTCTAGACGTGATGTGATTTCTTCATAGACAACATTTTGAGCTGCTACTGCATTTATGTAGTTTTCTATACGTGTAACAGCAGCTTTTGTCGTTCGCCTTTTTCGGGTCAAGTTGTCCATTTTTGACTTATAAATAAAGGTACACCTATTTGGTCCTTAACTGTCAATTTAATGGACAGTCGGCAACGGTTGAACTGGTAGTCTCGTCTGGTTTGTGGATTGAATCTTGTATTACTTAATGAATGAATACACTGTATATATGTTCATATGTTCATATATGTCCGTTCAATTGAAACTGCGTTGCTATGCACGGAAAGTGTATGCTTTTCACTACTTTGTACCATCTTGTGGTGTGTGCAGCACATGCTCATATGTAATCACAGTATGTGGTTGTAATCCTCTCACACTTGGTGTATGTTGGAATTGTAAAATTTTAAAATTAATTTCAAAATAAAATCAGACGTTTTATTTTCTAACTCGTATGTTTAATTCGTGGTAGAATTCACGAAACTAACGAGATGCCCTGAATAATGTGCGTAGCCACCAGAGAGTATGCGAACTTTTTCCTAATTTGATTTTATTAAATTCGACTCGCAAGGACCAATGTTTACGCTATGGGAATTACCGCTTTTAGGGCTGGTTTTAAAATGTAAAATTTGCGTTAACCGTTAATAAATATTGTATTAAGTTTTACATTATAAAACCAGCCCAAAAACCGGTCATTGCCATAGCGCCAACACTCACCAAAAACGGCTAATTAAATTATTTAGCTGAGCTATAAATAATCACCAGATAAACCTACGAGCACTAGCGGCCAAATAATCAATTAGCCTCCACCATATTGCGCTGTAGCTATATCCTGTGAACCACCAAATCTTCCTGTCTTGTGGAAATCGAGGCCTGGGTTTTGCTGACTTAGGCACTACATGAAATGGAAACCTGCATTAGAAAAGTCCATGTACATATCTAATCCTTCAAATAAATGTAAGGTAAGGGAAACGATCGGAGCCCACCACTGGAAAAGCTAGCCAAATATGTTACTCTTTCCAGAACTTGAATATAAAAAGCAAGTGCTGGGACTTGCTCACTCTCTTCTAGCTCAGCCAGTATTAGAGTACGAAAAATTACCAAAACCAACGTATTTCCGATTTCTGTTATAATTGACTTAATTTTCAAATAAATTAAGTAATTGTTTTGTTATTCGAGAAAGTTTATTCGGTCTGTTATTTATAAAGTGGGAAATAAACAAAGGTGTAAAGTAAGAACCAGAAGTGCGGTAAGGTTTGCTGTTGCAATCTGTCACAATTTTCCTTAAGGAAGGAATTGCAGGGCACCAAAAAGGAACCAACTTAATTTTTTTCTTCTTTGCCATTAGCCCGCAAGGCCAGTTAAGTGCCAAAAGCTCACATACACACATAAATACTTACTTGAATGTGATCGGCTCCACCATCTAGCTACACTCGTTATTGATGTCATCTAAATCACTCGGTGGTTTAGCCGGCTCTCCATAAAAATAACCATCTTCCAAGCTCTGTTCTAGCATACCAAAAAATATCGGGAGGCAGGTAATCGAGTCTTTGCAAAGTCTCTCTTTCCCTTCTGGTTACTAACAACACTACACACTTTTCACACAGAAGCACCTGCGCTGCTGATTAATTAGACACTCGCGCAGCACATCTTTCACTTTGACCACTAATAAGGACTTTTTATGTTGCCCATTTACTAACTAGACTATCTTCACTGAAGCTGCGTAAATCTAAAAAGCCCTGGCTGCAAACTGCACAACTAATAAAATCGGTACCTCTCACAGTTGAAGGGGACTTCTTACAAAAAGAAAAATATTTCCCTCTCGGATAATTTAAATAAACTAGCCATCCAAGTTCTAACAATATTAAAAATTATAAAATCTATATATTTGTGAACCCAACAAAGATCTTTCCACTGAGATATACCTATTTAATTATCAATCTGGCTTGACCTACAAAGCAAAAAACTAGCACATAGAATGGACTAAATATAACTGCAAAGCTTAAAAAAAAGCTAGAACTTTATAGATACCAAAAATTATTCGCTTCGCAATTAAATGCTAGCATCAACTCACCGCAGTGCCAAATGTTCTTGAACATCTAACCAAACTAATTACCTTGCCTTATCCTTATTAACAGGTAGTAATTTGACACAACGAGAAAAATACTTCTTATCTGGATACTAATGTAGAAGAAAATCTATTAATTCATGAAGAATAATTCTTTTTCAAGGTTGGCTTGTCTCTAAGGTGGCGTTGTAAAGATCTTTGAATTTTATTACCCACAGCGGCGAGAAGACAGTGGCATTACACTGTTCTTAGTTATTTCAACCAGTTGGCCTTTCACTGAATTTATTTCCTTATATTTTTGAACTGCTTGCTACATATCCGAATGATTATGAAAGTTAATTTTCTTTATCTATTCAAAATTCAAAATGAGAAGCAGTATTCCATAAAGGTTACAATTCAATGGACATAAACAAGGAATTACCATGGTATAAAATTTAACGAAATCATAACTAACTATTCGCATTTACGTTGTTAATCATAATTGGAAAGCAAACTCAATCGGAAATTATTATCGTACATTTTAGCAGTAATTTCCCTACTCATTTTGCTGAACGAATCCCTGAAGTAAATTAAAATACATCTGAAATTGTATTCCCTTAGAACTCTAAATGTCTTCATAGGTTTGCAATAAATTTCACGCAGCTCCGATAAAAGCCAATATTCCCACCAATGTAACCATTAAAGTCTCTCCCCTTGTAGACAATAATCATTTACAGCATCTACCTTTCAAATTGAATTCTAAGACGGAATACTTGATTCTTTAGGATTCCTTAGTACCATAGCAAAGGACTTCAGAATAACTCCCACTTCTTCGAAAGGAATATGTAGATTCATCCGATTTTTATATCCTTGAGGGGTTTTTTTTCGGATTATTGAATTTTTAAATTTTTTTTAGGTACATTTGTTATACCTGGAATTAGCATCCTTGAAATACGAAACTCGTTAATTCCCGTGGGCTTTCGCGATGTAAAAATATGAAATCATAGAGGGATTGCACAAGTAAACTTTCGTTTACAACTACCATTACAAATATTATCTTACATAAAGGAAAAAGAGGGAAAATATCTAGAATTGGTCTAAGACCAATTCTTATGATATCCTAGATGAGCGCCTGCCGGTATGTAATTACGTATGGTAAGTTTGATTGTTAAATTAGTTTCTCGCATCTATTTCTAGAACGATTAGTGGAACAGTAAAAATGATTATTAATATTAGGCATAAAGTACGTTCACCTCAATAGATAAGTAAGAAGAAGAGTACCTCGTAACTTGTCATGTCAGAAAAAATAAGATTGGACTCACTCTCCATGGCCAGCCGTGAATCGCTCTACATATTACCCTACAGCCATCCAGGGATTGCATTTGGCTATTAAAACTAGGATTAATAAACAATGAACTAGATCCTGTGTTTATTATTTATTATAAAGGAACACAAAAAACTGGAGACGAGGATAACATAGAAAAGGTAAATTGTCAATTAAAAAATAAAAAAAAATAAAGTGCGAATTAAATGGTGGATGATACAATAAAAAGTAAAATAGTAACTAAATCAGAAGCTAATAATATGTCGAAAATTGTTATATTTGATTCTTATATCCCTAGGAATAACTTCAAAGCCTGGGAAAATCGTTTTAAGCAATTCCTTAAACGGGACAAAATCCCAGACGCTGAAAAAACAATTTGGTTAGCTACAGTTATAGGAGGAGAACCATTTGAAGTACTCATGAACGTCACAAGCCTAGAAGAACCAGAAGATGTTGGATTTGAAGAACTAATTACTATACTGAACAAACACTGTGGCCCTAAAACTAATGAATGATCGGAACGGTTCAAATTTTACAAATGATACCAAGATGAAGGTGAAAGTAATAGTGAATATATAGTACGAATAAAAATTCTAATTCAAACATGTGAATTCGGAGAATTTTTAGACGAAGCTCATTCGGACAAATTAGTAACAAGAATAAAAAATGAAAGGGTACAACAAGCACTTTTAAACAAAGAAGCAATTATATTTGACAAGTACTGTGAAGTAGCGTTATCGCCAGCCGCCCAGAATTCAAAGTTGATATCGCCAATGTCGGAAATGCGGTAAATCGCATAATGAAGCCACTTTCCCTGTGAGGAGCTGGAGGTGCTATAGGTGTAACCGAGAAGGGCATATCAGCTATGTCTGCAAATCAAGCAAAACCATTGATGTTATCCACTCAGTACTCAACAATAACGAGCCAGCAGAATGTCAAGTAGATGTCATAGGTAAAACCTTACTTATGGAAGTGGATACAGGAACAACAGTCAGTATTGTTAGCGAAAGAGAGGTTCACAATTATTTTCTAATTCATTATGGGAAAAATCTAATAATAAACTTTGTACAGTTTTAGGCAATGAAATAGAAGAAGTTGCATCTATTGTAACCGAAGTGAGGCTTGGAGGTGACTGCCCATAATTCAAAGAAGGCAATCATGGGCAGAACATGTCTGGACGTACCTTTCCCTAATTGGAAACAAGCGTTTAATACTCATAATTCCATCAATACTGTAAGTAATAATCAAATTTATGAAACAATTAAAAGTTTATTCCCCAACGTTTTAAAAAAAGAATTGAGCCAGCCGATTGAGGGTTTTGGTACGGATATAGTTTTCAAAGAAGAGCAATGTCCAATATATCACGGAGCGTACAGTGTCCCTTACAAGTTGAAGGAAAAAGTGGAAAAGGAATTAGATGGGTTATGTACAGAAAATATTTTAACTACGAGAAAGCATAGTCGTTGGGCAAGCCCTATTGTTATTGCCCAAATCTAATGGTGATATCCACATATGTGTAGATTGTAGAGTTACAATAAATCGGTGTATAGAAAGGGAACATTATCCCTTACCGAAGGTTGAAGACATTTTTGCTCAGTTATGCAATTGTAACTGGTTTTGTGTGTTATATTTAATTGGCGCGTATCAGCAATTAGCAGTGAGTGAAAGATCTCTTGAGTTTATAACAATATATACTCACATGGGGTTGTTTACATACAACCGCCTTCCTTTTGGTATGTCTAGCGCACCAGAAATCTTTCAGTCGGTCATGGACAGAATCTCGTTCAATATGGAAAAAGTGTTTTGCTATCACGACGATATAATTATTAGGGGAAAATTGTAAAAATAAATTGGTCGAAGCTCTTAAGCGACTGTCTAAGCTTAATGTGGGTATAAATTCAGAAAAAAGGTAAATTTTTCCAAAAAACAGTTAGCTACTTAGGCCAAACGATAGAAAAGTGAAGGCCATTAGGGAGGCACCGGGATCTAAGAATTTAAGTCAATTGCAATCATATATTGGATTAGTTAATTATTAGGGGCGATTTATCCCTAAGATATCCTCAGAATTGAAAGATCTATATATGCTATTAAGAAAACATTCTAAATTCGACTGGTCCGAAAAATGTCAACAGATTTTTGACAGAAGTAAATATCTTATTGTAAAAAATCAAGTTTTAGAGTTGTTTGATGCATCTAAACCTATTGTTATTGCGACCGATGCTAGTCCATATGGAGTAGGTGCCGAACTCGCGCATATTTTTGACGGAATTCAAAAACCGATATTCTTTGCTTCGGGCACGTTATAGAAAGTTGAAGAAAACTATTCGCAATTACATGGTGAAGCTTTGACCATTGTATTTGCATTAAAAAAGTTTCATAAGTATATTTAGGGGCAGTCCTTCACAATCGTAACCGATCGTCAAGCCTTAAAGCCGATCTTTAACCCAAGAAAGGGCACACCTTCGGTTGCTGCTGCAAGGCTTCAGCGTTGCTCAATTTTGTTATCTATGTATAATTATAAAATAATCTATCGTCGAGGTCAAGAAAATGTAGAGGAAGATTTCTTAACGCGAATTCCACTTCAAGACAGTACTGAAGTTAATCAAATTAATAGTCTTTATTTTGGACAAAAAGAAATTACAATATCGATACACAACTAATACGGGAATGTACGCAAATAGAAAGAATTTTAATCAAATTGTACAAATTTTTATTAAATGGCAGGCCCAAAAACCTATCAATTGAGCTTTCAACATATTTTAAAGCGAAGAGTTGCCTTAGTACCGATGATGGACGTATTTTTTATGCGAATTGAGGTTCCTTAAAAATTAAGGGATAAAGTGTTAGAAGCGCTGCAGGAAAATCATTGAGCATCGCAAAAATGAAAATGATAGCGAAGTCATATGTATGGTGGCCTAGAATAGATGACCATATATCTAATTAAGTAAATAATTGTGTAAAATGTCCGTCGACACAAAATATGCCTAAAGAAAAAGTCGTGGGAAGCTGGCTGAAACCTCTTTACCCCTTCCGAAGGATTCATTTAGACTTTATGTTTTTCCAAGGACAAAATTTTCTAATGATCATTGATACATTTTCTAAATATTGTGATATTAAAGTACGTCATTCGTGGAACGCTCTTAATATGATCGACGAATTGAAGTCATTTTTTGCAATTTTTGAGTTACAAACTGAAATCGTTTCATATAATGGACCCCCCTTCAATGCATATATCTATAGAAAATTTTGTGTACAACATTCGATCAAATATACGAAAAGTCCAATCTATCACCCCCAATCAAACGGCTCCGCGGAAAGAATGTTTCAAATGTGAGAATAGTGTTTAAGAAACTTTTATCAGAAAGTCCAGAAATGTCACTCCACCAAAAAATTTATAAGTTTTTATTCAATTAGAGAAATACTCCATTAACGGTCACATCTAAAGCTCCTTTAGAGATGCTATTTACTTTAAACCAAAAATTTTGTTAGACAATATTAATATGAAGAAAAAGGTCAAGTTTGATTTAGAACGAAATGAAGTTGTTAGTATAGAAAATAATAATAATATGAATAGCAGTAAAGTGCATGAAAATAATACTACCAAGGCTGTATTAAATCAAAAGAATAATCATAACCAACCTTATAAAGAAAATGAAATAGTTTGGTATAGAAATCATATAGTTAGTTTTATACATTGGATTCCGGCGACAATTGTTAAAATTATAAGTCTGTATACATATTTAATTAACATAAATAACACCACAAAATTTGTCCATAGAAGTGAAGTAAAAAAATCAATACTTGCTCTAAGAATAAATTGTAAGGCAAGGGACTACAAAATAGAGGAAAACAAATTACATGTAAAACAGAGGAGAAGTAAGTCATTATCAGAATTTTCATCTGAGGTATTGAAATCCAATAATAGGGCAGATAAGAATACAAAACTTTCAGGCTCTTCACCTAAAATAAGGCGGTCAGAAGGAATCAAAAATAAAGGATGTATTACCAATTATAAAGAGTAAGCTCGCTTATAATCAAATATAAATTGTAATGTTAAAAATATGTAAATTCGTAAGTGAGTTAAAACCTTTTCAAAAGGGGGAAAATGTAATCTTAGGCATAAATTACGTTCACCTCAGTAGATACGTAAGAAGAAGAGTGCCTCGCGACTTGTCATGTCAGAAAAAATAAGATTGGACTCTCTATTCATGACCAGCCGTGAATTGCTCGACATCTTACCCTACAGCCATCCAGGGATTGTATTTAGCTATTAAAAACTAGAATTAATAAACAATGAACTAGATCCTGTGTTTATTATTTATTATCAAGGAACACAACAGAACTGTGTGTCATGAACCGTAATAGGTAGACCACTGACATATATACAATGGACTGCTGACGCTACAAAAATTGCTTACATTATTTGACATTATTATGGGATCACTTTTCTATAGTTGTCTCTTTTTGGTTTAACAACTTTTTTTCGCTGAACTATAAGTAATAAGTTCTATACAAAATCCACCATAGTCCAGTTTTAGTTCAGTGGTTTACCAAATGAATATATAGAATAGAAAAAGATGGCAATACAGTACTTGTAATCCTTTCTCTGTTCCCCATAGCTACTTTTAGGGATAGGCAGAAAAAATTGCTTAATTTTATTTGCTTAAAAATCGAGTTTAAGGAATTCTTGATGTTATAGGAGATAAACTTCCAAGAATAGAAATAATAATGAATCTGTAATTTACTGAACTTTTAATATGAATATTAAAGCGAAAGTTAAACTTGAAATTAAGATTATTGTCACACCCTGCCAACAAAAGTTTACCCATATGAAATAGATAATCAGGCAGTCCATGTTATATATGTCAGTGTGGTAGTCAGTTGAAATTTTGACACAATGTGTATTTCTATTGCCGCCATAAAAACAAATAATAAAAATAAAATTAAATTAAATGGGGACCCCATACAAGAACCGTAATTTTTTTGGCGTTTTTCCTCGTTTTATTATCATTCATTATTATTATCATAAGTAGGCATTATTTCTTCAAATGACAGCATTATTATTTTCTTTCAAATGACAATATTATTTTTCAAATGGTGCCTACTCTATTTGGAAAAATAAATAAAAAGTACATAGTGTTGTTAAAATTTGTACGATCGTAAAGCGTAAAAGGGTTCCGTCTTTTATTATAGACAAAACAGTCGTCTTTGTTTAAAGTAATTCGAACCTTGTTTAGAATGTGGGATGTGGTTTTGATTACAGACTGCAAAATGCAGATCCAGAAATATAGACTCGCAACAAAACTGCATTTCTCTAGAACCGTAAAACAGGGATACTTTAGTATAGTTTTAAAATTAAAAGTAAGATGTTTGGCTATGGTGCTGAGATGCGGTGAAATTACGATTTTTTTTAAGTGTGGCCGATCACTATTATTATATTGAGTAGGATATTACTATTGAATATATCAAAATATGGATAGTAACATTTTTGAAAGGTGCTGGTCAAAGAATACCCCCTTAATGGGATACTTTCACCTGGGATCAGTTTTCTTTATAAATTGTATGTATAAAGTTAGTTTGATCAATGAATCCCTGGCTAAATATAAAATTGAACACTATACAATTTTATAACATGAGAATAATATTTTTTTCTCAATATTTTGGTATGAAATCCTCTTTCAGAAAACATACACAAGCAGATTTTGTATGACGTTTTATTTCGTCAATTACTTAGGTAGGTACTATTACAATGGAAAATAAATTAATAACAAGAATCGGAAATATTTAATTAAAAAATATGAAATAACTTATTTTAATACTTCATTGAGGAGCTCCTGATCGGAAGACCACATGGATTGCTAGACTACGACTATAAATAAGTATCAACGATTGGAGTAGGACTTGGTATTAAAATAGAACTTGTCGATGGCTCGTTCCCAAAATTAGGAGTTTCTCTAGGCACCGAAGCGGCTTCGGTTGTTGTGTTTTCAGGGAAATATTTGCTTCTATTTCCTGTAAGGTTATGTGCTCACTAGCTGGAACTCGTACCATTTTCCTTTTGCGTACAGGTTTATCGGAAGTGTCATTACGACTTTTGTCGAGCAATTCTAATACAGCGTGCGAAACAAGGTTTTGAACTTATTCTGGATCTTCATTACTTGGCAGACGACTAGTCACTGTTGCTGGGTCAAATGGTGAAATTATGCATTTTTTTGAAACCACTAATGAGGTTAACGGAAACATTACTTGCATCCGATAACTTGTGCTCCAATGTATACAAGACCTTTGGAAATGCATCCTTATCTAAAATCTGGGCCTTTTTCTTTTGCTCTGATTTCCATTCATCCACAATTTTTAGCCAATATTTTTTCAGCGGAGCATAGAATGCGACGTCTAATGATTGAGCGATATGGGTGGAATATGGAGGAATGCAAACAAATGCGATATTACTAGCTTGCACTAATTCAATAACTCATGGCGTAAAATGCTTAGACAGATTATCATAATTACAATCTTCCCAGTAAGTTTTCGCGTTTCTGCTATGAATAGGTTTTGAAACCAGTATGTGAATATAATGCAATCAAACCATCCACTTGTGCTCCTATTATACCGGGTATTTGGCGGTCGCACTGCCATCCATGATTTCCAGAGATGAATAGATTTGTAAATCACATAAGATGGCAATAGTATTCCCGTAGCTGATCCACAGTACATAACCGATGTAGACGTTTTTGAAGAGTCTCGATCACGTTCTGCATATTTTACACCGCGTTTGAAAATGCATTTATTGACACCCGGATCATCTGCCATATTTGTCTCGTCGTAGTTAAATATACGCTCAGGAAGAACACTTGATTCCCCAGTATCAGTGATCTTCTTCAAGGTTTCTTGGAGATGACCAAAATAGGTGCACAGTTCTTTCGGTATTACCGTTGCGTTTGACCGAATAATATTTTGGCACATTCGGTGTAATAGCTCATTTTTGTACCTCTGCAAAAATCACCAGGCCCATTCGAGGCTGGGCAACTTGTGGTGGCCGAATTGTGGAACAAGTTTGCCGCTTTTGTCTAGGTACAATTTGGCTATCTGACGAAGATGTCGTGAATCGCAAGGAAGTCTCCATTTGGCCATGACTACCATATGGTCGACAAAAGCTTTTTCTTCGCCAACTATGTACTTTGCCTATGTGCTTCCCCTTAAACTTATTAATAAGTTTTCCCTTTGCTGTTTTATGTTAATCGGCAGCCTTAACAATTGACAGCATTCCTATAATGTTATCAAAATAGTAAGTTCCCCGAAAAATAGAATAAAATGTTACGAATGATTTTCAACGACTTATAGTCGATTTCAAGTCTTCTTCAGAATACCCATATTTACGTGAACCGGCATTTGGAACGTACTTTCGCGGCATTGTGAAAATTATCCTCTTTAATCTATAAATTACCAATACAAAAAAACATTCAGCATAACAAACGCTACACAAACACATAGAAAAACCACTCGAATAAGAGGAAGGTCAACGTAGAGAGATTTGATTGTATAAAGTCTAGGACTAATCGTTTTCATAGTAGTATACGTAAAAACCTCAACTTTTGTATGGCAACACTAAGAAAGGGTTGTCCAATATAGTTCATATTTGAACTTGTTTTTACACTTTTTATAAAACACGTACGAAATTTCAGTTCTCTACTTTTAGGCGTTCTCAGGCAGTGCACAAATATACAGTAAAATATAGATGTTTTTATTGTACTGAGAAGTTCTTCAGTATATAAAATCCTATGAAATTGGTTATAATCATGTTTATTTTCAAATGAACTGATCTAGAAATAGATGCGAAAAACCACTTTAGTAATCAATCTTGCATACAGTGCAGCTTCAAAACCTCTTACTTTCAGCTCTCAAAAGCAAAAATCCAAGCTGGCTTTTTATTTTTGCCAGATAAAATAATAATCTTCTGCTTAAATTTTTTTTAATTGGAATTATTATATATGACAGAAATTACAGTTTTAGCACAACTTTTTCTTAAAAAAAGTTACGATTTCAAAAATTTTACAGGCTTCCGCGAGATATATTTTTGTATATTCCACTAAATTGCGCGATCATAACTTGTCACAGCTTTTGTGTAAAACTTTAAAAATACGAGTTATTTTCGGACCCTGGAAAATGGAGAAAGCACTTTTAGCTAGTTCAGCATATGTCATTATGGCAAGTGCCTATTTATTTCTAAAAAAGGAAAAAGCTAATAAAAGGAGATGGTATCCATTAACAAAAGCAGAGACAGGTAAGTAATGCGTTTTGTAAGAGTTTTTAAATTTCCTAACTGATTGTTTATATGTATATAGGTACACGGAAAAAAGTGAATTGTCAATAGTACATTTTCCAAATGTTTCTGGACATTTGTTAGATAAACATAATAGATGTATTCAAAATAATCGAAATTGTAGCTCCAACATTTCTTTTCACATATTTAATGTTTTGGCAATATATTTTAATTGTATATAACAAATGTATTAAAAAGAATGTAAATGTTATCACAACACTAAATTATTTGTTATAACACATTTCTCTTAAATCTGATTTTACAACAAATTTGTGTATTGTACAAAGTTTTGGTAAATTGTACTCAATATGACAGAAATAATAAAAATATTTAACTTGAATTTGAAATTTTATTTTATTACTACCTACACAATATTACGTCATTGTCTCATTTAATAGAATAATTATAAAGATTCCAGTAAAGATTATGTTAACAAGTAAAAAAGCTAGAATTGGTCTAAGACCAATTCTTATGATACCCTAGATGAATGCTCGTATTAAATTTCGTATGGTCACCGTTCTATTCAAGTATTGATTTTGAAGTTGTTTTTCGCATATATTTCTAGAACAGTTTGTCGCACAGAAAAAATGATAATAACCAATTTTATAGGATTTCGTATTCTACAGAAGTTCTTAGTACAATAAAAATGTCCTGGACTGATCGTTTTCAAAGTATACGTAAAAAACCGAAATTTTTATATGGCAACACCAACAAGGAGTTGCTTGATTTAGTCCATTTTTGACATTTTATTTCCTAATATAGTAAAAACATCATGTACGAAATTTCAGCTTTCTACGTCGATGCGTTCTCAGGCAGTGTCCAAATATATAGCGGAAAACGAAATTTTTTATGGCAACCCCACGAAGGAGTTGCCCGATTTGTCTCATTTTCGAACTTAATTTTACTTTTTTTTTTTAAAGTCCGTGTACAAAATTTCAGCTCTGTAAGTATACGCGTTCTCGAGTTATCGTGCGCACAGACGGACAGACAGACGGACGGACGGACATGCAAAAATCGAAATAACTTTTAATATTATGAATGGGTGTCCAATCCATTTTGCGCTACCCCTACCATCATTATTTCGAGGTGTTACAAACAGAATGACAAACTATGATTTCATCTAGGGTATAAAAATGACATACTACATCACTTTTGATCGCAAATTTAGCAATAAAAAAGTCCACTCAAAGGTATTTTGCAAAATAGATTCATATAACTGAATTCATATGAATTCGCATTTTAAAGTACGCTGAGAGCCTTGTGAGTATCTTAGTCTTCGTCTTCGATTTCGTCAACCAGAGACGTCACATATTAAAGCTCAGCTATTATAAGAATGAGATGAGGAAGCTAGCCTGTCCGAACGAAATTACGTCACAGCACATGTGTCAAAATTTTTCTTAGAAATTTACAGGAAATGTAATTGAACATAAAAAAAAAATTGAAAATGTTCAGTTTAAACATAGTGTAAATGTAACTTTACTGTCTTTCCCTGTGTGTGTGTTTGTTACACGTGAAGATTTGTTGAAAATGCTAACAAATTGTAGTATCTACAATTGGATTTTCGCACTAATAGAACAGTAGTAGTGATAATAGTGATGATTTTATATGTATGTTGTATTTTCCTAATTTTTTTCCCTAATCTTTTAACCATTCTGTGGTTGCAGGCTTGCTTCAGTTTAGTATCAGCAAAGAATATATAACTGTTAGCAAGGGCGGATCCAGACGTTGCGATCGCCCCCATCGCCCCCTATAACCGCACTTGCCATCAGCCGTGGACTGCTCTGTATAGCTTTCTCATTTCGTTTTGGCATAAAAATTTCATTAGTATTCAGATATCGCCAGAGTTCTTTTATCTATATAATATAAGTTTTTGATCCCGTAAGCATGGTAAAATTTAGTCCCACATAAAATAGACGTTATACACTTCTTGCTTGCCTTACTACTGGTGTTTTTCATACATACGTCGCTTGCATTTCGCTCAAACACCATAATTTCTTGGGCCTGGGAAACTCTGGATAAATGGAGGTAGAAACTATTTTCTATTTTTTTAACGCCGGTTTATAAACGGTCTTTTTTAAAATTTTTTTTTGTATTTTCTATTTCAATGGATTAGAATATAAATTTTGATTTATTATTATTAGAGCTCTAGGGGGGCGATCGCCCCGATCGCCCCCCGCTGTATCCGCCACTGACTGTTAGATGTTCTTTGGTATCAGGCACTTAGAGGTGCAGTCGTGAAATAAAGTGAAAGTCGTTTAAAGTAATTTTGTCGTGGAAAGTAAGTCCTATAACAAAAATATAATAAATAAAACAAAGTTCTAAAATATATAATAAGCCGTGCAAATTAATAGATATAAAGTAAAAGTAATTGACGTGCAAAAATATGTAGTACCAAAATGGAGACAATTATTGGAGAAAGTTTCGTCGTATAACTTCTCAAAATATGCGAACTGGAAGAATTAACTCATTAACTTTAAAGCTGTGTATAATTTAGTAAGAAGGATGAAGAATTTATGATTAAAAAATATATATATGCAACTTAGTTTTAATAAATCTTTCTATGAAACTTATGTCCCGTGTTACGTGCAAAATTAATATTAATGTTTTATTATACATTTGTTCAACTAAAGAATAACAGTTTTTTTTTTAAGATGAAAATATGTGTTGTCTATTGTACTGTAGCATTTTGGTAAATTTTATTTCAGCATTCCCTGCAACCGAATCGAGTAATGGTACTGAGTGTAATATTGTATTCACATCAAAGCTCGTAAGACCCGAAAATAGCAAAGAAAAGCGATTAAAGGCAAATTTTTGGCGTTGAATGTTATAAAATAAATTATATAATATACATCAATTTCCCAAATGTGACAACGAAGGTGTATCATATACAGATTTTTATTTCTTTTTATTTTAATTATAAATCGCTTTTATATGACAATTTAAGTGTATCTCATATGCATTTATATTTCTTATTTATTGTATCATTTACATGAAAAATGTTATATACACATCACTTTTGTAATTATGACCATGAAATTGTATCTTATACAAATTCTTATTATTCATGAGTTGTGTCACCAAGGGATATGTTTTATTAACATATCAGTGTTCGATTGATTTACACTATGGATGTACTATTAACACAGCATTGGTATAAAAAACATTTAACTGAAATGTTACTCAAACAACGAATATGTTTTTGTAATGATTCAGGTGTAAATAATACGTTTTAAAAAAAACCAGGAGATATGTAGATAATACATCAAATCATGGTTAGTTGATATTTAACCAGAGAAGTGTTAGCGATTACCGTCGTCGTTGTATACGTTTACAATTCTCTTTTTTCCGTGTATAGGGCTAGTGACATGATAATGGATTTAGTTGAGCAGCCTTCAGGGAGATTTAAAAATTTTCTTCGTATGTCTGCTACCGATTTCGAATTTTTATTAAATAAAAGTAGCCCGTATATAACCAAGACAGATACTAATATGAGAAAAGCCATCCCTGCGAAAGAACGCTTAGCCGTTAAGCTATGTTTTTTTGCGACTGGAGACAGCTTTGAAAGTTTATTTTATTTATTTAAATTTTCACCGCAGGTTATATCGACTATTATACCTGAAGTGTGCGCGGCTTTGATTGTGTGTGTGAAAGACACAATAAAGGTTTGTAACTCAAACAGTACGAATAACAACTTTGTTTTGATATTATAATTTTATTTACTATTATTTACATAAATATACACAGTGTCAAAAGTGTCTATACATATTATGTCTAATTACTAAAAATTTCAGAATGTTCATAACGAATAGACTATTTGAAGTTAATGAAAAATGAAGGCAATGAAAAATGAAGGCTAAAAAGTTCTTATGAATAGCAAATTTGAAGTAGATTATCACGTTTAAATTGTTTATTCTACTTATTTAGGGTCACGGAACGTCTACGAAACCGATCGCGGTCAAGCTAAGGAGAACTTGACTGTAATGTTTTCTTTTTCCGCCAGTAAGTGTGTAACTGTTAATTTTCCTGTGTCGGTTTTTCTGATTGCTTATTTTATAATAAACTAATTCAGGTTAGAATGAACAAAGATCAACTGTTCAGATGTGTAGAATGGAGAGTTTCTATAAACACTTAGGATCCCTGCTGAGCAGATGACGTGGAGTGTGAAGAGTCATCCGAAATTAAATTATCAGTAGAAGGAGAGAGAGATGAATACCATTGAATTTCAAATTCAAAGAACAAATTTTCAATTTTGTTGCAAACAATCACTCTATTACGTGCATCTAATCTTCACAGCTTGCTCGTAACTAGATCACCGTAAACAATTAAGTCAGCTTTCGCTTTTTTTTTTTTTTTTTTGAACTTGCAATCCCTGTCTCTAGTTCATATGCTTCCTTTATATTGGAGCGTTGTTCACTATCTTCTGAAGTCTGAGTCTTTCTTTTAAGTGAAATATTTGCTGAACGGATCCCGTTGCCTTTATTTGAATTGAGTATCCATTTCTCCTCTCCCGGCAGGTTTTCTGTTAAACTCGACATATCTGAATTACTTCCATCATTTTCCCCAATAGTGCTCTCATTACGTAAGCCCTGAATTGGAAAAGTTTTATTTATGCATTAATATTTTTCGTAGCTACACATTTTACCATCGAAGCCTCAATTCACTTAACTAAAATTTATTAGGCAAAACTTTTCCATGATCATTACAGGCTGGACTGAATTCGAGCTTTGACAGTCTTACTAAACATCAAATGAGTATCAAAGGAAAATAATGACGTATTTTTTCAGATTTTTAAAGCAAACGCAGAGTGGCAGAGAATAGCGGACGCATTTGATTTTCAATGGAATTTTCCTCACTGTTACGGTTCTTTAGACGGAAAACACGTCGTTATACAGAGTTCATTTAGAAATGGATCTGAATTTTTAAATTATAAACGTGGTTTTATTATAGTACTTATGACACTGGTCGACGAAAACTACTGCTTTTTATTAGCCGATGTAGGTTGTCAAGGTCGCATTATCCGCGGGGGGGGGGGGGATTTCCGTAATACTGTCCTCTTCAAACAAATTCATGAAGATCGACTGGCGTTGCCACCACCAAAATTTTTACCGGAGCGAAATACAATGATACCGTATCTATTCGTAAGTGATAAACCATTTGCTCTAAGTTCGAGAATTCCAAACCTGTTCTCAGGAACTTTTCAAAAAGGCAGTAAAGAAAAGGTTTTTAACTACAGACTTTCTCGAGGTCGACGAATCGTTGAAAATACATTTGGTATCTTAAGTTCTGTTTTTCGTGTATTGCGAAAACCTATGTTGCTTCAGACAGCAAAAGCAGCTACTGTTACCATGACCTGTCTTGTGCTACAGAACTTTAAAAAAAAAGTAAGGCGTGCAGATCTAGCTATGCACCACATGGTACTTACGACTCTGCAGAGAACGGAACAATATACCCAGGCGCATGGCGCCAAGACCAAAGTGATATGACTTCTTTCTTACCAATTTAAAAGATGGCAAGATAAGCAAAAAATGAGGCGCAGCAAATTTGGTATGAATTTGCAGAATATTTTGCGACAAACGGTGAAGTTTTATGGCAAGGTGAATATTGTTAATTATAATTATTAACTTATTCTTTACATTACAAATTTTAGAAATAAATGAATTGTATAAAAATTAAATGTTTACACGTACCTCTGTATCCACTGTTATCCTCGGCTTATAAATATCTTTCAAAAAACTGTACATAGCATTGTAGCAAAACCATGACCGCTTGTATGCAGTCTCAAAACTAGCCCCTGATTTATGAGATCTTACTTCTATTTGATGCAAGTTTCTAAAAGTTGACATCAAACAATCCTTTTTCTTTTTTAATGCGGCAATAGTAATGTCCTTCGAAAAACTTTTGCAAATGTTTTCCCATGCATCATTTAAGCGAAGCTTATTTTTATGTTCCTAGTGACTCGGGTTCTATATGACTTCCTCCGTTTCATACAGCGATAAAAACTCCAATATAACTTCATTAGACCAGTCCATAACTTTTTAAAAAGATTATATCTACCGAGTGTTTTGTTATGATTTCAAAATGCTACTACCCTAAAAAATTTATTTCGCCATCGTACGAAAAATAAAATGAAAAAGTGGTCCTGAAGCAATTGCATTGAAAGCCAGTGCGGAAGGCTGCACCTTCATGGTTTGGAAAAACAAGCATAAGAGATGTAGAGGGAATATTCAAAGGCTAGAGCTCGCAACAATAAAACAGACAGAAATATAGAATCGTGTCACTTCGCTGAAAAAGCTGAATTCATTTCATTTTAGTGTTAGTAATGAATTAATTTCTCAAGAGTGCTCAATTTGTTAATTGAAAGAACTTTTCATCACAATGGACTGATCGAGTTCACAGTATACGTAAAAAATCTCAATTTTGTATGGAACACCATGCACGGGTTACGCAATTTAGGCCACTTTTGGAATTATATTTATTATTTTTCGACAATACTTTATAGAGTATATATAATATTTGATTGATTGGTTGAAATCCGAGGTTAGGGAAGGGGTTGTCTGATGCTTTAAGTAAGCTGGAAGAATCCAAAGACGACGCCATAAGAAAATTTTTTGCACTAGAAAAAATGTTAGCTAAGAATCCCAGTTTACTAAGGCAACATACAGAGCTTATGAACGAGTATCTACGAGTAGGACATATGGTAGTCATCAAGCTTGAGACTATTGAGCCACCATACTATTTCCTGCCTCACCACAGCGTATTGAAGCCAAATAGTATGACGACGCCGCTAAGAGTCGTGTTAGATGCATCAAAAATATCGTTAAACGAACTACATTTGCAGGATCAGCCATCCTTTTATGTTTCCGAATGACACGATTTGTGTTTACCGCTGATATTCAAAAAATATATCGGCAGATGATAATAGATAAGGAAGATAGAAAATACCACATAATAGTTTGGAGCAGGAGGGTATTAAATACTATCAACTATGCACAATTACATATGGAACGACATCAACTCCATATTTAGCAACGAAGTGCTGGGCTCAGAAACGACACGAAAACTATCCACTTGATCTCAGGTCTTCAAAGCTGAGTTTCAAGTGGACGAATTTATGACGGGTTCCAATATCATGATGGAAAACCTTCAAAATGCAAGAGCACCTTACAAAATTGCTTTACGAGGGAGGTATTTCTTTGAAACTATGGTTCGCCAACCATCCTGAACTCCTGCAAAACGGCAGACCACAATATCAAGAAGTACAATATTAGATTTCACAGATAAAACTGAATAGAGGAACAAAACTTTTGGTTTGACATGGCTACGAAAGGCCAATCAATTGTGTATGAAGTCAATGAAGTTAATGAACAAGGGGTATAAAAGTGAATAGCAGCTTTAGACATAGAGAAATTGTTTGATCCTCTCGGAATTATGGCTGCTGTTATAGGCACTACCATAATCTTTCTGCAAGAGGTATGACAATTTCGAATCGACTGGGATGCGTTATCTCAAGAATTGCATCCAAATGGATGAAATTTCGTTATGATTTAAAGGTTCCTAAATATTTTTTCGGCCATAGAACACACAAACAAATGAAGATTCACACTTTTGTCGATGTCTCCGAAAAGGCAAATGAGGCACCGATCTATGTGCGGGAACAATTATAGTGCGAAAATTGTGTGTCAAATCCAGCCTCACTAAAGAAAACTACAACTCCGCGTTTAGAACTATGTGCTGCTAACTTAGCTGCACACCTTACCTTGAGTAAAGAAAATTCTAAGATCCAAAGAATGAAGAATCTACCACTATTCTTGAACCATATGGACACCGCCATATGTGAAGGGGAGCTGCTACGTACTCCGCGGTACGTGCTAGCTGGCTCAGGAGACGGGGTGGTTCGTTTATGATTTTAAATGGGCGCCACGTGATTTTCTCTACTGCGGGTATATCACGAAACCGGCTTTGGAATAAACTATACAACAAAATCACTGAGATTCACTCACTTTAACAACACAAAAAAAAAACAATAGTTTTGTGCCCATATAAAATATAATTAAAAAAAATTCTCATTACAGGCTATAATATGATGCGATACCTTTAAATGGAGGAAAAAGTAAAATTATCTAAACTAAGCCGGTCAGTCGATTGAAAGAATAATATATAAATGTGCATATATTATAATATTAGGTACTTTTTCCACAGCATTTCGGGTTACTGCCCTTCACCTTGACCTTCCAGGGTCGTGCCGTAAAACAAAGAAATAAAAAAAGAGAAATCCTGCTTTAGTCCAAGGATCCCTTTTGATCCCTCCTTTCTAACATTAAGTTTCCTGGTAACCTTTTATCTTTAATTTTTTTTTCTTTTTGTTTAAAAAGTAATTTTCTGTTCTTCAGTTTAAGCCAACTTTTTGAATGCACATTTCAGACTTTCGACCCCACTGTTCACGAGACTGATAAGAAGAGAGCGATTGTTCCCTTCGTCTCCAATATTGAACTCCGTACCAAATTTTTTTTGTGTTTTTGACTCGAATTGTACTTTAGTACATACGTCAATAAAATAGTGGGCTTTTAGACTGTGCATTCGATAGTTATAAAAAAAAGTCATTGAGTATTTTCTTTTATGGTTACGTTCACTAAAGTTTGATTAATGTTCTGTATGAATGAACCCTGGACTAAGCTTTTACTTGAAATGTTACTTTTTACCTTTAGAACTATATCTCATGAAGTTGGGCAGCAAGCAGAAATTTATTTAACAATGTTTCTACTATAGCAATTTGTCGCTAACTGACTTTTGCGAAACTTTAACTAAGCAAAAAAAAACCCTCGATTATAATTTAACAATTTGGAACTGAAAATTTTAGTAAAGCTCTACTTTTAAAGAAAAATGGAAATTCAGTTAATGTACAAAATTATTCAAAATTTCTACATAATATTTCAAGTGGGTACCCTAAAATTACCTTACATAATTCAAAGAATATTACATAGCTTATTTTACACAATTGTATAAATCTTAACTATTTTTTTACAATATTATTTTTCGACCAGATACAAAAAAAAAACTCCTTAAAGTGGGTGGCACTAGATTAAAACGTAAGATTTCTGCTTCCCATTGGATTTTATACCTTTTTCCTTTTTTTTTTGGTTTTAATTATATACATAACTCTCGACCAGGAAGAATTTTCCCAAGCAATATTCCCTGCACTTCCAGAGCTATAACCAGTTGAAGTTAAGGCCAATCCGAGCAAGTACAGACAGTCATTTACTGCAAAATACATATACGCAGTATACACTGTTTTAGCTATACACATAGCACGGCAGGGATGTACTTGACTCTTTACATTTAACACTGACAAGGAGAAACTTCTTTGGGGGCCATAACAGAGCCATAGTGTAATCTAGAAACAAAGGGCATAACACTATCGACAACAACAAATGATGAGTCCATAAATAAAGTATTAGAGAACCCTACTCTTGAGCTTAAACACGGAAGTTCCTTCCGTAATGTACAGCGCATCATCGCCTATATATTCCGATTCGTGAGTAATATCAGACGGCTAAACATTCAAGAAATAAAGAGTCACCTAGTAATGCCAAGAGCGTTGGACGAAGCCTATTATTTCATAATAAAGAATATACAGGCATCAGAATTTAAAGAAGACATCAGCCATCGGTCGTGTTGGGAGTGTTTTGTTTGACATAGGTGAGTAAAAATTTGGACTGTATACGGTTGAAAAAAGGAATTATAAGACTTATTTTATCTTAGAACAATTTATTTAAACTAATTCTACATAGGTGTTGTGACGTCGGGAACCCGAACAAGAAGCAAGAATGTCGCGAAAAAACTACTTAAACAGATTAAAAGATTATTGACACAGTTATCAGAATTAAAGAGAAGAATTACAGAATGCGTTTTAGGTACAAATGTGAGATCAATTTCTTCAATAACTCACCCACTTCAAGGGAATGCCATTTAAAGGAAATAAGAGACAACTCAGTATGGATTCAGACTTTCCGTAGAAACAAATGGGTATATGAATTTACCGAAGTAATCAAGCTTTCACTATAACACCACCAGCACCTGACCTACTAATTCTCCAACCAAATTACAGACTTAAGCATGACTCAATTGCTATTGAAGGGTAACATAAATATCCAAGCAATATAACAACATCGTATGAGAAACTGATTGTTGGTAACACTAACACGTCAATTTCATGGTCACCGGTCCCAGGCGTAGTGGATGCACCCAACCACGACTACCATGCGCAATGGAAGGAACTGAGTCTCTTACAATAACAACTCTCATTTCAAAATTTAGAACTGCCAAAATTAATACACGAACGGAAATTCCACATAACTGTGATTGGATATATCAGCATCTCGTCGGACGAATATTGGTTTGTCATATACGCCATTTGATCATAATACTGGAAAACAAATTTTAATGTTTTGGCATCAATTGAAAAATATCTGCCCGATAGGATTGTATTATTTTTGTACCATTATTACCCCGTATCATTAGATTACTAAAATTGCTTAAACTAGGTTTCCTACTAAAGTAGTTACAGTGTCCAAATATATAGTAAAACGCAAAATTTTTGAATGGCAACCCTACAAAGGAGTTGCCCGATTGGTCCCAATTTCGAACTTATCCTTTTTTATAAAGCCAGTATGCAAAATTTCAGCACTCTAAGTGACTGCGTTCTCGATTTATCGCGTGCTACTTGCTACAAACGGAATGACAAACTCGGTATACCCTATGATTTCATCATCATCTAGGGTATAAAAATTCGTCAAGAGACATCGGAGCTTATTATTATCTTTGTTTAAGTGGAATCACTTAAATTTGTTTTGTAATACGGTTAGTACATTGTAGTAATCATTACCAGATACTAATAACAAGGATCAAATAAACAATCTTTGGGAGCATGAAACAAGAAAAATAATAATCTTAACTCTAGTTCGTATACATTAAATTTGTTAAAATTAGTTGAAGATGGCGATGTATTTAATTTATTATCAAAAGTGCTCTATAATACTCTTGGTCTACTACAGGTATATATTACCTACTAATAAGCTCTTAATATCGGATTTTTTTTTTTTTTTATGTAGACTTACTTCTAGTTTGAATTATACTTAATTTTTTTTAAACACATTTTTCACAGTTCCCAAAGTTTTCTCTGTTTGTTGTTTTTAGTAAAGCTGTGGTTTTGTATCCAAGGTCTCTTTAATTAGTTTTAAATTGAAGTGAGAATAAATCAGATCTTTTCTATCTTAAAAATTCAGACTGACTTGGAGGAGTACAAAATTACTTTGAGACGAAAAGGAAATGTAAAAGTTTTATATGAAAATCGGAAGTCCGGGACTTGTCGGCTTCTGCAATATTTTTATAGCACATATTCTTAAGATATCTTAGTAGTGATAAAGGGCTATGGATTTTCAGATTTTTAAGCTTTCTATCTATAAAACTGTAAACGCAGTTAACTTGTTGAATTAAATAATGCCCTGGCGTCGCGGATTTTTGCTCAATGGTTTTCAGATTAGTCTGATTGTGAAGAAAATATAGGAGCCCAGCTGTTATTTTTTATTTTTGTTTTGTAGGATGTAGGAGTCACTCCAAAGGGTAATGTATTCTTTACCATCACCAATGTTTACTAAGGAAAATTATAGGCACGTACGACAAACCAAGTCTAAAACATTTTTTTTATTTTATTGTAGTATGTTGATAGTCTTTTCCTACTCTTCTATGCACGTACGATAAAACAAAACTGAATAAAAGTTTCTTTGTTTTAACGTATGTTTCCCGCTTATATATGTACGACAAATCAATACTCAGCCAAAAATAATTGCAATTTCCAAGGAAATATTATCGTACGTTCTAAAAATTGCCGTTTCCGACATACCTATATTTACAAGTGCTGATTTTTGGAATATGCGGTGCTGCTCATTAGCTCAGCAATCTTCAGAGTTAAGAAAACACGGATCAAAAATTCAGAAAGAATGCTCTCAAAAATCTATAAATCACCTGTTAGATCAAAAACTTTCAATTTGGCGTATACGACAGACCAGTACTCGGCCGACGATCTGTCTTATAATCATTATTTTCATATCACTAATTGCAATACTCATATTGTCAAAAAGACGTAAGCACCAGTCTACAGGGCCAATACCTAAGCTCAGGAACCATACAGATCTGGACTTTTGCTTCAACATTGACTGAACATCCGTTCAATGCGGGAGAGAATGTTTGAACTCTGAAATGGGCAATGGCCTAACACAGACACAACGAATGCTTCCTCTGTAAGCGGGCACTAACTCGCAGAATAGGACGGCCAGTCAAGGGTTCAAAAGAATAATGCAAGACTTTATCGGATGACTGTAATTTAAGTAGGTAAGCATTTTACATTTAAGTTATTTCAATTATTTTTGTTGTTATCGCTTTGCATAGCCAAGCAATTTGTTGGAATTTTTAAAGTTATTAATAAATAAGTATGTACGCATTAATGGTATTAATTTTCTCAATTATTGATATGCAGGAATATATTAAAGTTTGCTTAGAGAAGTGCAATATTATTATAAATTGAATACGGCCTGCAATAAGCAATCAGTCTTGTTATCAATAGCAATCAGTCTTGTTTTACTCAAAACCAAGTTTTTTTTTCTATTTCATCAAACCTTCTTATTCAGTAATACAATTTTTGTGTAGTGTATAAAAGCCGTTGCATTCTCATCAAAATCCAGGAATCGAAATAGTTCTTGAGCAATAAGTTCAAAGCATTTTTATTGTTAAAAGTGCAAAGGATGTATATCCACGCATACATTGTTGTAGCGACTTTATGAAATATATCTTTGTATACTTTGAGCTTCTGTATTTATGAACTAATAAAAAAAGAAATTAAAAAATTGCGCATTTTAATATTGTTATTATAACAGTGTACCTATTCTATTTTAAATTTTAGTTGGTTTTTTTTTTTTTTTTTATAGAAACATGGTATTTAAAATAAATAATATTGCATATTTTATATTAGTTCGCGGCGCACCGCTCCCGGTATGACTGATACTGTAATACCACCCGATTACATCATTGCGCGCTCGTGATTGTGTGGGAGTCGCATGTGGGTGTCTTCACTCATAATGCTCACATATAATATAAACACATTAACTAACTTAATTTAAACAGGATATTTTACTATTTTACCTTACAACACCTCGTACTTGAAGCGATTACTTCACCATCAGCGTAACTAATTAGGGAATTCCGATGGTGTAAGTCAATTCCCCAAATGTCTAACTAGGTTCGATCGACGCTGTAATCGGTTGGTATTACAATATCAGCGTAAATACTTGTACCACTTCATGAAGTGTCTAAAAATTTCAGTGTAAAAAGTCAAAGTAAGAGTTTGAAATTGTTTTGCCTATAATTCCTGAGACAAGAGTCGTACCGAGCTCCAGTTACCGAAGATATCCTCTTTTCATGTACCTTTTTTAAATTTTTACTATACCAAAAGATAGTCCGGCTTATGATGGGTAACTTTTGTCATGAGCACTTCGACGATATCTCTGTGCCCTCTTGAGAGAAATAGCAAAGCAACAAGATACATGAAGTACAATAACATACCATATATCTCGATAATAAACGGGTAAACTGACACTTTCGTTTTAATCAAAAATGTGTTCGTAATGCATCTTTAATAAGGACGAAGTGGAAATTTTTTAAATATTCTTTTCCAAGTAAATTTTCAATGCCTTTCTCTATAATAAATGACAGCTTGACCAATACTACGTAAATTTTACACCCTGTATATATTTCTGGCAGATACATCCCTATAAACTTATAAAGCGAAGGTGAGCTTTGGCGCTTTAAGGTCCGATTAGCTCCGACTATCGGTATCGGAAGTAAATAATTATCAACTCATTTATTTAAATATATTGACAATTCCTTACAGAATCAATCTAATTGAATGTTGTCGGACAACACGGGAAAACACATTAAGATATGTAGTTGTCTAATCTGAGAGCGGTCCTAAATCATCATCATCAAACTCATCGGCATAAATTCTAAAATTCATTGTATATATGTACATAAGTAATTACGTATAAATTGTTCAAAACTAGTCTGGCTCTATTGAATCATTTGTAAATTCAGTTACATTCCAATCTATTGTTCTCTTATCTAAAATTCATTAACACTTGTGCAAAATATTTCTTCTGATCTGTTCAGTTAGCAGTGATATTTCTCCATGTAAAGAACTCGGCTTCGAGCAATAAATTTAATTTGTGCAATTCAAAAACTCTGAGTGTTTCATTTGAAAATCCTTGTAATCCTTTATCCAGTCTATTTCTAACATGGTCCTTCGAGC
Source organism: Dioctria rufipes (assembly GCA_963924295.1). Lineage (NCBI taxonomy): Eukaryota > Metazoa > Arthropoda > Insecta > Diptera > Asilidae > Dioctria > Dioctria rufipes. The sequence continues at coordinate 248,098,992 of OZ002740.1, forward strand.
CGGATAAAGGACTCGCGACAAGGATTCAAGGAATAATCGTGTCTTTTGTTTCAAAACTTTTATCGGACTTTCGGTATATGAAATTGCAGTTGTCGCGAAACTTGCTTCATATTAAAAAACAGTACCCAAATTCTTATCAGTGGATTCTGTGTCCGTGAAAATAAAAGAAAGTGAATTCTGCTAACTGTGGTAAAAATTTGTAATATACATATCGTACCATAGTTGCACTATCTTGTGTTCTATCGATCTTGAATTTTTTTTGGCATAGTTAATTCGTACTGTGAAATTTTCAATTAACAATCAGACTAATCAAACTGATTTGTGAACAGTGATCGGTAATTAATTATATGAATAAGTGGATTTTTGGATACACACACATTTAATCATCATCAAAGGTCATTCAGGTCATCACTCGTCTCTGCAAGTATTTCAGTCAACGTTTTGCATGCACAAAAGTTTGTATATAGTATACTAGATATCGTTTTATTTAAAGCCGGTGAGTACTTTATTTTTCTCATTTATACGCTCATACACATACACATATATCTATACAATGGATAAATTGTTAAACCAACAAGAGCGGCATTGCGGTTTAATTTCTAGATTTATTAACAATACCGATAAAACCATCGGTTTAGACAAACAAAGCATAGACTTTTTAGAAGCTAGAATACAACTGCTTGATTCATACTGGAATTTATTCGTAAAAAATAATGACCTTTTGTACGATGGTGGAGATTTAGACTTTTTAAAAAACGATTATTTTAAGAAAGACACCTATGCAACTATCGAACACGATTATACTGAAGCATTAGGAGAATTACGTGGACGTTTGCGAAAGCTAAAACTTGAAATCACAGAGACATCCCTTAATAGCAGTCGTGATCAGTCAACTTTGAACTTGGATACTATTCCAAAGCTTCCTAAAATATCTATTCCTGCATTTAATGGGGATTATTTAGAATGGCCTACTTTTCGCGATTTGTATAATTCACTAATTCATAATAATAAAGGCATGCCAGATGTTCAAAAGTTTTATTATTTAAAATCCTCTCTGTCTGGAGAAGCTCAGAAACTAATAAAACATATTACGGTTACGGATGCAAACTACGCTTCCGCTTGGTGTATCTTAACTACTCGCTATGAGAACTCAAGAATCTTAGTAAATTCATATATTTCGACCATCATGAGCTTACGCACTATGACATCTGAATCTTCTTCTGAAATTAAACGCTTGTTAGATACTACGACACAAGCTTTAGGAGCGTTAAAGAACTTACGCCGACCTATAGACCAATGGAATGACTGGTTAGTTTACGTAGTTGCACAAAAGTTAGATTCACAAACACGACGAGATTGGGAAGAGTCATTATCTGCAGACATTCCTAACTTTCATTCGATGAAGATATTTCTGGAAAATAGTCTTCGTACTTTAGAAGCAATAAAGCTGAATACAAGTGAAAACAAACCAAAATTCACGTTTTCACGCCCTACATATACCTCTCGCGCTCATGTTTCAACAACTCCAGCGAAGCGATGCCTGATGTGCAGCGGAAAACATTTGCTAATTTTCTGTCCAACATTTCGTGCTAAAACTGTTGAACAACGTCGAATTTTTGTACGAGAAAAGAATCTTTGCTTCAATTGTTTACGTACAGACCATTCTGTCTATCATTGCACTATTTCAGCACGCTGTAAGCATTGTAAACAAGCTCATCATACTATGCTACATCAGTCAGCTCCTGTATATAGTCACACAGTCAATGATCCTCCGCAGAATGAATTTCAACCTTCTACTGCTCCCATAGTCAACAGATTGCAAATGTATCAGGATAAACCTACTGTTGCTCACACATCAACTCATTCGACTTTCCCCAAGGTTTCGATTCTTTTAGCAACTGCCAAAGTCTTAGTCCGATCTCACAGCGGGGTAACTAAATCCATTCGGGCTTTATTGGATCAAGGATCAGAGTCTACATTCATCTCCAATTCAGTAGCACAGTCTTTACAGCTTACACGACGACGAGTAAATATACCTATATTGGGGATAGGAGGCTGTGAGGCTGGTCTAGCAAGTTCACAAGCAAATTTTGACATTCTTCCTTTGAAAGATCAAACAATATCGTTCAATACGTCTGCTTTAGTACTTCCGAATTTGAGCTCACTTCTTCCAACTACAAGAGTGAAAGCTGAACATTGGACTCACATACAAGGTCTAGAGCTTGCAGATCCTAATTTTGCTATACCCTCGCCAATTGACATGATAATAGGAGCCGACTTATATGCACAATTAATCTTAGATGGTATACGTCGTGGTCTTCCAGGTACTCCCATTGCACAGCGTACATATTTGGGTTGGATCCTGTCAGGACCGTGTAACTCCGTAGACACTCAACATTGTGTATCTTCTATTGCGTTTCATCTACGACTTGGAGATGATGTAAACTCCATTTTACGACGATTCTGGGAGATAGAGGAACTGCCTTCCAAGGCTATCTCGACTCCAGAGGAAATTGAATGTGAAAACACCTTTCAACAAACAGTTAAACGAAACTCTAGTGGCAGATACATAGTACGTTTACCGTTTAAAGCTAATCATCCAAACCTTGGTGCCACACGTCACGGAGCAGTAGCTGCGCTGATACGTATGGAGAAACAATTCTCAAAAAACCCTGATCTTCGCATCCAGTACACAACATTCATGGAAGAATACTTAAAACTTGGTCATATGAAACCAGTAGCTGATGAAGAGATGAGTATACCATATACTCAACACTATTACTTACCTCATCACGGAGTGGTCAAGCCTAGTAGTACCAGTACACAGTTGCGTGTTGTTTTCAATGGCTCCTACCGATCAGCTACAGGAACTTCATTGAACGATTGCTTACACATAGGTCCAAAGGTGCAACAGGATCTTTCAACTATCATTCTAAGATGGCGAATGTATCCATTTGTTTATACGGCAGATATCGAAAAAATGTATCGGCAGGTACTTATTGATGACGCCGACACAAATTTTCAACGCATTGTTTGGCGATCAAGTGACTGTTCAACGATTAAAGATTATAAGCTAGTAACAGTCACCTATGGAACATCTTCAGCTCCATTTCTAGCCTGTCGTACATTAAACCAGTTAGCATATGATCAACAAAAGAATAATCCACTTGGATCAGATATTCTTCTAAATCATTTCTATGTAGATGATGTTTTATTTGGAGCCTACGACATCTGTGCAGCTAAACAAGCTAGGATCGAACTTAACAGACTTTTACAGTCTGGGGGATTCAACCTTCGCAAATGGTGTTCAAATCACGAAGAGCTTCTTATGTCGATTCCTGAGGAAGAGAGGGAGCTTTCTACTTGTCTGCGAGTTTTCTATGATACTGAAGTTAAAGCTTTAGGCATTTATTGGCAACCGAGTACAGATGTTTTTCGCTTTACGGTTCAACTTAACACTCGCCAGAACACTTGTTCAAAGAGAGCTATCTTATCGGACATTAGCAAACTATTCGATCCTTTGGGCTGGCTAGCTCCAGTAGTCGTAGTTGGCAAAATATTCCTACAGAAGCTTTGGCTAGCGAAACTCGATTGGGATGATGATTTACCTGCAGATCTCTACTCAGAATGGACAAAGTACAAAACTGATCTCAAAGACTTAGAGGGCATTCGCATTAACCGCTGGCTTGGGACTCCCAACAAAGAAACTCCTATTGAGATTCATGGGTTTAGTGACGCGTCCACCCTAGCTTATTCAGCTGTTATATATCTTCGAATTCTACACAACATAGATTGCGCCCAGATAAGCCTGATTGCCTGCAAAACAAAAGTAGCACCATTAAAAACAATCTCACTCCCCCGATTAGAGCTTTGTGGAGCTGCATTGCTCGCAAGATTGTTGAAATCAGTATTAGACTCAATGAAACTTGATTCTGTTCCAGTTTATTTATGGACAGATTCTACTATTGTTTTGGCATGGTTAAAGGGACATCCAGCTCAATGGAAAACTTTCATAGCAAATCGAGTTTCTGAGATTCAAACGATATTACCAGAAGCTAATTGGCGTTTCATTTGTACACACGACAATCCGGCTGACTGTGCTACGCGAGGTTTAAGGCCACAGGAACTAAAAACATTTTCTTTATGGTGGAATGGACCTAACTGGCTTGCTTTGCACTCTACAAAATGGCCCACAGAAACAGCAAAGACAACTTCTGATGAGGTGCCAGAAAGAAACGAAAAGGTATTAAGTAATGCTACTCAAATAGCACAACCATGGGATCTTCTGACAAAATATTCATCCTTACAAAAATTACTGAACGTTACAGCATGGTGTTTAATATTTGTCCACAATTGCAAATTAAGTCTTAGGCCAACCATTTCTGCTCTTTCACCGACCGACTGTGACAAAGCACTAACCTTTTGGATTAAACACATCCAAAATCTAGCTTTCTCAGACGAAATTCGAAAGATAACTGCAGGGCTTCCTGTATCACGTAAAAGCAAACTTTTGTCGCTTAACCCTATGCTTGATGTTAACCAAGTATTACGTGTTGGAGGACGACTACAACATGCATTTATCTCATACTCTGAGGCTCATCCTATTATACTTCCTTCAGATACTTATTTCACGACACTTCTAATTCAAGAGGCGCATAGGAAAACCTTGCATGGTGGAGCTCAACTAACGTTGCAGTATATAAGAACAAAGTACTGGATTATCAACGCCAGGAACAAGGTACGTTCCTACATTCATCAATGCGTAAGATGCATTCGCTATCGATCACACAACCATAATCAAATCATGGGTGATCTTCCAGCATCTAGAATCACTCCTTCAAAACCTTTTGATAACACCGGAGTTGATTATGCAGGACCATTCAGCGTTACACCCTTGAAATCTAGAGGGGTCAAGTCCTTTAAAGCTTACATAGCTGTATTTATATGCTTTTCAACTAGGGCAATCCACATTGAGTTAGTAACACAACTCACTTCGGAAGCATTTATTGCTGCATTACGTCGTTTCATGGCACGTCGAGGTCGATGCAGTCACATTTACAGTGACAACGGAACAAACTTTGTTGGTGCTGCGACTTCACTTACTAAGGAGTTTCAAGAAGCCCTACAATTTTTTGAACAACCTATTCGTGATGCTCTACTTCAAGACCATACAACTTGGCACTTCATACCACCATCCTCTCCTCATGTTGGTGGACTTTGGGAGGCGGGGGTTAAATCAATGAAGCACCACCTTCGTCGCATCATAGGATCTACCATTTTAACTATTGAAGAAATGCCAACTCTTCTAGCTCAAGTTGAGGCTTGCCTCAACTCAAGACCGTTATGTCCTCTCACTGATGATCCTGAGGATCTGGCTGTGCTTACACCAGGACATTTCTTAATGGGTGGTGCGCCATTGACAGTACCAGGACCATCCATTCTTGACTGTTCACTAACTAGTCTTTCTCGTTGGAAACTAGTGCAAGCTATGCTGCAGCACTTTTGGGAGCGGTGGCACAAAGAATACCTCCATCATCTTCAACAAAGGCGAAAATGGAGTGAAAGACAGCCAACTATAAAACTTAATGATCTTGTTCTAATCAAGGATGACCACTTACCACCTTGCAAATGGATGCTAGCAAGGGTAATAGAAATCTATCCCGGAACAGACAATATCACTCGAGTCGTCATGCTGAAACATAAAAATGGTCAAATTAAGCGGCACATCAATAAACTATGCATTCTTCCACAATCTTAGTCTCATATCTATTTTTACTTCTAGAAAAGACACTCATCAATTCTTGACCTAAATATGAAGACCTCATGGCGGGCGGACCCTACTCCTGTCTTGCTATCTACTTTCGTTTGCAACGAGGCGGGCGGAATGTCTAATCTGAGAGCGGTCCTAAATCATCATCATCAAACTCATCGGCATAAATTCTAAAATTCATTGTATATATGTACATAAGTAATTACGTATAAATTGTTCAAAACTAGTCTGGCTCTATTGAATCATTTGTAAATTCAGTTACATTCCAATCTATTGTTCTCTTATCTAAAATTCATTAACACTTGTGCAAAATATTTCTTCTGATCTGTTCAGTTAGCAGTGATATTTCTCCATGTAAAGAACTCGGCTTCGAGCAATAAATTTAATTTGTGCAATTCAAAAACTCTGAGTGTTTCATTTGATAATCCTTGTAATCCTTTATCCAGTCTATTTCTAACAGTAGTTATCATTTGATTACACAACTTCAAGGACTTAGTTTTTATTCATTTTAGGTTACCACACCCCTTTTCATCGTAATTTCGACACATAACAAAGTTTATTTTAATTCATACGTTTTCATCTACCATAAAATGAACTAAAATCAATTTGCAGTGAATAAATGAAAAATTTCCAAATAACCAAATTAATTGCTTTCCACACAGAAAAAATAATTAAACTCTTGGAATTGAACGAACCTGAAACTCTAGATTGCTAATTAAGCCGCCACTCCACTGTACCAAAGTCACCTGTAGATTTATAATTAAAACACCCGTCCAAATAGTTTTCATTAGTTGCAAAAATGTATTGCCGCACATTTTCGCAAGTTTCAGCTCCAAATCTCTATTGCAATTTTCGAATGTTGACCACTGATATCAAACAATATTAAAAAGAGAACGCGACGATTTATCTATTTGATTTTCCATAAATTTGGGTGGAATTGGATTCCACAAAGTTCCACCACAGTCATAGTTCCACCCTCTCCACGATTTTTCACAACAATTTTCTGAAAATTTTAAACTGTTTTTTTCTATGAACATGAAGAAAACCTTCAGATTTTGATTACTTTTCTTTTAATTGACTTCGAACGAGGCGACTTATTTGACTTCAAAAACTGGAAGTGATTCGGGTGGATTTCTTTTACCATTACAACTATGTATATGAATCCATCAAAATGTACCCTCTCCTTTTCTCTTTTTATGGTAGAATTTCGATATTACTTCCAATCTTACTTATTGGTGGCATGCCTGACACTTTAATAAATATCGAACAACTTTTTTATAATAATAATACTTTATTTTGTGCTGTACTGTAGACTACGACATCTTATTTTAGGTCTACTACTAGGAAGTAACAAAGGAAATAATAAAATAAAATATTCAAATTATAATTTCATGATCCTTAACTACAACTGCAAACTACAAACTTAAAAAAACAATAGAGAGATATTCCAAATATTCCAAAATGTGGGAGCCTTTTCAATGTGGAGAAAGAAAACTAAATATTATAATTCTTTAACAAGGCAAATTCCCTGCTGGAACCAATGCTCTGAACATTAGTTGGAATAGAGTTGCATTTACGGATAGTCTGAACAAAGTAAGATCGTTCACCATATCAAGAAGTTGAAGATTGCTGGCCGAGTGCAGGAAATGCAGTTTCACGAGCAAATTAGTTGGGGTTTCTCTTATAATTAGCTTATGAAAGAATAAAAGTCTAGGAAGATGAATATAAGTTACAATCGAAGTTTCAAGTGGTGATTTTTTTATGATGATGCCAAGGCTAAGGGGATACCTTATGATGCCGTAGCACAGCCTTGGCAGAAAAAGGAAAAAGGGGAAAGGGATTGGGAGTTATTGACTTGAGTCAAGGAGGTGACGTTGCATATTGCGGTTGAATTTTTGCGGTCCCTAGCTAAGGGGGGAAAACTGATGTTGACAAACTGTTCCACATTTGTACTGTTGTGCTAACGACGCATTCGAGAAATTACACGATACGACCGAATTTGGCTTTAAGGGTGTGAGGGTGAGCTCGAGTTACAGCTGCTGTAGGGCGCATAGGAAGAATTCTATAAGGGATAAGGCTAGGAAATTCGTCACAGCAGTAACTATAAGAGTAAAGGGTTTTCCAATAAGAGGTGTTATTTTGACATTCAAAGAAAAATGCCATTTTTTGAGATAAATGATCGGATCTTAATTTCATTATAAAGAGGAAGGTATGCCGTTAGTAATGGAAAATAATATCAGTCAAATGACCACCACGACCACACCTACAGGACCATATCCTTTTCATGAAATTTTCCATAACCAAATCGCAAAGTGGCTGCCCTATGTGCTCGATAGCCTCACGAATTCCATCTTTAAGGTCTTGAATTGACGCTGAGCTGTTGGCGTAGACCTTCTCTTTCACGTGGCCCCAAAGGAAGAAGTCGCAAGGTGTTAAGTCACAAGATCTCGGTGGCCAATTCTGATCACCTCTTCGAGAGATAACACGGTCCGGAAACTTTTCCCGTAAAAGATCAATGTTTTCGTTGCTTGTATGGCACGTAGCGCTGTCTTTTTGAAAGTAAACGTTGTCCAGATCAATACCATCGAAATCCGGCCATAAAAAATCATTAATCATGTGCGATAGCGCAATCCATTCACCGTAACTGTTGCTCCAGCCTTATTTTCGAAAAAGTAAGGTCCAATAACCCCGCGGGATCATAAACCGCACCAAACAGTCACACGTTGAGGATAGAGAGGCTTTTCAACAATAACTCTTGGGTTTTCCGAGCCCCAGATGTGACAATTTAGCTTGTTGACGAAGCCATCGAGGTGGAAATGGGCCTCATCACCCACGATGAGTCTTCGATGGAATTCCGGATCATTTTCATGCATTTCGAGGCCCCAATCAGCAAAGATTCGACGTTGTTGATGATCGGCCGGCTTGAGTTCTTGTGTTAACTGAACTTTATAAGCCTTAAGACCTAAATCTTTATGCAAAATACGGTTTAATGACGTTTGTGGAATGCCTAATTCCAAGGAACGACGAGGAATGCACAAACCTCGGTTTTCTTCAACACTTTCGGCTACAGCAGCAATATTCTCGCCTGTTCTTGAGCGACGTGCACGGGTTTTATTCTTCACATCACTAACTTGTCCCGACAACTCGAATTTTTCTACCAATTTCTGTATTGCGGTCCGACAAGGTGCTTCACGACGACCCAAAAATGTTCGAGTTTTACGAACCGTCTCTGCCACATCTTCACCATATTTATAGTGAATTTTAATAATTTCAATGCGTTGTTGAATCGTGTATCGTTCCATTTTTATAATGGCGTAGTTTCTACTTGTCAAATGTCAAAAAATGACAGCTCCAAAAGTGAAATCTACGGAAATAGCGGGCTAATTAAAATAACACCTCTTATTGGAAAACCCTTAGTAAAAGAGAGATAGAAAACCGACATTCCGCCGATGCTCTATGGAATCAATAGTTGATATTGATTTGAGTTGCTTTCCATTCCTGTCGAATAGGACAGGTGGAACAGTTTGCTTAGAGGTTTAGCTATCGAAGAGACGAACCACTTGAGTACCAGGGTCGAAATAACATCAAGCCCACCAGCCTTAGGCACATTGAAACTTGCGAATGTTTAAAAACCTCCCTTGTGCGGAAATGCAATGGTCTTTTACTGTAATTGCATGTCGTGGAGAAGAAGGAGCTTGAGAATAAGGTGGTAAGAAAGAATTCACAACAAACTTAGCAGCAATCAAATAAGCTTTGTCCAATAATTCTGTGTACAGATCCCCTTTTTGAATTAGGGGCGGTACCGAAGAACTGGTGAAGTTATTCTTGACCCTTTCGACTAGTAAAAATTTTCTATCTAATGATTTGGTGGATTTGGAATTTCGCTAGCTGGATAATAGATTTACAGGTATTACATGCCTCTCTATAGATCTGTCTCAATTCTGCTGAATGGCACAGTTTATATGCTTGAAATGCAGCTTCCTTATATTTTATGGTTGTAAATAGTCACTGTCAAAGAAAGATTTATGGTTAGGTTTAATATTATTACATTTGTGCGGAATGAAGCTGCGCATTCCGAACCATAAGATGTTAATAATGGTTTTAGAGCAGCTGAATGAAGACCAATCAGCTTGATCATAGCCCCACACCAGTCGCTTTTTACGAAGGTGACTGGCGGGTTTCCGTGATGATATGGAGAATTGGGCCGAAACGAGACAACGATCCGAGCTGCCAAGAGGAGATGACATTAACGTTTAGTACTTGTCAGGATGAGATGTTAGAAACAGATCTAATAGATTAGTGCTAAGTTGAATTATATCAGGCAAACGAGTTGAACTTTCAACTAACTGCTGCAAGTTAAAAGACTCGCCAAATTGTTTAACGCATCTCTCCGCTGGACTTGTGGTTGAAGAAAATCTGAGCCACTGCATGTTATGGATATTGAAATCGCCAGCAATAATAATTTCGAAAGTAGGGGATTTGGTTCAAATATTATCTATATTGGAGGATAAAGAATCAAACGAGCATACCATGTCAGCGTCAGACTTATTACGGTTGCGGTATAAAAAACAAAAATAAATGATGTGTTGATGAAGTTGAAGTCTAATCCAGATATAACTAAATTCAGTATTAGTTGAAGCAAATTCAGGGACAATGGAGAAGCACATCATTACGAATGTACAGACCGATTCCCCTCTGAGGTGAGAAGAGTGGCATTAAGTGATAGCCCGGTATGCGAAACTGATTGATATCAGCATCAGAAGTAACCTTCGTTTCCCTTAGGGCCAAAACAGCTGGTTTAAAAGGAGACACATTGCAAAACACCGAGAAATAATAACTTCATAAGCCACAAATGTTGAAAAATCTAAGAAATATTTTTGTATTGTCCCAAATGAGGAAAAGCTCACAGAACTACAATGAAAGGCATATAGCTACCGAACTGACCATAACAATGGAGTCCAACTGCAACTCAAACCGCTGGTTGAGTACAAGGCACTCAACGAGCAAATAGATGCTTCGTAGTGGCTACCGGTTAATTACATTCAAAGCAGTGAAATTACACTACTTTGAATGCGGATTGATAAAAAGAAATGGAATACACTTACCTCGGCTGTGCAATTATAATATAGCGTATAAAAGCCCTTCCCCTTTGCGTTTACGTCACTAATCTGAAGACTCGGAACTTAAAACCCACGATGAGATGTTTATATAGCGCATTAAATGGGGAAAAGCACGGGACCCGTCTGCTTCCAATGGCAGTCCAATTTCAACTTATATTCAAATAATTCTTTTCGAAGGTATGTTGGAGGACACCTAGAGCTAATGGCTAAGTTAGTCGTTTAGCCTACTTAGGTATAGTTGAACGTCATCAGCATACAGATGAATAGAGAAGTTTTTCACAATATGAGGAAAGTCGTTTATATTTTGGCTTAATAAGAGTGGACCAAGGACTGATCTTTGAGGAACACCAGAGTGAAGAAAAGATGGAGTAGAACGTGAGCCTCGTAACTCTACATATTTTCTTAATCACCCTCTAACGAAATAGTGGATATGCCCCTCCCCCCCCCCCCTCCCACCATTGCAATTGAATTTTTTGTTTACTTGAGTTAGTACCATCACTTTCCGCTCTGTGGACCACTATGCAGGACACAGCACTACATGTTTGCAGGAAACTTCACTAAAACTTACTCCGAACACTATACTGAAAGAACAGATCTAAATTTTAAGGTACATGTAAACATAAATCGGTTTATGTTCCTTCAATCATCGCGCTGATGAATTTTCATCCCAGTGTTTGCTGGGATGTAGTTTTCGCGTGTTTACGTATAGACATTTTTCTATTGCAAGTAGAAAATCGGAGTTTCCTAGCTGAATGGGTTCCATTAAACTCATCTGCATCTCGTGCATCGGCGAATCCATTCAAATTACGTTTCCATATTGTATATCCAGTAGTTAATTACATGCATAAAATATGTGTTAGGTACTTAATATGCACTTTTCAAGAATTCATTCAGTAAAATATTCACTAGATTGAAAAGGGTTAAACTATTTTGTAGATTTTCTTTCTGCCTGTTTTCTTTGAGGTACTTCTAGTTACTTCTTAAAGGCTATAAAAACTTCGTTTCTGTAAATTTCCCCTTTTCATGACCAGATCTCAATATAGGATGCCAGAATTGCAAAGAAACCAATTAAGTTGCTTTCTTGGATTTAAGATTCAGTTCACTTCCATTTCAAAGCACATTATGGCGTCATCAAAGCAGATTGAAATAAAGATTGAATGGGATATGGCGAAATGGATTCAATCAATATAGAAAGCAGAAAAAAGTCACCCTTGACAAAAGTGTAACTGCTTACTGCATTGCAAGTTGTGTACGATTTTATGGGGAGGAGGTAGGGTAAGTTTATTCACATTCTTAGTAGAATCAATTTACTTACAAACTTTAATTTACATTCAATCATAGAGCAGATTTTTCTAGAAATATTAATATGAAAAATTCAAGTGTACATATGTAATAATGATGTTGTAAAACTTTCTCTCTAAACAATATTAAATATAAAGTAAAAGTAGACTAAAAACGACATACAGACATAATTGTATATGCAGGGTGTTCTACAAATATATACAATTTTCAGTAGGTAGGAGAAGGGGAAAGATTTCTTCATAATTTTTTTTTATTATTATTGTTTATTATTAATTCTATCAACAAAGTCGAAACCAGTTGTGATTTTTACATTCATAAAACCGTGAAAAGTTAAAATGAAAAATACTTTTATTACATTTGCCATTTATTTATTACACGCGACGCGTTGAAAAACGCTTGGCTCATCGCAGGTCTTGCAATATTATATGTCGCAAAACATTTCAATCCTGAAGGTAAGACTTCAAGCTTTAATTTGACATACAAACCCACTTCCGGCATGGTATGAGCGATTACGGTTTTCTAAAATATTAAGGCTTTTTTCTTAACTGCTTTTTATTAACAACGGTGTGCCGGTAATTTCTCGTGGTTTTTAAGTGAAATACTAATCTTATCGGGTCTTTTTCGTACAGCATTTCACTTTATTCCTTATTTCTCGTAGGATTTTCATCACGTTACACTTCATGTCTCCAAAATAATTTTGTATTGGACATTCTTTGTAATAATTATATAGTGGTTATAAATTCTCTTAAAAGCTCTCTTTAATTATTGTTAACAACAGCACCTCATGAAATAAATTTGTATAACTGTCATGAGACCGACATAAATCTCTTATCTCCAAAGAAATGACACCAGCATCCAAGCTTGCACTCAGTATTCAAGAAGTGCAGTGGTCCGTATACATAAATAGTATGGTTGTGAAATTAAAGCAAAATTTATGGATAAATAGATTATAAGTTTATATAAATATTGATGCACAACAATCATTTATATCATCCCAAACAAGTTTAATATTGATTTTCGCTAAACATACTTAACAAAAAGTACAAAAAAACGCAGAAAGGGATACATTTTCGGTACGGGAATGCGAATAAGCATTTTAAAGTTAAGACTTTTAGCTTGTTGAATCCAATATGAAAAATTGGTACGGATGACGTATTTTTTGATAAAAATAGTAGTTAAATAAAAAAAATTATTAAAAATTCCGAAATTTTATATTTGTTGAACCATAACTTCAAATTGGACGTAAGGAAGGAAAAAATTTACAGATCATTGGAAAGATCCAGCGATTATCTATATACCAAAGTTTGAACCATCAGCATAGGGTGTAACCTTCAGAAATGACCCAAATATCTTTAAGTCCCGTTATCTCGAAAACCGTTAGGATTCCCCTCCTCACCTATACAATTTTTTCTCGTCTAAGTATGACCTATCCATAGCGTTCGGGTATCACATCACTAACGGAACACCCTGTATATGAATAGTTTTGGTACGCTAAACTTCCCCATTACCATTTTTTAACCTGTTATCATTAGCTTTTAATTTGCGTTAAACAGCTTTCGTGATTGATCAAACTCCATTTGATTTTTTCTTAACACCGAGATACTGTATCACGCAGCTCCTATCCGGTGTTGGTAGCTCGGAGAAATAAATAGAGATTTCTTGACACAAACTTGTCTTTTATTATTATTATTATTAATCATTTGAGATGCTTACCCCGTCCCATCCAACTAGAAAACTTAAGTCATTTCTCTAAACAATTAGTTTAATTTTTTGCACCTTACTTGAATATATGTATGTATTCGAGATATGGCCCAGCATCCTGGTTAAACGATGAGGTCCACACCCCAATAGAGAGTAAAAGGGACGCATGACTGGATAATAAATCAGGGAGTCTGGGAGATGGAAAATAAACGCATACTGATAGCCATATTTATTTTGTATTTATTTACCATATTCATTATACTATATATATATATATATATATAAGGTGTGTTCAAAAAATAAAGTGACTTTATATTTTTATCAAAAACTTTTTATTTATTCATCAATATTAATATTGTCCCCTTCAAAGCAATCCCCCCTAAGATATAATACACTTGTTCCAACGCTTTTTCCAATCCTCGAAGCAGTTCTGATAAGCACTTTTTGGTATAGCCTTGAGCTCCTCCAGCATTTTCGGTCTTGGCTCTTTTAGGGTCTTGCTTCCACCAGTTGTGACCCTTTTGAGAAAATCAGGATCATCATTTATGTCATTCAACAACTCCAGAGCGATGCTCATGGTCAAAATTAAACAATTTCGGAACAAACTTCGCTGTCACACTTCTCAGGCCCAAAACCTCCAGCAAAATTTAATGGTACGAGCCAACCGAGATGCCGACGTCATCTGCAACTTCTCTAATGGTGATTCGATGATTTCCCAACAGATTTTCTTCACTTCTTTAACGTTTTCATCAGTTGTTGACGTGCTAGAGCATCCAGAGCGAGGTTCGTCATTGGGATCTTCTCGACAATTTTGTTTACTCGGAGTAGACTCACCGTATGCCACCGTCTACATTTCGAATGTTGTGAAGAACTTAAACTCATTTTTTATACAAAAGTTGATGCAAATTCGCCTACCACACTAAATACTTCTAACCTTTATGTTCGGGTCGAGTCTACCAACGCAAAAAAAAATCTCCAGTACGTATCCCGCAAAATTTTAAAAGTCACCTTACTTTTTGAACACACCTCCTATATATATATATATATATATATATATATAAAGATACACAGGTACTTTGATACATCAAGAAGTGTACTAACTATCGCAAGCAGTTTGTCATTCCATTTTAGCCCTGGTCAATTAGCCATAAAAACGTAAAATCTCGTAATCTGTAAATAGATTTTCTTGGGACTTGTTCCTTCAGTTTTAATCGTAAAAACTATGATCTTTTAAGAAATAATAATAAAGACTCTTGATGTTTTCCGCGATAAAATTTCTTTTTTTTTAAATAATTTTAATTTTTTCTTTGAATTCTTGGTTGTAAATGACATGTGGAAGAAAATTTTCGGACTGTAATGCGGACTTTACACATTAAGTAATGATATCAAAACTTTATCAGACTGAAATAAGTAATCATCGTGTAAGGTTTCCAAAAACTGTAATGATAGTCAGTAATGATGCTACTCTGATTTTCTAATAATTAGGCATTATAGGCACATAGGGGCGATACTGTATCTTATAACGATAGTGAAGGGTACGCACTTTATTACTCACTTCATTTCTCGTTGGCTTCCAAATTTTGGAGAAATGTGATATCGGTAGAAAATGGCTAGAAATCGGTACAACGAGTTTTTTGTATTCAATCTCCTGTGGGGGAATATACTGAGGTTTAGGAGTACATTACTAAAGAGAAGGAAATTCTTCGGACCTTCATGTGAAAGCCTACCAGAACTGTGAAATCCAACAAATCCTTTTAGAAAAACAAAATAAAGAGCAATTTAGCTTTAAACAAACTGTTTACAATTTGGATGAAAAGGAGTTGTAAAAAGAGTGTCAAAAGCAAAATAAACACGATCCGGTCTAATTACACTGTGTTACAAAAAAAGATAAACTAGATATACTTGCAGTGAAGGTTGTAGGTCTAGTGGAACTAAAGGTATTGGCATATCAGGCATATTAGGTCCATGTACATATATAACAATTTATAACTCCGCCATTATTCCATGTCGAATTGTTTTATGGTACATGAAAGTAGAGAAATAGTCTCTTCTAACCACATGTTCCTTATTTCGTTGCAGTGAAAAGTCACTAAGTCACAGTCGAAAACAATTCGAAATTTCCCATTTTTTACACATTTTTTTAACTTTGACAACAATTTGATGGCTTATTTTGCTCTACAATATTTTTTACTGTTCATATCACTAATAGCGAATTCGATTACATATCCAATGACCATTTGTTAACTAAAATCGATTGAAATTTGACTGAATTATCGAATCTTTGCTCATTAAGCAGCTATATGTCCGTATAATATTGAACTACAAAAAAAGTTAAAGAAGCACTGGGCTTTTACCGCGAAAACTGTGAAAATTCAACATGGAATAAGAAATGGCGGAGTTATAAATTATTATATACATGGACCTACCGAATAACGGATTTTTTTGGTCTAAAATCAGGTTTTGAGGGTGTATAAGAAATTTCTAGTATGCCACTACTTTTAGTACCACTAGACCTACAACCTGGAATTACGCAAAATGGTGGCGCAAAAGTTGTTAAAATTAAAAAATCAATATTTTTTTATTTAACGTCCTATAACTAGCACCTTAACGGGAATGAAGTAACGATTCGTCTTTCATTGGAAAGCTTAGCTCATAAGGTTTACTATCATCTGATCGTATTCCAAGTGTCGTACCCCTGGGATATAATTCAAAGTCAAACAAGTTCTTCCGATATATTTACTTTATTTAATCACTATACTTTTAACAAAGAACTTAATCACTTGTCTACATCCTAACCGCAAAACTCAAGAACTGAGCAACCGGATCCATCAAATCAGCCGTGCTTCCCAACATAAAGCTAGGCGGAAGCGACTTTGACCCAGTGGGCAGCGCAATACCTTGCAATTATAATTAGAAAGTATTACGACAATAATTGTCGTCATCTGGAGACCCCAATACTGTATGTAAACAAACAGTAAGCCCAACTGAGTACTCCACTATGCGAAGTGGATTACTTAAACATTGCTCAATGCCCAATTACAAACAGCAGTGGATGCGACAGTTTTTAAGTAAACAATTTGCAATCGCCAAGCATTTCACTTCATTTATTGCAAGTCGTTTAATTACCTGTATACCTGCTGCTATCTCGAGACGTGATGTCACCATTTCACTAATTGGATACTGGGCCACGACACAATTAGTGACACGGTGTTTTGTGAAAAACTAGCATATTTTCTTATTCAACACGATTGAGATTACCCGACAACCTCAGCGTGTGTTACATTTTTTTCCTAACGTTTCAACCTATCTTCTGTTTCAATTATGACCGCCAATTCAAAATCACTTTGCATACTCTCGCAGGACATACACTCCGAGACAATTGATTACCCCCCTTAAATTTATTCAAATATTTGGGGATTTATTTCTATTAGCGGCCTCTAAATAACTTGGTTGACTCGTAGTTATAGGAATTGGCAATAAATATTCCCAGAATTTTTTTTTTCTATTTATTAATCCGTGTAATTTCTTTATTTATCCTGTATTTAAGTAGTTAGACTTGTGCTTGAGTACCAATTTCTTCTCACAACAATGATTTCCGGCGTGCCATGTTAACATTTTCGGAAAAAGTACAACAAATATTCCCAATAACTAAACACTACAACGGATTACTATGGACCTCACACAAAATTTCGCTTGCCCTGTTGTAAATCAATTAGTCTCTGCTTAATTACAGGAAAAATGGAATAAAAATTGTAAGAAAACAAAAATCTGAAATTATTTATTGCTGATTTAGCCAAACTACCCAAATTATATATAGCCAATATCAAATAAAACTTATAACTTTTAAGGCTTTCGCGATTGCTTACTGATATTTTATATAGGTTTTCGGGATTAGCCGCGTATTAAATAAATTATGTGCTAAATAAAGTACTCATCCCAAAAGTTTCGCTTCTAGTTACATTGAACGTGGTTAGCGGGTACCTGCCTGAAGTTGTTACATACAGCGTCTGCTGTAGTTGTGGTTGTTGCTGCTGTGCAGAGTTTTGCGAGCAATCATAACACTTCTTAAAGAAAGCTTATTTTGGATCAACCGTGGGGATGTATTAATGATGGAATCCCATGTTCGTGAAAGCTGGAAACTGTTGTTGCGATTGAAATTAAGTCGACAATTTTTTTTAATACCTCACGAATAAGACGAGAAACCACCTGAAAGAAGAAATAGCTTTAAATACCTATCATTAAACTTTTACCTAGTGAGCGAAGTATGTCTATACCTGTAACTAAATTAAATTAATGAAAATAGAAAAGAAAATTTAATGTAGTGAAAACTGTGTAAAATTAATAAAAAAATACTTACATTGTGAAAATGAGGTAGCAGGACAGGAAACTACACAAATGGTGAGCTTTTCAATAAATTATCTATGATAAAATGCAGTATTTATGCAAAGTTATTTAAAAATGTATTTACCTGGTCCAGTTTTCTCCTCGATTCACCGGGAAAACACAAACTAACCTAAGCACCGACGGAAAACGATCGATTTTTCCCACTGTTCTTGATTTTTCTGAAAACAGATGGAAGTAAATTGGACTATTGGTAACCCAAGCTTAAATTAAGAAAATATTTAAATCCGCAGGAAAATTCGAGAAGAACTTAAAAATAATTTGGAGCTTCTATCAAAAGGGAAAATTACACACAAATTTGCCTAATTTCGAGTCGAAATTAAAATTGTTAGACAAATACAAATGAAAATATAAATTATAGAGAATATTTTGGGGAAAAAATTATTAATTATTAAAAATTTTCAAGCGATTGGAACTATTGTCCCAGTTGAGAAATCTGATACGTGATGGAGCTATGGTAGGAGAAGCTTGACAGTCCCCGGCCTTTGATTGAGTGATCAGTAAGTAGTTGGTAGAGCACTTCTTTTATTTCTCTAGTAACTATTCAGACTTCTCTGGTAGTAGGCAACTTCTGTTTTAGGATACCGAGTTTACCTCTGATTAAGGTTGGGAGATTGCTCAGAATAGACTCGAAGGTTTATGATGTGATCAGCTCAACTCTGATTTTAGAAATTGATGATTTCAATATTGCCCGCCGATCTTTTATCGCTGCCGAGGCTGATCATGTCCTATAGTGTTGCCCTTGTAAAGCTTATGCCAATTGCTGCGGCAAAATCGTTTGTTTGACGTGATGTCAATTGATGTCAAGTTGATATGTAAATACACGCGGCGGTACGTATACTTTAGGTAAGTTTGTTGTTAATTTGTTTATTTACATAGTTTTTGATAATATTTTATGTTTAGCTTGCGGAGGAGTCGGTTTTCGATATGTGTTCCTACACGATGAGCACGTCGTTTGGTTTCCATCCTGTCATTAGCCTTGTCTTTATATCAGGTTAGGTGATCGTGTCATAAAATTATAATAAGATTTGCAATTTTTATTTAAGTTTTATCAGGTTATGGTTAATTTAGAATTTTTCATAAAAAAAAGTTACCGAAAATTCATGGGAGGGAGTCGTTGCGATAATTGTTGTGATCGTAAGATATCGAACATGGAGAGCCGAGCTATAGTGTGTATATATATGTACTGGTTTAACAGCGCGAGCTACATACACTTATAGATGTGCATGCAAACATTCCTGCGCACTATATATTTACCCCATTTTATCCCAGGAAATTTGCGTTTTTTTATAAATCCTATGAGATCTAGTCTCGGACGTGGGAGGGGGTGCCGTTTTATAGTAGTTTTTAAAGTTCAAATATGAAATATTTATTTTCAATAATTCATTTGCCTAAACTTTTCCCTAAATTCATTGAAACTTCAAACTACCTCTATAAAAATTCAATAAAAAAAAAAAACTTCAAATTAATAAACAAATTAAAGTTCAAATTATGCTTGCGTCAAAAGAACCGCCTGTCTCCTTCGTTCCCTTAGTTCTGAAAAATAAAGAAGACCAGAATTGATTATTTTTCATGAAAGAAAAGGAAAAAAATGTTGATGCTGTTAGTGCATGATTCCACAAAAGCAGCAAAATGCCTCTGCTCGTACGTGAGGGCACCAGGGTAGCAAAGTGCTATAGTTGGTAAAGTGAGTAAGATTAGTCTCTGATAATATTCTGTGCGTGCGCAGAAGTGTAGCAATGTGCTACTATAAAAAAGAAGCGCAGATTAATCTCTGCAGCAGAATTATTCTTCTGATTAGATGTGGGCAGGAGATGTTGCAGATTAAACTCTGCGCGAAATTATTCTTCTGCTTAGATGTGGGCAGGAATATTGCAGATTAATCTCTGCGCAGAATTATTCTTCGGCTTAGGTGTGGGCAGGAAGGTTGGAAATGATAGGACTTTCAGATTAATCTCTGGTATATAGAATTAATCTTCTATAATGAGGTTGGGAATAATATTCTTGTCACTAGGATTAATCTCCGAATCAGATTGGCTCTAAACCAAGAATGATTTTATGCTGCAGTTCGTCGGCTTTATATAGCCGTCGCATCCCGTTATGAGCTCTCACCTCTCGGTGTTGCCTTAGCAACGCTTGATGCGATGTCTGAACGTACCACAGTCAGCTGGCTGACGTAATGTCATGGTATGACACCAAGAATGTAAAAATGCAGAGGTGAAAGTACTGCAGTGCATTTTTATGGTTATTTGTGTTTTGTTTTATTCATTTAATGATCTTTCATATTGTTTTTAGAGAAAATAGTCCTTTGTATGGAATAGAAGGCCATCTGCAGAATTTGGACTTAATTTTTTCCATTGTGCTCGGGTTTTCTTCAGCAGAAAACCAATCAATTACGAATGTCAGTCGTAGTCTTGGAAGGATTTAGTTCGTTTTATTTTAGATAAGTATTTTGTGATTTGATATTATAAACTTGATACTTTGTGGTTTCTTTTACTTTATATTTCAGGAAAAATTTCGTCGCGGATATGTAACTACGTCGGTGGATTGAACAACCTCCCGGCTCAAAAAAAGGAAAGCAAGCAGTATAGACAAGATTGCAATGCTAACCTCCTTCATACTTGAAATTGGTTTACGTAAACATAACACGCAAAAAAAGAGAAATTTTAGTGTTTTAGTAATAAATTTAGGTTTTTTCTGGTGAAAGATATGTATTTTTCTCTTTGCTCTTCATTTTCAGAGTGATATCTCCAGGAAAACTCCACTTGAAAACGCTTGTTATGCTCCTGACTCTGTCTGCGGTAAGCTAAGTCAAGTGCACTTTATTAAAGCAGAAAAGAAGAGCCACCAAGGTAGCTCCAAGAAGGCATCCAATCAGCTTAACTGGTTAATGAAAGTGTACTAAGAAATCACTTAAGAATAACCTTCTAGCGGTTAGTATCCCTACAATGTTGTGTTATTTTTTTAAATTTTTCAATTTTTTTTTTCATATTTTTGTTAGGAAAAAAACATGCATGAATTAAAATACTTCCTTTCAAATTATTCATATCAAAATAATTTTATGTAACATTTTTTTTACATTTTATTAAAATTTTTTACAATTTTTTAAAAATTTGTTTTAAAATTTTTTAAAATTTTTGATAGTGCTTGGTATTTTACCGGGTGTTCTTCACCGCACATATCCATAGATGTATCTACAGCACTATGTACAGTGGAGACCGTAGGTTCGGGAAGTGTTGTGCACTACCGTAACCCCCGGTATATACAAGCCATGAACAAAGTCGAAAAAAGAGAGCAGCGGGCCGGTCAGCAGGCGACATCCACAGTCTTCTTGCCTTGTCTTACTGCAGGAGTTTTTCATATAAAAGTTGCTTGTATTTTGTTCAAACGCTATAATTTCAATAAATTTGTTCTACATGCTATTTTTTTTTTTAAACTATTAGAAAGAAAACATATTTGGCTGCAATTTGTATTAACTTCATTTTCCTGTGGGAGCAGCAGTTTTGGGCTTTAGGACCTGTTTAAGATGAAATTTTAGTTTGTCCTCCATGACGAGTATACAAAATGCAGTCAGAGTGAGCTCTTACTGCATGCTGTACCCGGCACGTTAAGGCCTTTTATTGTGTCGGTGCCTCCGGCGACTTCATGGCTTGTATTATATTCCGGGGGTTACGGCACTACGGATGGTGCACTACATTCCATCATTGCATGGTGGTAGTTTATTCACCGTGATATATCAGTACCTAAGTGATGCGTTTCAGCACTAACAGTGCTGGATGCTTGAAATTGTTATATGTGTTATACATTGTTTGCCTTAGGGCCTTAAGATGCTCGAACAAGGATTTGTTCCTCCTTTAGACTTACAGCTTTCACCGAGATCACTCGTGCAAGCTCATCAGGTGTTTTTTGTATTCGTTTGTTTCAGTGTTCAGGCGTGTATTAAGTTGTGTTGTCCGTTTGTTTTGTTTGTTTTATTGTTCAGTTGTGTAAGTACTTTTTCTGCGCTAGTGTGCTACGTTATTTTATGGGTGTCTAATTAGTAATTTTTATAAAGTTTTTGGTTTTTATATATGAGATTCCTTCATTGGGGGTGCTTCTTGGGAGAAAAATGATTTTTTATATATAAGTGATAATAATATTTTTCAAAACCCATATTTGAAACCATTCATAAAAAATAAATTCAAATTTATCTATCCATGAAACCTAGTTTGTTGCATTTTCTTTCTTCCCTTAGCTGTTTTATTGCGGATGCGTTTCTAGTTGTTTTATAACATCCTGTGATTTTCATAGTTATTTCTTTCATATTTATTTAGAGAATTTCTTAGAGTTTTATGTTTTAAGTTCAGCTTCATTACGTCCCGATAATTGTAACGATGCTGACACTTGATATGAGTGGGCTGTCAGCATATTTAGCGAATATGTCTGTGCCGATTTTTTCTCTATTATGCAATGCATGCATTGCCTTTTTGCCGTGTAGTCTGCTATATTTGGCATTCCGATAAAGTTTTCTGCACTCGCCACAGAGCGTCATCAGTCGATTTTTATTATCTAATGAGCAAATGGTCACTGTCTATTTTGTGTTTAGCACACGAAAATCTATATATTTATGCTTCAAATGTATTATTCTTGTCACATATGTATATATATATATTAACCTATCATTCTCCAGTTCTATGACTGGCCAATGTTAAAAACTATTCAATGTGGAGGATTTCATATGAGCAAATTTAATTATTCACATGCGATTTTATGGGTCAGTTCAATTTCTTACATATTAGTTCTACTATTATTTTATCCTTTATTCGAGTTTCTATTGATTTCTACGTTACCTTATTGTCTCTCTTGCCTTATTGCATTTGCTACCGTTTCCTTTATCCTCTTCTATCTATCATTCTATATTCTTCTATTCCTATTGTCCATTTATATAATATAAAAAATTTTAAAATCTTTTTAAAAATTTTCAAAAAACCCTTATAATAGAAAAATAGGTGCCTATCTATAGTTCTCTTTCCGTCTAAAAAAAACAAAACAAAATTTTTTTAAAATCTCCCAAAAAATCTTGAAAAAACCCTTTCAAAAAATTCTAAAAAATCCTTAAAAAATTTAAAAAAAATTCTTTTCAAAATTTCCCCAAATAATTCCAAAAAATTTCCAAGAAATTCCCCAAAAAATTCTTCAAAAAATCCCTTTAAAAAATTTGATAGTGTTTGGTATTTTATTCTTATGAAGTTAGCTACAATCTTTGCAAGATTGCAGATTTCCTTTCAAATGGGATTTATTTTTTCCCCCTTTTATAAAAAACTTGCTTCTAACTTGATCGTATGTCATCCATTTTTAGTTCCTGCGTTTAGATTGCTTGACTTTTCTTTGGTATGTTTACTAGTAGCTTTGGTTGCTTTTGCTAATTTATTTTACTTTCTTACCTATTTTTAGTTACGCTGCTTATTTTCTCCTTTCTTTTCAGGTTATTTTGAGGTATGCAATGGTTGTGTCCCCCGTATATCAACTGAGCTATAAGGGGTTTGTTTCTTTTCCTATGGATCGCTGTTCAACGCCCGATTTTTTAACAGGATGGTTATTACCTTTACCTACTGCTATTTCTAGTTAAGTTCTGTGCATGCTGTTCTTGCTAAATTTCATGGTGTAATTTTATTTCTTCTTTTTATTTTGGTTCCTAGTTTTTTGGAGCTCTTCATCTATGTGAACATATCATACGTTCTTCGGATTTATGTTCTCAATCCAGCCGCTTCTGCTATCTTTAATATACTTGTGCTTTCGATATTATTAGGTGGATATTGTATTCATTGCGCTTCTCTAAAAATATAAATGCTATTCGCGTTGTTTGATTATTGTTTAATATTCTATTTTTTTCATTGAATTTTCCAGGGTTTTATTACTGGGGTCCATCATTGGTGATTCTTTTACTGGGGGCGCCACCGGTGCCCTACCTGTCATCTATCTGCGTTTATGGATGTCGTCTGGGTAAACTCTTCCTACCATGCTTTCTACGATTGTGGAATAGTTTATCAATGCCGCAGCTTTACTCTTAGAATATACGCTCAATATATATGTATCAGCATCACTTTCATATGTATTTATTTATGTGATTTTAGATGCTATAACACAAATCTATTCAGTGCTTTAATTGGTGCTAATTTATTAATTAATCTTGTGTCATTTCTTTCTATTGCTAGATATTTTAGTTCTATATTAAATTATTCAGGTGATTCTTTAGTTAGATATCCCTTATGTGACTGCGTGCGTTATTATATTCTATTCATTAATTTCTTCCATTGTCTACGTGATTTTAATCTTAATGATTTGTTCTTTGCCCCTAGCTTAGTGTTCATATATTTATCAATTTGAAAATTCATTACCTTTGGTTATTTCCCCAGTTTACTAGTTGCTGCTTCCTTTTTTCTTTTTCAGTATATTTTAACTATATACTTGCTAATTTTCACACTTACATCTGATCCCTACACTTCAACTTATGTGCTTCCTTTTTTAGCGCTCTTTGGTTACATTTTATTTTTAGTATGTTACAGTGTTGTTTCAATTCGTCCGTTTTTATACTTTCCTATGGTTTATGTATTTGATAATTCTTATTTGTTTTCACCCTGTGTTAAACCGTAATATGCATTTTCTTGGGGGTGGTTTTTGCGCTAGGTGGTGCTGTTATAGCTCACTTAATTGGTATATTTATATTTAGCTTATATCTACCTCCTGACTTTCGTGATGTAAATTTATATTAATAATAACTCCTATGGTTTACTTATGCCTCTTGCTCATTATTCTATCCTACATTGCTCATTTATAATTTAATGGTGTGCCTATTTCCTTGTTATTGTGTAGTTTTAATATGTCTACTAATTCAATTAGTTCTTCAGGTTCTAGTATGCTTACTTGTGGTGCTATATTTGCTGTTCTTATCTGCCTAAATTTTAATTTTACGTCTGCATTGCTTTATTCCGAATTCCTGGTATATCTATTTCTCTATTATCCTATGATGCTCAGATGCTTGGTTATATTTATTATTTCTGCGTGCTCTATTATGCTTGCATGCTTTGCTATTTTTGTAACAATTTTCTGTCTGCTATTTAGTGTTATGCTGCTATTGTTTTTCTTTAAGTTAATATTTCATCTGCTTGATTATTATTCTGCAGTCTAAGTAAATCCATCGTTACTTGTACTTTCGAGTTTTCTAATTTATTGGCTAGTGTTATGCTGCTGTTGCTAAATCAACTTTTCTGTGTATTAGTACTGGAACTATCGTGTGCCTATTGCTATTATTAGCCTAATGTTTTTGTATGCTCGGTGTTGCCTATGCTGTGCTTATTTTACTAACTGTTGCTATATTGTATTTGCTGTTGTTGTATTTAATAGTATATCATCTGGTCGATTTCTTGTAATCGTTCTTATGCTCTTTAGTTAACCTGGTTTCTTCTACATTATTTATTCAATTAGCTTCCCAAGGTTTCCGGCCCTGTTCAGCCATCCAATGTCCTTGGCTAGTGTTAGTGTTATTATGTGTGGCTGATAGTGTTTAGGCTCCATGGCCTGGTCCATTCCCGTTATGCCTACTTTCGCATGTTGTCTTCAGCATACTAATCTAGACAGTGATAGGTGTTGGCTTGTGCGGTTTTGTGTTTACCCTCCCGAGCACACTACCCGCAGATCCAGCACTGTTTTCCGTGGGGCACTGGGCTATGCTCATGGGGTGGCCGATTTAAAATTTTAAAAAATTTTAAATTTATTTTTGTGTGTTGTAGTAGCCTTAGATATGAGCTGCTGTTGCTGATAAATGCCCAGCTTATTCCAAATATTTTTTTCCTTATTTGTTTAGAGTAGATGGGGTTATGGATGGGTCTAGCCACGAAACGAGGATCGGTGTAACGCTGGGCCATACTCTCGATACATACATGCATTCATAATAACATTTGCTTGTGGATATCGTCGACGGGATCCTATCTTGTTTGTAGGAGGAGACCAGTTTGCAAACGAAATTTAACAAGTAAAAAAGCTAGAATTGGTCTAAGACCAATTCTTATGATACCCTAGATGAATGCCCGTATTAAATTTCGTATGGTCACTGATCTATGCGAGTTTGATTTTTGAAGTTGTTTTTCGTATATATTTCTAGAACGGTTTGTCGGACAGAAAAAATGAATATAACAAATTTTATAGGATTTCGTATTCTGAAGAAGTTTTTAGTACAATAAAAATGTCTTGGACTGATGGTTTTCACAGTATACGTAGAAAACTTAAATTTTTATATGGCAACACCAAGAAGGAGGTTCCTCATTTAGTCCATTTTTGAAATTTTATTTGCTAGTACAGTGAAAACACCACGTACCAAAGCTCTTTATATTGATGCGTTCTCAGGTAGTGTCCAAATATATAGTGAAAAACGAAAGTTTTGTATGGCAACCCCACGAAGGAGTTGCCCGATTTGTCTCATTTTCAAACTTAATTTTACTTTTTTTTTTAAAGTCCGTGTACAAAATTTCAGCTCCCTAAGTATACGCGTTCTCGAGTTATCGTGCGCACAGACAGACAGACGGACGGACGGACGGATGGACATGCAAAAATCAAAATAACTTTTAATATTATGCGTGGGTGTCCAATTCATTTTGCTCTACCATCATTATTTCGAGGTGTTACAAACGGAATGACAAACTTAGTATACCCCTATAGATTTCATCTAGGGTATAATTATTAGATAAGTGTTGTAAGTTTATGTTCAACTTTCAACTCATTACTTTGTTCTTTTTTTTTTTTTGTTTTCTTTTGTTTATTTGTAGGAAATAATAAGATTGTATACATCGAAGAAAGAATGGTCAGTTAGTGGACTGTAAGAAAGAAGTGATTCTGCTATTAAAATTAGTAAAAAATTTTTATCTACAGGAATGTTATTTTAAGAGATAGGACAATGGAAATGACTTTTTATTTCTATCCAAGAAGAACAAATGTAAAATTTTTACACATCCTTTTTTTTTATTAATATACATCGGCTGCCAGGACATAACTTGTAGCTTTAGAATAATTTTAACGTTCTGTATTCATCAAATAGAGAGCTTTATTCTATTATCTTTTCAAATACAAGGCGCTTTTGATGGGTAATTAAAAGTCCACAATAATTACCAACCGAAGTTTTAAAACCTCTATTAACCTTATTAAACTGTCTCTGATTAGCTTAAACACAACTCGACCACAAATATATTACTGATTTAGCTCTGATACCAGCTTTTGTGCATCAATTGCATAAGCAAAATACTACTTCCAAATTAATGCAACACGTGTGATGTTCCTTGATTACTATCGCATCCACTGGTCGCTGATTATTTACAGACAAGGTCTCCCTTTTAAATTTATCGAAGCGGATGGGAGCACACCTGTTCCCTGGAACGTGAATTATTTCCACATTGCTGGTTACTGCAACTTCTTCTGCCTCCAGCTATCTCTGCTCAGCACCTATCGAAGTACACTTAAAGTCCTTTTTCGACTTTAAATCCAGCAACAAAAACAAAAGCTGGAACAATACGAATATATGAAGTTGTATATTTCATAATTGAAATTTGAGTGTATGTTGATAGCAAAACATAGTATTTCTTTCCTATATCCGTTTAATCCCTCCACAAGTGCATTACTTTCGTGTTTTTTTTTTTTTTTTTTCATATTATTGATGCAAGCTTAGGGCGTACTCTATGATATAAAGCAAAGCATGGCAGGAATGAAATAGACAACAGATTAGGGGACTTGAGGTGCTGATATGTCTCTAATAGTTTAGCAAAACAATTTTTTTTGCACGTTCTTCGCAGAGATTTTAGAATACATTTGATCCTAATTAAGATACATTGATTTTTTTTTTCAATTTCATGTAATCTTCCCAAGTATAGATTGCTTAAGAGCCTTTAATATAGTTTTATTTAAACGAATGCCTCATTTTTCCTAGCTACTAAGTTCTTCGTGCTATATTTCGGAAAGAAAACACTAACCTAAATTCCTTTATAACTTGAACAATGATTCAAATAAATACACATTTATTAGTTTATTAATTTGTGAAACTTTTCACCATAAATTAAAGTTACTGCATCAAATAAAATAAATTAAGAGTGTGGACTTGACCGAGCTGAAAGCAACTTATTGACAAATGTTTCGGTAATAGGAATTATGAAAAACTGGAAAATTCCTCATGTAACTTTAGGGTACCTATGTGGAAAACATAAAACCGTTTTAACAGCTCTCATAAAATATGACATTTTTATCGGCTCTTTTATGCTTGTTGCGATCGATTTTACAAAACCAAAAAGCTGAGGTTATTCCTACTTCCCCGAGAGTGGCTGATGATTAATTCATGAAATGATGCAGAAGGAATTCGAGGTTTATTAAAAAACTTGCCTTGGGAAAAATTATGGGATCTTTCGACTGACTGGCTGAGGACATGAATTTACCCTTGTTGCAATAAAACTAATTTGTTTGCAATTTTGTAATTTAATTTACTTACTCTCCAGAAGGTCCAGAAAGATTTGAAATTGGTTCAAGAAGATGACAAATATACACATTGAAGGTAGATAAGCGAATAGTGGCAAGCAATGTGTCAACACAATTAATTTTTAGTGCATAGAGTAGTCTTATACAAAATAATATCGAAAGCAATAAGAAATTTTTGATGTACCAAATAGTCGATTTTGGGAAAAAATATAGATAAGAGTCATTCTTTATTTAGAAATCAATAACGCGAACCTTTTTGTCTGCATTTTTTTTTTACGAATACAGGAAGTACAAAAAACCAAACGACTGAAGTTATGCTCCATCTCCAGAGCATAAGCCAGCGGTGCCCACATGAACTTAATAGGGCCAAATGAAAAGTTAAGTTAATATAAAAAATGAACCGTTTGAATTAATGTTACTTTCAAAAGTTTAAAGCATTTCGGAGAGAGAGTGTTAGGGCCTGTGAGCGCCACCAAATCTGCATTGTCTGGACCACAATAATGACAAAAGTCGTTACTTTTATGAAAAGTGCAATAAGTTTATCTGTTTACAACACGCTTATTGTACTGGGTGATCCGGAAATATTGAAGAAAATAGCGCTTATTATGATGCATGGTGATTAAGAGATAATTGCTTTTTATGAGTTATATTCTGCTTAAAGTTAAAGTTTGAATTCGTTTCATTAAATTAAATCCGGATTATAAAGTTTCAGCCATAAATTGATGTTTTTATTGTACAACCCTAAAGCTATATTCTTGGAATAATCTGGAGGAGAATTTAGATCGGGTAAGTTTAAAATTAATTTAAACAACAATTATAGTGGGCAAAATAGATAAATACCTACTATCTAATTTTAATATTTTCGTTTCTTCTCAGATTAACTGCGCAGACTTATTTGCTTCACATCATCTTCACACTCAATATATAAGTTTCTATTGTCTCGTTAAAAGAAAACCAGAATATATGTATTAATTTAATAAATTAATTATACTAAATCTAGCCAAAGGCAATCTTATCTAATTAAAGGTATTCATCGAATCCAGTGTGGTGTTCAGGAATAAAAACGTACGCCCAGTAGGTATGTTGTATGTTGTTTTGTATTTATGTGAAAGCAAGGCATTTGCATGGAATGTATATGATTATTGCTTTAATAGGTTCTGTGCTGTGTCCTCGTATGTTTTATGTTGTATCATTACAATTTCTTCATATTTCCAGGGTAAATGAATAACATTCAAGTTTACTTGGTTCGAATTCACACAGTTGAAAACAATCGCTAAGGTCCCTCCAAATGGGATTTAGATGACTGCCATCTCTATTAAATTTCGCAGCATCGTTAGGAGGATGGCACGCTAGAAATGAAGGACACAGAGGTATCCATGCAAACATTGTTATGGTCGTAGCGTACTGCATACAGCAACATGTACGCCATTGATAGCGACAGCAAGCGCACATTGTGCCACACGGCGAATGTGCTGCCGCTTGTGACACGAACACACTACATGACCCTGACGGGACACAGTCGGAGAAAAAAAGTTTAACGAAAGTAAGAACAAGATCCGAATAAATACCGGGGAGATGACACGTTTGATTCTTGTTCTAGAAGAGAACAATCTTAAAATAACCAGGCAATCGGGAGGTTTTTGTGATTAGAAGTTAAAGTGAGAAGTTGGAAATACTAGTTGTGCGACCTTCCGTAGGCGTCGTGAAAGTCCTGAATCTGTAACGATCAGGAAAATAGGCTCACGCAAACCTCATAGGAATAGTAAAGACGGAAGAGGAAATCCTGGTGCTAACAATATAATTAAAGGGGAGAATGAACGCGCATCCTCGTAGTAAGATGTGCAGCTCCTGGGTACGCCCAGGGATCAATTTGAAAAAAAAAAGTAAACGGGGAAAGAGAAAAAATTTCTTCACAAAACAGTAATAGAATGTAACATATTAATCACTACATGACCTGTGCAGTGAAAGTAATTGTTGGTGTGATCTTTAAAAATAAATGGGGACGCTGAACGCATGGCCCCCACAGTATAATGTACCCTCAGATATGTGCCTCCAAGTGGCTGGTTTGAATTTTGTGCAGACACAATTATGTATTCTGCCGCTTGCTAGATTAACTTCCAAGAGGCTGTGGAGCTAGATTGGTGTTTTATATAAGAATGTAGATTTGTAGGCATAACGATACTAAGCATAAGCTTATTGCGACTTTTGAATAGCGAACATAATAAGAGGGGAAATTGACCGAATAGTTCCTACAAGGAAAGGTGCTCCCAAGAATTAGCGTATACATAAACAGGAGCCAAAATGACTTAATACTAGTCACTGCATTTGTCCTATTTCAATTAATTTACCAGAATTGTGTTGCCGCACTAAAGGAATAGTTCTAGAACAAACTATGAACAGATTTTGTATTGTCGGTACCTGTAAAAATTATATAAATAATGACAAATTGAGTGCTTTAATATGGGCTTAGCAGGATATCCTCGGAGGCGCCTCTGCGGTGGATCCTCAGCAACGCGAAAATGTAAGCTGTTGCCTATATTTTGTTATATAAGTATATTGTTTTTATAAGTTTTAAAATAACATTGCGCACTCGTCTAGCCACTCAATTCTTTAGCTCATTCCTTTTAAATTTATTCTAATTTTTATGATTCTCGTAGCCTATTTAAATTTTTGTGATGACGGATTTCCTTGCGTCTATTTCATGAGGTAAGAGGGTAGTGTTGCAGATTCGGCTATGAATATTAAATTTTAATTATTAATACGACTTTACCCAAGCGCAGAGAAACAGAAAAAGGATCAGGTACAGAAGGAAAAAGGGATCAAGCACAAATACACCTTTTGTAAACAGCTCACACATTTTTTTAAATCAGCTAAATTACCACTTTGGCATAAAATTTTGGAACATTATTGATTTGACATAAAAGGAAAAACATTTTTTTGGATCAATTATCGTATGCAATTGCGTTCCTTCGGTCAATAGTTCGAAAGACGAATGAAATTTATGTTTGGAGTGTAGTTACTTTAGGCGCTACAAGTTTGTGAATAAAAATGAAGTAATTTTATGATAGATTAACCAATCCATAAAAAGTTTTTATTTTCTCCTTTCACTCTCCTGGAGCCCTCACCGATGACTGTCACCTAGGTCCACTACTCCTTCTTCTACAGATAATCATAGGGACATTGCAACAATGTCGATTGGTTGGATGGAGCAGCGACCTCGAAAGCAGAACATCCGCGCCTTCATTAAAAGTAAGGTTATGTGGTGTGAAGGTCCCTTCAGGACCGGATGTTTGCTTCGCTTTTTTGTGAAAGGCACGGAATTTTTTTTGTATTTTGCTGGCGGCAGCGGCAGGTTTTCGTGGAACCCCGCACACTCTACGAAAAAAATAGACGAGACGAGCTAGCGTGCCGCCCTGCACTTCAACGCTGTCCGCCGAGTAATCTGTCAGCTTGTGCTGCCAGTTAGGACTCCACATCCAACTTAATCACTCGACACAGATCTATAACAACATTTAAAATTATCTGCAGTATCTTAACTTTTGCAATTAATATTCTGTTTTCAAGTTCATGCATTGGGGAGTACCGGCGAAGCGCAACAAGGAAGTTAAAAGTGAAAAAATTCACCTAAGTATTTTAATATAACACCAGAGATAGTTTTTAAACTAGTCCCCAAACTTTCTAGTGAAATACGGAGCATTTAATTGAATTCCTTAGTTCGGGAAAACCCAGCGCTATGTGATAGTGCGATGAAAATTATATGAGAATGAAACTATAGGAATATACATGAAAAGATAAATTGCATCAAATATAAATTATTTAAATGGTGAATAGTAGATATGTATATAAATATAGGTAGGTATATTTCAAGAACTAATATTAAAATGACAATGAAAACAAAATTTGTTCATGAAATAACTTTTATTTAAAGAACTTGACCTTATTACTTTATTTGATAAACTAATTTTATTATTTGCGCTATTTTATTAAAGCAACTTGAAGCAGCACTATCAATGAATCTATCATAGCTCACAAAACAAAACTCAGCTGCGTTATGACACGATGGAAGTTATTTACTTACTTTACTGTGTAGAAAATCATCCACGGAAAACTGCTTCTCTATTTTTCTGACTCTCTACAAATAAGAAACGTATGCCTACGGTACTGATAAATGGCCAAAAGCCGATTCTCAGTCATTTATGACTGACATTTTACATAGTACATCATAATAAAGTTTATTTGATAATTAGATTATTGTCTTCCACTAATAGATATGAAATGTGTACTAAATACAATGCCCGAAATACTGCAAAACTAAAGAATTTAAAGTACGTTAAGAGAATATAAATATATTAAGTATAATAGGAAAAGATATAATTATTTTGTAAGAGTTCAAATCATAAATAGTCGGAATCCGTGCTCAACACAATTAAGTTTATAGATGCCGTGCTGCCCAAAATTATTCTTAGTAACCACTTTCCGTGAAGTTAAGGAACTCACTTGGGATGGTATTTGGTATGCAAAATAGCACTAGTCCAAAATAACCCCAAATGTTTTTACCGATAGGGTATATAACTGACGTAAAAGACATTAGTAAATCACATTTTTCAGAGTGCACAATCACCCTAATTTCTGCAAAAAGCAACAATTATTATCATTTTTTCAATTTTCCTTAAAGCAAAAAATGTATAGCCTTTATTGATTTATTTTATATTGGACGAAACACATTTATCTAAGTACTCCGGAAATTTCTTTCTCTTCTAAGCTATAACCGTCGTGCCGTTTTCACGTTCGCAGTTAGTTTATAAAACTTTTCCCATTATATGGAGGAAAGATGCAGGACATTATCCGTACATTTGTTATTCTGGTAGTATACCCTTCTACCTCTTCATGTATACGTATAAAAATATTTGGATTAGAAAAGTTGCTCAGAGTTTCAATAAAATCTCTGACTAAGCCTTCACAATATTATCCACGTCCAAGGTGAATATAATCCTTTATCAAATAAACTGTGAAATCATTTTGTTAGTGGATTTGAATATGATTTGAATTCATGAATGGATGTCGATCTTTTTAGAAAGCTTTATACGTTGATTTTAAGAAGGTTTTATTATGAAAGTCCCCGATTGGAGAATATTGTGAAATATTGTGAATGTGCTAGAAAGTAGAGAAGATACTTGGTTTATAGAAAATTTAAAGACTGAAGAACGTCGATTTCATTGCCATCGATTTATTCATAATCAGTGAATTTATGGAAACGGAAATTACATGCTATTATCACATCCATACCTAGATATGGATAGTCCGCAATTACTACAGACTTTCAAAAAGTAGAACGGAAGTTAGCACAAAGGACTCAAAATTGCTACGTGTTTGACAGTCACATTTCGATCTGATAGGAATCAGTTTTGAAACATAGAGCAGTGAATAGCCACTGTAGTAAGTATTTAAGAATGACTTTGGAACATACTTCGGACATGATTGAGTAACTTTTTACACTTAAAGAGAGAATGTTTTTTTGCAGGTAAATTGTCACTCTTTGTTGAACGATACAAAGAAATAATAAAACACGACTTTTCTCAAAGGCTTCATTTTAGGTAATAAGATTCATTTAATTTTATTGATTAAAGCATCTCACTACTGTTAAAAATTTAGGAAAACATAAGTAGGTACTTTATTCGGTTTTTTACTTTGACTGATCCATTTATTGGTAATTGATACCAATCTAAAATCATTACGGTATCAAGCAGCGCAAATAATTTCTAGCATTCACTATTTTGATACTCATTCGACTGCCAGTGCTTTGTATTAAATAAAATAAATAATAAAAATAAATTGCAAACGATTATAGGATAGTAGAACAACATAGCTCATCACTGTGATTATAAATATTTGTGCTCAACAGTTTATATACGAAACAGCCTAAAAATCCCCATCCAATATTTAGAAAATTTAATAAGCCTAATGTTCGAATACCTTCAATTTGGGACTTGGTGCCCTAACGTATTATACTAGTCTACCGAGATAGCAATGAGTTGCTTAAATTCATTTCTTTTCTAATTTCAAATAGATAACAATTTTTATATGTACTTCCAGTGAATATTAATCCTGGAGCTGGTTCACATGGAATGGATAAGCTTCGATAAATCGGTTACATTGCCAGATTTCTTGAAAGAAAAATGCGAAATTTTTTTTCCTTAACATTGAAAAATTCCACAAAGAACATTTTATCCGCTTAGCTTTCCTACTAAGTAAAATGTATATTAGGCTAAAATTATGTATGCAGATTAAATTTTTACAAGGGAACCTATTCTTTTAATGAAACCAATTTTGTTTTGAAGCCGGATATTGGCATTCACATTATTAATAACTCTTTATCTCTACCGAGTTTTTATCAAAATTAAAATCTGGTAGAACGTGAGGACACTTTATGTAGAGCACTTTGTATAGCTCTACTCTCTCTACTCCTCTCTTACTTGATAGTGAAGTTTTTTTTTACACTTTCCTGTAAACATGCTGTGAAGAGCTCTACGAAGTGATTTCTCTATAATTCATACTATACCGAGCTCTTTTCCACTTGGGACGAGAATGTAGCATAGCCTATTCTCTATTCTCTTCTATAAAAGCCATAAGAAAATTTTCTATTCTATTCCAAAATGAAGGAAAACTCTCTCTTGAGCACAAGATCCAAGAAATTAGTAGACAAAATATAATCTTCTCCAGCTGAACTGCACGAAACGCCAATTCAATAACCGCAATTTCGCCTATAACAATAGAACTAGTAACAACACGAGTATTAGGAGTATGAAGAAGAAAACTCAATTATTAAGAACAAAAATCGACTGGACCGTCGAACACTTAAATTCGAAATCAATTTATCCTTTTTTTTGTTTTAATAAATAAATAAGAATATGTTTAGTCTAATTTTCCCCGAAGTAAAATGCAAGAATGAAAATTGGCTAATCTTAATGGGTAAGCTTGTTTTTATCTCAAAAATAATAATGGTGTAAGCATGTTTTTCTCTCCAAACTGCTTGTAGTCCAGCCATTACGTCGGAAAAATCGGGTTAGAAATGAAAATGAACCGAGAAAGGCAAATTTTGGATATTACGTGGGGGGGCGGCTAGAAAAGCTTAAGTTCAGATTGTCGACCAAAATAACCTTGTGCGTTTTCCGCCATCTTGAGAAAAGGGTTAACTTCGGTTTTTTCATCATAACTCGGTTCCCCGTTGAGATACGAAAATTTTTATGCAATACTTTTTTGTTGCCCTTTGTACGATCTACAATTAAGGTCCTATACATTTTTCACGTATCGATCATCGTTATCTAGATATCGATAAAAAAAACACAAATTTGGGGAGAAAAAATTGTTTTTCGCTATTTCCTTTTTTCTCGTGAAAGATATCGAAAAATGTCCAGTATGAAACTTGTAGGGCGTGTTCAGACCTACAAATTCGTTTCTTTATTTTTTATTTTCGAGAAAAATTACGACCTCTAGCGCGGCGCAAAATCAGTAAGACTTTGCCCCGTTTCGATTTAGCCGCTCGCACGGTTGTATCCACACGTCAAAATGGATGAATGGTTGTTCAGGGAATTATTGCAATACAAAATAAATTAATAAACCAGCCAAATTATAAATCAAACACATGAAATTTATTGATCAAATAATTTTTATGCAGCAACAAATAATAATTACCGGTGGTCATTTTTTTCACGTCCTCTTTTCACGCTCGCCGCTAAGAGAGTCTGAACAGCTCTCTTTTTAGCTACATAAACATCGTCAATCAGAGGTTTTTTGCAAATGAAACAATCACCCATTTTCACACAAATTTTCAAACACGTACGCTCGCTTCAAAAGACTCGTGACAACTGACTGGAATGCTACGAATAAGGAGCAGATGTTCCGGCACGAACACGAGAAAAGGGTCTTTTATACCTGACCCATGCCCAAGCTCTAACGGTCGTCGTATCTCGATAACGATGATCGATACGTGAAAAATGTATAGGACCTTAATTGTAGATCGTACGAAGAGCAACAAAAAAGTATTGCATAAAAATTTTCGTATCTCAACGGGGAACCGAGTTATGATGAAAAAATCGAATTTAACCCTTTTTTCAAGATGGCGGAAAACGCATAAGGTTATTTTGGTCGACAATTTGAACTTAAGCTTTTCTAGCCGCCCCCCACGTAATATCCAAAATTTGGCTTTCTCGGTTCATTTTCATTTCCAAATGTATATAATGACTGGACTATTGTTATTAAATTAGATATAAGGTCCTGATCTGAACAAACAAATGATCCTTCTTTCAAATATTTTATTTGTCTTCGAAAGCTAGTGTGAACGAAAAGATTGGAAAGAAGGGAAACTTGTTTTCTGAAAGAATTTACTATTGGTCTAAGAAATAAAAACTTTTTTGATATCCTAAAAACATAAATAAATAATGAAAATTTTGAGTGTATTCAATTAGGTATACTCAAGGTGTAGGAAAAAAGTTTTAGTAATAATAAATACTGCAAATTAGATCTACAATCCTGTTTTGAGTTTAAATGAAAAAATAAAAAATCAGGTGTAAGTGAATAGAGTAAAACTCAAATTTAATGCTAATTAGTTATTTAGAAATTAAAACTAAGAATTAATTACTATACAAATAGATTGTATTTTTTTTTTTTTATTTGAATTTTTGATGATTAATCACGTTTTTCGTTACAATTACGTTGGCAGTCTTTATTATTCATATTGTAGAACTCGAACAGATAGATGTATTTGAGGTTGCTGTTTCATTAACACATTGCTCTTTATATCATTCCTCTATTACTTCGTACCAAATAACATTACAAGTAAACTCTTTTCCACACTGCAACGATCGTATGGAAAAGAGTTTACTACATACGAATTTCGTAGTTTCAGATGAATGTTTTTACAATGACTTTTCCATGACGACTAAGTATGCCTTACGTTGCCATATTAATTGTTTGATTGATTCTCATTTTTGTTTGTGTTTTTGAATGGTCCCTAATAGAGCTGAAAATTGGATCCGGATTTGCTAATATTTGGATATCCGGATTCTCGGATCTGCGAATTATCCGATTCCTGAGATCCGAATCCGAACTATCCACATCCCGATCCGAATTATCCGGATTCAGGTCCATATTACCCGGATCCGGATCAGAGCTATCCGGATCCAGACTAACCATAAAAGCTTCAAAATTTTATTGAGAAAGTGAAAATATCTTGAAATTTTTATATTCCCAATGAAACAATACAATCTGAAGGAAATTTTTAAACTTTTTTGCTTAGTCTGGATCTGGATAGTTCTGATCCGGATAGTTTTGACTCGGATCCGGGTATCTGGATTCCGGATACGATCCGAATTATCCTGATACCCGCATTTGAGGCATCGGAACCTCGGATAATCCGAACAGTAAATTATCCAGATACGTTCAGCTCTAGTCTCGAATAGTTTTCGATTTCTTCATCGTGCTAAGCTTTAATAATGAGCACTTTATCTTCCATGTGATCAACAATGTTTTCTGCGAAAGGTAGTTCCATTATCTAAATCTCGTTTTCTTAAAGAAATTTTGTCATGTCCAGGGCATTATTATAAGTAGTAGCTGCAATTTTAACAGCTAATTGAATACTTCAATCCTGCTTTTTGACAGCCACCAGTTTCTCTACAGTTGCCCTTGCATTTGCACGATATTAATATCAGAAGTTTCGTTTGTCTGTCTTAGTCAGTGGTTCCAGTCCTCGGTTGGTTTCGGCGCTAGCCAGAATTTTTCATGGTCAGAAGAATTTTCAAAGCCTTTCTTTACTTTAAGATAAGTCTGCAAAGTGTTCAGCTTTGAAGAAGCTAAGGTCAGTAGAAGTGGTGCAAGATTGACTTTGGTTGATTATTTTATGATGTGCTTGAATTTAGGGAATTTAATTTCTAATGTTCTCTGCTTGCTATTTTCTCTGTGTACAGCAAACAGCATAATTTCTCTTGCGGTTGTAAGAAGCTCGGGGCTTCACTGAAAAAAAAAGTTTCTTTTGTCGCAATTTGTCGTAAAGCAATGCATTTATTTGAAGGTACTATATTTGCCGTAAATATGCCGAATTTGCTATCAATATTCTTAATTCTACCAAAATAAACCAATATATTTCATATAAATACAGCGTTTATTTGAGACAGCCTAATTTGGTAGAAATAAGCGTAATTTCACAAAAATTAAGAAAATTTGTTTATTGATCGTCATCTCAATTTATTTTACCAAAATAACATCTTCATTACTACCAACTAAATATTTCTTTAAACGAGAAAGTCAGTTTATTCAGTGAAAATAAACACATTGGTTTTGATCTAACAAGTCCATTTATTTGTTACAAGTGATTACATTTATTTGTCTCAAACAAATTAAGTTTAATCGTTTCAAATAGATATTTATTATTATATATTATATTATTTTATTTTATTTCCTCCTCACATCTACGAAATATAAAAGAATATAGCAAACCAAAGCTTTTATCATCTCAGGAATTAGACCTGGTATCTGTGTTGTTCCCCTTCTTGAATTCCATAAATTTTGAGTCATTTTCTTGGATTAAGACTAACAATATACTTTATAAAATCGGTTACATTTTTGAACTCGGTTATGATTCTTGTGAAGAAACAGTGTTTGGGTGTATAAAATATGTTTTTTGTGATAAAAATTAAGAAGTTTATTTTGTATACAAAAAACTTCACACAATTGGCGTTGACAATCATATTAAAAGTTATGTAGTTAATATTAATAGTAGCTGTTAAGAAACTTAAATCTTTCAATGAATTTCCAAAAAAAGGGCATTTTCTTAGTGATGCACGATGTGCCATATCTATATTCAATAATTGAATTCATCAATGTGATATATATTATTTATTATAATTTTCTTAATCTTTTCTGAAAGAGAATTAATTTTTGTTAAAAATAGCAAATAAATATATTTTTATATTACCGAAAAATGGTCTTTTGACCTTTAACTCAATTCTATAATAATAAGAAAAGTTGTTTCAGGGTGTGAGTTAAAAACTTCAGGTAAATGTAAATTACACGAGATTGTAACATATTACAAATTGATCGTAATATATTGAGAATAAATAATAACTAAAAGAATCATGCAACAAACAAAATCTACACTACCGACAGGTAGTTGAGCTACACGGTACAAACGTAGATATAGTTCGACGTGTCAGAGCCAACTTCAGGTCAAAAGGACCACCAGGGAAATTGAAGAGAGGGAGATGGTCTTGTTAAAACCGAACTGTCAAGACGAGTGGTCGTTTACAGGCAAAATTTAAAGTGTTTGCTACAAATAAGGAAAAGTACAGAAGTGAGTCAAATTAATTATAAACAACAAAGACGTAATAAATTAATAGAAACAAATAAAGAAAGAACAGGCGTACTGTAATTTTAAATTACATTAGTCGGACCCCTCTGGGTGAGTAAGATATAGGTTAGGTTAAGCATATTGACCACATGGTCCAGATAAAATAAAATAATTTCACAAAATATATATATAGGGTTGCACGCCGAGGACACAAAATAAGAAGGTAGTCCAAGAAGAGAACAAAAAAAAATATATATAAAGAAACTACGAGGCGGAAAAAGTTTATTGACGTAGCACACCTGTTGTTCAGCAAAAGAAGCCGCCCGCAAGTTACTAAGGGGACCGAGGTTCCAGCAGACTGCCACTGCCCTAACGCAACACCAATAAATAAAAAAGGAAGAACAGACAGCTAAGTGTAGAATAAGCTAGAGTTAAGTGTAGGGTATAGAAATTAGTACCAGTCAATGTAAGACGATAGATTTCACGACAACGGTAAATGTTCTAGTAAAATGAAATGTGTTCACGTGTGTTAGCAAAGCGCTCCGGAGCTAATGTTAAGTAGGTAGAGTAGGTTTGGCACTAAGCCCTTAATAGTAAATGAATAAACGTTCGATAAAAAAAAAAATAATGTAGATGATCTGTGCAGCCCAGTATCCCACACTATTTCAAATTTCCTGGTGGCTCACAAAAATATTATTTGACCCGGATAACTGAAGCAAGGACCTGACGCCCATACGGCTCTCAGGTAGCTCACAAAATCGTAAATGTAAATTAAAAAAAAAAAAAAATACAGAAAGGTTACATA
This sequence comes from Dioctria rufipes, assembly GCA_963924295.1. Taxonomy (NCBI): domain Eukaryota; kingdom Metazoa; phylum Arthropoda; class Insecta; order Diptera; family Asilidae; genus Dioctria; species Dioctria rufipes. The sequence continues at coordinate 248,139,923 of OZ002740.1, forward strand.
AAAATGGGGGCTCAACCGGGATCGTTTTGAATAAAACACCAAATTTTTTTTAGTTTTTAAACTCATATACTGCATGCGATTATATACATATACATATATAGGAAATTACCGTGCCATTGCCAATGCGTTTTCCGTCATATATCTGCAAATACGCAAGACGTCGTAACTAAAAAAAAAAAAAAAGGAAAAATATGATAACACGAAAACTTTAGTAGCATTAACCTCAGCTCATTAGTTATAAAATCTGGATAATACGAAACGTACGTACATACAAAAAAAAAAGGTCAACAATAGAAAAAGCCGCAAGTTGAGCAAAAGTTGTGACGTAAATAAAAAAAAAAAAAAAAAAAAAAAAAAAAAATATATATATATATATTTCTGATATTTATGTGTGCAATGAAGTGCGGTGCCCTCTCAGATTGCAATAATTGCGGTAGACGAAGTGATGTTTTGTAGCGGTATAGAAGAAGTATTGTTTACGTTGTTATATACCAGTTCTTTACTATAGATAATAGATATCATATTAGTTGTAAATTTTCTTTTTTGTGGGAACCTCTCTAACTACATGCTATGTCAATATAACACTTACTATCACAACACCGCTCAGTTCAATTCGTTGCATACAAAAAAAAATTTCTACATGGTTTAGTTAAAGTGAATCTTAGCATGTCATCAGGGATCATTGAACTGCTCTGCAATAGAGTATATAAAGCCAATATTTTTTACGGTGACGTAGCCTGAATTGCAGCTGTGTTTAGTTCGAAATTTTTTTTTCAATTCTCAAGAATTTATCGGTCAAGGTCGAGTTATCCTTGAATTCTTGTTTCGCAGGCAAGTGTCGTCGTTTCCGCAGTAATTAGGATCGGTATTGCGCACAAGAAAATTTCACAAAAACAAATACCTACATATGCAAGTACTATCTAGATTCCATAACAAGGCGTAGAATTTCGAATATTTATTCATTGATACCACCAAGTTCCACTTTTAATTAAAACCTTACTGAAAAGCAAGTACACGGATACCGATCTGAAATTTATATATACAAATAAAACACAATCCTTATTGACAGCTGTGCCTATATACATAAATGCGGGAGGCGGTAATATAATACGATTCGTAGGTTACAGATTTTTGACCCAGTCCAAATTATATAGTTATAATAAATTAATAAATTTCAACGACTTTAAGCGAACTCTTGTTTCACATCCTCCTGTAAGCCGTCTATAAGTGCTCTAGCAACCATGTTGAAGAAAATGTTAGAACATATACCTGATAGTTTGGTGCGTTATGAACTTGATTGCCGGAAGCAAGACATTATATATAGCACCATGCGAACGAGGAAACTCCTATTGATTAAGCTACTGGAAGAAGAATCCAAACTAGGAAACCCTCCTGAAATTAAGTCTCATTTAGAACCGAGCGATGACATTTCTCAATGTAGGAAAATATTGAATTTTTTTGAAGAGGAGTTTGAGCTACAAAAGCAAACGCCAAGTGTAGTGGAAGCCCTGTCTTGTAAATTGGACTTCTTAAAGACCCGGATTAATCGCATAACACCCGAAATAGCAGCTGATAAAAAAGCAGTAGAGGAAATGAAAGCTAGATTCGACGAGCTACATTTAAAGGTCTCAAATATTTCGGTCACTTCAGAGGATGCTGCGGATGCTATAGCCAATTACACTAGTTTGAATGAGTATCACCAGCCAGCACTAGCTAGTTCAAGTGCGGTAGAAGGGCGACCTCAAGCTAACAAAAACGATAACAGACCAGCTACCTCTCCCGTAATAGAAACCAAAAGCAAAGTTCCCGTGTGGAAATGGAACGTGAAGTTTACAGGCGATTCGAAAAGCCAGTCTGCTTCAGATTTCGTCAGAAAAGTATCTGACTTGGCTAGGTCAAGAAACGTATCCGATGAGGAACTTTTTATTTCAGCCATTGAGCTCTTCGATGGAATTGCTCTTAAGTGGTTTCAATCTATCTCCAATTCTGAAAAGGTGAACACCTGGTCAGTCTTATGTCATAGACTAATAAATGATTTCGAAAGTCCAATGTATTTTGAAGACCTCCTCGATACAATAAAAGCGCGTAAACAGATGCCCTCTGAAAAAATTATAGAATTTTTCGCTACAATGGAGAACATGTTTCTCAAACTCGATTCCAATATGTACACACCAGACAAAATCAAGATACTTAAGAGAAATATCTTGCCTGAATATTCGAGGAACCTCGCGTTACATGATTTTGAATCTACCGAAGAATTGAAGGAAGCTTGCAAAAAACTAGTAGAGTCAGACAGCAACAAGAAAGACCTTTCAGAGGAGTGAACACAATAGAAAGCAATAACAATACGCATGTCGTTACTCCTACAGGACAGCAGTGGCCTCAAAATAACTATCGCGACATGAATAGCAGGAATTGGGATAATCAAAGACAAAGATTAAACGCGAATAATCACGGAAATTTTTCACGCAGTACCAATAGGGGTTACGGTCATAATAATCAAAATCAGATAAGAGCCAGCAACGCGAGGCAAAATAACTATCGGGGACGCAATAACCAGTTTAGCCACAGTGCCTCACAAAGACCATACATTCATCAGCAGGAAAATATCCCAGGGACCGATGTAATCGGACCAGCGGCGGTCCCAATAAGAGAGCGAAGGGGTCCACAAGATATTCGAGATGTGCCAATGCCAGAAACACACCATTAAGTATTTACTCCGAAGCTAAAGATCAACGTCCTTTTTTAAATATTAAAATACTCTCAGTTAATGTCACATGTCTATTGGATACTGGATCCGTGCATTCCGTTGCAGGTTCAGTCGGCATTACCTTATTAAAAAGCCTTGGTATTAGATTAGATAAGCGTAGAATAAATAAGTTCTCGACAGCTGACCACTCCCTTCATTTTTCCATTGGAACCTTTGATGTCCCAATTGAAATAGAAAATAACGTTAAAATTATTAGAATACATGCAATACCAAAGTTCCCACAGAAAATAATATTAGGTATAGATTTTTGGCATTGCTTTGGGGGAAAATTGGAATTAAATGGTAACATTTGGCCATGTCTTTCAATTGAAAGCAGTGCATCACAGAGTCAATTATTATTCGATCAATCTGACCTTAACGAGTCCCAACAAGGAAAACTACGCGAGATCACAGAGCAATATATAGAACTTTCGAAGAGGGGCTTAGGGAGAACCGCATTACTCAAACACAAAATAGATACTGGGAATGCCGAGCCCATAAAGCAAAGATATTATCCTGTCTCTCCAGTGATACAACAACGTATGAGAGAGGAGTTGAACAGGATGCTAGTACTCGATGTAGTAGAGCCATCCGCAAGTCCCTGGTGTTCTCCGATAGTACTCCTTAAGAAAAAGAATGGGAAAGATCGGTTATGTTTAGATAGCCAAAAGCTTAATAGTGTCACCAAGAAATGTGCGTACCCACTGCCGTATGTTTCATCTATCTTAGACAGACTAGGCAAAACAAGATACATAACCTCTATAGATTTAGAGAGCGCATTTTGGCAGATCCCTCTTAGTGAGGAGTCGAAAGAAAAGACTGCTTTTGTAGTACCGGGTCAAGGCCTGTTCCAATTTAAAGTATTACCGTTTGGGTTAAACAATGCAGCACAGACCATGCAAAAGTTAATGGATGGTCTATTCCTCCATTCTGCTGAAAATGGAATTTTTATATACCTCGATGATATTATTATTGCTTCAGAGACATTTGAAGAACATTTAGAGGCTCTAAAATACGTCCACGATAAATTAAAAATTGCCAACCTTAGCATAAACGTGGAAAAGAGCAAATTTTGTAGACCATCTTTACAATACCTAGGCTTCCTTTTGGACAAAAATGGGTTACGAACAGATCCGGAAAAAGTAGATGCGATTCTGAACTTCCCTAGGCCACGAACGTATAAAGAATTAACAAGGTTCCTTGGCCTTTGTTCGTGGTATAGGAGGTTTGTCAAAAACTATGCCATTATAGCAGCACCATTGCACGAAGCTACAAAAGGCGCGAAGAATCGGCCAATCCAATGGACTGATGCTGCGAACAACAGTTTTCTCGAATTAAAAAATGCGTTAATATCGGCACCTGTTCTCTCGACGCCGGATTTCACTAAACCTTTTAGTATCCACTGTGATGCCTCAGATATAGGATTGGGCGCAGTTATAACCCAAGGCGAGGAAGAAGATGAGCACCCTGTAGCTTTCGCTAGTAGAAAACTACGCGGTGCAGAGTCCAATTACTCCACCACGGAGAAAGAATGCTTAGCCGTATTATTCGCAGTAGAGAAGTTTAGGCCCTACGTGGAAGGAAGCTTCTTCAAAGTATTCACGGACCATCATTCCTTGGTGTGGCTGTTCAAGCAACCAAATCCTACTGGACGAAATGCGAGATGGATCCTCCGCTTGCAACAATTCGATTTCACAATTATTCACAAGAAGGGTAAGCATAACGTCGTCGCGGACTGCATGTCTAGAATCCCAAATATCAACCTAATTAACTTTGAAATTCAACCCGAGGACTCTTGGTATTTAAAAATGCTAGCAAAAGTCACACTCAACCCAAAGCGCTTTCATAACTGGAAATTAGAGGACCAAAAGCTATACATCCACTTTAAAGATAGTGATGTTCGCTATGGCCAGAAGCTGTGGAAACTTGTAGTACCTGAGAAAAAGTATTACGCGAGTGTCACGACGACCCAAAGGCTGGACACTATGGAGTGGCTAAAACGAAAACAAAAATTTTAAGTCGGTACTACTGGCCAGGCATTCCATTAGACGTAAAGAAGGCTGTGGCCAACTGCGAGGTATGCAAGAGGAGTAAAACCGATAGTAGAAAAAAGGCAGGAGAAATGGGAAGGTGTAAAGAAGCAAGCCAGCCATGGCAAATGATTTCAATGGATCTTCTAGGTCCCCTACCAAGGTCAACGAAAGGACATATTGCCCTACTTGTCGTTGTCGATTTCTTTACTAAATTTACCTGTATATTTCCTTTGCGATCGACAAAAGCGGCTTGTGTAATGAAGAATATAGAAGAAAACGTTTTTCTGCAATATGGTATACCCGAAACCGTGATTGCTGACAATGGCCCGCAATTTAAGTCGAGGGAATTAAAAGGCTTATTGCAAAAATATAGCATTCCTCACATGTGGTACAACTGTAATTATCATCCCCAAAACAACTACACCGAAAGGTACAACCGTACCATCGGTAATATGTTGCGGTCTTATGTGGGCGATAACCACAAGCATTGGGACAAAGAGCTGCCTCAAATTAACGTAGCTATTAATACTGCTGTAAACGAGACTACTAATCAAACTCCATTCTACTTAAACTATGCGCGTGAATTTATCTACAGTGGGAACGAGTACAAGCTATTCGAAGAGAGTCACGATCCCTTAGAGAAACGAAGAAACTTCCTCGAAAAGTTTAAACTTAACAGATATAAAATAGTAGAGAAAATTCAGCATAAGCATGCAATTAACAAAATTAATTATGACAGAACTAGAGATAAGAACGTTAAATTTAATGTAGGTGATACCGTCTATAAACGTAATTATGTAGTTTCAGACAAGGCAAAGCACTTCTCTGCAAAGCTTGCACCAAAATACGTTAAATGCACAGTCACTCAGAAAATTTCAGATAGGTGTTATAGACTGAAAGATGAAGTCGGAAAAGACATTGGTATATGGCATATTAAAGACTTAAAATCCTAATGGCCTAAAAATTTTACCCACAAGAAAAAATGGAAAGCCTTTTTTTGTAATTTTTATAAATTATGCAAGTATAGGGGCGGTTAGCGTGGAGCTCCCGACACCCGCATATGATATTAACGAAAAATTGTCCTTCCTCAAAGCACAATTTTTCTTCTGCCGGTGGAAGGGTAATGTAACATATTACAAATTGATCGTAATATATTGAGAATAAATAATAACTAAAAGAATCATGCAACAAACAAAAGCTACACTACCGACAGGTAGTTGAGCTACACGGTACAAACGTAGATATAGTTCGACGTGTCAGAGCCAACTTCAGGTCAAAAGGACCACCAGGGAAATTGAAGAGAGGGAGATGGTCTTGTTAAAACCGAACTGTCAAGACGAGTGGTCGTTTACAGGCAAAATTTAAAGTGTTTGCTACAAATAAGGAAAAGTACAGAAGTGAGTCAAATTAATTATAAACAACAAAGACGTAATAAATTAATAGAAACAAATAAAGAAAGAACAGGCGTACTGTAATTTTAAATTACATTAGTCGGACCCCTCTGGGTGAGTAAGATATAGGTTAGGTTAAGCATATTGACCACATGGTCCAGATAAAATAAAATAATTTCACAAAATATATATATAGGGTTGCACGCCGAGGACACAAAATAAGAAGGTAGTCCAAGAAGAGAACAAAAAAAAATATATCTAAAGAAACTACGAGGCGGAAAAAGTTTATTGACGTAGCACACCTGTTGTTCAGCAAAAGAAGCCGCCCGCAAGTTACTAAGGGGACCGAGGTTCCAGCAGACTGCCACTGCCCTAACGCAACACCAATAAATAAAAAAGGAAGAACAGACAGCTAAGTGTAGAATAAGCTAGAGTTAAGTGTAGGGTATAGAAATTAGTACCAGTCAATGTAAGACGATAGATTTCACGACAACGGTAAATGTTCTAGTAAAATGAAATGTGTTCACGTGTGTTAACAAAGCGCTCCGGAGCTAATGTTAAGTAGGTAGAGTAGGTTTGGTACTAAGCCCTTAATAGTAAATGAATAAACGTTCGATAAAAAAAAAAAAATAATGTAGATGATCTGTGCAGCCCAGTATCCCACACTATTTCAAATTTCCTGGTGGCTCACAAAAATATTATTTGACCCGGATAACTGAAGCAAGGACCTGACGCCCATACGGCTCTCAGGTAGCTCACAAAATCGTAAATGTAAATTAAAAAAAAAAAAAATACAGAAAGGTTACAAGATTTCAAGCAGATAATCGTCGGAATACCAAATACACAACTTATTTGCGGCCTGCTTCCCAGGGCAAATCAAGATTTATTCTTACCAAATAATATTTATTTAGTATAAATTCTAGTTTGATTTGCGTTAGATATTTGGTTGTTATCATGATGTTTGTTTAAAATATAATTAATTTCATTGGAACATATATTTATTTGCAACAAATATACTTTATTGTGATTTATTGTTACTAAATAATTTTTAATTTTTCCAAATAAATAAAATATTTCAATCAAAGAACATTAATTTGACCGAAACAAATAATCATTTGATACAAATGTATCAATAATTTTACATTCCACAGTCGATTTGTGCGAAATAAAATTTGTGTCTATCAAACAAGTCAATTATTTTCAACAAACTAATTACAAATATCCTAAATAAACATCATAAATCATAAGAAACAAACGCCTATTTGGTGGAAATAAATCATTCAAATAAATCCTTTCTTTGAAAGAAATACGATATTTATTTCGCCGTATTTAAATATATGTTTTATTCCATAGAAATAAAATTTATTTAAACCAAACAAACTATTTTTTCGGTGTACATTTTCCGATATTAATACTTCTAGCGATATTTCCATGTTGTCATTTGTCATATGACACTGAATAAAATCTGCTTTGTCAATATCAAAGAAATACTGTAAAAAAAGCAGGATAATTCCCTGAATTTAAGACACATTTTTTCCAAAAATAAATGTCTTTTTCTCTTATATATAGGGAAAATCAGTGTAATTTCACCAAATAAATGGAACATTCAATGAATTTATGTATTTGGCATCAGAAAATCTATATAGTACCTACGTAAAATTCCCGAAATGATAAGTTTTCTGGAATATAAGAAAGAGAACATTCAACAAATTAGGTATTATTCTACATTTTTATGGAACACTTATGGCCGTATTAAATTAACAACGCCGACGCCGGCAAGGTCGTCGTTTTATGTCAAAAATATTTAGAGAGAGTACCGCATGTATGAAATGCATTATATGTATTATCTACGCCGGAGTCGTCGGCAAGGTCGTCGACTCATCTCTAATCCTAATTTTAACGCTGGCACTCCATTGCTGCCAATATGCAATATCTAAATCTATTATGAAAAAACATAAAAATATGAAATGATATTTGAGTTTCTGAAAATAAATGATTTTATATAAAAAAAATGTGACTTGAAAGAAAAGAAAATATCTTTTTTATTATTATTTAAAATCTTATTGCAAACTCTTGTAACCCGGGTGCCCAGTGACCCGATTCACAACCATAAGATAAGCACATCGATATGTCACTCTATGCAAATATCGATGTGCTACAAATTTCATTCTGGAAAGAAAAATTTATTTTATTTGAAATTCATTCATAAATTGCATTTTGTCATCAGGCATACATACACTCATACGATATACATAATTACCTACATGCAGTGAAAATCACATTTCTTTCCCTTCCTTTTTTTATGCATGTACACTGTACATACGTACATTACCTAACTCGTCTAATCAAATTGTATGTACGTACGTACGTATAATTATTCTCGCCCTCTTGAAATTATTATCTTAAGTCGGGAGCACAACTGTATATCAGGTTATAGCTTTTGCCATGCAAATTAAAACTGCATGAAAACTTTTTTCATTTTCTCACGTACGATTTTTGAATGTCGTGAGATAGTGGAAAAAGAATAAGAAAGAAAGCAAAAGCTTTTGAAAAGATATCATTGGCACCTGGGGCCGGCAAGAGCTATCCTCGGGGAGTTTGTTTTCGATTCCTCGAGAGAGAAAGATCGGAAGTCCCAAGAAATAAAAGATACTCGAATTAGGAAATTTAAAAGAAAAATTGTAAACTTATAAAAAAAAGTGCTAAAACGGAAATTGTAAACACATTGGATAAAATGGCCGATTGAAAATTGTAAATTTATTAAAACAAGAAAATTATAAATAAATGAAATTTAGAAGATTTTTAGGAAAAAGTGCAAGTTTTGTGTTTTAGTGTTTAATCCCCATCTCAAAACTTAAAGGTGTCTACTCTCTTCGTAGAAGCACGGAGCAGGCCCATAATAAACCCGGCAGAGATTACGAGCAAATAACTCAACCGTAACATGAATGGGAAATTAATATATGGGGGTGCCGCCCAGTGTTAATGTAACTTGCCCGGCTTTTTGTTCAGGCGTTTGACGACGACCACGCCGGCGTTGTTAATGTAATCCAGCCATTACAAATATAATTCACACATTGTTTTTGAAAACAAGTTATATATTACTTTTTACTACTTTAGGTGAGCGTGCCCAACGCCCTAGCGCCAGCTCTAATGGCAGAAACACATCCAGGCCTCGAGGCTTCCTCGTGGTATTGTCAAAATTTCCAACACTGGTTTTTAAATTATGCAACATAAAACCAAGCAAGCAGCTAACGTCAAGGCCTAGCCGCAAAGCGCGCTTTTCTCAATGTTGGGAATTTTTCTCTCTAAGGCATACTTCCGTCAACAGATGTACTAACAAAATTACAATGACAGCACCGAGCCCGGTGGCATCGTTTTGTTTTCATTTCTCTGAGGAAAGCCTTGAGGCGAGCTGCGAGGAAGCCCGAGAGAGGCCAGGCCTGAGGCTTGCTTGGATGTGTTTCTGCCTTAACTTCAATACAAAGTCAAAACACAATGACAGCGAAAATATAATGTTGCCGTAAATTGGTTACTGTCAATGATTCGAATATATGGTAATCCAATATTAATTAACACAATGATGACGGCGTGACAAGTTGCCAACAAAAGTTTGGGAAAATTGCTAAATTGACATGATTGGAATTTCATGCAATCTGAATTTTTTTATTTTTGTGTGGGAAATCTCTTAGAGCATTGAAAATTAATACGTTATATAATAAATTTAATTTAGTTTCTGAATTTTTCCTTGTTGTGTTTTCCATTTCGGGTTTTTTTTTCTAACAAATCCAACCCAATCCATTGACAACTATCAAGCACACCTGTCGCGTCGCGTTCACTGTGCTCTAAATTCGACATTGTGGATAACTAAAATGCCAACATTGTTGTGTCGCTCTCATTGTCTTTTGGCCTTATCAATATGTTTTAATGAAAAAAACATATAGGATAGTATGGCACATAAGGAATGAGTTATTCAGCCCACTCTTATGGTTTTTAAGGTTTAGTAACTACACTAGTAACTACAATTTATTAAGAAGTATTATCTATTCCCTACATTTTCGGGTATATTCTCTACATTTTAGGGGGGGGGGGAAACAAACAAAACATTTGAAAGTTCCCTACATTTTAGGAAATATTCCCTGTGTGAGTTCTAGTCTCGAACGTAGGAGGAAGGATGCCGATACAAATGACAACTCAGTTTTTTTACATCAAATATAGAATTTTATTTACACTAAAAATTCATTTGCTTAAAACAAAACATCGCAGTAAATTCACAAATATAAAAATTAAACAAAAACTTTAAACAGATAAAATAAAATAAATACAAATTAAAAAAAGTAAAAATTCAATTTAAAATTCAATGACGTTTGAGTCCTAATGTCTCCGTCGTTCCATCAGTTCTGGAAAAAGGAGAAGAAACCCAGAATTTCTCTGTCAACAGAATAAAGGTAAAAAATTGATGCTGCTTTTGCAAAGGCAATCGCATAGTTTTCCATTGTCCAAAATTTCGAACTCTGACCACCCGATAGCGATATGAAGTTGACACAAATAAGCCATTATGCGGAAACTGCTTATCACCAAACCGCACTACACCAAACTGCACAAGCAATAAAAAGTGCTGTCTGTGGCAACAAAAGTCACACTACTCTACTCCATTATGAGCAAAACGATTCAGTGACAAATAAATCCACCCAAAACGCCAATATGGAAGTTGAACAAAGCGCATCACCGTACAGGAATGACGAACAACAAAATCAAAATTTTCTAACCCACAATATGAAAAGCGCTCGCCTTTCTACCGCTCTGATAAACGTCTCCTCAACATTCGGAATCACAATGACATTCCGAGCATTAATAGACTCTGGATCTCAAATGACTATTATGACCGTAAAGGCCTTTAAACTATTAGAGCTTAAAGGATCTCCAACCACCCAAGAATTAATTGTACTTGGCATATTTTCCACCAGAACAGCCGTACAGCAAGCCACAGTAACAATTCATACTCTCAACAACAATTTTCAAATAGCAAGTAACATGCTTGTAATCAGCAAAATCACAGACTTGCTTCTCACCAATACAATTAATGTATCAAAGTGGAGGCACATTAACAACCTCCCGCCAGTAGGTCCCACTTCTCAGTTTTAGAAAAAAATTGATGTTCTGCTTGGAGCAAACATCTATGCCGCCATTATTAAAAATGACCAATGTGAAATCTGGTCTCGAACGTAGGAGGGAGGATGCCGGTAAAATAGACAACTCAGTTTTTTCCAAATTTCAAATATAAAATTTTATTCAAAACTATAATTGCTTAACCTAATATCACAGAAAAATTTACAATTCAGATAAAACTTCAAACAAAAATAAAAAAATGAAAATTCTTAAAATAACTACACTAAATTAAAAATAGTTCAATAAAAATTCAAGTTAAAAATTCAACGGGAATTCAAATGAATCCAATTTAATGCTTGATGACGTCCGCACAGTTTGAAACTTCGATCTTCACATCTGAAAAGAAGAAGAAGAATAAAATAAGTCTTCTGCAGAATGACTACATTTGTGAGGTAAAAAATTGGCGGTAAAACATGCGTACACGAAGGCAGCAAATTGCTCCTATATAGAAGTAATTCAGAGTAATGTCCGTATATAGACTTATAGTAGTGATATGTTCCTTGCTAGTGTGTGAGAGATTAGCAAAATGCGTTGCTAGTGCGTGACAGGCGTGTATATAGGGGTGGTTTACGGGGGATCATGACCACCCACAAAGCGCCACCTCACCTTCGCGAGAATTGAATGTAGTGCTGAGCTGTAGAGTGAGTTTAAAAGGACGATTTTCGTATAGTACGGAAACAATGTGTAGTTATCGCCAGCGATTAATGCTGGTGCTCTAACGCACTTTTCAAATCTGCGGCGACAGCTAGCGCTGGGTTGGGCGTGTGTTCGTCTTCTTTTGAATAGTAATAGTGGATTCTTGAGTGAGTATAATAGTCAATTGCTCGTACTTCTTCGTCTTTGAAACGTGTACGATTTTTTAAGAATTTTCTTGTGTTTAATATAGTGTCGAGAGGTCATTTATCATACCTATCACACGATGTTAAGTAATTTTGGAATACTACATATTTATTTTAGTATAATATTGTTTAGAAAAAGGCATGCAATGCTAAGAAGCCCGGATAATATGATGCTTTTATATTTTTGTTGCACCGATTACTCCTATAGATGAAAAGAACACAATTTCGAGATTTGAAAGTCTTATTGTTTCTAAGAAATTGGTCAGCTTAATAAATTTTTTTTTACCTATCTAATTTTCCGACATAAAATCGATAACAGGACGACTTGGTGGGAACCTCGTAACAGACGCATAAAAAGTGACTTAACGAATTTTGATTTAGGGTTTTTCCAGTAAAACCCTAGTTCCATGCAATCAACGTTTAGCCACCCGTTGATTTTCCATGGCAACATTGATTCAAACCTGAGTTGTTCAAACGTTTCACGTTCGTAGAGAAGCATGAAAATCTTCTTAGAAATATACTTGCAAATTGTTCCTAAGAGCTTTAATGAATTACTGTTCACCGACATCAGTCCAAACGAATTGGTGAATTGAATCTGGTGATTCACTCTTTCGGACAAGGGCACAAGCATTCAATTTTCTTAGAAAGATTTGACATTTTTTCTTTAGATTTTTGTTTTTCTTTTTTTAAATTTTTTTAATAAATAAAAAAATTGTTTTTTCTTTTTTTCTCAAACTTTTCATTTCTTTCTTCATTTTTCATTCTTTCATTTGTTTTTCAAATCACACAATTTCGCTATTTGGGACCTGTTGATGAGTCAAATCAAGACTTGAAACTTGTCACCAAAAATTAATGGGTTGTGTGATGAAATAACAAATTAGAATATTTTTTAGCTTTTGCTATATACCCGAGATATCCCAAAAAATTCTTTCTTGAACAAAATTAGATTTTTCATGCACTACTGGGGCCGCATTCTGCAACTCTGAGAGTTTAGAAGTTTGGGAGATGAGAGTTTTCATTTTCTCGATTAAAATTCCCTAACTCTCCATTCGCGATCCTCTATCATACTTTGATAGTTAAGGAAAACGTGGGAAGTATCGCAATGTTGAAGGATGGCTAACTCTGTGTGGGAGGGTCGTAGACTTTTGCGGGTCTCTCCTTCAGATTTAGGGTCTAGAATACAAAAATACAGATGAACAATTTTTGGGAGAGGGGAAGCAAGTAATATAGCGGCGTAATTTTTTTTAACCACTTTAACTTCATATCTAATATTTTACCGCCGAAAGATGAATCTTTTTCACTTGGGTCATATACACCCCAGTTCCCATCTTTTGCATATATTTCTTCCGTTGTTTGTTTCACATCCATTAATACTCTGTTGTGAAAGTGAAGTGTCCATTTTTGTACCAAAAAGCGGTCACATTTTTTTATCTTAAGAAGGACTGATTCACTTCTTTTGCAGTTATCTCCAAAAACCATTTACCGGACTCAAAAACTAACTGCATACCAAATAAGGGAACAAAATGCAGATGCGATTTAATCCTACATACAAGCTCTAACGTGCATATCTAACATTTTTATAGCATCTCTTCTGTACTGGAAGACGACCAAATTAACCATTTTCGCCTGATTTAAAATTTTTAGCGGGTACCTTAAGACAACAAAATCAATATTTCTCTGTAAGTATTGCAAGTATTTCCATAATTTGCTTTTGTAAATATCGTCAGGATATGCAATGAGTCCACAATTTAATTTGAAAATATTAGGTACCTAGGTACCTTCAAAAACGGCGAATATTGTCAATTGAGAAATATTCTTCTTACTTCTCCACAACGAACACAGCCGAGAGTTTTGTCGAGTGGAAGTGGCTGGAGGGTTTGGTAATTTCTCTATACAAACTCCCCAAGTTACAAAACTCCGAGTGGAGAGTTAAGTGTCAAAAAAACTCTCATCTTCACAACTCCACAATTCTCCGTGTTAGTAAATTTGGGCTCTGGTGGCCGACCATGGATCCAAAGATTTAAATGATTCAGGTGTCTTGGCTGGTCTTGGTCGCGAAAGCTATTTATGAGCGTTGGCTGTCATACATTTTGTTGTTAGAAATTTTCTTGAAAATTTTTCTTTAGAATTTTTATACAGAATTTTTACGGCAAAACTATAAAAATAAAATCCATTCGACTTTCTCTGCGGTAGTTGGCGTTGCTTTGCTTGTACTATCGTATTAATTCAAGTAGTGTTGTTTAGTTTAACTTCACGTTTACTTTTAATTTGTAAGAGAAGAATAAACTTGCTATATCAGTTAGCGATGGAAGTAGAAATAGTAGCAAAGTGTAAAGCGAAAGACTGATAAGAGCATTGACAACTTCTTTCAGAAGAAAGCAAGATCAGTTAAGCTCCCATCCAAAGAAATAGTCAGTAACATATCATGCACTCCTACTCTCATTCCTTTAAATGTGACTCAAGGATCAAGCTCACTCTCAGTCCATTACTTCATCCGTGACAGAATCGCTTACGTCAGCATGCATTTCTAAAATATCTGCACGAGAAGGCATATCTGGTTATGAGTGCTTAATGTACACCTTGGATCGACATTGATGTGGATAATATTATCGATAGGTTTTACAGATCAAATTGAAAATTGGATTTTGTGTTATAATGTAAATATGATTAAAAAAGAAATTTAAAAGCGACTTCTTCCCACTTTTTCCTCCCCCGCGAACATTTTAGTTATGACCCCCCTAGACTGCAGGTCTGGATACGCGCCTGGTGCGTGAGAGCACGTGAGGGCACAAGTGCAGTAAAATGCTTGTTCCTTGTTCCCAGATGTGGGCAGGAGTATTACAGATTAATCTCTACGCATAATTATTCTTCTGTTTAAGTGTGGGCAGGAGTATATCAGATTAATCTGTGCGCAGAATTATTCTTCTGTTTAGGCGTGGGCAGGAGTATTGCAGATATATCTGTACGCAGAATTATTCTTGTGCTTAGGTGTGGGAAATGATAGGATTTTTCAGATTTGTCCCTGAAATATAGAATTAATCTTCTATGTTGGATGTTGACAATATTCTTCTTTTTAGATTATTCTCTAAACCGGATGACCAAGAATGATTATCTGCTGCGGCTCGTCGGCTTTATATAACGCCCGTATCTAGTTATGAGCTCTCGCCTCTCGGTGTTACCCTAGCGATGATTGTTGCATTTGCTTGAACTGATTGCGGCGAGAACATCTGATTTCACGTAATGTCATTATATGATACCAGTTGTTCTGCAGTTGCCCTTGCATTTGCGCGATATTAATTTCAGAAGTTGGTTTTCGTTTGTCTGTGTTAGTCAGTGGATCCAGTCCTCGGTTGGTTCAACGCTAACCAGAATTTTTCATGGTAAGGAGAATTTCCAAAGCCTTTCTTTACTTTAAGATAAGTCTGGAAAGTGTTCAGATTTGAAGCAGCTAAGGTCAGTGGAAGTGGTGCAAGATTGACTTTGGATTTGGTTGATTATTTTATGATGTGCTTGAATTTAGGGAATTTAATTTTCAATGTTCTCTGCTTGCTATTTTCTCTGTGTACAGCAAACAGCATAATTTCTCCTGCGGTTGTAAGAAGCTCGGGGCTACATTTTCCGATATTAATACTTCTAGCGATATTTCCGTGTTGTCATTTGTCATATGACAATGAATAAAATCTGCTTTGTCAATATCAAAGAAATACTGTAAAAAAGCAGGATAATTCCCTAAATTTAAGACACATTTTTTCCAAAAATAAATGTCTTTTTCTCTTATATATAGGGAAAATCAGTGTAATTTCACCAAATAAATGGAACATTCAATGAATTTATGTATTTGGCATCAGAAAATCTATATAGTACCTACGTAAAATTCCCGAAATGATAAGTTTTCTGGAATATAAGAAAGAGAACATTCAACAAATAAGGTATTATTCTACATTTTTATGGAACACTTATGGCCGTATTACATTAACAACGCCGACGCCGGCAAGGTCGTCGTTTTATGTCAAAAATATTTAGAGAGAGTACCGCATGTATGAAATGCATTATATGTATTATCTACGCCGGAGTCGTCGGCAAGGTCGTCGACTCATCTCTAATCCTAATTTTAACGCTGGCACTCCATTGCTGCCAATATGCAATATCTAAATCTATTATGAAAAAACATAAAAATATGAAATGATATTTGAGTTTCTGAAAATAAATGATTTTATATAAAAAAAATGTGACTTGAAAGAAAAGAAAATATCTTTTTTATTATTATTTAAAATCTTATTGCAAACTGTTGTAACCCGGGTGCCCAGTGACCCGAATCACAACCATAAGATAAGCACATCGATATGTCACTCTATGCAAATATCGATGTGCTACAAATTTCATTCTGGAAAGAAAAATTTATTTTATTTGAAATTCATTCAAATTCCGAAATGCATGTTGTGCCAAAATGCAGTTAAGCATAAATTGCATTTTGTCATCAGGCATACATACACTCATACGATATACATAATTACCTACATGCAGTGAAAATCACATTTCTTTCCCTTCCTTTTTTTATGCATGTACACTGTACATACGTACATTACCTAACTCGTCTAATCAAATTGTATGTACGTACGTACGTATAATTATTCTCGCCCTCTTGAAATTATTATCTTAAGTCGGGAGCACAACTGTATATCAGGTTATAGCTTTTGCCATGCAAATTAAAACTGCATGAAAACTTTTTTCATTTTCTCACGTACGATTTTTGAATGTCGTGAGATAGTGGAAAAAGAATAAGAAAGAAAGCAAAAGCTTTTGAAAAGATATCATTGTGGGGCCGGCAAGAGCTATCCTCGGGGAGTTTGTTTTCGATCCCTCGAGAGAGAAAGATCGGAAGTCCCAAGAAATAAAAGATACTCGAATTAGGAAATTTAAAAGAAAAATTGTAAACTTATAAAAAAAAGTGCTAAAACGGAAATTGTAAACACATTGGATAAAATGGCCGATTGAAAATTGTAAATTTATTAAAACAAGAAAATTATAAATAAATGAAATTTAGAAGATTTTTAGGAAAAAGTGCAAGTTTTGTGTTTTAGTGTTTAATCCCCATCTCAAAACTTAAAGGTGTCTACTCTCTTCGTAGAAGCACGGAGCAGGCCCATAACAAACCCGGCAGAGATTACGAGCAAATAACTCAACCGTAACATGAATGGGAAATTAATATATGGGGGTGCCGCCCAGTGTTAATGTAACTTGCCCGGCTTTTTGTTCAGGCGTTTGACGACGACCACGCCGGCGTTGTTAATGTAATCCAGCCATTACAAATATAATTCACACATTGTTTTTGAAAACAAGTTATATATTATTTTTTACTACTTTAGGTGAGCGTGCCCAACGCCCTAGCGCCAGCTCTAATGGCAGAAACACATCCAGGCCTCGAGGCTTCCTCGTGGTATTGTCAAAATTTCCAACACTGGTTTTTAAATTATGCAACATAAAACCAAGCAAGCAGCTAACTTCAAGGCCTAGCCGCAAAGCGCGCTTTTCTCAATGTTGGGAATATTTCTCTCTCAGGCCTACTTCCGTCAACAGATGTACTAACAAAATTACAATGACAGCACCGAGCCCGGTGGTATCGTTTTGTTTTCATTTCTCTGAGGAAAGCCTTGAGGCGAGCTGCGAGGAAGCCCGAGAGAGGCCAGGCCTGAGGCTTGCTTGGATGTGTTTCTGCCTTAACTTCAATACAAAGTCAAAACACAATGACAGCGAAAATATAATGTTGCCGTAAATTGGTTACTGTCAATGATTCGAATATATGGTAATCCAATATTAATTAACACAATGATGACGGCGTGACAAGTTGCCAACAAAAGTTTGGGAAAATTGCTAAATTGACATGATTGGAATTTCATGCAATCTGAATTTTTTTATTTTTGTGTGGGAAATCTCTTAGATAATAAATTTAATTTAGTTTCTGAATTTTTCCTTGTTGTGTTTTCCATTTCGGGTTTTTTTTTTTCTAACAAATCCAACCCAATCCATTGACAACTATCAAGCACACCTGTCGCGTCGCGTTCACTGTGCTCTAAATTCGACATTGTGGATAACTAAAATGCCAACATTGTTGTGTCGCTCTCATTGTCTTTTGGCCTTATCAATATGTTTTAATGAAAAAAACATATATGATAGTATGGCACATAAGGAATGAGTTATTCAGCCCACTCTTATGGTTTTTAAGGTTTAGTAACTACACTAGTAACTACAATTTATTAAGAAGTATTATCTATTCCCTACATTTTCGGGTATATTCTCTACATTTTAGGGGGGGAAAACAAACAAAACATTTGAAAGTTCCCTACATTTTAGGAAATATTCCCTGTGTGAGTTCTAGTCTCGAACGTAGGAGGAAGGATGCCGATACAAATGACAACTCAGTTTTTTTACATCAAATATAGAATTTTATTTACACTAAAAATTCATTTGCTTAAAACAAAACATCGCAGTAAATTCACAAATATAAAAATTAAACAAAAACTTTAAACAGATAAAATAAAATAAATACAAATTAAAAAAAGTAAAAATTCAATTTAAAATTCAATGACGTTTGAGTCCTAATGTCTCCGTCGTTCCATCAGTTCTGGAAAAAGGAGAAGAAACCCAGAATTATTCTCTGTCAACAGAATAAAGGTAAAAATATTGATGCTGCTTTTGCAAAGGCAATCGCATAGTTTTCCATTGTCCAAAATTTCGAACTCTGACCACCCGATAGCGATATGAAGTTGTCACAAATAAGCCATTATGCGGAAACTGCTTATCACCAAACCGCACTACACCAAACTGCACAAGCAATAAAAAGTGCTGTCTGTGGCAACAAAAGTCACACTACTCTACTCCATTATGAGCAAAACGATTCAGTGACAAATAAATCCACCCAAAACGCCAATATGGAAGTTGAACAAAGCGCATCACCGTACAGGAATGACGAACAACAAAATCAAAATTTTCTAACCCACAATATGAAAAGCGCTCGCCTTTCTACCGCTCTGATAAACGTCTCCTCAACATTCGGAATCACAATGACATTCCGAGCATTAATAGACTCTGGATCTCAAATGACTATTATGACCGTAAAGGCCTTTAAACTATTAGAGCTTAAAGGATCTCCAACCACCCAAGAATTAATTGCTACTTGGCATATTTTCCACCAGAACAGCCGTACAGCAAGCCACAGTAACAATTCATACTCTCCACAACAATTTTCAAATAGCAAGTAACATGCTTGTAATCAGCAAAATCACAGACTTGCTTCTCACCAATACAATTAATGTATCAAAGTGGAGGCACATTAACAACCTCCCGCCAGTAGGTCCCACTTCTCAGTTTTAGAAAAAATTGATGTTCTGCTTGGAGCAAACATCTATGCCGCCATTATTAAAAATGACCAATGTGAAATCTGGTCTCGAACGTAGGAGGGAGGATGCCGGTAAAATAGACAACTCAGTTTTTTCCAAATTTCAAATATAAAATTTTATTCAAAACTATAATTGCTTAACCTAATATCACAGAAAAATTTACAATTCAGATAAAACTTCAAACAAAATAAAAGAATGAAAATTCTTAAAATAACTACACTAAATTAAAAATAGTTCAATAAAAATTCAAGTTAAAAATTCAACGGGAATTCAAATGAATCCAATTTAATGCTTGATGACGTCCGCACAGTTTGAAACTTCGATCTTCACTTCTGAAAAGAAGAAGAAGAATAAAATAAGTCTTCTGCAGAATGACTAAATTTGTGAGGTAAAAAATTGGCGGTAAAACATGCGTACACGAAGGCAGCAAATTGCTCCTATATAGAAGTAATTCAGAGTAATGTCCGTATATAGACTTATAGTAGTGATATGTTCCTTGCTAGTGTGTGAGAGATTAGCAAAATGCGTTGCTAGTGCGTGACAGGCGTGTATACAGGGGTGGTTTACGGGGGATCATGACCACCCACAAAGCGCCACCTCACCTTCGCGAGAATTGAATGTGGTGCTGAGCTGTAGAGTGAGTTTAAAAGGACGATTTTCGTATAGTACGGAAACAATGTGTAGTTATCGCCAGCGATTAATGCTGGTGCTCTAACGCACTTTTCAAATCTGCGGCGACAGCTAGCGCTGGGTTGGGCGTGTGTTCGTCTTCTTTTGAATAGTAATAGTGGATTCTTGAGTGAGTATAATAGTCAATTGCTCGTACTTCTTCGTCTTTGAAACGTGTACGATTTTTTAAGAATTTTCTTGTGTTTAATATAGTGTCGAGAGGTCATTTATCATACCTATCACACGATATTAAGTAATTTTGGAATACTACATATTTATTTTAGTATAAGATTGTTTAGAAAAAGGCATGCAATGCTAAGAAGCCCGGATAATATGATGCTTTTATATTTTTGTTGCACCGATTACTCCTATAGATGAAAAAAACACAATTTCGAGATTTGAAAGTCTTATTGTTTCTAAGAAATTGGTCAGCGATCATAAATTTTTTTTTACCTATCTAATTTTCCGACATAAAATCGATAACAGGACGACTTGGTGGGAACCTCGTAACAGACGCATCAAAAGTGACTTAACGAATATTGATTTAGGTTTTTTCCAGTAAAACCCTAGTTCCATGCAATCAACGTTTAGCCACCCGTTGATTTTCCATGGCAACATTGATTCAAACCTGAGTTGTTCAAACGTTTCACGTTCGTAGAGAAGCATGAAAATCTTCTTAGAAATATACTTGCAAATTGTTCCTAAGAGCTTTAATGAATTACTGTTCACCGACATCAGTCCAAACGAATTGGTGGATTGAATCTGGTGATTCACTCTTTCGGACAAGGGCACAAGCATTCAATTTTCTTAGAAAGATTTGACATTTTTTCTTTAGATTTTTGTTTTTCTTTTTTTAAATTTTTTTAATAAATAAAAAAATTGTTTTTTCTTTTTTTCTCAAACTTTTCATTTCTTTCTTCATTTTTCATTCTTTCATTTGTTTTTCAAATCACACAATTTCGCTATTTGGGACCTGTTGATGAGTCAAATCAAGACTTGAAACTTGTCACCAAAAAATTAATGGGTTGTGTGATGAAATAACAAATTAGAATATTTTTTAGCTTTTGCTATATACCCGAGATATCCCAAAAAATTCTTTCTTGAACAAAATTAGATTTTTCATGCACTACTGGGGCATTTTTCATGCACTACTGGAGCCGCATTCTGCAACTCTGAGAGTTTAGAAGTTTGGGAGATGAGAGTTTTCATTTTCTCGATTAAAATTCCCTAACTCTCCATTCGCGATCCTCTATCATACTTTGATAGTTAAGGAAAACGTGGGAAGTATCGCAATGTTGAAGGATGGCTAACTCTGTGTGGGAGGGTCGTAGACTTTTGGGGGTCTCTCCTTCAGATTTAGGGTCTAGAATACAAAAATACAGATGAACAATTTCTGGGAGAGGGGATTCACTGATTCACTGATTCACTTCTTTTGCAGTTATCTCCAAAAACTATTTACCGGACTCAAAAACTAACTGCATACCAAATAAGGGAACAAAATGCAGATGCGATTTAATCCTACATACAAGCTCTAACGTGCATATCTAACATTTTTATAGCATCTCTTCTGTACTGGAAGACGACCAAATTAACCATTTTCGCTTTTGTAAATATCGTCAGGATATGCAATGAGTCCACAATTTAATTTGAAAATATTAGGTACCTAGGTACCTTCAAAAGCGGCGAATATTGTCAATTGAGAAATATTCTTCTTACTTCTCCACAACGAACACAGCCGAGAGTTTTGTCGAGTGGAAGTGGCTGGAGGGTTTGGTAATTTCTCTATACAAACTCCCCAAGTTACAAAACTCCGAGTGGAGAGTTAAGTGTCAAAAAAACTCTCATCTTCACAACTCCACAATTCTCCGTGTTAGTAAATTTGGGCTCTGGTGGCCGACCATGGATCCAAAGATTTAAATGATTCAGGTGTCTTGGCTGGTCTTGGTCGCGAAAGCTATTTATGAGCGTTGGCTGTCATACATTTTGTTGTTGGAAATTTTCTTGAAAATTTTTCTTTAGAATTTTTATACAGAATTTTTACGGCAAAACTATAAAAATAAAATCCATTCGACTTTCTCTGCGGTAGTTGGCGTTGCTTTGCTTGTACTTTCGTATTAATTCAAGTAGTGTTGTTTAGTTTAACTTCACGTTTACTTTTAATTTGTAAGAGAAGAATAAACTTGCTATATCAGTTAGCGATGGAAGTAGAAATAGTAGCAAAGTGTATAGCGAAAGACTGATAAGAGCATTGACAACTTCTTTCAGAAGAAAGCAAGATCAGTTAAGCTCCCATCCAAAGAAATAGTCAGTAACATATCATGCACTCCTACTCTCATTCCTTTAAATGTGACTCAAGGATCAAGCTCACTCTCAGTCCATTACTTCATCCGTGACAGAATCGCTTACGTCAGCATGCATTTCTACAATATCTGCACGAGAAGGCATATCTGGTTATGAGTGCTTAATGTACACCTTGGATCGACATTGATGTGGATAATATTATCGATAGGTTTTACAGATCAAATTGAAAATTGGATTTTGTGTTATAATGTAAATATGATTAAAAAAGAAATTTAAAAGCGACTTCTTCCCACTTTTTCCTCCCCCGCGAACATTTTAGTTATGACCCCCTAGACTGCAGGTCTGGATACGCGCCTGGTGCGTGAGAG
Organism: Dioctria rufipes; assembly: GCA_963924295.1. Lineage (NCBI taxonomy): Eukaryota > Metazoa > Arthropoda > Insecta > Diptera > Asilidae > Dioctria > Dioctria rufipes. Next base: position 248,162,836 of record OZ002740.1, read on the forward strand.
CACGTGAGGGCACAAGTGCAGTAAAATGCTTGTTCCTTGTTCCCAGATGTGGGCAGGAGTATTACAGATTAATCTCTATGCATAATTATTCTTCTGTTTAAGTGTGGGCAGCAGTATATCAGATTAATCTGTGCGCAGAATTATTCTTCTGTTTAGGCGTGGGCAGGAGTATTGCAGATATATCTGTACGCAGAATTATTCTTGTGCTTAGGTGTGGGAAATGATAGGATTTTTCAGATTTGTCCCTGAAATATAGAATTAATCTTCTATGTTGGATGTTGACAATATTCTTCTTTTTAGATTATTCTCTAAACCGGATGACCAAGAATGATTATCTGCTGCGGCTCGTTGGCTTTATATAACGACCGTATCTAGTTATGAGCTCTCGCCTCTCGGTGTTACCCTAGCGATGATTGTTGCATTTGCTTGAACTGATTGCGGCGAGAACATCTGATTTCACGTAATGTCATTATATGATATTACGAAATGTAAATATACAAGAGGGATGTATATTTTAGGTAAGTTGATGATGTTTTGTAAAATTTCGTTATGACTAATAGTAATTAGATGTTAAATCTATTTGGTGGAGTTTTTGAACATCGCTAGACTAAAGGAAGGAAGTTCCTGGATTAGATAAGTGGTTTTCTCTTTATTTGTTTTTTAGATTTGAATTTTTTTTCTTTTGTCTATTTTTGTTTTTTTTTCTGAGGAAATCTGTCGTCGCGGAAAGGATTGAGGAATACTGTTTATGAAGTTTACAACGAGGGACCGTCATCATATGTGTGTGGCCTAAACACCATGCATTTGAAAGAATATTCTGTCCTTTTTGGGGGGGGGGGACTGTCGTGCCCCCTGAGCAATCAGTGAATAAAACTCGCGAATTTAAAAAGTAAAACAATGAAATCTTCAACATAAAAAAACGCACGAAGTACTTTAAAACAATTTCTTTATTTACAGCACTGACCTGCCTTACTTTCCGCTAAGCTATCTAGCGCTTAGGTAATCTGAACGGAACCGAAACTTGCGAGCACAATGACTGACAATAAAGCGGCACTCGCCAGACCAGTCATTAGTCTTTTTATGTCCGATACTCGGAAGTAAACTTTCTTTGCTCACAACGCGGATGTAAACAAACAACCTTGTCGTTTGTTCTACCGGTTGCAGCACCTGAGTCGCTTAGTTGTAAACAATCGCTTTACATAATAATTACCATGCGAGGTGAATTATTGTTGTAAATGTCGATTGCTCCACTAAGCGCTCATCGCAGCTAGCTGTTGAGCTAATCAGCAAAACAACCGACAGTTGCAGAACAATACCATGCGAGGTTATTGTTTACCAATTGCTGATTATTTCGCTGCCTTTGGCTACTGGAAGAATCTTCCGTATATCGGGCCATAACAGGACAAAAAAAATTAAAATCGCTACACTTTAGGGAAAAAGCCTGCCTGCATTTTAGCGATAAAAACTTTTCCTAAGTGGAGCTTTCTCCAATCTTACCTAAGCTTTGTGGCACTACTTGATACTTTATGGTGTAGAGGATGTTCTGTTGCATCCCTTGAATTCGATGACAGTGTTTCATTTGTTTGCTTCCTCCAGAAGACATTTGATTTGCCCTGCGCAAGACTAGTAAGCAATACATGCATGCCAATGTCCTCGCCATTAATTAGAACTGATTCATAATTGCGCGTTTAACAGCAGAAATAATATTTTCCGTATTACCACTTTGAAGTAAGTTCTCCTGTTACAAAGTAACAGATATCAGTATTTTTATGAACTTATACTTATTTTTTTAGTTCGCCAAAGAATTGCTTGCTTCGTTATTGGCAGCTTAGTGTCGTTGAAAACTATTTCTTTGATTTTCTAACACATTGCAGTATTACTGACGTCCAATAAGTAACCGCCAAAAATATCGAAATTGAAATTAAGAAAGTATTGCATAACATTATTTAAATTTATTAAGTATAACAAAGCTGTAGGGCCCACACACAGCAACGAGGCCATCTGGGCGCCGCCAAAAATAAAGTCATCGTTATTTGCATTCTGTCCGAATTTAAAATTATTTAAATAAAAAACGACTAATATTTGGCATGGAAAAAAAGGGCTAATAACTCGCACGTAAAAATAGACAAATAACCAATTCACGCGTTTCAACGTCGACTTGAAATGCCATATTTAGTTCACACAACTGGACGTTTTGGATCTGTCGTTAAAAAATTGTTGAAAATCTCCACGACACGCCAACTATGGTGTCGTTTTCACTTTTCCTTAACATTTTTTTTTTTTTTAATTGCTTAATAAGACACGAGACGTTTTTGTTTCAGAGCTTTAAAATGTTTAACATATGGAGCCAGAAGCAGCACCAATAGGGAATGTAGAGACATCTGAAGATGTACAAGCTAGTTTAAGTCAGTTGCTTGAGAATTCAACTCAAACTCTCTTTTATAACAACGCCGCCAAGACCATCAAGAAACAAATGTTCCAGCCGGTGTAAAGCATATTCGGGAAGAGCTCCAAGAACAAAAATTCTTTCATACAAAAGCTCTTGCAGTTCTTCAAGAACGAAATGACAATTGAAAGTAAAAGCAAATTCTAAAAATAAGAATTAGAAAAGTTCTAATTTCGGAAAATCAAAATAGGACTGAGGTTATAAAATGTAAATACTTCCAGGCCTTATAATTGTTACGTATTCCCTTGAAAAGACACTGAAATTGAGACGTCTCTGAGCGTTCGTGTACTTAGCCCTTTTATCGCCGTGTTTTGGTTTTCTTTTTAAACTACCACAATTTATTTCCACATTTTGAAATTTACTTTCTACTTATTTCTTGAATTTCAGAATTTTAAGCAGCGGGAGGAGCTAAAAACAATTTTCTTCTTACGTCAATCCAAATTTATACTTCTCGTCGTTTTCAGAAAACGTCAATATCGATTGCGTATGCCAACTTTCGGAAACTGTAGCTTGATATTTTGCAAGCAGATTGCTGATATTTCGCAGAGATAAACAACAAACGACAGCTTTTTCACTCTAAACAACGATTGTTTATTGCTGCGGAATGCAACAACATATTTATATATACCTGAGGAATAAATGTTTTATATCATGTCTCGTATTCCATATGGATATGTTAATGAAATATCAACGTAAAACTGGTATGTTTTCAGCATAGTAAACCTATGTACTAAATAAAAACAAGAAAAATGTGAAAAATCGTTTTTTAAACCCTTAATTCCCATATTTCGCCCGACTTATATACATTAACCTAAATGTGACGTAACAACAAATATTCTCATGTTGTAATATCAGAATTTTTAATGAACCGTAAAGTGTCATATTATTGTTTACCAATGCCCAGAAATTATTATTAGAGAAATAAAAATGCCTACCTGATATTTTCACTAAGATCTAAAAAGTTTCAGCCATTCACTGTATTCACCTGATAAAATAAGAATAACATTCGTTTTAGTGTTACGCTAATTTGTAATTTAAAGGTATTACTCTATTGTTTTAGGCTAAAGGAGTGAGCATTTAATTAAGAAAATATATTTATTGAACTGATGTGTTTTCAATAAATCACCTTTTGTGAAACACGTTCCATTGAAAATATGACTCGAGCTATAAATCGACAAAAGCAATCCTACGGAAAAAAATTCATAAGACAAAAATTGCAGAAAATTTTGAGATCCACAAAATCGTTTTTAATTTGTCGTAGCTTCCACGAGAAGTAAGATGTTTTAAAAAAAAAAAAAATAACTATTTTGAGCAACCGGCGAAATGCACTCACCATATCACAATACGGCATAATACTCATGGGGCCCCTTCAAAAATTACAAACTATCGATGACGTTCGAGGCCAAGTTCTAAAATAACTGGACTAAATATACACACCAATTCATCTTTCGTCGAAATCAGATATTAAATACTTGGTAATATGGCCTCTATAATAGGCAGTGCCTTGCAAAATACAAAAGTACTATGGCTTGATGTAGGTATAGAATTAATTTGAAAACGTAAAGGCAAAATATATATTTGAAGTTTGCACGACATGTTCTTTTTTAACTCCAATATTCACCCTTCATATCGTAAATCGTTTACCAGAATATAAGCCACAAATTAATATTTAATTGAGACAAAGCCTAATTATCATTGCGTAAATGATGAGTAAAATTGATATGTGATGAACGTAATAAATGTACATATTTTACTTGTCGTGCCCACAATGAAGTGATTAATGATTTTTGTGGTGGTTTCAATAATGCATAGAATCCTCGATTATGTGCTCAATTACTCATCACAATGGCAAAAAACAGTCATAATAACTAGTGTTTCTTTATACCGAAATGACCACAGACTTCGTTCAAATATTCACTTCTCATGAATTTACTATGGCATGTATAGATGCCATATCAGAGTAGCTCTACAAACCGCAATATCGATTTCTACTAGGCACAGCAGTCAGTCAACATAGTGAAGAATTTCTGGTTTGATTTCCATGCAAAATTATGCGGTTTACCGCAAAAATCCTGGTAACAGAAATTTGACCTCAAATATCCTGCAACCAAATAAGCCTCGTCCGTGTTCGTTGTTCTGATATATTCAAATACATCCAACCTTCGTGTTTAGTATAAGAACAACACTCCACAGAATTTCTATTTCGTGCATAGATGTGAAATCCTTTCGTGATTATGGAAATTTTCTAGTCTTCAAATATTCTGCAATAAAGTGAAAAAGTGAAAGGTATGAATATATCGCCTGGGAATGTATGTACATAATATACGTAAATTTGTATTTACTCCTTCTATTCGCCTCCTTGTGTTCACGTCAATGATTTTAAGCAGCTTTTCCGTAGAAAATCTCCAGATTCCTTGAAATATTCGATCCAGTTGTTTTAAATGGACACATTTTCCAAGAGCGCGATTTGAATTCATGTGGTAAACGTATTGATAAAAGAAATGTATCAGCCAACTGGTACGTTTTACAAAAATAAATTTCAGTCGTTTTTCTTTCCAGGTATAAAACTTTATTAAAACAACAATAAGTCGGTGGAGGAAATCCTCCGTTCAAATATTTAGACTTTTCTAAAATATATGGTATATATCTATGTACTAGATATTCCTAATACCCCCATATAACCAAACACTTATATTTTACATACATTTAGCCGCGAGTGCCTCGCCGAAGTGGAATGCTACATTTCAAGACATTTCGTATTTGTCTCCGAATATTCATACTCATAGCAGCCGTCGAAACGATTTCAGAGTATATTTACTTAATACCTACACTTATTGGTATTCATACGTCTGCCCCTTACAATAGCGGCTAACTAAACATGCTATTATTATTTACAAAAAATGAGTAGTCAAAATAATTATATAAAAAAATGTTAATTGTGGGTATTTACAATATATATTTTCCGATAACCTATTAACTAACTTACATCAAAATCTGGGTATCTAGGTTCTGCAATAGAATCATTTTAAAGCACTATGGAGCCAGCGAACTGAGCAGATACAGCTGGATATTCCATAAATGAAAACCTGAAAGAAGAACTAGGTCTGAAAGTTTGAGTGCATGAAACATAAGTTTACAATTTTTGTAAATATATCTGGACGAACGAGAAAATACGGTGTTTTATGGATTTGTAATGCATAGCAGAATAAGTTATAGCTGGAGATGAAGTGTGATGTGGTCGTGCCTGCATATAAGCTTTAAATAAAACTGATGAAATCGTTGAATGGCAGGCTTAGTTTCCTTGTACATTCCACATTAAGTTTTCGAAAAATTATTTTGCCATATGTGAAGAAAGGTATTATTGAATAATATCCGCTGGCAGGAAAGATGTTGAGAACTAAAGACACCGAAGACCCCGTAAATTTCTCCCACGATTTTTATACCTAAAATTTTTATTGTGTCCAAATAAGGTATTTCAGTTCCATTAACTTCTGGACAAAAGCTATAGAAGGATTTTCAGTTAAACAGCTCTAAGATTTGGTACCCGTTATCAGCGGCTATAACCATTTTTGTACATAAAGCATGTACGCCACTGCTACTATAGCATCTGGCCCCCAGGTCAACTAAACAAAAAGGACGCACTAATAAGATGAGAGGGGCTAAGATTACCAAAGATTTCAGCTTCACTATGGTCAAGTATAGTAAAGCAGTTGTTATATAAATTGTACTTATATGAATTTGAATGTCAAATGTAACTACATTCATCAATACCATGAGTACTGCTATTATACAAGGTGTTCCGTCAGTGGGCTGGCACCCGAAGGCAAGTAAAAAATTGTATGGGTGATTGGGGGTTAAATCCTAACGGCTTCAGAGAAACAGGTACTAAAAAATATTTAGGTATGCTTTTATATATCACCCTGGAACTTTTGAGCGTAACATCCTATTATGACGCTTTAAGTTTTGTTATATTGACATTGCTGGACCATTTTAATGGTCTCTAAATTTTTCATGACTAACTGACATATATCGTATGGACTGCTTAATATGCTATTTCATATCGGCACAATTTTGTGTGTCAAAAAAGTTCTTACGTTGGTGCTAACATTGAGAAAAATCAATGCTGATATTATATGAAACAACGAAAAACAAAAATTATTAAAAAATGAAAAACACAATCAATTGCAGTTTAATCAAAATTTATCTCTACTAAACGACACGAGTTAAAAACAAGAACTAAACTTTTACTCTTTTCGAAATAATTATTCAGGTATCGTTGAGCTTTACGTATACAATTAAATTTTATAAACTCTGTGAACTTGCAATTTAGCTGTTTAATTCTTTTTACAGTGCTGATTAATTTATGAATTTTCGTTTGACAAAAGAAATATATTTTTTAAAAGCTATGAAGGCAAATAATTTAGATTAACAAAATTAATTGATATATATGTATGTATGTACATGCATATAGATATGTCGTTCTAGGTAAATGCGTAATTATGCTGTGCTTGTACCCCCCCCCCCCCTCCAAGAATTGAGTGACGGCCAAAGAAAACTGGATGCTTGCAGGTTCGTTAACAGGAGTGAATGTTGGGATAATTATTGAAGTTTTATCTTGATGTATTTCATAATCCCTTTTCAGTTTTAGATATGTTCCTATGTAGGTGAGAGCGACTATGATGATCAGGATGACACCACAAACACTGGATGTCTTGTAAAGTTACTTTTCATGTACGTATGTTTTCAGGAATTTCGTAAATCCTCTTTCTGTAAATTGATAGTTTTCCAACCTTTTCAGATGAATACTGTTTGTGTTTGTTGTTGTGTTGATTTCGTTAAATATTGTGGGGTATATGTTGATTTTGTCCCAGTGAGTGTTAGGTACAGCGCTATAGGAATCGTTAATATTAATTTCGCATCCGTTGAAGTGGATAACTGCTGATTTTTTGATTTTCTGTATGTTAGGGCTGCAAGTGGTGAGAATTGTTTTCTGCGGAATGTTGATTAGAATAATGTAGTTAGACTCTGGTTGAAATATTTCTTTCTTTATTATGAAGTAGAGAATCTGGTGGTATATTGTTCAATAGATTTGCGATTCATTGCGAACTATCTGTTTTGTCTCTGTATACCGTTTCCTGACAATAATCTATTCCTTGTATATTGGGGGACTTTTTGCCGAGATATTGAATATTATTAGAATTCACGATAAGGTATGGTTTGGTGAGGATTGTTTTACTATGTTCTGTTGTTAAGGGGATTCGGGGAATAGAGAATAGGTTTTATTTGGTATGATGGGTATTTGAAAATGATGTTTGTATGGTTATAATACGCTTGAAGACCTAGTAATTTATAGATGTGCTGATCTGACTTTATTACTATCTTTTGTTTTTGGAAAATAGACAATATTTCTGAAAGTTCGGTTGGACTTAATATTTGGTCTTGTGTGTCTGTAATTATTTGCTGTTGATTGTTTATGTGCTCTGTGATATGCCCAAATCGTTCAATTATTTGATTATTTATTTTAGTTTCTCGATTAAATTCGTTAGTAATGGTGTATTCGTTTTTTTATATTAATTCTATTTGTTTGTTCAATTTAAATGCATCATTAGCATCCATATTACCCGTTATTCTATTAATTACAGTTCGTTATCCGTGGATGAGTCCCCTCTTGTTCCTAAACTTAGGCGATAATGTCTGTAGCTTATGCTCTAGTTCTTTTAATTTAATTTTAGTTATAACGGGTTTTCCAATAAGGGGTGTTATTATAATATTCAAAGAAAAATACCATTTTTTGAGATAAATGATCGGATCTTTATTTCATTATAAGGAGGAAGGTATGCCGTTAATAATGGAAAATAACATCAGCCAAATGACCACCGCGACCACGCCTACAGGACCATATCCTTTTCATGAAATTTTCCATAACCAAATCGCAAAGTGGCTGCCCTATGTCCTCGATAGCCTCACGAATTCCATCTTTGACGTCTTGAATCGACGCTGGGCTGTTGGCGTAGACCTTCTCTTTCACGTGTCCCCAAAGGAAGAAGTCTTGTGTTAACTGAACTTTATAAGCCTTAAGACCCAAATCTTTATGCAAAATACGGTGTAATGACGTTTGTGGAATGCCTAATTCCAAAGAACGACGAGAAATGGAAAAACCAGGGTTTTCTTCAACACTTTCGGCTACAGCAGCAATATTCTCGGCTGTTCTTGAGCGACGTGCACGGGTTTTATTCTTCACATCACTAACTTGTCCCGACAGCTCGAATTTTTCTACCAATTTCTGTATTGCGGTCCGACAAGGTGCTTCACGACGACCCAAAAATGTTCGAGTTTTACGAACCGTCTCTGCCACATTTTCACCATTTTTATAGTGAATTTTAATAATTTCAATGCGTTGTTGAATCGTGTATCGTTCCATTTTTATTAATGGCGTACTTGTCAAATGTTGAAAAATGACAGCGCCAAAAGTGACATCTACCGAAATAACGGGCTAATTAAAATAACACCTCTTATTGGAAAACCCTTTATTTAGGTTGTCAGTTAATTCGTTAAGATGTCCTTAGGTATTCAGTGCGTCAGAAATTTTGTTGATGGTCTGTTCGTTATGGTCAAGTCGTAATATATGTAGGATTGATCGAGTAAAAAGGCCTTCTTGTCATAAAAAAAACACACTTTTATTCACTATAATGAGTTAGTTCACTTTTTCGTATTGTCTAAGCTAATGTATAGGTTTAATAAAAAAAAAAACGACTAAGTATATAAAGAGTTCTTTTCAACTAAATCTTTACGAATACTCAATCTTTACAGGCGAACACTAGATTTATTCCGGTCTTAACTGCGCTTAACTCGTAACTTGACTGACTAAAATCTATCCGGCAAAACTTATTCTTGCCGCTGTTGCTGGTCGCTTATCAGTAATCTGTAACGGTGGTTCTTTAAAAATTATCGACAGAATGTAATTTTGTCATCGTTGGATTGCAAGGGCTCCTACACTCGGCCATCCTGATTTTCATCTGCCTCAGATGAATCTTCAGTATCCAACGTAGACCAGGGTTTCATATAGTCTGCTGCAGCACTGGTTACCATCGGTCCTTCATTGTTTCCAATCCTTTTGACCTCATAACGATCATTGCTTTTAACTTTAATGACTTCATAGGGTCACAAAAATTTAGGATACAGCTTATCACCAGGCATGAATTGAGTACGTTTGATCGCTACCAAATCATTGACTTTGTATTTGATAGCAGCCTTCCTTCGCCTTCTGAAATAGCTTCTGTTTTCTTCTTGTACCTTCTCGATCTGCTGCTTAGCTTCTTGTCTTAATTCTTTTCTCTTCTCATCAAACTCATTAATGAACTCCTTTTCCAATAACTTTGAAAGTTGTAGGTCTTCGCGTTTGATCATCGGGACGCCAATTAGAAGTTCGAAGGGTGTCTTACCGGTGGCTCTATTACTCGTTGAATTTAATGTTCTTTGCAGGTTGGGCACATAACGGTACCATTTAAGAGGTTCCTTCGCAGCCATCTTCGACAATATTGAAATAATGATTTGATTAAGACGTTCAACCTGCCCATTTCCTCTTGGCACGCCTGTCGTTATCAACACATGATTAATTTTTTGTTCCTCGCAGTATTCTCGGAAAGCATTAGACGTAAATGCTGTTCCTCTGTCTGATATAATACGATGTGGATTTCCAAAAGTTTCACTTTGTAACGTTAATTTGCTTAGTGTTTCTTCGCTGGTAACGGTTTTCACAGGATATATCCACGAAAATTTGGTAAACGCATCTATTATGGATAGTAGATACTTATAATTCTTGGCAGTTGAGGGTAGAGGGCCCAGGTGATCAATGTGATACGTGTGGAGTGGGACATCAACCTTCTCGATGAAATTCAAATGACCCTCTGGTTTTCCCATTTTTCTAGACGCTACTATGCATGGCACACAATTGGCTAATACGTCGCTTATTCTTTTGGGAAGATTCGAGATATAGTAGTCCTGACGAATGAGGTTTTCTACCTTGCGTGCACTTATGTGACCCTGTTCATGGATGCTCTTAATGATACTTTTCTGCATTGCTTTAGGGACTACCAATAGATAATTTCCATCAACAAATTTAAATAAGACATTGTTACGCATTACGTAGTTTTCAAAGACAAAATAGATGTAATCAACCTACAGCTTTCATCTTTGCCTTGTGATTTGCGAATCTGCTGAAGTATTTCGCCTTCCACCGAGAGAACAGTAGGATACCGGCTTAATGCATTTACATGACGCATCGTGGCTCCAGAGCGGTGATGAACGCTGCAGTCAAATTCCTCCAGTAGAAGGGCCCATCTCGCTACTTTGCTACTTAACTCCTTTTTTTTTCATAGTGAGGTGAAATGCTTGACAATCCGTATAAACTTTAAAGCTCAAACCCAATAAATATATACGTAGCTTCCTCAAGCATTTTACAATAGCCAATACTTCTAAATCGTAACTTGAATAGTTCCTGTCACTTGTAGTAGTCTTAAAACTTAAATAAAATACCGGATGCATCTTATGATCGGGATGTCTTTGCAATAATACGCCCCCAAATCCCATCTTGCTTGCATCTGTATGAAGCTCCGTCTCCAAACGTGGATCAAATAACCTAAGAATAGGTTCACCGCAAAGTAATTCTTTCAGCAGATTAAAAGCATCTTCCTCGATCTGTCCTAACCTAAACAACTGATCCTTTTTTACGAGATCTGACAATGGTTTGGCAACAAGCGAATAGTTGGGCACAAATTTCCGAAAGAATCCAGACAAACCCAAAAAGCTCTGCACTTCCTTAACATTCGTTGGCCGTGGAAAACCCTTTACAGCTCTGATTTTTTCGTGAGACGGTTTTATGTTTCCATCCTCTACAATATGACCAAGGATCTCTACACTCCGTTTAAGGAACTTACACTTGGGCCATTTGATAAAAAGGCCATGGCGCTCTGCAATTTTCAATGTCAACTTCAGGCTATTTACGTTTTCTATTTCAGTTTGCGACGGGATGATTATGTCATCCATATAAAGCAGCAATATTTTTTCACGAATTAAGGGTTGAAAAACTGTATTTATAAAACGCTGGAAAACAGCTGGCGAGTTGCATAGTCCGAATGGGGCTTTCATAAACTCAAACTGCCCATCTGACGTAACAAAAGATGTAAATTTGCGGCTTGACTCTGCTACATCAACGTGGAAAAATCCGTTGCGAAGGTCTAACGTGGTGAATACACGAGCACTGTAAAGATTCTCCAGTATCTACTCGATGATTGGTAGAGAATATCTATCCCTTGCAATCTTTTTGTTGAGCTTGCGGTAATCGATGCACAGGCGACTCGACCCATCCTTTTTCTTCGCGAGAACGACCGGACTTGCATAAGCTGAGTTGCTAGGTCTTATTATACTTTCGCTTAGCCATTGTTCCACTTGTTCATTAACAATTTCCCTTTCCAAAGGTGCAAGCCTTCTTGCTTTTTGATATATTGGTACTTCATCATCTAAACATATAGTCATTTCGATACATGACTTTAAGGGCTTTACTGGGCGATAAGCTTCAATTAAAGATCTAACCTCTTCTTGTAACTCTCTGCTTGGTATCTCTTCTATGCTTTGCACTTCTGAGGTAGTGGTTAACTGGAAAACATCCATTTGTTCCGTAAAATTTGTAGACTCTTCGACTTCACTCTTCGCTTTATAGATAATTGCTTTACCATTTTCTACCATCAGCGTAGCTTTTCGTAAGATGTCTTTTCCAATTAGCAAGTCTTGGATCAACCATTCATCCGGGACAATGTGGCATTTGATTTCGTAACATTCATCGTTAATATTTATGCTTGCATTGACCGAGCCTAAGGTCCTCCTGACGTGTTGACCAAAGCCAGCTAAGGAAATTCCGGGACCCTGAGCATCCTGCGAGAGCTTAAAGTTATTCTTTGCAGATTGTTTCACAAGTGTGACATCACTCCCTGTATCTATCACAGCAGAATAGGATCGATCATCAACAAAAACTTCTATAACTAAATCAAGTTGCGATACAAGATTAACATGAGCATTAACATGTTTATTTCCGTCCTTCGTACGTGAACAATTGGTCGCTATATGCCCAAACTCTCCACAACTGAAACACCGAGGGCCCTTTTCCTTGTTTGGACATGCGTTTGTGGCGTGTGACTTTGCACCACATTTAAAACATCTGCCCTTGGGAGAATAGCTTGGTTTCTTTTCCTGATCACATTTGAATCCTCGCCTTGATGGACCTTGACTTTTCATAATCTGGTAAATCTTTAACTTTTGTTTTAACTCTTCTAAGTTCTTCGCCTCATAGAGAACAGTTTTGTTCTGTGTCTCGTCCTGTATACCGGCTATAACATACGCGACAATAGACTCCTCATCTACCTGCCCACGGCTAGCTATCTGCTTCATCGAGTATAAATATTCCAAAAAAGTTTCGTTAACCATTTTCCTTCTACTTTCGAGAGCGCGATGAATGCTAATACTAGTAGGGGTATCTGAAAACTCTTTCGTCAAATATTCTTTTAAATCTTTCCAGCTGTGGACATCCTCAGAAGACTCGACCGCCAACCTTGCTGCGCCTCTTAATAATCTTCTCGTGTATAAGTACTGTTGAATATCTGTCCATTGGCATACTGTAGCTATATCATCAAAGTTTTTGAGCCAGGAAATAATGCTTCTCCCCTGTTCCCCAGAGAAAAGTTCGAGTGACTCTTCGACATCCTTAAAAACAAAGCCAGTATTTGATGATGGTAGGTTTTGCTTACCGCTATGTTCGGGCATATTCCCTTCAATTCTGTTACTATCTTTTGCTGAAAAGATTTCCTCAGTCAACGGAACTGGGTTTTCTATTTTCTCGGAATCCTCCCTTACAATAGTTCTTCTGGCTTCGTCTTGACAATCGTCTTCCCCTGTAGATAACAATCTTTCAGAGCTTTGACTATTTTCTTCGCGTTCGGTTTCTGATATTACGCTTGAGTTCCCGCAAGGAGTTTCTGCTGCTATCGCAGCCTTCAGCCTTTTCAATAAATCGCTTTTTACTCTGTATCCGTATGGTAGACCACGGTTAATTAGTCGTTGCTGTAACTCTATAGTGGTCAGCGATTCTAAATTTTTCATAAAACCACGCGATAATCAAATGCGAAAATACATTTCTTTTGCAAATTATTTATAAATAGTATTTAATAAAATGTCTGTAGGATTCGGCAACAAAATCGAATGTATCATTTATCTCCGATAACGGTCTACGAAATGTACCATTTTTACAATAGGTAGCGGTATTTCATTACAGGAGAAAAGAAATTCTGTTCACCAAATGTCGGTAAAGCAGTAGTTAATTTTTCTCATTAAGTTGTACAAATTAAGAATAAAAGAGTAATTGAAAGATCTGACCTTATGCATCGGCGGAATTACCCTTTTTGTGGATTTAATTTCAGCTATTCCAACGTTATATTAAGGTGATTACACGGCACATATGATTATTTCTCACTTCAGTTATTATACGCAATAGTTTCAATTCACCAGAGTTTAGTTCACGTCACGCGCGTGTCATGCGACTGCTATGTACATACTTTAGGTCACGGTTTCACTTCACAGTCTGTTTAAATCTAAGATTTAATTGCACTTCTGACACCATTTGTAGGATTGATCGAGTAAAAAGGCCTTCTTGTCATAAAAAAAACACACTTTTATTCACTATAATGAGTTAGTTCACTTTTTCTTATTGTCTAAGCTAATGTATAGGTTTAATAAAAAAAACGACTAAGTATATAAAGAGTTCTTTTCAACTAAATCTTTACGAATACTCAATCTTTACAGGCGAACACTAGATTTATTCCGGTCTTAACTGCGCTTAACTCGTAACTTGACTGACTAAAATCTATCCGGCAAAACTTATTCTTGCCGCTGTTGCTGGTCGCTTATCAGTAATCTGTAACGGTGGTTCTTTAAAAATTATCGACAGAATGTAATTTTGTCATCGTTGGATTGCAAGGGCTCCTACATATATGAAGTAAATTGTTGTTTCCTCGCATCGTTCTAGCTTCATTGGGAGAAGACAAGTTAGCCTTCAACTCGTGAGGTGATTTTCCGTTTCACTATTTGTGTGGTACCGTCAATTTGCCGTTAATTTTAAAAATGCTTTTTTAGGTGCATGGAGACCATGAAAACGTGTTAACATATTTTTCGAATTTCTATATACGATATTCTTCTAAATAAAACTAAACTCTTGTCACAAAACAAAAACCTTTATTCTGTATAATATTTAGGTAAGAATTTTAAGCTCGCGTTAGCATGTATTCAACATATTAATTCCAAAAGATGGGCTGATACGTCACTTACATTTCTATCAGTATCAGGGAGATATTCAAGAGTTCTCCGTTTTAAATCTTCCTCATTAACATTTATTTTATATGATTACACACAAATAAAAAGACACTATTGGTGACGTGATGTCAATTTGACACTGTACAATGCAAACCCACATACTATGCCCGGAAAACAAATGAATGGTGATGAAATACTGCTATTCGGGCAGCTACTGAAGTGAAAAATCACATTAAAAGCAAATTTAGAGAGAAATTTTGTGTTAAAATACTTGCGACGTCACCTCACCAATTGAAGGTTAAAGGTGTCAACCTGGAAGTCACGTTTTTTCTTTACTTTAGATTTATCCAATTTCTTATCTTTTGTGGTTATTAAGGTTACATTTTTATTCCTTTTTACTTCATGCTTTGTAAATCTACGGGTTACTTTATTTCTTCTATTTTCTTTTTTGTATATGTTTGTTCCTACTTTTCGTTAAGTTTTTCTATATTTTCCTTAACTTTCTCCTCGAGTTGGGACTTTATAGTGTGGAAGATTTGTGCTTGGAATTGGTAGTTTCTTATTAAATTTGTAAGTACTACCGTAGAAAACTTCATACGGGGTGAGTTTCGTGGAACAATGGATTGCATTATAGTATGTTATAAGAGTTTCGTTCAGAATTTCTTCATGATTTCTATCTTTGAGTCTCATATGAATTATTCTATAGATTTCCGTTAACGCTGAAAATAATATATCAAATGCCGAGTAGCTATTACTTTACTGAATTGATGTACCGTGGAGATTTATCTTGTTCTATTTACAGAAATTTTTGAATATGGTTGCGGTAAATTCACTACCAGAATCTGAAACTAGTTTTTTATGAATTCTATAAAGACTCATATAGTGCTTCAGGTATTTAAATATTGAGACGCTGTCTCTGGAGGGCAGAGTAAAGCACCTGCAAATTTTGAATACTTACCCATAATTCTGAGAATTTGATGATTGCTTATAGAATAGATGTCGACATGAATGATATCCAAAGGTTTATTCGGAGTCTCTGAAGTCATATATGTTATTCGAGGTGGATTTCTCTCGTACTTAAATGTTTGACAAGTATTGCAATTATTAAGAGCTCTTTTATTTTTCGTGAGGGGAAAGAAATATTCTCTCTTGAAATGGAGTCGGGTTTCGTTAATCCATCTATGATTGCTATTTGTTCTGTCCTTTAGTAAAACGTACACGCAAATTTGATTAAATGACTGAAATGACTGCACTGGTAAATTTGAATCACCTTCTTTTACTTTCAAGAATTAGAATTTTATAGAATTTCCCACTATTAAGATCAGATTATGTATAAAAGATAATAGGTCAACGATCAAACGTATGGAGAAATACACTAACAGGATTGTTAATAATAAATATATAAATAGATATTCAATATATGGGGTTAACATAAAGCAAAAGTTAGAATAATTTAACTTCAAAATATTGATACACTTGTTTGGCTTAAATATCTCGAGCAATCGTATTAATAAAGGATTATATAAACTGTTCGGTCAGAGATTTTTTGTATCACACTGAAAACACTTATTGGCAACAAGTTGTAATATAAGATCATCAAGAACGTGATATAAGTATATATGTAAAATAATTAGCACACGAAATGTATAATATATACATAAGTCAAAATATAGTTAAATAGATATATGAATAAATATTAAAATGTTACAAGTGACTGGTACTCACCAATCTAGACTTTGGCACTTAAGGAATTGGCTTTAAGCTAATTTTAAGACACTTTATTCTAATATTTTGTTAGAACAATTCTTTATTCCCGTCGAGACTATCTCAATCGAGACCTGAAATGATTGTTAGTAAAAGATTATCTCAGTCGAGACCCGATATAATACTCTTTAAGCCAGTCGATACCCGGCTTAAAGTGTTATCTTATCTTCAGTCGAGACCTGAAATGATTATTAGTAAAAGATTATCTCAGTCGAGACCCGAGATGATATTCTTTACGTCAGTCGAGAGCCGGCTTAAAGTGAATGTTAGTAAAAGTTTTAATTCTGTCGAGACCCGTTTTATTTATAAATTTGCAGTCCTTCTTTGCTTCTTCTTAAGGGGCAGTTTTAGCGATACTTCAAGGTTTTCGGTAGGTTTTTCCAAAAAAAATTGCAAGACAAATTCGAAATTAGGATCCATATTTTCTTGGGCAGAATAGATAGTGCATCCGTTCATACTTTGTATCGATGAGTTCATGCTTCTGACATCATTTTAGGTAAGGCAGAATTGCGGTTTGCGAGGGATTATAGATTCTTTCGGCTTTATCCTACATAACGCATCCGTATACTGGATACCTTTCTTATTTCGGATTTCATAATCGTACTCTTCTAGTTTTAGTCGCCATCGGATTAGTCGAGAGTTAGGGTCTCTTAAATTCATCATCCAGGTTAAGGGTTTGTGATCTGTTACCATTTTGAATGTTCTACTAAACAAATATGGTCGCAAATAGTTGGTAGCCCAGACGATGGTCATTAATTCTTTCTCAATTGTTGAGTAATTAATCTCATAATCAATGAGTATCCTACTTGAAAAGCATATAGGTGTGTCGCTTCCGATAGGCCCTTGAGAGAGAATGGCACCAATAGCATAATCGATGGCAACTGTTGCCAGGATGAAGCGTTTCGAAAAGTCTGGATATTGTAAAATGGATTCGTTGATTAAAATATTTTTACAGGTTTCGACGCCCTCACTAATTATCACTGATTTACCCTTAGGGTATTCTGTGAGTGGTGTGGAGAGACTTGCGAAGTCATTAATAAACTTCCGATAATATCATAGGGACCGAGAAATGATTTGAATTCGTTTTGTGTTTTAGGTATGGGAAAGTCCTTGATTGCTGTAAGTTTTACACTTTCCGTAGTGATGACATGTCCTAGGAAAAAATTCTGACTTGTCTAGTTGCACTTTCAAATTGGCTTCTTGCAGCTTTTGGAAGAACTTTCTTAGGCTTTCAACGTGCTCTTGTAGTGAGGTCTAATATACTATAATATCACCATTAGACAAATCTAAAGTGGAAAAATACAAACATTTTCCCAATTCATCTAAGATTTCAGTAATATTGGGAACTGGGTACCTATCACTAATCGTCTTTTCATTAATTTCTTGTAGTCTATCACGAGTTTCCACTTCTGTTTGCCACTGGAGATAATCCAAACAGGGGAGCTCCAAGGAGATTCGCTGGGTCGAACTATTCCCCGTTCGGGTACATCGTTTATTTGTCGACGTACCTCTTCTTTGTGAACATACGGATACCGATACGATTTCGATTAGATGGGTATATCGTCCATTGTTCGTATTCTGTATTTTACGTTGTTAGTGGAAGTGAATTTCTGGCCTTCTTTAAAGAAGAATTCGTATTCTCCACAGATATTTGAAAGTGCTTTTAATTCTTCCTTGTTTATGTGACTGTTTAAGAGTAGGTTTGAAATGCCGATTGGTGGTTCGATATTATGGTCGTAATACTTGTATATTGAAATTATTAATTTCTGTACACTTTTCAGAGGTAAATATTTCTGCTTTATGGGTTGCTCAATGAAAATGTCTTCTTCGTGATCTGAATAATTGATTACTTCAACTTGACTATACCAGTTTTCGACATAATATATTCCATCAGTAATATGCAATTTGGGTTTAATTTCTATAGTAAATAATAGAACTTAAAAACGTTGTCTCCCACACTTATTTGATAAAAATTATTTACCTCGAATGTAGACCGGTTTCAGCTTTTCGGCTATCTTCAGTACACTAAAAAATTGTGTATTGCTGATGTAGTCTAATGTAATGGTTTGCATAGCGGCGAGTAATGAAGATCCGTTTGGTCGTTGAAGCATGCAGAATTTGAATTTAATAGAGCTCGAGATATTTCGAGTGATTCTAGCAAGTTTAGCTTTCTACCTTTGTCACAAAAATGCAAAATTTCTGGTTCTAAGTCAGGAATGTGCTTATTTTCTAATAGGTGCTTAGCAAAGTTCGATTTGAAATTATTATTTCTTAGAGAACTGAGTCCTATTTGCCCAATGTATACCCCCTGGCATGTTGCGCATTTTAAGCAATAAACCCCATTTCTATTTAATTTATCGGTTGTATCTTTAACACTTGGCAATAGGCTATTCAGATTTTTTACCGTTTTAAAACCTACGTGTATATCACATTTCTTTAGCGCCTTAGCTATTCTGTCTGATATCTCTCCGTAATATGGTAATGAGGCCCAAGTTTTTTCAGTTGGTACAATAGTGCATAGACAAGTAATTTCTTCCATAAGTTTATTTCTTAATTTTCTTTTTAAAATTCCAACTATTAACTCATCATTGAACCCGTTATTGCTTGCTATATTCTTAATTGTTTTAATTTCTTCTTCTCTATCTTTTTTATCCATTGGGATAAATACTGCTCTATGTACCAAGTTATCAAATGCTGAGTATTTATATTTGAAATGTGTGAAAGAACAAGTGTGGAAGACAACGTTTTTAAGTTATATTATTTATAATGGCGTACCACACAATCTCCACAGAAAAAATAAAAATAATTTCTATAGCCTTGATATATATATTGCCACTTTATATCAAAAAGTAATCTGACAACAAGTTTTGAGTTGGAAGGAATTATGTGTTTATTTGACATGAAATTCGCCCTGAAATGTTAGGAGATTGTAGCGATGTTGGTGATTAATACGTGGTTAGCAAGACCGACCCTAGCACATAGTGAATTTAAGGTGTCAAGTCCAAGTAAGCCATCAAAGTAGCCACGGAATTGAAAGACGAGAAATACCATTTGTCCAGGATCATTAAATTCATGAAAATTGGGAAGAGACATTTTTTTATTCAGGGAATGTTTATTTAAAACTGTTGTAATAATTATTGGTTTGGTCTCCACAGGATCATCTGGGTGGATGTACTTTGGGTTTATGAAGGAGGATGATGTACCTTTATCGATTCAAAATTTTAAGGGCCGTCGGAAAGAAGATGAAATATGTATGTATGGAAGAATGAAACCATGTTTAATAATATCTATGTAGCCGACTGGGTTTTCGAGGATGGTTAGTATATATATTTGTGTCATCTAGTTCATGTTCGGATGCTGTAGCACTACTTTGCTGATTTTCAATATTTTCTTAATTCAAGTCGTCTACTTGATCGGAATAACAATAGTAAACATCGAGGTTTTGTTCATATGAATGAAGAGTTTCAGGGTAGTAATTATCTACATACATTTGGATTTGAAGTCCTTTCTGTTAGTTGGTCTGAAATTGTTATTTAAAGGTGGCCTAACTTGGGATTGATATTGAAAGTTTTGTTGTTGTGGCAACAGATTTTTTAACGGAAATCTTGGTTGTTGGGCAGGAAAATGATTGAATCTCTGAGATTGACCAAAAGATTGAGTACAAACTCTCTGCTGGGCCTAAACTGTTATAATGAATAGGCTCTATGCGTATTTAAAGAACAATTTTGTATCACTTTTGTATGCGCTATGGGTTTACTATTATTAAATTTTGCATAGCACATCTTTTGTTCCTCTATACAGAACGAAAATGCGTTTCCAAGTGTCTGCAGTCGCATAGCACGTTTCATTGATCATAATGGTTTCCTTAAACTTGATAGAAATGCATACACATTTCCCAAAATAGGGCTTTCTTTGGACTAATATTCGTGTCTTTTGCGTGTATATTTACATGATTTACCATACCAGCGTATAATTCTTGACTATAAAACTTCTCTATTGTATTGTTATTTTGTTACTATAATATAATGTGAGATTCCGCTTAATGTTTACTGAAGTTCATACATATTGAGAGCTTCATTGGCTGGTCCGACAATTTTATTCCTAACAACTCTAAGTAGTAACTAACTGTAGGGTGTACCACTTACTATGGAAATTAAGGAGAGGATTTCATCTACATTGTCGAGGAAATCGAGCATTGCCCCCGAATTTGGGCAACTTTTTAATGGAGAACAATCTTACTACAAGATATTCAAATTTAATATATCAGATCAAAAGCAATGTACATTTCTGAGTACATTTCTTTTTAAATGACTCAAATCCGTCAAAAAATGACATTGAAGTTTAAAAGAACGGAAATTGAAAACGGCCGCGGCCCGCGAATCTGGTGATGACGTCACGATACACAATACGCACGAAGGCAGTCTGCATAATATAATATTTATAAGACGACATTTTTTGAAATAAATCCAATCCCGAGCGCTTTCTATCACGGTGGCGCAGCGACTACACTCGCGCTGCGCTAAACCCCGAATTATCTTGTGTATCGTGACGTCATCAGCCGATCCTTCATGTTAGACGCATTTTTGAGAATGCGGCACTAAAATCGCTATAACTTCGTCGTTTTTTATCCGATTTCAATAATTCTTTCAGTGAATTAATTGTTTTTTTTGCGACTATTATTCTGCATAATTAACTAAAATCGTCGTTGTTCCTCATTGCGTCGAGAATTTTTAATGGATTAGCAATATCAACGGATGTCACGGATGCTCATGCTGCACTTGGATTAGAATTATTTGGGGTCTCATTTTTGGAAAAACGTTCAAATGATTTGAACTATTTCGTAGACCCTGATCACTTTTATTATCACACAATTTGTCACACACTATATTTAAATCAAGTAAATTTTCAGCAAAATTTATATTTAAATTTAAGGTTGGATTTTCAATAATATCTTTGGTGAGCAGGAACACCTTGAGATCCCCGGCTGACTCCCGATTTTTTTCAAACTTTGCTCATTTGTTCTTATTTACACGCAAATCACGAATCTAAAATTAATTTTGCGAGCAAACATATACTTTTCAAGATATTAAACTTTAAAAATCGCGAAATTTGTACTGCACTTCACAACACAATTTGACATTCCCGCAATTAATTAACTCTTGTTCTTCTTTTTAGTATTAAAAAGAGGCAGTGGTACGTATATACATAACTTCCGAACATTCAGGTTACCAGCATTGCGTTTTTTTATTCATTACGAATATTAATTGATGTGTAGTAATCAGCGCTTAACACACACACACACATGCAGGCAGGCACACACACACACACACACACATGCAGGCAGGCGCGTCCTCGCACACACACACACACACAGGCAGGCTGGCAGGGGCCTGTGTGTGTGTGTGTGTGCTTCTTTAATAAAAGTTTTTCTATTCCATTCTAAGTAAATGCTGTTCACTACACATCAATTGAATATTCGTAATGAATAAAAAAACGCAATGCTGGTAACCCGAATGTTCGGAAGGTTAGTATATACATACGTACCACTGCTTCTTTTTAATACTAAAAAGAAGAACAAGAGTTAATTAATTGCGGGAATGTCAAATTGTATTGTGAAGTGCAGTACAAATTTCGCGATTTTTAAAGTTTAATATCTTGAAAAGTATATGCTTGCTCGCAAAATTAATTTTAGATTCGTGATTTGCGTGTAAATAAGAACAAATGAGCAAAGTTTCAAAGAAATCGGGAGTCAGCCGGGGATCTCGTGTTTAGCCGGTGAGCATACTATATGAGTTTAATATGTAGGTAATAATAATAAAAATGTGTATATCACCACCAATCACAACAAAAGAGTCAGAAATTTCAGACAAACACTATTCATTTATTATTGTTAACCCTTTCCTACATAAAATATTATTATATACATATAATTATATGACTATTATTTATTATTGTTTATTAAATCTGCTGCACTGACACACGTTTTTACTTACCTTAATATCAAATCACTACAAATCATTTGTTTAAACCTGCCACTTCACTTTTCGTCTGTCAAATGTAATCGAGAGGAGAAAAAATCATCAATGAAAAGTGAAATATACTGCAACATGTAAGTTGGCCCATTAACTTATCATATCATTGCCTCTGTATAAGTAAACATTATTTAATTTTCGAGAATTGTATACAGCTTCATGGAAGCTTAATGCCAAATATAATATTATATTATCCCTTACTTATTTCTTTACGTCTTTTCAACTTACTCCACTATTACTTTCTATATTTCCGGTTATTTTCAGATTACTTAATGAAAGCTCTGCTGCACTGCGAGTTTATTCTATGTATGAAAAAACTCTGCAAAAATAGCAAATTTCTACACATGGCCATCATCACTTCATTAATTCATTTTGTAACTAAGCAAAAAAAAAATGAATTAATCATAATTTTTTTATATTTAACATTGAACCGTTTCTGGTATCGAAATGTTGTGATATTTGATCTGAATTACGTTCTCCAAAATTATTAATGTAGGTCAGATTTATTATACTATATTAATTGAAAATACAAGGTGCTACATTGTTTTGTCATGTTGTGATGATGACTATGTGAAGCAATAACGTAATACATGCACTCTGGATGAACACTCCGACTTCGGTGGAAGGAGGACTATGAATTAGAAATACTCAGAAATGTCCCACAACCAGTAAACACTGACAGGGCGAGGAGTCCGCTTGTGCAAAAGTAAATGTTGTACAAACGTACCGCATTTTTGGGGCTAGAGTCAACAAGAACTGTCGCACGAACTACATGACTTGTTTATTGTAAGTCTGTTGTATTAATCAAATATTTCGAAAAAAAAAATGATCTTCAATACTTTGCATCGCGATGGTGATGGACGGTTTTCAAAGAAACTGGTTGCATGTGTCAGCTGCAGATTTCGATAATTTATTTGAAAAAATTATGCCAGCATTAAGGAAACAAGATACTGTGATGAGAAATAATATTTCACCTAGAGAAACATTGGTATTTACACTCCGATTTCTGGCTGCAGGTAAGATGCTTAGCAAAGATTTCCTTTGCCATTATCTGTACTTATGTCGACTTGTATTCTTTTTTTTAATGTTATTCATTTTTATCATTCCCTAATTATACATATTTGTTCAAGATTCCAGTTTCAACTACAATATTTAAAAAAAAATGAAGAAAATTGCTTGGGAGCATTTAAGGTTTGAAAAACGAATATGTAGGCTTTTACATATGAATAGTAGATAACAATAAATTTTCGGGAAGGCTACCGTTTGCTCATATACACTTCAGCAGATCACACCCTACTTTTTCTTTCTTCCTTTTCCTTATTTATCTTAACTCGTTATTAAATTGGGTCTTTAAATTATTCAGAGGATTACTATCCAAAATAAATATTAACTGTCGAACTCTTTCCTTTGTCCACTCAAACATTGAATTTTTTAATCGTCGACACTCAGAAATTCAGAAATTTGCGGAAAATTGTAACTTAGCTAGATTGGTTGTAATAATTTACCTGACCTGTTCTCACGGAAACTGTAGAAATTTAAGAGCTTGTAATTTTCTGATATGGTACTCACGCTGAGATAGTTTACGGTTTCGAAAAAGATAACCGTTGAATTCAGAATCGTCCTCCGGGGGGGGGGGGGGGCGGCAAAAATAGCAATGGGACAGTCATCCGCAATACCAATAATTCCTTCCATCTCAAATTTCCTCAAGAATCTAAGTAAAACATATATGTACATATGTACATATATTTAAACATTTTTTCTTTAAAATCTTATTTATTGCGTCCGTAGGAAACTCTATCAAATCACCTACTAATTAATCAGTTATGAGCATAGTTACTTCCTTAATAGCTCTCGAGAAAGTAAAATATGACAACTCTCGACGGGAGTTTGATACGAACCATATCCGTCGATATCCAAAGCACTTAGAAATCTCAAAGTGAAAGGGATAGGATGGATATACACTGCTCAAAAGTGTATAAGCAAAATGTGGTTTTTCGGTTGGCAATTTCTGGAATTTGGTTTGATTTTGGTTCTGTTTTTTGTTTTTAGTAGATACATCTATTGCGCATACAACAATAAAAAAATTCTGGAATAACGGTAAAAACGGGTATTATATAATTATAATGGGACAAAAACCAATTTTTACAATTCAAATATATTTTTTTTTTATTTAATTAATTAGTACAGTTATTTTTTTTTAATTAAATTTTTTTTTAATAACTAGTATTGCCTCCTCTTGCAGTTATGACAGATTGGCATCTTCTTGGCATGGAGCTAATCAAGGTATCAAATCTGTCTTGCGGAATTTGTCTCCAGTGATCTTGAAGGAGATTACACAGTTGTACTCGCGTTGTTACTGATGATAAATGTGGCAGAATGCTTTGTTGAAGTGCATCCCATGCGTGATCAATAGGACTTAAATTCGGGGATTGTGCTGGTCAGGGTAAAGCATTAATTTCACTTGCATCCAACCATTCTGTTGTGATTCGTGCTGTGTGTGGCCTGGCATTGTCATGCATAAAGATGAGTTCTGAACCGATCTGTGATGATAGTGGAAGCACAACAGGTTCCAGTACCTCATTGGTGTAAGAGACTGCCGATAAGTTGCCTTCTGGAAAAACGAGATCAGTTCTTCTACCAGTCATAATTCCTGCCCATACCATAACAGTGCCTCCACTGTAATTGTGCACTTCTTGCACAACTCTGAGCCTTTCTGCGTTACCAGGTCGTCTCCATATTCTTGTTCTCCTCGTATCTGGATGAAAACCGAATCGTAACTCATCAGTGAACAAAACTCTGGACCATTGATCTTCTGTCCAATTTCTATGAAAAACCACATTTTGCTTATACACTTTTGAGCAGTGTATTTCTGGCATGACGCTCTAGCTTCTCGATAAGTATTTAAATCCCAATCTAATCCAGCTGAAACAGCTGTTGAAACCTATAGCTGAGCAACTCAAATGGATAGCTGGGATCGTCAAATTATTGCAAATTTCTCCTACAATCTCTTCTGCATAAAATAACAACTTTAAGACAAATTTCATTAACTATTTATATTTTATCATACAGAGCGCATATCTGCAAATTTTTGCAAAATTACAATTGTAACAGCGTTGGACATTATAACCTTTAAATAAAACTACTTCACACCACAAGTGTCAATTGACGTATGTCAATTTAATAAAATGTGTCAAAATACCTATACGTGCTGCTTAGGTTCTTTTGTATTATGCTCTATACCAGGAAACATTTTATGTTAAGATGCATAAAATAAGATAAAATGTCTGGTACAGAATAGGATTTTAGGAAATTATTTTATTTTAAGGCATGAGATAACATAAATTGATAAGATTTTACCGACAATAGGGCCCAATAATATTTCCTGTGTAAAGATTATTCCTATCCGAGAATAACCCGGCTTGCTTTGGACGAATATCCCAACTTGTGTGAAACCATGTGTATTTTGCTTATTCGGACATTATCGGTATATGGAAATATAGGAGTATTACGTTTTAAAAAAGAATGTTGAATAAACAATATAATGATGAAAATTAAATTAATTTTTAGTTTTATTTTGTTACAGAATATTAAAAAAATTACTTAAGTAGATAAAAAATTCAAAGTCAGTGCATCTCTAACCGAAGTAAAGTTGTCACAAAAGCATGCTATTTTTTTTTTTTTTTTAATGTCTTTGTTGCTTAAATTCAAATTTGGCTCATCTGTCAGCTATTCGAATTAATCCTCGAATACAAATTATATGGATTCAATCTCGAATATTTCTGCCTTACACGTGAATATGGATTATTCTGATTGGTGTTTACGTTTAGTGTAAATACCTAATCTAGGCACGTATATATATCTCGATTTTAATTTACGTTGCTTGGTTCAGTGGGAAAGGTTCCAGATGAGGATAAAAATGAGATTCAATGTGAAATTAGCTTAATAATTTTGGTTTTTTGTGTTAGAAAAATCGTTTTCGAAGACCTAACCGGACTAAATGAGGGTGATTTGCCCCGGCTGATTTAAAGACCAAGACAGGCCCTGTCCAATATTACGCCATCCCGTTCTTCGAGGAATAATATTAGAGGCTAATAATTTACATATCTGTTTACATGTTTTTAGATATGCCCATTTTATTTCACTTTCCCTCATAATTAAGTTTCCCCATAATTAAACGTACGCGCTTCCATCCTGGTGAATCCTATTGCTGTTGGTCGGTCTCCAATGCATTACATTTGTCTCTTATTTGTGCCCATATTTCAGCTTTTGTTTGAGCACCTATAATGCTGGGTGCCGGTCATGGAGAAATTAAAAATTTTGCCTTCATATTCTCCAAAACGACTTCATACTGCATCCTGTTCATTCGATTATATTTTGTCTGCATTAGTGAAGATAAATTCATTATCTAAATTAAAATTACAAAGCAATTTAAAATGTAAACAACAAAAAGCTGACTGTAAGTTAGTGGATGCCAGCGAGAAATATGGCTGCAGTTAAGTTGTTGTTCTTGTTAGCGCGTATGGTAGCTTCGGCTAGACATGGATTGGCTGAAACAAAATTTGTTTTATCTCCAAGACATTAGAGTAAAGTTGCATTGACGCTGTAATCCACTTTATTTTTTTTTTAATAAAATCATTTGTTACACAAAATTGAAAAGTAATTGCTCTCTTGCTGACATTTAAAACAGGAATAATTTTCACATTATATTTTTATTTTGCTGCACATTATTGAACGCCTACTTAACTACGCGTTTCTACGTTCAGCAAAATATTACGACCGGTGGATTTTTAAAAATGCATTACCTAGTTTACACGTTGTTTGGACAAGAGTTTGGAAATGATCGAGCCGACGTAGATGCACGCACTAATGTGTTTTTTATTGTTTTGCATATCAGTTCCTCTGCAATTTCCGTTCTTCATTAACTCTTTCGAGTCAAAAGAGGGAAACTTAGCTTCACTCGCGCACAAACTTAATATGATAGCCGCATTCTAAGATGAAGATTCATTTTTTGCGCATATTTTTGTGCCAATATTTAGGGCCGTTAACACCAACGAAGATAGTCCTATTTCCTATGTAGAGATTATTCATATCCGAGAATAATCCTGCTTGCTTTGGTCGTAAACAACAACTCATGTAAAACAATATGTCTTTTGCTTATGTGGCATTACTTTCGGATATTTTCGGTATGTCGAAATAAAAGAGTATTATGTTTTAAAATAATAAATGTTGAATAAGCAATATAATGAACAAAATTAATTTAATTTTCAGTTTTCTTTTTTACATAATATTAAAAAAAAAAATTAAGTAGAAAAAAAATTTAAGATCAGTGTATCTAACCGAAATACCGTTGCCACGGAAACATGCTATTCTTTGTTGTCTGCTGTAATTGTCACTTAAATTCAAATTTTGCTCATCCGTCAACAATTCGGAATAATCCTCCCCCGGATAATCTCTGATAAAATATTACACCGATGTAATACGATGGATTAGATCGCGAGTAATCTTGGTTGGTGTTTGTGCATTACACGTGAATATGGAATATTCTGGTTGGTGTTTACGGGCCTTATTGTCTGGAAAAATAATTATTTATGGTATATTTTGAGTCCTTTTCAACAACGTAATTATGCAATTTAATGAAAACCAACTTAATTTAATATTCACTTATCATGTCCAATTTGTCGTACTTTTTGGCGTATATTCTGACGTTTGTTCACTCAAACTTATTTTAGTTAATTTTACAGGTGTTGAAAAGGATAAATCAAAATGAACTATGGTGAATATAAAAGTACGACAAATTTGTGGTGAAATGTCAAATAGGTGAATAAAATATACGCCTAACCCTACGACGAAATATCAGAATAACCCCCCCGATATGTATGACGCTATAGCACTATCAAATGTTTATTATGAACTACTATCAAATAGTTTTTAATGTTTTATTTTTGAAGGAAAACTTCGATCTTTATTGTATCACTCTTTATATGCTTGACATTTTGGGCCTTGATTTAGTACCCTTCTTCAGGAACTAAGTACATAGTAATAGTAATATAAAAAGATAGTATGAAAGTTGTATAATTATATTGTTTTCCTTTACCTCTGTTTCCGATGTAATTACATTTCTTAAAGGTATTGAAACATAATTCATAAATGCACATTAAAAATATATTCAAAACATTAACTGAAGATATAAATGAATAAACATTTTAAATAGATAAATAAGTAAAATATATAAAGTGAAAATGAAATTTTTTAAAAATTTACACTAATGTATACATACTATGAGTAAAAGCTTTAAAGGATCACAGATGAATTATGTGTAATGTAGTATGTCATATTTGTTAGTAATAGTATTAGTATATCTGTGTTAGTGTTAGTATTAGTAGATCTGCTAACACTATAGAATTATTGATTTTTTTTTCAATTTGCGAAATCGCCGAATCACAATTAATGTTTGCATTGGAAATTTTTTTAAAAATGCATAACCCCTAAATTTTCTTGCCTCGTTGCTCGCGTTGCAATTATCCAATGAGTAAATTAAATACTTTTTTATACATACATTTCCAATTCGAAATGAGCTGATTTCATTGTCAATAGGAATTTTACAGAACATAACATCAAGATGTCCTTCTTGTTACAATTGCTGTTCTCTGCGTTAGCGAAATTGTAAACAGGTAATCCGGCGCGAGTGATTCGCTGTGGAATTACCGGAGAACCTTCTTGAAAAGATCTGATGTCTCGAAATACTTTACTTCTTGGAGATTTTGAGACGTCGCGTCGTTAGAATTTTCAGTGCTGGAGTTTTAGAAGCTGGCTGACAGTCTTCCTGGTTTAACACATAAAGACTTTCAGACACTGGATACGTCAATTCTGTCCCATGTGTGCTATGACATTGATGTTGACCATCAATATCTGACTCGGAAAAGCAAGGTTTGACCATATTTATGGAAATACTGACATTCTTCTTCCTAACTTTCAGAGTTCAAAAGATTTCCTTACGCTTAAGCATTTCGAACGGGCCGTCATAAGGAGTTTGGAGAGCGGTTCTGATTGCTTCTATTCTAATGAAAACGTACGGGCAATTGTGTCCAGATCTTTGATGTTAAATAAAGCTTAGGGAGAACGAATTGATGTAGGAATAGGCCTGATATACGTGAAAATGTTGCGTAAAGATATAACGAATTTACTTTGTGGTTCTGTTTCAGAATTATGTCAGCAGTCATGGAATACGCAAATTTTTCCCGTGTACTAGTACTGCAGTTGCTGCTAGGAATTATCTCTTTAGATTCTGAATCCTAAAAGAAAAAAAGGTAAAATTTTGTTAATATAACTAAATACTCATTGTTTAGTATTCATATTTATATTGATATCCCCCAATATAACATGATTACAATAATTTAGATTAGTCTCGAGAAGACTTTTCAGCGAATTAATAAAACTTACGGGATTGTAACCTGGACATCTGTACATAAAGGTAACGTTCAAATTAAAGCTACCCGAAATTATGGAAAGATGCAAGGCATTTGATTCGAAAAATTCAATTTCATTCATCCAATTTTCTGTAAAAAAAAATTACTAATCACAATCGGTTTGTTCACGTACTAGCTTGGAAGTACAAACTTGTAAAACTTTTTTACTCGAAGGCGTTCGCGTACTCGAAAATTGAGAGAGAAATTGTTGACGTCACTTTTCCCTTCCTTTCAATTTATTACTTGATTTAACGCGAGAAATATCGTAGAGTAAAAACTTCGCAAGTGTCAGTTTTGACAGCTCGTTGCCGGTTTTCAGTTATTTTTCAAGTTTTTACTTTTAAAAAAATGGAAAAACCTGTTATTCGTCCTCCAAAGTTGTAAATTAAATCTGTTATTACAGATCCCGAATATTTACAAGAGTTTATTGAAAAATACCTGGCACACTCCTCAAAGACTGATGAGGATCTTGTACCAATTGAGGAGCTAGAAAAGGATGCGTATGATGGGCTTCCTAAGCAGGTATGGCTGAAGGCAGCAACTAAACTGATGCTGGTGCTCATTAAAGAAATGGTCCCAAAAGTAGGGAAGAGCATGAAGCTCAAAACCAAAAAGAATATGTAGCAAGCTATAAAGGATCGACTAGCAGAAAAGGGTTATGATTTCTCCGTAACCTAAATTGAGGCCAAATATCGCGGTTTAGAGCGGCAATATAAATCCACAATGGTCAGACTAGAAGATATATAATGATCTGTGTTTTTTAAAAGTAATGATACATATTTCATATTTATTAATTCAGTTATTTGTGTATAACAAACTACATTTAATCCTCAGTGAAATGAATAATATTATGGAGAAAAAAAGGGGAGTGGTTCCAGTTTACATATTGGGCAATGAAGAGCGAGATTGTGATAGCAGCAGTAAGCTTATGTAGAAAGCAGGTGTAAGTTCACAGGAACCTCAGCCATCCACCTCAGGTATTACTTATACAGTAAAAACTTTGTAAGCGTTATGTATCTATTTACTAGGAACAGTTGCTGACAAGGAAGGGAGTAATGCAAGCCCTGTTCAAAAACATAAGAGGATAAGCTCAACAAATGCCGATATTCTGTAAGAGCTGCGAGAAATGAGGCAAGAGAAAATAGAGTTCAGTATCAAGATTCTTAGACTTCTCCAGGAAAAGGAAAAGTGTGCGTAGCGTAAAGAGCAGCTGGCAGAAAGAAAGTGCGAAATTTTAGAAAAATTTCTACAGATGAAAAATTAATTTATATTAAGTTTGATATTTTCAACAGTATTTTCATTGTCCCTTTTATGTGATTTCTGACTGTGACTGACATTAAATTAAGTTTTTGAATTACTAAGTTTTGAAACAAATTGAAAGAAGTAAATAATGTCTGTGATAGCAGAATTGTAATATTCAATAAATGTAAACGTTTAATTCAGTGCGGCTCTTCTAATTCTCGACAAACTCAGTCTCGAACAGTTTTTCCTGTAGAACTATATTCAGCATATGTATCTGGTATATTGTCCGCGTCTTCATGTGAAGTGTCTTACATTGTGAAGTCCAAATCGTTTTCATTCTTTATATTAAGTAACACACAGCAAGCTCTAATAAACTGAAAAAGCTTTTTAATCCCCCTTAGTTTGAAATGGTACATCTTGCTACGTACCCCCACGGCACGTATAAGCTCGCTCAGGAGACGGGGTCGTTCGCTAGGGAAACGAATTCAAGCCTACTTATGCAGGCGTTGGGCGCCACGTGATTTTTCTCCAATGGGCGGATGAATCACGAAATCGATATGTCCGCAAGTACCTATATGATGTGCACGTCAGAGTAATAACAGACCAGCCAGCCACCCGAAATCAACTTAACAATTTAATTTATTAGAATTTCGATACATAAACTAGAAAAAAAAAAACAAAGACCACAATCGCCTCGACAACTGGGCCTTGAGGCTACTCAAGCGTATCTAAGTACTGACTTTGTGCTAAGTTCAAAGTTACCGCCTAGTTTTACTCGAAATTCGGATCTAATACTTAATAGTTGCTACCATATGTAGAATGCTTCCCACTTAATCTGTACGAAATTAAAATTCACCGCGTAATAATTAAATACACACTACATCTAATATACATGACGCACCTTTTCTCTGCACAACATTCAGCCTTACCACGTGATAATTGTAGTTTTCAGTATTATGCGTAACTTAAAAAAAATATATATAATTAAATAGGCGCAATTTAGTTTGTACAAAAAAATATTCCGATTTCCTGCTAGATAATCAGAAAACAAGGAAAAGACTGCCTCGCCCGGAAGCCACTAAGACCGTTCAGATGTGCTTGAGCACGCAATTTATATGAAATTCATAATAATAATTTTATTGTAAGTAAAAGAAATGTTAATTGCACAGGTAAATTACCCCGCCGAAGTCTAGGGCCCCCTTCTCAGCCAATTTCCTTTTCTTTTATTTCAGTCCGGAAACTTTCTTTTCTTCTCCTTTATTATGTTAATCCACTTTACTCCGTCTTTTCCTCCTTTTTTGTTATTTTGTTCTTACTGTATCACTTTTCTTTAATTATTGTTTTAACTCCAGCCTTCTGGCCTTAAGATCAATCTACTTTTTATCTTTTCTCCTCGGCTGATGATCAAGGAAGAAAGAACGACTTTTTCTTTTTCTTTTTGCCTCGTGCCGCTCTTCTTCTTATCTTTTTTGCTGGAGAGGCCCACATTTAGCACATCCTACAGAACGTGGTGCGTTCATTATTTAGCACTGCACTGGATTTCGTGTATTTCTTTTCTCTTTTTACTTTTCTTTATTTTCGGGTGTTTAGTTATGTATTGCTTTATTTCGTTTTCGCTTAATTTTTTTGTTTGCTAGCACTAGGCTCATTAAATTCATATTTATATAGTTTATATTCAATATTTATAGTTCGCGTTTTAATATATTTTATCTGTATAGTCCTATGACACTCGTTATCGAATATACACTTTGTATTTTTTATGTGTTTTTTTTTTTTTATATGAACATTTGTAGATTTCATATTTTATACAAGGGTTTTATTGTATTTTTGTTTTTTATATATGTGTTTACCTATGTAAGCTTTATTATCTCACATTCGTAGAATGATACTTTAGGTTTTTATAGTGTTGTTGAGTTCGTATTTGGGTATATATATGTTACAGTCAAAACACGAAATCCGTCAAAACCCGATTTTACTAGGAAATTCTAGTTCTAAAAAAGCGCTTTCGGTAATTCTAGTTTTAACTAATATAACACAGTTAAAACTAGAATTAACGAGAGCGCTTTGTTAGAACTGGTATTAACTAAAGAATATTTAGTTAATTCTGGTTTGGGCGGAATTCTCGCACGGTTTTTAGTTAAATCTAGAACTGACGGGCTGCTCTTAGTAAATTCGCGTTAGGATTGAAATCTATCACCGTTAAACCTTGATGATCATGCTAAACCATTTTTGCTTAGAAAAGGGCTTCTCAATTTTTCGTTAGA
Source organism: Dioctria rufipes (assembly GCA_963924295.1). Taxonomy (NCBI): domain Eukaryota; kingdom Metazoa; phylum Arthropoda; class Insecta; order Diptera; family Asilidae; genus Dioctria; species Dioctria rufipes. The sequence goes on from OZ002740.1 coordinate 248,196,407, forward strand.
ATTTTTGTGTTAGTCGCGTTTTGAACTTAGAAGTTGATTTGACAATTTCTTTTTAGAATGTTCGTCCATTATTGGTGTGGCGGCTTGCTCGCTACTGAAGCATCCACCAGCGTGGATTGTGATGATGGTCTTCTGGCGTTTTCTGTTGTGGTGCGGACGGAAGAATTACTAATTAAAAGCGCGCACTTTCTTCATATAAAGCTTTATTCACCAATTACTCCTAGCTTACTTACTAAACTACTTGACAATTTTATTACGATTTTTGAATTTACTTAATCGCGTCCGCACCTGACGAGAGGAGAAAAACATCTAATCTGTGGGTCTGTTTCAATTCTCAATTTTCCTTTCATTTCCAGTCGTGTCATCGTGCAGGGTTGGAACGCATTCATGGTTTCATGTATTTAATGTTGCATAAAGATCACTACAATACCCCCCTTCCAGCCGAAGGCGCAACGGATATCGACGCTCTTATGTGCTAAATGGTACCATGATTTGCCATATTAAATATTAGAGAAACCGTACTCGTTTTAAGTTATAGCTCGCATTTTCTCTGAAGATAAAGGCTGGCTTTAGTCGATCGATTGTAATTGTTATGTTCTTTCCGTTATGGTCGATTAAAAAACTCTTTCTTAGTCTTCGAATAACCCGGAAGGGGCCCTCGTAGGGATTTCGCCAGCTTGGTTTTTGGCCCTCTACTCTAACGAAAACATGTGTGCAAGTTCCGAGGTCTTTAGGTACGAAAACGGGTACGTCCGGTGTTCTAGTGCTCGTTGGCTTTAGCTTCGTCATCCGGTCCCGAAGTGTGGTGACGAAGTTTATTGTATCATCTCTGGATATTATTGGGTCAGTTGTAAATAATTCCGCCGGGAGTTTTAGTCTCTGACCGTACACTAGTTCAGCTGGTGAACAGTTGAGATCGGGTTTTAGGGCAGCTCTTAGACCGAGCAGCACGATTGGTAGCTCTGCGCTCCAACTTCGATTTTCCCGACATCTAAGGGATACTTTCAAAGAACGGTGAAATCTTTCTACCATCCCGTTTGCCTGAGGATGGTAAGCATTTGTTCTAATACGGTGTGTGCCTAAGAGCCTTGTTAGTTCCCTGAACAGTTTTGATTCGAACTGTGTACCTTGATCTGTGGTCAATATAGACGGGACTCCAAATCTTGAGATGTATTCATGAAAGAAAGTCTTTGCAATGGTTTCTGCGGATATGTCGCGCAGGGGATATGCTTCTGGCCATCGCGTGTACCGATCAATGATCGTTAAAATATACGAAAATCCATTAGAAATTTCTAGTGGTCCTACGATATCCATATGGATATGCTCGAATCTACTCCCTACATCATCGAATTGACCCGGAGCCGATTTTGTATGGCGGTGGATTTTGGATTTTTGGCAAGGGTTACATGATTGGGTCCAAGTCTTGACATCGGAATTCATTCCTGGCCAAAAGTATCGATCGCTAATTAATTTTCTCGATCCACGTATGCCTGGGTGTGACAACGAGTGTAAAGAGTCAAAGACTGCTTTTCTAAGACCTTTTGGTATGTACGGTCGAACTTGTTTTGTACTAACCTCACACCAGATTTCCTCTGGGGTCATCGCGATTGGCCGTCTTTCTAATTTATACTTTGATTTCGTTGGTTTAATTGAGGACAACAATTCTTCGAGTTCGCTGTCTTCCTTCTGTGCAGATATTAGGATATTTAAAGAAAAGTTTTCTGAGCTAATGACTGATAATTCTTCATTGGTACGTGATAACGCATCGGCTACAATATTATCTCTTCCTCTGATATATTGGATATCGCTTGTGTACTGAGCGATAAGATCGAGATGGCGGGTTTGCCTAGGGCTTCGGTCGGTTTTTGTGTGTAAAGCCCTGGTCAGGGGCTTATGGTCTGTAAAAATTACAAAAGGGCGTCCTTCGAGGAAGTAACTGAAGTGTTTAACGGATAAGTATGCGGCTAAAAGTTCTCTGTCAAATGCCGAGTACTTCGTTTCCGCAGGACTAAGCTTCTTGGAATAAAAGCCAAGGGGTTCCCATGAGCTCTTATTAAGCTGCTCCAGCACAGCGCCTATTGCGATATTTGAAGCATCTACTGTCAGCCGGAGTTTTGCATCAGATATCGGGTGGACGAGTAGAACTGCATTCGAGAGAGCTTCTTTTATTTTTAAGAATGCATCGTTACATTCTGATGTCCAGTTGATGCTTTTCGTTTTAGATTTTTTTATGTTGTTATTGTTCTTTATGTGGTTATGCAAGGATGTAAGGAGAGCAGCTAAGTTAGGAATGCATCGATGGTAATAATTCACCATTCCCACAAAGCGTTGGATTTGACGGACGGACGACGGGATCTGAAAATCGTTTATTGCTGTAACGCGTTCAGTCACTGGCAGAATACCGTCTTTGTTAACTTTGTGTCCTAAAAAGTTTAGCTCGCTTGCCCCAAACACGCATTTGGTCGGATTTATTTGAAGGCCGTACTCCGAAAGTCGGTTAAATAAATCTTCGAGATGTTGTTTGTGTTGATCGTTGTCTTTACTGGCTACTAGTATATCGTCGATGTAGACAAAAACGAATTCAAGGCCTCTCGTGACTTGATTCATAAACCTTTGGAATGTTTGAGCTGCGTTGCGTAAGCCGAAAGGCATGCGCGTAAACTCAAACATTCCAAACGGTGTCGTGATGGCCGTCTTGAATACGTCTTCTATCGCTACAGGAATATGATAGTATGCCCTGATCAAATCTACTTTCGAAAATATCGTACAATCCCGAAGCCGGTGCGAAAAGCTATGTACGTGTGGTATTGGATACCGATCTGGTTTTGTTATTGCGTTTAGTCGCCGATAATCCCCACAAGGACGCCAGTCGTTTGGGTCTTTCTTGGGAACCATATGCAGAGGTGAAGAGATTGATGAATCGGACGGGCGACATATACCTAACTGTTGCATATGTTCAAATTCGGCATATGCTATTTTATGCTTAACAGGATCGAGACGTCTAGGTTGTGAAAAAGGTAGATGTCCATCGGTTACTATATGGTGTACTACACTATGTTTTATTGGAACGGAATAGTTTGATGTTCCTGTTAATAGAGGGAAGCGTTTAATTAAGTTTCCGTATTCGTTATCACACATGAATATTCGCGGGGTAATAAGGCTTGTTGGCTTGACGGTTCCGATTGTTCGCAATCCTGTGAATGGATCAGTAAGTTGTCCTCGCCTTACATCCACCATTAGGCCGTGTTTTGCCAAAAAGTCCGCGCCTAGAATTGGTTTATCGACGTTTGCAATTAGGAATGGAAACATGAAGGCTCGTCGAAGACCTAAATCGATTTTTAAAAGTTTTGAGCCGTATGTTTTAATACAGCTCCCGTTGGCTGCTGTTAGGTTGGATTCTGAAAATCTCGAAGCATGATTAGTAAATTTTGATAGTGGAATTACCGATACTTCGGCGCCCGTATCTATTAAGAAATGTAAATTTGTAATTCTGCATAATATAAATAAGCGGCAGGGATCTTGTGACCGAGCGTTGGCTGCGATTGCACTCGGCCGCGTTAGTTTGACGAACTTCTGTTTGCTTTTTGATTATTCGAATTGAATGTGCAAGGCTGCCTGCATTGTCGGGCCTTGTCGCCATAGCGATGGTGATACCAGCATTGCCCATCATTTTGTTGGCGTTTAGGACTCTGATTTCGTTTACGGGAGTTTGAACGAAATGTTCGTGATCTGTTACGAAATGATAGATTATCAATAGTTCTACGAAGTTCATTGATTTCGGCACGGGTATTTTTTAATTCACTTTTGAGAGCTTTAATATCTGGGCATTGATTTCTTGATTCGTTTTCGCGTATATTTACCGAGTTAATGCTAGACGTATGTGACGTTTCCCATATTTTATCTGCTAGTTCCAATCTCTGAACGAAAGGTTGATTTATAGCAACTGTTAGAGGAATTGTAATTGTCTGCGGAAGCTTGCGTTCCCACAACGATTGTATCAAAGGTTCACCTACCGTTGATAATGTACCTGCCATTGTTTCCATATGACGGTAGAGATCTGATGGCCTACGATCGCCTAAATCTTCAGCTGCTAAAAGCTGTTCTAACCTGCGTTGCTCTGAAAGCGAGTGACGTTTAATTAATACTTCTTTTAAATTAATGTATTTATCTTGAGTAGGTGGTTTATTGAGCACATCGATAACCGTATTAATAACTTCGACTGGAAGGGCGGACAACACGTATGAGTATTTCACATTATCGCTCTTCACGTTTTTTACGTTAAATTGAGCCTCGACCGCAATAAACCATGCCGCGGGAGCCTTTTCCCAAAATGTAGGTAATCGCACAATATTAAAAATTTCGTGAGTCGCGTTCTGATTACCAAAAACTGTATTAATATCATCGTTTGCATCGTCCTTATTCTCATGCGAAGGTTTGGCAATGTCCCCATTTTTCTCCGTCATTTTCCCAGCACGATTACTTGAAAGGGAAAGGACATAAACACTTCAACTTTTCTAATAAAAACAAGGGATATTTCTCGTCACGTCAAGATGCTGGCCCTATAATTAATTAAGCATTCGAAAGCAATTAACCTAAAATAAATTTTATGAAAGCTGTAAGTGTATGCTAGCTGAAATATTTATATGCGGAGAACAAATTTATGTGGAAAATTTAATATAATTTAATTTTATATTAGAAAATTTTAAATGAAATTAGAAAATATATGCATACAAACGATATTATCATAGAATAGAAACTACTCAAAAAAAAAGAAAGAATTCTAATTTGTAGCCTAAAATTTATAAATTACCACCTCAGTATCACAGGACGTGAGAACTTTCGTTTTGTTTTGACGTTTTCAATTTCTTCGTATTCTGCTCAGCTGTTCAGCAATTCATCGATTCAGCATTCGAACAATTGAAGGAACGATAGAACTTAATTGCTTTGGCTGGAGAAGGTTCCGAGAGTGAATACTGCGGTTTATGTTCTGGCTTCAGGTTGGTTGTAGGCTTTGTTTTATTGTAAGCGCAACGCGCAGTGAAAATTATAGCCACCAGGTTCAAGTACTTCTCTTCGTGTATCGCTGTATGTGCGTGAGCTTTGGAATGATGCGATGTCGTGCGATGATCGATCAGTGTATGTGTGATTAAAGATTTACAGCAAGCACGTAGTATATGTGTGTTGTGAGCACCGTTATGTTTAATCCAGAAGATGAAAAATTGCAAATTTTGGAATTTTTGGTATTTTCACCAAGAAATGCAAATTTTAAAATATTTCACACTTCCACCAATTGTCGGGGTCACCAGTGTGGCGGCTTGCTCGCTACTGAAGCATCCACCAGCGTGGATTGTGATGATGGTCTTCTGGCGTTTTCTGTTGTGGTGCGGACGGAAGAATTACTAATTAAAAGCGCGCACTTTCTTCATATAAAGCTTTATTCACCAATTACTCCTAGCTTACTTACTAAACTACTTGACAATTTTATTACGATTTTTGAATTTACTTAATCGCGTCCGCACCTGACGAGAGGAGAAAAACATCTAATCTGTGGGTCTGTTTCAATTCTCAATTTTCCTTTCATTTCCAGTCGTGTCATCGTGCAGGGTTGGAACGCATTCATGGTTTCATGTATTTAATGTTGCATAAAGATCACTACAATTGGTTGACTAATGTGGACGAGATACGTAGTGCGCTGTCATACACGTTTATTCAATATGAGTGACAATATACAAAGTGAGGATTTGTCGAAGAGAAGTTGGAAAGTGTGTTTTCTTGAAAAATTAATAAGTTTAAGGAAAAAAGAAACCCAATATAATGTAATAACCAAGATGAATACGTAAACCTTTTGACAGAAGTTGAAGAAGCTCAAGCTGCTTTAAAGAAAACGCCTTTGCAATAACGATGAGTAAAAAGATTTGATATTCTCGAAATTGGTGGTGTGAAAAACTTGATCTCAAAGGTGAACCTATAAAATATTATTTGCCAGCCGAACAAATATTCGATGTTACAGAAAGTACGCAAGTGGCTGTAGGTTATGGCGGCCGAGACAGACTGAAAATGGAAACATCTAGAAAATACGCTAATATAACCATCGAAATGATAAACATTTTTCTCTAGACGTGCCAGCAAAAAAAAAACCAAAAGGAATAAAGGTCTGGTTTCTAAACCTATTCTTCACTCAGAAATGAATAGCCGTTGCTAGGCAGACCTTATTGACATGCAATCTCAGGCTGATCAAGAGTTTAAGTTCATTATGGTTTCCCAGAATCATTTAACCAAATTTGTTTTGCTACGAGCGCTTCAGAGTAAGAGAGCTGAAGAAGTTGCCTTACAACTAACTGATATATTCTTGACATTCGGGGCGCCTTCTATTTTACACTCTAATAACGGAAGAGAGTTTGTAAATTCTGTCATAGATGAGCTATTTAGAAACTGGCCGGAGTTGAAGATTCTTCATGGGAAGCCGCGGCATAGCCAGAGTCAGGGTTCTGTTACAAGAGCCAATCAGGACATAGAAAATATGTTGGCTTCATAGACGAAAGATAATCATACCACCAATTGGTCAAATGGCCTTCGCTTTGTACAATTTATGAACAATAGAGTCCTTCATTCAGGAATCAAGCAATCACCGTACAAAGCTATGTTTGGAGTGGAACCAAGGGTTGGTCTAACGACATCCACATTACCATCTGATGTTATTAAAACTATCTGCGATGAGGGTGATCTTCGGAAAATCATAGATCAGATGTCAGATGCTGGACGAGACGATATTGGAGAAAAAGAAGAGGATGATGTTATGATAGCTAATACATCGTCAAATATCTCTTTAGCTAGAAGGGAAGCTGAGCAAAATTTGAAAAAACAGGCCGATCGAATGAAGTCGATTTCCGCTGCCATACATCCTCCGGTTGATTTAGGAGGTAATATAATTATACCTATTCCAGATGTTGATAGGGCTAAGGCGGACTTACGAAATTTCATCGGAGTCGTGCTGTGATTTCCCTTAGGACTGCAGCAAAGAAGGAAGCCATAGGAACAGGCCAATGGTTCGTCCGCTGCGCTTGCAAAAAGCATTGTATTTCGTATTTCGAAGCGATGTTTATGTATAAAAGAATGAATTCTTTGCAATTCGAAATGCCATAACAGCATGCCTTGTTGCAATAAGTAGGCTGTATAATGTGAAAAAAGGATTAAAAGAATGTTTACATAATTATAAATAAAGAGTTTTACTTAACATCAAGGTTTTACGGGGATAGATTTCAATCCTAACGCGAATTTACTAAGAGCAGCCCGTCAGTTCTAGACTTACCTAAAAACAGTGCGAGAATTCCGTCAGTTCTAGATTTAACTAAAAACAGTGCGAGAATGCCGCCTAAACCAGAATTAACTAAATATTGTTTAGTTAATACTAGTTCTAACAAAGCGCTCTTGTTAATTCTAGTTTTAACTGTGTTATATTAGTTAAAACTAGAATTACCGAAAGCGCTTTGTTAGAACTAGAATTTTCTAGTAAAATCTGGTTTTGACGGATTTCGTGTTGTGACTGTAACATATATATCACTTTTTTTGTTTTTGTTTTTCTTTTTAACATTGATTAAAGGGCTCTAGACATTCCCTAGTACGGTTCTCTTCGATATATCTACTCTTTAACAGGATATAAAGCCGGGATGAGTCAACAGGTCTCGAGATTCTCATATACTTAATCGAATCTTGACTGAGTGGCTGATTGGCTTCGCAGAACTAACCCGTAACATTACAAATTCCAAGATGAACTTAACTATTATACACTATTCCAATCCCTAACTTTTAATTTTACTACTATTACTAGTTACATGGCGCCTCTAGTTAATTTGTGACCTCATACTTTTCATTCTATGACAAATGTTTCTAATTTTTGCAAAATAAAGATTTATATACTAATGCTAATTATGGCGATGCTCCATTAAGCTATGCGCAAGATGTGTGCCTGTCAGTTTTCAGCTGGTTACGGGGTAATCTTAGTTTCAATTGTAGTTTCAATTGTATCTGGACCCTGCTGCCGTTACATTACTCGGAGTGCACTGTAAGTACAATTTCTCCCGGATTTCATTACCCTTTTATAGATATTTCAGCTTAAATGTTTTTCCTTTCTTCCTAAAGTGCGTCGTTGCTTTAATAACTTGCTGGTCATCAAACAGCTCATCATAAGAAACAAAAAGTTTGTGTTAGTATGGGATTGCTATCTTTGTGGTGCTACGTCCGAAGAATTTAATGATATCGACAAGATGTTGCAAAGTCAAATTAATAAAGATCGCTTCGAACTTGGAATATCATCGTTAGATGCTTCGACAGGGATATTTGAATGTTGCTTGTATGTAGATTACAAATTAGAAATAAATAAAATGTATTAAAAAACGTTAACAATAAATTACTTTTGCAAATAAAATGCACGACAGATTAAAAAATTGTTGTTTCTTTCTCAGTGATATAGACAAGAAAAGTTTCATTGCAAAATAAGAAATGCTAGAACTCAGAGCAAATCTTAAAACTTTAGACATCTAAGACTATAATCACAAGTGTCTAACTGCAACTCGTCCCCAAACTTTTAAGATTTAATCTGAATTCTAGCAGTTCTTATTTCTTCTCAACGATGTTAAGAGAGTATGATAAGACGGAAAATTTTGTGTATGAAATGATGTAAGTAACTTGGTCGCCAGCTCTTAGTCTAGTTCTAGTGTATTTAATAAAATAATTTGATAGTCTTTTGGAGTGCTTGTATATATTTAATTTCAGTGTTTTTTTTTCTAATATTGTAAAATGCTTGCATAATTTTGAAGGTCGAGAAAAGACCATGTATATGGCAATGAAAGCTATATGAGAAAGGTTGAAAGGATAAGGCTTGAGGGGAAATATATGAAGAAATTTTCTCAGAATGCGAAAATGAAGAAAAATTAAATCAGGGTAAGCAACTCTTTTATTTTCCGGTCATAATTAGCTTGTCATGTTATAATTCATGGTTCAGTTGAACAGCAGTTACTAATCAATGACACGATTCTGCCAAGGAATATTTGAGGTACATCGGACTATTACCTTCCAATGTCGAGATAAATTTAAAAAAAATTGTGTAGGGTTAGTTTTTGAGGGATGTAAGAGTGTAGGTTTTCTTGAGTATTTCCGGGATAACGAGAGAAAGGAGAGAAAAAGGAGAATGCATGTGGTACAAAAAAAAAGATGGGAGCTTAACGCGAACAATATGGGTGTTGGAAATGAAGCAGGGAGAGTGCAGGGTAGAAATGGGAGCTGATGAACGGAAATTAAAAAAAAATACAGACAATATCAGAAGCTGCAATAATTCGCAGGGGTAAGCTCAGGATCTGTACGCCCAATAAAAAACAAAAGAAATCACTTTGGTAACAGGTATGCATGGGTATTATAGGCTATATTTTATTTTGATTAACGGTAATTTGCAGATTTGAGGGGCATCGGGTAAATTTTGTTGTTGCAATATTCACGGGCACCTAACTCTGTGTGGGAGGGCTGTAGAGTATTGGGTTTTTTTCTGATGGATTAAGGGTTTATAGTTCAAAAACATAGGTGAAAAATTTTGCGGTAGGGTATTTTGGGGGTTGGGGGTCGTACCAGCCTTCATAGGAGGTTGTCGAAGCTACGTCATGTTTGATACAAAATTAAAGAGGGAGGATAGGGTAATCGTGTAGTTTGTCATTCATCGTTTTAACGTGATTGCTGACTTTTGACCGCGAAAAAACTGTTTTTTTTTTGCACTAAGGTCATATACACCCCCGTTCCCATATTTTGCATATATTTCTTCCGTTTTTTGTTTCACAGCCATGAATACTCCGTTCTGAACATTTTTGTCATCGGAAGTGAATTTCCAGGACTTACCAGTTCTTCGCCATGATGAGATGAGCATATATCCATATTTGTACCAAAACCGGTCCTTTTTTCACCTTAAAAAGGACTGGTACATTTCTTTTACAGTTATCTCCAAAACCGTTTATCGGATTTAACAATTAATTATATTACATCCTACACACAAGCTTTACCGTGTATATTTAAACATGTTACAGCATCTCTTCTGTAATGGATGGCGACCAAATTGATCATCTTCGCGTGATTTATAATTTTTAGCGAGTACCTTGATACACAAAATCCATGTTCCTCTGTAAGTATTGCATGGAATTCCATAATTTGTTTTTAAAATATAGCCAGGATATGCAGTAAATACATAACTCAATTTGAAATTCATAGGTACCGAGATACCTTCACAAAACGTAACAAAAGCAGACACCGGAGAATTTGAGAAGTAAGTTGAGAATTCCACGAATTCTCAATTCCACTTGTTAATTCTCCGGTGTTTTGCAAATGGGAAGATAAGTGGAAAAATTCTCAACTGAGAGTATTCGCTGCGTATCCTGATTATATTAAAAAAAAAACAAATTATGGAAATCCAGGCAATATTTACAGAGGAACATGGATTTTCTGTCTCAAGGTATCCGCTAAAAGTTATAAATCAAGCGAATTTTGGTCGTCTTCCAGTACAGAAGAGATGCTGTAATATTTTTAAATATACACGGTAAAGCTTGTGTGTAGGATGAAATCGCATCTACATTTTGTTCCCTAATTAAATATGTAATTAATTTTTGAATCCGATAAACTTTTGGATATAACTCTAAAAGAAATGTACCAGTCATTTTTAAGGTGAAAAAATGACCGTTTTTGATACAAAAATTGACATATTTTCAACTCATCATTACGAAGAACTGGTAAGTCCTGGAAAAAATATATGCAAAATATGGGAACTGTGGTGTATATGACCCTAGTGCAAAAAAAAAAACGTTTTATCGCGGTCAAAAGTCAGCAATTACGTTAAAACGATCAAAGACAATCTACACGATTACTCTCTCCTCCCTCTTTAATTTTGCATCAAACATGACGTAGTTTTGACAACCCCCTATGAAGCGTGGTACGACCCCAACCCCCAAAACACCCTCCCCAAAACATTGTTCACCTATGTTTTTGTACTCTAAACCCTTAATGCATCAGAAAAAATCCCAATACTCTACATCCCTCCCAGTCAGAGTTAGGCGCCCGTGAATATTGCGACAGCTACATTTTACCGCCGATGACCGCTGTACCTCAAATATGAAAAAAAGTTCAACTCTCTACAACAAAAAGTGATACCCCTAATCGTTCCAGGCGATTCGCACTTTTTCATGTTTCTTACGTTTTCCCTAATTCTCTAACCATGTTAGTGAATTGGCAATGGAGAATTTGCGAATTGGGAATTCTAAGAAAACGAAATTGTCATCTCCCAAATTCCCAAATTCTCCGTGTTACAGAAACCGACCCCCTGGTGAGATAAAATAATCGGCGAATTTATCTCTTACTCTCTGCCCTTCTGCAGCGCTGCTGGTTTATTCTATTGAAATATCACTCTCATATTACAAGTAAAGTTAACGGTAGCATTGAAAATCTTCGTTGTAATGGTTTTTTCCTTTCTTCTTCATCCTCAAAGAAAAAACAAAGGTAAAATCAAAAGTTTTCAATATATAAATAAGCATTTTTACACTTAAATTTTAGTCAGTGATTTTATTGCAAATTAAGGAAAGTACTTGTTTTTACAAGGAACATGAAACGTTAAATTAAATTTCAATTTCAATTTTGAGGTGTAGTCAATAATGAATTACAATTAAATTCAAAAGGAACCCGCTTTCAATGTAAAGAACTTCGTTTTTAAAACAAAATGAACTGAAGTTTATTTTAAATTTTTAGAAAGTTTATTTTCATCTGTACAAGCGCAAAACCAAATACTTGTACGACTTTGAACCAAATTTTCAACGACCTTAATTCTAAATGACTTTGAATACAAATGTTAAAGCAATTAATATGGAAATTTTTAAAGTTTTGTTTCAAAGTGTACAAACTTTATGTCAAAAGAATCTACATTTCTCTGTATTGGAAAATGAAGGTACTAATCATACTAAATTTGGCGGGGTTATGAATACAAATGAAAGACTTTTACTTACTTCTTTTTATTATTCATCATCTTCTCACATATACGTTAATTAATTATTATAGTTCGTAATTATAATATTTCTGAAACCTAACTATTTCTCCAAAATTTGTTAGATTCAGCTTTCTTAGGCCGACCGTCAAAGTTCTTAAATTGATATTTTTTCTCACTACATGCAATTTAATCTGATAAGCCTCCAAATGAGCTTCATATTTAGTTTCAAATACATGAGCAATAACAAAATATTTACCACTGTTTAAAATCAATTCTCGAATTTCATATAAATGTACCTTTCATTCCCATTTTTTTTTATATTCATGTTATTACTCTTTTTCTATATGTATATGCCCCGAAAAGTTACACAATCCACATAAAAAATATTAGGCATACTTTTTCTTACAAATTACCTCTTCACTGGAAAATTCATTGTTCAAGAAAGTTTTTGAAAATTTAATTGAAGACTTTATTGGTAAAGTTAATAGTATATTTACATGCGATGTTATACTACAGGGTGGGCCAAAAGTCACCATGGGGTTTAAAAATTTAATAACTTTTTCGTTTATATATTTTTTTTATTTTTTTTTTGAGATTATATAAATAACATCTGGAGAATAAATAATGGAGAGATTCACAACTGAACAAAGAACCAGAATAATAGAATTTTATTACTTAAATCAGCGATCAATTATTTTAACGCAAAGAGCATATCGTCGCCATTTTAACGTCAGAATTTCGCCCTCTGAAGCCATGATTCGTTGCTTAGTTGATCGTCACCACCAACATGGCACCGTAAGTGATTTGCCTCGAACCGGTAGACCGCGTATAATTCACACTGCGGAAAATATTGAACGTGTAGAGCAAAGTGTTAACGAAACACCAGAAACATCTACCAGAAGGCGTTCTGCTCAGCTAGGGATGTCTCGTACGTCACTACGGCGCATTTTAAAAAAAGATTTACTGTTATTCCCATATAAGGTGCAATTGGTGCAAGAATTGAAACCCGCAGATCATAGGCAACGTCTAAATTTTGCAGTTAAATTTCAACAGTTGGCCAGAAATGAAATCAACTTTATTGAAAATCTGATTATGAGTGATGAAGCTCATTTTCATCTGAATGGCTTTGTTAATAAGCAGAACTGTAGGTTCTGGGGTTCTGAAAATCCAAGAGCCATTCATCAACGCCAATTGCACCCCATTAGGTGTACAGTATGGTGTGGCATTACATCTGAAAATATCATTGGGCCTAACTTCTTCGAAAATGAAGATGGAAGTGCTGTAACCGTAAATGGAGAGCGGTATCGGTTTATGATAGAAAATTTTTTACGTCCTGCTCTTGAAAACAGACCTGAGATGTGGTTTCAGCAGGATGGAGCCACTGCCCACACTGCCCGAGACACAATGGCACTTTTAAGGCAAATTTTTGGACAGCGAATAATTTCAAGAAATTCGGAAATTAATTGGCCAGCGCGTTCGCCAGATTTGTCAGCACCCGACTATTTTCTTTGGGGTTATTTGAAGGAGCGAGTATATGTGAACAAGCCCGAGACAATCCTTAAACTCAAGGCCAACATTGTTGCAGAAATTCGAGCGCTACAGCCACAAATGTTGAAAGATGTTATGGAAAATGCTCTAAAAAGAGCCCATCATGCTAATAACGGCGGTCATTTAAGTGACATTATTTTCCATACTTAGCGTAAAAAAATTTCCATTTTGTATATTTTATAATCTAAAAAAAAAAAAAAAAAAAAAAAAAAATTTTAAACCCCATGGTGACTTTTGGCCCACCCTGTATAAGCATATTGCTTAGTAGCTTGGTTGTTATATAGTCCTTTGAATCTAAAAAAAAAACGTGTTTACTAATAAAGCGTAATTTTACTAAAGTATTTATCTCATTGTAAGTCATTAGTATATATTTCAGCTTTTCCAACCAATTTTTACTAGGCTTAATTTTTCTAACAGCAAATTCTTTTTTTCAGGGCATATCAATTCGAAGTGATTTTCAATCTATGCATGTTTGTGAAATAAAAATACTTTTACCCCCCGATTCTACTTAAGATATAAGAGCTCTTATCCTCTTAACTGGGCTGTCAAAGACCATTAGCAGACATTGGTGTTCTACGTAAAGAGTTAAGAGATGTCAGACGTCAGCTGATCTCTTAACTTTTGTGGAAATTTTTTTTTAAGAGGTTTGGTATTCTAGCAAACGAAAATATCTGTCAAATATCTCTTAACATAAGAGCTCCTCACTGAGGTATGCTTAAATCTCTAATGGTAATAGTTACAGAAATTGTTTTGTTTAAAATACCGAAATATTGGATAAAAATGTTGTAAAATAAGTACATATTTATAAAATTTGTATATATTATATAAATATGTATAAGTTTGTCACACATAAAATAATTATACAATTTGAGCCATGCACAGAGGATAGTTCTGAGGAATATGAGAGACAACTTGAATCACTTTGCTATTTCCGAGGCTGTATAGAATTTCAGAATGCTAAAGTCTTTTGTCCTTAAAGTGATAGAAATGACATAGCCTTACGATAATCTCCATTACTCGACAATATTATCGTCACTTTAAAGTTTTGTTAACAATTAGTTTTTTTGCTACATGTTTGTACGAAAATCCTGTTGGACGTAACGACGGCTGTGGAACTCTTTACCTGCGATTTAGGTATTAAAATAATAATTCAATTATCATTACGTGCTGTGTTTATCATATAATTATTATTTATATCGATAATTATAATTTGATTAAAGACGCATATAATTATATATACGTATGGGTTGGTCATATTGTCATCATCGCACCGCCAAAACCATTACTTCTTTTTCTTTCTTCTTGAAAAGTAAACGTCTTTAATAGCTGGGCTGACTAAAAGAATCTCCAAAGCCTTTTAACATCTTAAAGTTAATATTTCCCCACAAAAATTTATGTAGAATACTAATTCTGCTAAAATCTCTTACTAGCTAAATTCAAGAGGTTAAGAGATCTCTTAAAAGTCTCTTATGTAGAATCGGGTGGTTAGTTAGATATATGTCTGAAATCTCATAAATAAAAATTCTACTAGCTTGTATCCATATGAATCATTGTAGTGAGGTCATTCCCTTAATAAGTTGGATATTCCGGTATGCTCAGACACCTTAAACTCTTGTATTCTACCATTCGATATATCCTTCCATAGATGAGTAAGTTTCTGTTCAGGAAGAATTTCATTTTGTAATGCCAATTTGTCCTTGTTGAATGAAGCTGAGAATTTAAAGCATTTAAGTTTATCCTTTGTTTTCATAAGAATACTCAGTTACCAATGTCTATTTTTTCTTTATTTTCTGTATGTGCATTTACTTTGACGTTGATAGTATTATCATTAATTTAAATATTTTTGTTTTTTGTTGCATATATTACTGTATTTGTCATACAGTTTACCACTGGGATTTTTATGCGTTTCCCGTGATTTATAATAAAACTCCTGACAAAATAGAAATTATTAATTAATGATAAATGATTAATTAAATTATTAATGATTAGTTTAGCATTAGTCCTCAACTAGATTACATAATTTTGACCAAGTAAAAACAAAATATTTCTAATATTCTTCCAAATATTACTTGGTCAATTCTAATCATGAAATATTTTATACTAATGGCCACAAAAATAAAAGAACAGGAGAAAACTGTTATTTTTAAATAGAACCCTTTATGCCCAATCTACAATGCATGGTAAAACCACGTCGTCAAAACGATATGGATTTTTGTGTTTGCTTCCGACTCTTGCATTTGAAAATTTATGCTTTCAAAAATGTCCCTTCTTTCTCATACATTTGACGATATGATCACGAGCTTATGTGTAGTAGTTAGTCAGCAAAAACAATATAGTAATACTTCAGGTCTATTCAGCATAATTTAGAACCATGTAGGGAAATTTAAAACAAAACAGCTGTAAACTGAAACTTGTACTTTTAGTCTTGAATGCAATATTTTATATTATTTGACTTGTCCCAAACCATTTCTTAGTTTACTATACTATAGTATAAATTATTGAGACCAAATACTTCCTTTGATATAATTCTGTAATGAAATCGAGAAAGCAATTACATTTATGATAATTGACAGGTCAACAGCTGTTTAATTTGGCAGCTTACCACGTCTTACACATTTCTTGTATTTATATGCATTCTTCAGCAAACGATACCGTTTTGACGATGTGACGAGAGAAAAAATGCTCACATTTACATAATTTCGATTAGATCTCTTCTTGGTTGAAGGTCCTTAATGATTATTTTTGTTTGTCTGAACCATATCATTGCTATCCATATGTGGTCCGTTTGGTTATAGATTCAAATTGGTATGGTAGTTTTCACGGTATTATAGGAGATACCGCAAAATATGATTCCGGTTCGATATGGAGTATGGATGCCCCCTTCTTGGCCAGTATGTCTGCATTGACATTCCCATCAATTCCCGAGAGTTCAGGTGCTATAAGTATCACAAGGTAAGTAAAGGTATAAGTTTGAGATAAAAACCTATAATTGCTAAAACTAAAACTAATTATATCCAATAAAATAATGAAATTAAACCCTAATTCCTAAAACTAATTATAAGCCTATCCAAGGTGTATGTAAAGGAAGACAACATGAATTCGAATTAAAGCCATAGAAAATATATGGATACGGCAGCATTTCCTGATTTTCAAATAACCGGCTGGTAATTTATGGATGACGCAGGCTAAACACAGGATAAACTACAAGTGAGAGCACTCATTGGCTTTTAGTCCTCTAATTTCAAGTAAATAAGAAGATGTTTAACTTACCAAACTTTATGATTTAATTTTCTTCGCAGTAAAATATTCAATATCAAACGTAAAATTGGAATAAAAATCATTTTATAAAACATACAAACAAATTTATTTTCATTAGCTTTTATGTAGTTTTAGAAGAGAATTTTTTGAAAAACAAATAAATAGATAATTGGAAGTATCCAAATCACAATGCAACTCGATGATTGTGTCTTTATTTATATTATAAATATTCGTATAATGTTCCTATACAAAAATTATATAAAAACTTATTAGGATAACTCTTAACACGTTAACAATTCATTTATATAACTGTGGAGTATCGTCATGATTGTTATAATAATTATTATCAAAGCTGGAAGTATTTTCTAAAAGACACTGTAGCGAAACACAAGAGGAAATTCTAGTAGAACAGTGACAGTGACAAATGATTTTTACTCACTCATAGCTTTCCCAAATACAGTCGGTGGTATTACTCCCGGGAGAATTATTGGCATTTTTTTTTTTTCAGAATACTCCGCAGAAGACTGCCTATATCCTGAAAACGATTTCCTTAACAGTTCGGTATATCTTCACGAAAATATAATTGTTTCAAGTCCCCCTTTGCTGCAAGCAGGGTGGGAATACTATGGATCGCAATGGGTTAGATTACATTGCATTCCTAAATTTAAAAAAAAAAAACATTTTAACTTTCCATTTCAAGCTAATAAAACTGCTGACTTTTCCAAATAGCAACAACGACTCCTTCAGCAACTTTAAAGTTAATTCCATTTAAAGTGACACAAATGACCAAAAACACATGCATTGTTCGGTGGAATGAGTATGAACTGCAATTCAGTACAATTTCAGGGTGCTAAGAATAAAACTTTACTTTTACTCTTTTCTAACATGTATGGACCATAAATTCGTTTCCTACTCTATTCCCTGAGAAAAGGTTACTCCCTTCAATGAAATGTTTTTCCTTCGATAAAATAATTTTAGATGGCGCCATTCTTCCTAGAAACTTTTTTTTTTGTCGGGGGTAAGATTACAAAAACATTCCTTTGTTACACTTTGAACAGAAATAAGGAAAAAGCTTTTTCTAAGATATACCGAAAAGCAAAGCATTTGCTATAGACATACCTTCAAGACGGAAAACGTCGCTCAACTAGAATTCCGAATAATTTTTTTTTGCTATGCTTCAGTAATAATGAATACGAATTTAATGCTTATTTATTATTTAGTTAAACTTGATACTTTAACAAAAAATTAATCCATTTATGTATATATGATATATTGTAAAGATAAGCGAATGTTGAGAGACGAAGGGGGAATTGTGGATAATAGCCAATTTCTCGTTCTCCATAATTCGCGGGATCTATTGTAAATAAATGGAGAAGTTTAATATTTTTCAAGACGGGGACATTCCTCTCATTGTGAAAAGTACGACAAGATGAAGATGTTGATAAAATAGTGCTCAGAGGTACGCCCATATCTAATGAACAAAACCAATATGTTGAGTGTAAACCCTAACAGCATAGAACATGCCAACGTGACCAGTGAACTCTGCTTCCGGGTAAGTATATTAGCTTGAACGAAGGAGAGAAAGCGGAGCTTCTTTCACCTTCAGCCAAAGTGGGAAGATGATAAAATAAAGAAGGATTGTGTAACTGTTTGACACAGAATTAAAAAAAAATATTCCCGAACTTTAATAGAAGTGTAAAAATCAATGTTGTTTCTTGAGGAACTGGAAAGTCGGCACGAAGGAATTTTAACACATAGAGAACTGGAAATTTCTTAGATCATGTCTCATATTTGGCAGTTTTGTCCTCTGATTAACTCTTGCAGAGAACTATCAATACCAAATCAAGTCAAGGGTAAGATTAACAAAACCAATAAATTAAGGCGTGTGATGCACGCCGCAATAACATAACGCATTTTCTGGGAATCCTGCAATGGAACCTACAATCAGCAATTTCAAACAGCTATGCTGTAGTTCACCTAACGGTCGAAGAGGTCAGCTTAAACAATATGTAATGATCTACTAACCCTGGGCTTAGCAGATCGGGTAAGAATGTTACATTTTCTACTGTGAGAGAGATATGGTACAGAAACTTCTTAAAATTGCATTGATTGATAATGGTAATAATAATTTTTAAATCTCCTCCGATCGATAAGTGTTGATTCAAGGAAAGCTCAAAACCAGCCTGGTAGAGCATTTATCGTCCAATTTAGCATACTCAATACTGCAATTCGACTTGATGGGATAGAATCCAAATAATAAATTTTAATGATGAATATTTCTTGGATTTACTGAAACAATATGATGGAAGAGATTCTTAGGGAAGACATTAACTCAATCTCGGATGTTATGCCAGAAAAATACAACGCCATTCAAGGTGATCATAAAGGGTAGTCAAGAGTGACAACCCGGTTAACATTTGAAAATTTTATACCGATGAATGCAAAATGGACCCTCTAGTTAAGACACGGTGAGCCTCATACCTCCGAACTGCAAATGAAAGCCAACTCTGAGTTAATCAGATCGGAGCCTTTGTGTGGTCATTCAAAATGCCATTTTATGGAAGATGTCCAGAAATTTGTAGCTCCTGTAATAGAGAATGAAAGCATTTCTTATGATAAGCAGGGCAGAGCTAAGAGTTCATCGGCATTTACGTCGCCAGGCACTGAAGAAAAGATCTTATTGCTTACAGTGACTATCTGGTCACACTCTTTGTTTCGTGATGCCTAATTATTATTACATAGAAACTAGGAAAAGCCTATAATAATACAGAGCGATTAAAAGAAACAATGATGGTGTAATAAATCATATTCCTTTTACGCAGAGAAGATTTGCCATTGCCACTCGACACATATCGTGTGTTGATAACCACAACGGAGAAGTCACTATACTTTTATCAATTTTGTGTGGATATACCCCACGTAAAGAACTATTATAGCTGAAGCTCTACCGAAACTGACAGTAGAATTAGCGAACTTCGGACTATCAAGATGGATTATTTCAAATATAGTTACCACCTGAACTTCATCGGGGTTTAAGTCCTCTTGCAGAAAAGAAGAAGTCAAACCTGTTCATACTTGGAGAACCAATGGGCAAAAAATAAGTGCAGATGATACATCTTGCAATATTTCTTTACGAAAGGAGCTATTTGTAGGATCGAAAAAGAGCTGATATGCGCATGTCCCAGATTGGCATTTATGGATTAATAACGGGTTCAAGGGAGTATAATAAGTTTACCATTTAAATAGCGAATTGCTACCCAGGTGCAATTTGTCCCTGTTAACAACCTGCACTCTACAAGACTAGTTCACAAATCTATTAACGAACGCACGAGGTGTATTTAGAAGAAGGCTGGCTCTTAATCGACACAATAAAAAAATTATATCATGCTATTACCAATCATCAGAAAACAATGGCGACGGCGTAGAAAGTGTTTCAGACTACGATTATATTAAATTATTCTATCTTGAGAAACGATGATGAAGGTTACTGATATGGAACGACCTAGATTCCAAATGAAGTAAGATTAGACAGATGTACTTCAGAATCTAAAAATTAAGCCTAAGATAATCTTGTTATTGAAGTTGTAATCAAGAGAAAGCTTCAGAAGAATTGTTCACTTTCATTGTGGTTAAAGGTGAGATGAACATCAGAAGTAACCTAAAGGTCTTCAAGACTTAAGTCGTCTCATAAACGAACTTAAAATTATGAGCGGTGACAACGATTAATGATATTTCCTAAGAGTTAAATTTATTTCTCTTTCTACGTATATATTTGAATGCTTTGAGGAAACGCGTTGACAAACTGAGCCCTAATATTTAAGAGTGCAGAAATTATAGTACAATTTGAGAAGCGATTTTAAAAACCAGACTAAATTTGACAACTATACATATTTTTATAATTATTTCGATTCTTGCAAAATGATTAATTCTAGCTGTTTTCACTATACTGAAGTCTAGTTCTGAATGCAAAAATCTATTGAATCTTTTTAATTTGTATACAGATCTAACAATCCCATTCTCAGACAGACTGAATGTATTTATATAGGCCATATCTCTAAAACAGGTTTTAAGACAGTTATAATATTCTTCTGAGGTAAATAATCAGTTACACTGCCTTTATCATCATTTCTGACAAGTTGGTAAGTTTACATAAAAGTATGTTTAGATATACATAGATATTAGTATCGGGATTTGCATCGGCACTTGTATCGGAACTTTTACCTGAATTGTATGGGCACATTTTTCGATTTGAATGTTTTGACTTCTGTTCACATTAGATATTTATTTATTTATGTATTCTTAGTCTACAGATTACAAATAAACAGATTATGCATATAGTAAAACTAAAATAATAGAAATTAATCAACATAAATACAAGAGCATAAACTACAACTAATATACTATGTAATATAAAAAAATATATACAGGCATATACAGGGTGTTCCGGGAACTATGGGCCAAACAGAAACAGATTAAAGTAGAGCTTATTTTGGATCGAAAACGTCAATACACATTTTTCTCTTTGACGCTTTGCTTTCTAGATTTTCGAATTTTTCTTACTTTCCGCAAAAAACGTGATTTATTGTTCTTTTTTTTTATATAACTAATCACTTTTTCAAAAATGGACACTTGGCGCATTCTAATAATAAATAAAAAATTCCCCAGAAGCTATTATTTCCAAAGTAATTCGAGTTTAAATTGAAGCATATGATAGTGCTAAACAAACTTTGAATTACTTCAAAGGTGAATTACATGGAATTTTGTCAGGTACCTCCAAAAACTACCTCATCTTGTAGCCTCTCTAATGGTATCAACCATCCTGTGTTTAATTTCTACATTTTCCCTAAAACTAGCCTCACTTCTCATACATTGTTCAATTATCTCTGTATTAATTTGAAGGATATGAAGAATAAGTCCGAATATTTCGCTAAGAAATTATACGCTATGTTCATGATGTATCATGATTAGTCACTTTGGATTCTCGCACATTGATATTGGGTACTTTAGATGTCGTTCTGTGTCTTTTTCGGTAACGTTTTTCAGCTCTACTCTAGAGGAATTGACATTTAACTATTGTGTTGCTTAAGACTTAGGACAGATTTATATGGAGAAAATTGTTGGATATGAGTCGCCACTTTTCGCGATGCTAATTGGACCTGTAGTCTTTCCCTTAAGATTAAATGCCGCGTCGTACCTAGACCATCTATCCAACCATCTATTCGAATTATTGGAGGATATACCACTACAGAGGAGAAGAGAAATTATTTTCCAACTGAGCCTAGCGCACTACGGGCGGACAATAGTAAATTCGTTAAAAGAAAATATCTGTGGACGTTGGATCGGTAGAAATGGACCGGGTATTATGGCCCCCACGTTCACCTGATCTTACGCCGTAGGATTTCTACCTCTGGGGAAACACGATATCAATTGTCTACGAAGAATGAATAACGTCCACAGAAAATCTCTCCTCACTAATAAATCTAGCAACTAATAAAATCAAGAGTGAATTAAATCCAAGAATGATTATACGAAATAGATTATGTTTAAGAATTGAGGGTAAAACCTTTGAGCAATTTGTGTAAATAAAATTAACAAACTTCATAATTTAATATAAATAAATAAATAAATTACATGCATACTATTTTCTTGGGACAGCCGTTTTTTACATAATGCAACTAACTTACCTTGTTAGTTAGATTCAAACAATTTCTTTTATCAAAAACTTCCCAATCAGACCCAAAACATTACATATCTTAGAAAATGAATCAAAATGAGAATATATGTCCAGGTACATGACGTGTAATCCCTTAGGAAAATATACGCAGTAATAACCCTCAAAACAATACAGCAATAATGTTACAATGTATTAGAAGTGAAATTTTACCTTGTTCATACTCAAATGAAAAGAGGCTAGTTTTATGGAAAAGATGGACATTAAACGCAGGATGGTTGACACCATTAGAAAGAGTACAAGTTGAGGTAGTGTTGAGCGGTACCTGACAAAAAAAAAATTGTATGCAAAATTCCATGTAATTCACCTTTGAAGTAATTCAAAGTTTGTTTAACACTATCATATGCTTCAATTTAAACTCGAATTACTTTGGAAATAATAGCTTCTCGGGAATTTTGAAAAAGTGATTAGTTATAAAATTCGAATAAATAACAAAAAAATAAATAAAAAAAAATTATCAAAAATCACGTTTTTTGCGAAAAGTAAGAAAAATGCGAAAATCTTGAAAGCAAGGCGTCAAATGGACAACTGTGTATTAACGTTTTCGATCCGAAATAAGCTCTACTTTCATGCAAACATAGGCTTTAAAAGAAATAGTATCAATTATGCTGCTAGACTTAATGGAATACTGAAGTCATAATTTGTTCTATGAAAAGCTTCAAAAAGAATAAGGCTCCGTCTTGTCTGCTTACACGGCACATATAAATGGATAAGTTTTAATATATTAGGAGAAATAATCCTGCATCAAGTAATACTCTAATAAACATACATAATTAATTTGTTATAGTTTATACTTTAATACTTATAAACTTCTATATCTACATGGCTTTAATACGTTAATAACTTCACGGCTTTTATACTTTAATAACTACACAGCTTTAATGCTTTAATAACTACATCACTTTAATACTTTAATAACTACACGGCTTGTTCTGTCTCTTAAAACTCTCCACAAAAAAATCAACTGAACTCGACTCACTGGCAACTTAATTTTTTCTACTGTATTCGAAATTAATTGGTTCATTCCAAAAAATGCAGAATCGGCTACGCGTAATTTCTGTGCCAGAATTTTAGTTTATTGCTTTGTTTATCTACAAAGTAGGTCGTGATTGCGAAGTTAAATATTCTGCAATAAATTCTAATCAGCCATTAGGTCATTCATTATTTATGCTGACTGGGCATTGATCTGTGCTCGTAAAATGCTTTTATTTTATTTATCTTTACAATTGTTACGAGTGCAAAGAAACTTACATATGGGTTAATATGTAATTAATCTTCGCTAAACGAGGAAATCATTATACAACACTTGCTTTTATATAACAGTGAGGCATTTAGTTTCCATTCTCCTGTACTTGCATGGCTCTCTTCCTACTTGGCCAATCTCATACTAATTATCAAAATTATTGAGGTGTACTCTCGGTAGATCTAAGTACATTCTGGTGTGCCTCAGGCGGGCCATCTAGAGCCTCTTATTTTTATTGTATTTATCTTATTTTTACATTCGTTAGGCCTATATTGGAATATTGCACGTTTGTATGGGATCCGTACTATGTGACTCATTCTAACAGAATTGAAAATGTGTAAAACAAATTTGCCAGGCTCGCTCTTAGGAGACTTAACTGGAGCGGTGATTTACTTCCTTACGATGCCAGATGTCACTTAGCATACTTCATCCAAAGGACCAACACATTGTGATAAGTATAGTAAATATTAGCGAAATAGCGGTGACACTGAAAAATATTAATCCCATGATTGAGAAACTGGAAGATTATAATATAGTAAGACTTTATGAAGGAAAAACTGAGAAACTACAGAAGATAATGGTGAATGAAAGTAAGGAAATAAAATCAGTGGACACAGCAACTGTAGTAAAGAAGAATTTATCGCGATCTTAATCGATTGCAAAAATTACATGAAGAAATAAGCCTAGATGAAGAATTAAACCCTGAGTAGAGGGGTAGAATATGGGAAATTTGTGGTGATTTCGAGGATATATTTCATTTAAAAGATGATCTTTTGACGTACACTCCATTACTAAAACATAAAATACAGGTAAAAGAAAACCAGGCACCAATTAACCAGAAGAACTACAGATTACCACAGAGTCAAAAAGAGATAATAAACGAATAATTTCAGGTAATGCTCAGAAATGATATCATAACTACTAGTAAAATCCCATGAAACTCCCCATTATTGGTAGTACCAAAAAAGCCTGGCGCTGATGGTACGAAACGATGTAGAATCGTCGTCGACTTCCGCATGTTGGATGAAGTTACTGTCAAGGACTCTTTCCCGTTACCGAGAATAAAAGAAATTTTAGATCAGTTGGGTCACATATGATACTTCACAACTTTAGGTTTGGCAAATGGTCATCAAATACAAGTAGATAAAGGAGACAGAGAAAAAAAACCGCCTTCAGCACTAATTGTTTATTTAGATGATGTTATAAGATAGAGATTAGTCTATAGGATTTTTTACCGGGTTAAACTTATATTTGTTCAAGAAGAAACTTTTCTTGGATTCTCCGGTATATAACAAAAGCTAAAAAATGTTTTTAATTTGTTATTTCATCACGCAACCCATTATATTCTGGTAGACAAGTTTCAAGTCTTGGTTGACTCATCAACAGGTCCCAAATAGCGAAATTGAGTGACTTAAAAAACAAATGAAAAAATAGAACAAAGAAAAGATATGAAAAAACGAAAAAAATTGAGAAAAATAGAAAAAATGATGATGTTGTTGTCTACGGGAAAGTCTGGTTGATCACAATGCTAAGCTGTTGGAAGTATTTCAGAAGCTAAGGGAAAAGAGCCTAAAATTATAATCGAAGGAGTACCAGTTCTTACGTAGTAAAGTTCTCTATTTAGGACACACATGCGGTAAGGAAGGTGCCTTGCCTGTCGCTGCTAAAACTATAAGCGTCCAAAATTTTTCAACTCCCAAAACGGTCAAACAAGTGCAATCCTTCTTGGGATTGGCCAATTATTACAGAATGTTTATTCGCAATTTTTCCAAAACAGCAACTCCAGTAAACAAACTTATGATGAAAAATGTAAAATTTAATTGGTTCGAGGAATGCCAAAATTCTTTTTGTGCGCTAAAAAAAGCTTGAGTTACACCTCCGCTTTTATTATACCCTGACTTCTGTAAGCCGTTCAACCTAACTACTGACGCCAGTAACGATGTTTTGGAAGCTGTGCTCTCTCAGGGAGAAGTAGGCAAAGATCAGCCCATAGCATATGCAAGCCGAAGCCTGAACTAGGCAGAGTAAAATTATAGCACAACAGAAAAAAAGCTCCTGGCCATTGTGTGGGCGGTAAAAACTTTCGATGCTACTTGTTGGGAAGAAAATTTATGGTTTATACGGATCATAAGCCTTTAAAAGGAATATTCAAGGTAAAAGATCACTCTTCGCGTCTAGCTCGGTTTCATGTGAAATTGTCAGACAATGATTTCCATATTGAAAACAAGCTAGGAAAATATAATACAAATGCAGATGCGCTGTCTAGAATTTCACCTCTTAGCGCAGAATTAGCAAGCTTCGCGACTCGAGATCAAGAAAACAGCAAAAGCAACTGCTTGGTGGTTACACGATCTCCAGCCACACAGGGTCCATATAACTAGTCGTTAATAACACCTCATGGAACACAGGACATAACATTGAACCACACAACCACGGTGCCTCCTACTATGGAAGTACACCTCCAGAAGACTCCTTTCTGTTCAAACGAACAAGCTAATGATACAACAAATGAGAAAGAAATTAGCACAAAAAGAAAATTACGAATCTTGAAAGATAGGAATGAAATTAATCCTATCCTACATAACTTCCATGATGCACCGCTGAGCGGTCACCAAGGCATGTGGAAAACATTTTATAAGATCCGAAGAAAATTTAAATGGAAAGGTATGTTATCGCACATTAATAAACACATGAAAAACTGTATAAAAGCCGTGAAGTTATTAACGTATTAAAGCCGTGTAGATATAGAAGTGTATAAGTCTTAAAGTGTAAAGTATAACAAATTAATTACTACGAAAATAAAATGTTAAACTGTGTGTCATTTTCGCCTTTTGTAATCAAAGCCTCCACATCCATTATCTCGCAGTGTGTACAAACTAAACACCATACAAGCAAATTTTAACCTTATCAAATGCTTTTTCGGAATCAGTATATAGTGTTACAACCTGACTACCTTTAGCTATGACATTTAAGCAAAAGTTGACATAGAAGACTAATTGGGTTGCTGCAGAGCGTCCTTTTACAAAACCGTATTGGTTTACAGAAATGTTCTCTTTAACTAGAAAAGTATTAGATGGCCACTTGTAGTAACAACATTTAGCTACCGGTTATATTACAATTCTTTTGTATCTTTGATTTATAAATATGCATCAAATTTCTAAAAGTCCAATAGGTAACATAGTGGGAAATAGCCTAAGGGCTATTTTAACTCCTAAGCGATTTGTTCTAAATTACAATCTTGTTAAAAAATATAAAGATTTTGACCTGACATCCCAAATATCACTTTCTCTTAATTTGTTATAAGACGTAGGGTCTGTTTTTTGCCACGATGATATGATTTTTAATTTAAGCAATCAACCGCAATACAGATCTAAGCGTACGATAAACTGCGCTTCTGAACCCCTCATACAAATTCCGGTACAAGTACAAGAGTGTAAACTGAGCTTAATATGCAAATTTTTATACAAATATTTCTGTAAGATATTATTTTATTTTTGAATTGCTTTCCTCTAATTTATTTGCATTATTCCATACTTGCAAAATTTTTATTAACTAATGATTGTTTGAGAAAGAAAATTCTTTTACGATATATTGTCTTAGCATTTTTAAAAAATCTCCGATTCAATAATTAGACTTACTTATCCGGGGATTACACAAGTCAGTAGAGCTGACACTGAGAGAACACAGCCTCGTGTAAGTCCCTGCCTGACTAGTCTTTTTACTGAATAAATTTCTGGCCAGTTAGTGCTGACTAGTCAATAAACTCTCAAATGTAAAATTAAAATGGCCGAAACTGAAAATAAAAGGAAGATGGTAATGGAAACTTGTACTTATATTTATAAACTTCTCTCTTTTGAGTGACAAATGACTGAAAAGTGTTTAATATACGTTGCTGTGAGATCTGTGCTCAAGCTAAAGGGGGGTGCCGGTTGTAAAAGGATAACTCAGCTTTGTTTAAATTCAAATATAAAATTTTATTCAAATATACTGCTTACAAACTATTATCACAAATTCATTTAAAAAAACAAAAAAAAACTTAACCTATGAAAAATAGTTCAACGCTTAAAATTAACCTAGCCTACTATGATAATTCAAAGAATTCAGTGAGTTCATACAAAACTTCAAAAAAAAGAAAATACTAAATGCTGCCGCTGCCTTATTTCTGAAAAAGAGAGAGAAAATCCACTATTAATAAAGTAGAAGTTCTTGTGCTGCACTTCTAAGCACTCTAGTATTAATAGAAATGTTAATGTGGCAGAAGTATGTTTCTGCAGCAGGAGTAGACTCCTGCTTAAACGTAAGATAAAATTAAAGCAGAAGTAGATTTCTGCAGTAGGAGTAAATTCCTACTCAGGTGAGAGATAAAAAAATAAGCAGAATTAAATTTCTGCAGTAGGAGTAAATTCCTACTCAGGTGGGAGATGAAAAATAGGCAGAATTAAATTTCTGCAGTAGGAGTAAATTCCTACTCAGGTGGGAGATAAAAAATAAGCAGAATTAAATTTCTGCAGTAGGAGTAAATTCCTACTTAGGTGTGGGATGGAATTAGCAGAATTAAATTTCTGCAGTAGGAGTAAATTCCTACTTAGGTGTGGGATGGATTTAGCAGAATTAAATTTCTGCAGTAGGAATAAATTCCTACTTAGATGGAAACAAAATTAGGTTTGGATGATTAGGAAAATCAGAGTAAATTCTGATATTTTCAGATCAAATTCTGAATTGGGAATGGGTGATTCTGCTGCAGCTCATCGCCTTTTTATAGCCGCCGCGAACCGCTACGTTTCGGCTTCATGATAGGTTACCTTGGCAACGCTCGTTCTCAAAGTTGTTAAACTTTGATGGCGGCGTCCCGCGGTGACGTCATATGAGACCATTGAGTTGCACTGAACTCTTACTGCGGCGAAGGCGAGAACATCTGGTGTGATGTGTTGACATTTTTGATATGTCAATTTGTAAATATACTGCGGTAGGAGTTTTTTGGTAAGTTTGTTTATATTTATTCTATTTATTAGTTATTTATAAGAGTTTTTGTTCATTTTCAGGTGAAAAAAAAGTGGAGGAAGTTTTAGGACGGCGTTGGATTGAAGGGAGGAAGTTCCCTGGCCTCAGATAAGTATTTTTTGTTTAAATTATTTTAAGAAAAAATTCTTTGTGTTCCTTTTTTTATCTTTTTAGGAACATTATCTGAGGAGGAATCAGGGAATCATCGTTGGATTTTGTATGTGGACTGAACAGTTGCAATCTTTATTTGTCAGAGAAAAATGACGGAATAAGGAAGAAATCATCAGAAATGTATACTGATGACCCCTTGACGACATTTTCTATAGAGAACTAACTATTCATTTGATTGAACACAACGTGGTCAGTAAAATTGACAGGCGAGTTCACTGATCGTCAGGTCTACTGACTCAGGTAAATTTTCTGTACTTACGCCAAACTTGACACTGACCGACATCTATTTAATTGCAACCCGATCTTACTGCACCAATTCACTTGTGCACGTCGAAATCTTGCACGCAGCTGTGTTGTTGTGAATAAAATGGTCATGAGACGTGTATGGCTCGATGCGAAGTAGCATGTCTAGTCGCTGCCGTAAGAATGTAAACACACACTACCCTAATCAGCAATAAGCAAAGACCTTACCGTGCGAAGTAATGTGTTCTACAATTGCTTGCAACTTTACTGCTATACACCTGACATAGTCTTGCTTCCATAAACTTCCAGACTACACCGCAACAGTATATTAGAACAAATTTTTCTGAGAAATAGTTCACGTACAATCTACTTTCAAGAAAAATACCATAAACTCATTGCCAATAAAAAGTTTATTCAAAATTATTTCTAGTTCTGCCAAACACATTTATTATGAGACGTTACTGATCCTGTAAAAGGACTTCGAAAATATAATTAATAATACATTTACAAAAATCTTCAAACTAATAAAACCATCAGTATTCACCAAAGCGTTTACTGTCCGGGCCGATCAAGAAACCACCTTATATCGAACCTTGCTGAACGTATCTTTCATGTACATGTATTTGGGGAATTGAAAAAATTGCTCAAAATACTTTGATTTCTTTTTCTAATCAAACCTACATTCATTATTTCTCTGATATCTTTTCGATAATTCTAATCTCGTGTCTCTTAATATGAGTCGTATTGATATCTTTGCAGACGATGGTATAATTTTAATTTAGTGTATCTGCTCGAGTCGTTAGGCCTACCCAAAACCCTCGCGAATACTTCACAGGCCATGAAACAGACTCCCTCACTACCGCATGAGAACCCCAATGGAGTTTTAAGATTCTAAAATATTTGCAGTAGTCTTATGTAAAACTGACGAAAGTTTGATTTGAATAGCTCCTCCGCCCTAAATTACTATTCATACAAAGAAAGAAATGGTGTTCTGATAATCTTAAGCTTGCTTTCTTATCTTCCGAACCGTAATAAAATTTTCATACCTTACTTTACAAAATTATGTATATAAAAAACTTTATCTTAACCAAATGACTACGATTTCTCAAACAAAAATTCTCAGCTGAGTTATCATTATAATGTCGGTATTGAGCGTAAAATGGTAAGGTTACTTTGTAATCAAAACTATTTTATTATTTTGTTAAGTAAGGTATATAGGATGTGTAGTCTTTATGAAGGTAAGGAACCAAGCATTAAATTACTAGAAGACTTTTTTCCTGTATTAATAGTAGTTTACACTCTATCGACTATATAAAGTCAATGTTTGGCACTTTTCCATAAGTATCAATATAGAACATTTAAGAGAACGGACTTCAAACGCACACATGTAGATTCCTGTTTCTTGGCTTGCGAAGTATTCTCGAGGGTTTTTTTAAAAATAAATTTTTAAGAAATTTCATGAAAATTCTTTATGTTTTTACATTCAGTAACAAATCAACCATTATCTGCGTTGAATAATAAAATCTATAACTTTTTTTAAACATCGGTCAATTTGACCGGGCGCGGTAGGTAGGAAATGGGGGATAGTTGGAACAGGGGCAACTTGAAACAGTCCGATTTCAGCTCCTTGAAAATAATTTTAACCAAAACTCGAACGTTAATGTAAAGCATCTCATTTAAATATTTCATTCACTGTGCTTATTCAGTCTCTCACAAACCGTGACAATGAGTAGTACAGAAAAACATGTTGATTTTGTAAAAATTGTCTAACGTTGAGGTTATCTTTGCAAGTATGTATACATTATTTCTTGGCAAGTTCTTGCTACACATTATTACACTCTAATATGTATTTTATGGATTAGTGTTGCACAAGAGTGTATGGATGCAATGATTCATTGTTTTATAGTGTATTGGTTTTCTGGAGTGTGATGTAAGGCAAGTTGTAACAAACTGCTAAAAACACTAAAGTATTATTAAGTTTTTATTTTTTTTTTATGTTTTCGTTGAAATATTGTTAAGTTTTGTTTATTGTTATTGTCTGTAATATATGTACATTATTAATAAAAATGTCTAGGTGACTACATATTATGTGGCCAAGATTCAATTTTGTTATTTTATTATAAAATCCACTTTTAGTTAAGTTATTCGATTTACATAACATTAGACCTGATAGGTGCAATATGCCCCATCTAATATTGTAAATCACCTCTAACATAGTACATAGTAAAATGTCAAATTTTGCAAAAAAATAAACATTAGAACTAAAGTTAATTAATTTTTATTACCTCCTTACCAACATATTGAGCTTTTTTCAAAATTAAACATTTCTTTTCTCATGATGTAAAATAGAAATAGTAAATTTATTGCAAGTATGCGGGATCTCCCCTATAGGTATACAAGAACTGTCCGTAGGCTTAGTGTTCAGAAAACCTGAATATATGGAATATGGAATCAAATGGACTATGCCTATTCGAACCAGGTCGACTAGTAAATATTTGAGGCTATAAAAAATTCTTGAAAAGAAAGCATAGTAACCATAAAGCATGAAAACTTTTATTAGAATATTAGCAAATCTGTACTTAACTACATTTTGTCCCTAAAAACTAGGTACACCAGCCAACAAAGCCATGTATTTGCCATCTACATAATACATTGCACAAGTACAGTTATATCGAGCAGACCAAGTAAATAATTATTATCTTCATCACACCATCAAATCGAACTGAGGGTTAAAGATGAGCCCTAATGATGGAAGGAAGACAAGAAACAGAACATCCAGGGAAACCACAACAACCATATGCCGGGTCTCGACTGACTTAGGGAATATTTCCTCGGGTCTCCACTGAGATAAAACTACTAATATTAACACTTTATTTCTAGTCTCGACAGGAATAAGGAATTGTTCTAACCAATGATTAGAACAAAGGGTCTTAACATCAACTTAAAGCCAATCCCTCAAGTACCAAGTATTAGATCGGTGAGTACCAGTACTTATTCATATATCTATTTTATTATATTGTTATATATTATATTATATGTACATCTTATACATTTCGTGTGCATATCTATTTTATTCTATATTTATTTTACATATTGTATATATTTATATCAAGTTCTTGACGATATTATTGCAACTTTCTGCCAATAAGTGTGTTTTTCAGTGTGACACCAAAATCTCTGATCCAATAATTTATATAATCATATCTTTATACAACTATTTGGAAATTTCACAAAATAATTGTTCTAATGAAGTTAAAGGGAAGTGAATAGTGTTCTTTTTGATAAGAGAGTCGACCACTAATCATGATCCAAATTTACCAGTGCTTTCATTTAAGTTTCACTAAATTCAAATTTGCGTGTACGTTCTAACAGCGGGCAGTACAGTGTCACAGTTTTCTAGAATTCAGTTTTACTGGTAAAATTCAGAGAGCGTTTCCGATTTTTCAGTTTATTCAATTCAAGAAGGATCGGATTAGTAGTATTATAAAAGGATGATTTACTGAATGGTCAGGGGCGTGTGCATAAATTCAAAAGATTTTGTTCGAGACGGAGAAATTCATTTTGGATATATGTACAACAGTGGGAGTGTTTGTAGAACGTTAGATTTCAAGACGATATGCATCTATTAATCTTTTGAATTTAAAGAATCCATTTTTACTAACTAACATATTTTTAAGTAGAGGACTTCCATTCAATGAAAACCTTTTTGCCTTCGAGCAATTTAAAACTCAGTTTTGAGATTAAGTTAAGCTGTGTCATTCCATACAGAAACTGAATTTCAGTTTGTTGAAATTCAAAAAAAACTGAAATTACGGAAAATATGACAACAGGACTTGAATATAATTTTCACATCTGGATAGGCAAAGGACTCAGTACATTAACTGTATTAAACAACATTCACAAAAGGGTTTTCTCAGTACCATGCATATCAGTTCACCCTCCAAACTAATTACAGCTGAACTCTGAAATATTGTTATGCTTCATAACCCAAACGATATATGTATGTACGTAGAATATTTTACCATCTGTTGTTTTCTCCTCGACATTTCCTTCACTGCGCTTTTAGCTCCTTGTTCTTTATAATACTGTGCTTTGCATCATAGGTTATCCTTTGAGCCGAGCCTTGGTAATATGTTATACATCGACCACAAGCTATTTACGATAATAAAAAAAAAAAAACAAAACAATGAGATACACTTTGAAGGCTTCTTCAAAATAGATGTTTACCTGCATTTAAAATGTTTTTTTGGGTAAAATTTCACTTTAATATATCACATATCAGTATTAGATTAAACTTCTTAACACTAACCAAATAAAATTTGCTCACATAAAGCTTGCATAAATTACGCCACCACAATCCCACATCCATACATTATGTGTATACATATATGTGTATGTAGCTTTAATAAAAGCTTTTAATAAGATGTGGAAAAAAAAAAGTTTTATTTAAGTACATGCATGTACACTTCACTTCCGTAATCACAACATTCTATGGAAATAATGTCATTAGAGCAACAACTTCCGTCACTGAAACTGTAATGAATACTTGAGTTAATGAAAAGTACTTCCAGTTTATCGTTTATCACTAAAAAGCATGTGGACCAGCTCGCGTTTTATTTGCAACCATTCAAAGTTTCAAGTGAAAGCAACAGTCTTAAAAAAAACTGGTACTTTTCAAATCAATCAATATTAACACACTTTACTGTTTAAAAACGTTTTTAGTTAAATTTAATTAGTGTGGGACCCTTCATGCTTAATTATGCTGAGAATGTATATAATAGAAATTTTACTTTATACTGCTAAACTACTCAAACCACATATTATGATTTTCATCTAAGTTTTGGAAGTTTTCCGCTAATTAAGAGAAAAAGAGCTAAATATAAAAAAATCGAAAAGGTTGGACGATAGAATTTATATAGAATATATGTAGGTTTGCAAAAAAAAAAAATACAATCAACAAGGACGATATTGACAAAATAAGTACATAAAGTTGTGTATAGTAAGTTATCGGCCAAAAAAGAAAAGTGCAGGATATGCAGTAAGAGGTAGTATCCCACGCGCTGTATTGCTACATGCTGATTATTCTAAATGTGGACAGTAAAAACAAGGTGAGTGTCTTTAAGTATATTATGGCAAAGGTGAGGTATTCGTAGGCTTAGCTCAAAGCCAGAAACAGAGATCGTCTGTTATACAGGGTGTTTCCTCTATGGTGGTCAGTAGAGCAGGAGGTGATAGTACTTACCCAGATAAACAGGGTCTTTTGTCACAGTTAAGAGCATGGCCTTTCGAACAATTATTCAACCAGCTCCGTCGTCCTCTCCCCACAGGTGATTTTGTGCTATTTCTTAACTTTTCATTGTAAAACGGTGATTAACATAACTTTTTTTTTATAAAAACTGTACTGTAGACTCTCCTTATTTTGACCTATTATACCCTTTGTGCTATATGGAGCCGTTAAGGAGTTATTATCTCACAACCTATTCAGGTCATACCGAAATAACTGATATTTTTTTCAAATGACGTGTTTTCAGTCACTAACGGAACAAATTATTTTTGAGAATAGGTTAAAAGCTAATAACTGTTTAACAGCCACAGAACTACATAAGCCAATTGGTCAGAGGAGAGTCTACAATTTTTATAAAAAAAAAGTTAATGTTAACCACATTTTTGTAAAAAAACAAGAGATCAAACTAAAAAAAAAACTTAGAAAATTCATAAAATTTAGTTTAAAGCACCATAAATCTTGAGAGGAGAGGGGTCTGCGGCTGGTTGAGCTGTCGTTGTAAAGGACACGAAGCTCTGTAATAAGGTCTTGATAGTAACCATACACCTCATATTTTTCAGATACAGGGTGTTTTGTGAAAACTTAACATATTTTCGTTATCACTCTGTAACTTCGAAACCTCCCCCTTCAATACAATTTTTTGTTTGCGTAGGTGAGTACTATCACCCCCTGCTCTACTGACCACCATGGAGAAACCACCATATATATAATTTTATGTTCAAAAATGATCGTTTTTCGTACTATTTATTAATTCAGCAGTAATTATAAAAAACTATATCTATAAAACGAGATGTAATCGAGCCTGCTCAGCCCGTAGACTTACTTGACACAATCGTTAAATTTTCAAACATAGCAATTTAACACTGTCACTGACGAGATAAAGCAGCTAATATGATTTTACTAATACTATGCTTGTTATATGCATAGGGTAAGTCTAACTGGGTATTTAGAAATAGAAATAGAAATTTTTATTTAGGAATACTGTACACAAGAGTTAATAATCATTTTTCGTACATTAGATTTAAGGCTAACAGAAGAAGGAGATATACAGATACAATTTTCTAAATTATAAAACAAGTTAAAAAAAATATATATATATAATAAGGACTACTTAAAGAACTTAGTTTCCTTTTAGAATTAAATTTGAAAATTTACCATAAATTCTGCAGTGGACATCATGAAAATAATTCATAATAGCACAGGAGTAATAACTATTATACTATAAGTATTTCAATGTACCGTTTAAATGCACCGACAGTACCTGCAGTTTGGACATTCAATGGGAGGTTATTCCACAGACGGTAAGATTTATAGAAACGTGGAAGCACGTTACGTCGTGATAGTGCGAACTGGGAAAATTCTCGTAAGTATCTAGGTCGATCACAATTAATTAGATTATACGAGAAAACTAGAGCACGTCGCCGCAACTAGGGAAAAGTGGACAGACAAACACTCGAGATCGAAATAGCGAGACATGGTCAAACCTGCGAGGTCCATAAATAAAGCGGATGCAGTCGCTGAAAGCTACTTTCATCTTACGGGCAGAGCAACTATCCAGTTTAGGAAATATAACACTGCCATATGTGATGTGAGGTACAATTAAAGTTTTAGGTAATCTGAGGCGATTTTCAGTAGATAGGATACTCGCTGAGAGGCAGAGACTACGCAGCCCTGCATAAACTTTTCTGATAATGCTGTTAACGTAGTCGCGCAAGACTTCATTTCGCTGTTTAAAATAATACCAAGAGTAATAACTTTATTTGACATAGGCAGCGAAACGTTGTTTAAGACTACAAGTGATATATCAGAAGAATTCAATTTTTGATTGTAGAAATAAATACAGTGAGACTTGAAAGGATTTAACACCAACTGACTATTCCTCGAGCAGCATTGATTCTGTTGAGATCACAGTACATTCGATCAATGCAGTCTTCTAAGAATTCAATAGGTCTGTTGAGATATAACTGGACATCGTCCGCATATAAATGGATATTCGCATCCAGTAGAAACTCAGGCAAGTCGTTTATAAATAGACTGAAAAGCAAAGGACCCAATATAGAACCTTGAGTGACCCCACTTATTAGTGGTAGTACAGTAGACAATACTTCGTTGACTTTGACTCGCTGTTTACGACCGGTCAGAAACTTGTTAATTAAAGCAACGGCTGAGTTGCTAAAATTGAATGAGTTAGCTAGTTTATTGAGGAGAAATCTAAAAGTACTAGGACCATAAAATAGTCTCGGTCTAGAGCGCTTTTTATGTCAGAAGTTACATTCAACACAGCTGTGAAATCACCGGAATCCCGATTGCCAATGCGTCAGAAAATTACCTCGGTCGAGACATTCAATTATCTGTTTATACATAAGCTTTTCAAATACTTTGGATATAAAGCACAAAATACTAATTGGGAGAAAATCCGCTGCAGATTCCGGAGAGGATTTTTTCGGAATGGGCGTGACAGTTGTAAACTTCCAAGCACTGGGAAAAAGATGACGTCAAACACGAATTCATTATATGTAGAATACATTTTCCGATAAATGGGAACAAAAGTTTAATGAACCGTGGTGTTAAGTTATCAGGTCCAGTAACTTCAGATTTGATTGAGGATATAGCAGCAAGAACTTCACTATAATAGACTCCTCTTGCCACTATTATTATTGGCCGAAGATAAAGATCTTGTTGAATTACCTATGCTGGGAGTAAAATCATTTTACTCAGTGGGCGCAGTACTGAATGATGTAAAGAATAGTTCTTCATGGTTGAGATCAATTTCTGAATTATAATTACTGCCTTCCACGGTCCCAGCTTGTCATAACTTTCGCCACAGCGTCTTCGGACTAAGATTTTGGTTAAATTTGGAGCTGAAATATTGGCGCTTTGCTCGTCAAGTTTCCGCGGTCGCCCTATTTCGAGCAGCTGTGTATAGCGCTTTATCAGTCCGCAGCCGCCTATAGCGATGATATAAATATTCACGCTCGGCAATGAGAGATCGAACTTTTAGCGAGAACCAAGGACATCCATCAACGGGTATATATTTTCTTTTTATTGGTACAAATTTTTCAAAGAGGTCGTTAATAAGGGATGAGAGAGTTTCTACTTAAACGATGACTGATTCGCAGCAAAAGATTTTATTCCACGGCAGATGCAAGCATTCATCAAATAAACGATTTTCATCGATATTTTTGTAGTTACGATATGTATTCCTAATAATAGAGGATGCGTCAACTGCAGGAAAGTCATAACTTAAGAAGAGAATATCATGATCCAGGGTGCTGGGGGGGGGGGGGGGTAATTTGGTTGTGTGATATTACTTTATTCGAATCTGTAACCACGAGTAGATCAATTAATGAAGGATTCGCTGCATTAAAGTACGTTGGAAAAGAATTAATTACATTTA
Source organism: Dioctria rufipes (assembly GCA_963924295.1). NCBI lineage: Eukaryota > Metazoa > Arthropoda > Insecta > Diptera > Asilidae > Dioctria > Dioctria rufipes. The sequence continues at coordinate 248,234,290 of OZ002740.1, forward strand.
GATTAAGGCACTGAACGAAGTGTCAAAACCATCTGATTAATTGTCTTGATGGCATAGGATAATTGAATTAGCTAATCAATATTTTAGCTTCATAAGCTCCATCATGCACGATAAATAAAAAATGTTTTTCTTTGTTAATTTATCACACGGCCTGGTGGGTCAAACTTGATCCGAAACGTCTGTATCTTGCAGTGAAGCAGGGGGCGATCTCTAATTTTTGTGTGAAGAAGTTTGTTTCTAATCTACTGAATTATAATTTTAAAAAGAACGCATATTTATTTCATCATAATTTAAAAAAATGTTTGCCAAGGAATGGCTTTGCGATGCTGCAGAATTTTTGTGTGTACAGGTAAAACCTACTATAAATTAAAAAAAAAGATAAAGTAGCAAACAATACAATGAAGTTTTATCCGTTTTTAGTTTGCCTCTCCTAGAGATTGCAAACACTTCATGGAAAGGAAATCCACATCGGAAAGATGTGAGTTATATAATCAGACTTTATTTAAAATAATATTTTTCCTGTGATTTTTCTTAGAAATATTTCTTTTTTTTATAATATTGGTGGCCAGCAGCACCACACAAAAATTTAGATTGATTCGGTTCTCTGTGCCTCTACAAATCTTTTTATGAGCATAGATGATTTTTTCACTTTTGTTCATTCCTTTCCAGATATTTTCAATTCAGCAGATAAAACAAAAATTCTTTTGAGAATTGGGTTTGGTTAAAATTAAAACAGAAAACATAATACTCATACAGTGTAGTTTTAGTATATTTTTCTATGTACGAACGGATAGCCGTTGTGTATAGAAGTGTACATATTTATATATAAACTACTATATTAGTCGCAAAAAGGTTTATCCTTTGGCTATAGATGGTATCATGTGTAAAATTTTACAATATTTATCATTTTTCTTAAAGGTTTGCACTTAAAAATTAATTACGTAGTTACTTAAGCTAAAGTAAAAATGGAGATAAATTTAAAACTAACTTAGGTGAACTTGAAAACATCAGCATTTAAAAAAAATGAAAACTATAAAATTTTACCAATTGCGGAATCTACTATAAAGGAAGGAAACTTTCCTACCACTATATAATTTTATATAACAAGGGTATAACAACCATATACAGTGTGTCCCGGTATTGCGGTACCCTTGCCATACTGAATCCGTAGAATCTTGACATAAAAAGCAACAGAGTGCAATATGTCGAGTCCTATCTTGTATAGTTTTATAGTTATTGACGAAAAACTGATTTTTCTTAGAATCCACTCCTTAACTAGCAGTTTACCGTATGACTCGGTAAATACTTTGCGAAAATCAATCGCGACTAGTAATTTATTTAGAGTAACCAATTAACTTTTAATCTGGGTATTTAAATTTTTTTATTGTGATATGCCTTCCTTTACTTTTAATTTTGAATGTGTCGTAGGGTTTCTTGACCCGAAGGAACCCCAATTTGAAAGTAATACTTCTCGGAAATTTCTTATAAGGAAAACTAATTTCTGAGTCAGCCCCTGCGACTCGAAAAGAAAATAACCGTTATTTCTGAGAAGCCAAAAAAGTGTTCATTCATTATTTAATTATTACGCTCACTAGCACTGACTCATATTCGATGCGGGTAAACGAGAAGACAATTGTTTTTATATTCCTCAAGAGAAGTACTCTAAAACACTTTCTGAAGTGCTTTCTGCTAAAAGTAAGTGCAACACACCTTTGGATTACAGACGATTAAAACGTTTTGACGTTTTAAAAATAATGATAAAGAGAAGTTAATTGTACCATTAGAACTAGGGAAACAAATATACAGTATTATGTTACCAATGAAGAATTGTTCAGTATACTATATGAAACACACATCAGAATAGGCCACGGAGGAAGAACACGTATGGTTAAAGAGTTGCAAGTTAAATACAAAAAATATTACATATGAAGTTGTAATGTTGTATTTAAATTTATGCAAACAGTGTCAAATGAAACACAGTACATCTAAGAAAGGTATTGTTATGAAACCAATGATCAGTTCTGAGTTAAACTCAAGATGTCAAGTTGATCTGATAGATCTGCAGTCAAACAGAGATGGCGAATATAAGTTCGTAATAGTGTATCAAGATTAGTGTATCAAGATTAACTAAGTTTGTCCAGCTACGACCTTTAAAAACTAAAAGAGCTGAAGATGTGGCGAATCACGTTCTTTCAATATTGCAATCAGATAATTGTAGAGAATACAGTAATCAAGTCATATCCGAAATATGCGTCATAATAGTTTAAGTTGTTGCAATTAATAAGATTTTAATCACATAATTAAGTAATTTTTTTATTACTATTATTTTCTTTTCTCATTTAGAATGTATGTGTGTGAGAATTACTCTCGAACGTAAGGGAGGGAGTGCCGGTTTCTGATGGACAACTCAGTGTTTAAAATTCAAATATAAAATTTTATTAAAAAAAAATCAGTTTCACTTAACCTAATATCACAACTCAGTTCAATAAAATAATTCAATATAAAATTAACTTACAAACTAGCACAATTTAATATAAAATTCAATAAACTAAAACAACTAAAAAATTCAAATTAAAAGAAGTGATGCGCCTTCTCGCTTGGTGTTAATTCTGAAAAGGAAGAAGAAGAAAAAGAGTTAAGCCACTGTCAAGAAATGAATTTCAATATGTATTAATTAAAAAAATGCCTTTGTTGGTGCGTGAGGGCACAAGGAAGTAATCAGACACTCAGATTATCTCTGGTCAGAAAAATCCCCTATAATGTTACGGGGGGGGGGGGGGGGGGCACATGGAAGTAATCAGACACTCAGATTATCTCTGGTCGGAATTATCTTCTTCGATTATGCGTGAGGGCACAAGGAAGTAAAATGATTTGTTAGAAAAATCAAACACTCAGGTTATCCCTGATCAGAATTATCTTCTGTGATGATGCGTGAGCGCACCAGGGTAGTAAAATGATTTGTTATGAAAAATTAGACACTCAGGTTATCCCTGATCAGAACTATCTTCTGTGATAATTAGTGAGGGCACCAGGGTAGTAAAATGATTTGTTAGAAAAATTAAACACTCAGGTTATCCCTGATCAGAATTATCTTCTGTGTGATAGGAAGCTCACGTTATCCCTGATCAGAATTATCTTCTGTATGATAGGATGCTCAGGTTATCCCTGATCAGAATTATCTTTTGTATGGTAGGATAGGAAATTCAGGTTATCCCTGACCAGGATTATCTTCTGTGGAAAATGTAGGAAGCACGATTTTTTATTACTCAGATTAGCTCTGATACAGATCAACTGTGCCAAAAGAATGGTGCCATCTACTGAATTTCGTCGGCTTTATATAGCCGCTGTAACCAGTTATGTCTTCTCGCCTCTTGGTGTTGCCCTAGCAACGATTGATGCGATGTCAGAATGTACCACAGACAGCTGGTTGACGTAATGTCATTTGATGTCATCGACAATTGTAAATATTAGAAGGTACGTATGCTTTTGTGCATTTTTGTATTGATTTATTTATTTTATTAATTAATTTCGATTACCAGGTGAACTGCAGCTCCCCAGGGTTCTAGTGGAAGTTTCCTGATTTAGTTTGAGCTGATTTAGGAGAGCATTTCTGATGGAAATGTGAAAATTATCAGATAAGTATTTTTGTTTATGGTTCAGAACTTGGCTCTTTGTGTTTCTTTTATTTTATATTTTAGGAAATATACTCATCTACAAAGAAAAGCATCGGCGGAATTGACACGTTGGTAGAATATTCATCGTAGGATGACAACATATCTATAATGTATGTGTGAAGACTGAACACTGTGTGTTTTAAATTCTTGGTCACTCCTCTCAGAAAGAGAGGCGAAATGTTACGTCACCCTTGTGACGTTTTATAGCGACTGAATTAGGGAGAAGAAAATATAAATGTCCGACATCTTCAACATTCACCATTAGTGCATGGTGAATGTTGACATTTACCGGTGTAAGTCAGAAATAAGGGTATTTAGCAAATATTTCCGACATACAGCAAGCGACATATCGTGGCTAAAATTGACTGCCATTGTAATTTTTTCAAAATGCCATATTTTTCTTTACAGAAATACGCAGATATCCAATACATTTACGGTTCCTGCGGTGGAAATGCATAAAGGGCATGTGAGGCGTACAGAAGAAGGTTTCGCAGGAGGAGGCATCCTGATGGCTCAGTATTCGCCAACGTATACCGACATCCGAGAATAGTAAGACGTTATCACATCATGAAAGCAGATCTAGTATTGCATCAACATTAAACACAGAGAAAGAAGTTCTTCGAATCATACAGGAGGATCCAACGATTAGTATTAGGCGCATTTCTTTCATAACGGGATTCCTGAGGTCATCTGTCGCCTGTATAATTAAAAGTAAACTTTTTCATGTGTAGAGTAAATTTTTTTGTTTCTCTAGTAGAAGTTATGGTCACAGGCACTTTTATCTGGACTTTGTTCTGGGAGTTACTGGTTTTTTTACACCAGATCATTGATTGAATGCAAATTGGATAAATTTTTGCAGTTCTAATAGCGTTACAACTGGAGGGGGTAAATAGAACTTCGTAGTAGCAGTCTATTCAACAAGAACTTCTGATCAACTGAACTTTTTGTAACTCAAGATATCGTACTTTATAATAATAAACTGCTTACTTAGCTAAAACAAAACAAGTACCTACAACTACCTTAATATTAAATTGAAATATCATAATATAATTTGCGAATTCCACTGTGATATCCTTTCCACGAAATTTGCATTCTTTGCCAACTGAATGTACCTTATCTCTTTGTTCGCACACAAGCTGCATATCCAATTTTATTTGTGTCGACAATGAAGACAAGTGGAATTTGCGAGGTAAACTGATAAAGCTGGTGGATACTTCGTGAAAGCCGAGAAAGCATTGGCTTTATCAAGAAGATACCTGGACAGACGAATCGAGCCTTACAAGGGCCGGCCTATTTCATCAGCATAATTGTAACATTTGTAGTGCCGAAAATCTTAGAGAAGTTCTAGACACTGCATTCCAATAACAATTCAGGATAAATTTTATTTGACATCTTACCTACCACACTTAATTCAGATATTTACCTAGATTTTCTCCAAAATGAACTGACGGCTCTTCTGAAATAAGTTTTTTAAGTACTCGGGTCAACACTTGGCTTCAACATGATGGTGCTCCATCACACTCAGACGAAACGTTTGCAAATATATACACCATACATTCCCTCGTAGATGGATTGAATTCTACGGATCAGTTACCTAACTGGCCAGATCTCAAGATATAGCTCCTCTGGACCTAGATTTCTGGGTTTTTTTTTTAAAAAGAGAAGGTTTACTCCACGCCATTGTCAACGTCAGCAGAGCTACAGCAAAAATATTAGAAATTTCTAGCGAGATAAAAAGTGACACTTCTGTATTAAATTTAGTTCGCCAATCAATTTTATGTAGGAATGACAGAATGAGGGACATTTCGAAGAATTATTGTAGAAAGTAAGTAAATTAAGATTATTAAATTAATGTATTTGATAAGAATAATGTTAATAAGTTGAATTAAACTTTTTAATTCTAATAATCATTGAATTTTAATAAACTTTAAGCGTTTTAATTTTACTTAATTCATATTTTACATGGTTCTAAGAACAAAAACTACTACATAGTAAGTAGTTTCAGAGGAATAAACAAAAATATATAGAGCATGGATGGTAGAAGTTAGGGGTACGTGAACCGTACCTTGGTCGGTAACCAGTTCCAAAGCTGTGTGATTTGAATGAAGAAAGAGACTTCCTAAACCAAGCGACATCGCCGAGATTGGAGAAACTGAATCTCATCCATTAAGTAATCAGGGCGTTTAGTATGAATAAGCTTGAAGATGAATAAAATTGCTTGTCATCATAGGTGAATGTTCAGCGGGCAGCAGTCTGGGGATAAAATTAGAGACATGGTCACATCTGCGTAAGTTGAAAATAAACCGGATGTAATCATTATAGGCAAACTTTATTTGAAGAGAGCAGTGACTATCCAATTTGGAAAAATCAAATTCTCGTAAGAGAAGTATGGCGTTAAATGTCCATGCTTAATAATTTTGCTGAAAGCCAGAGTTATCACAAACCTTCATACACCTTACCCAGCACTTCGCCATTTCATTTTCCCATTAAGAGCAACTTCGCTTACACTAGGCAATATTTCACCCCCAAAACATGATGTGCAAAGGGTCAGTTTCCAAAGAATTATTGGAAAAAACTATATATTTCTACTTATTAGGATTTAAAATCAAAAGATTACACTGAGACCAATCGCAGATTTGTGCTAAGCCATCATTATTTCTTACAATGAAGTCTTGAATTAGACCGAGAGGTCTACTATTGTATATAAATGGGCACTAACCTGTTGACCGATGTCTGGTAAGTCATTCATGAATAAGGAAAACAACGTTGGGGCTAAGATTGATCCTTTGGGAATGCCACAGAAAAGCGGCTATAAATCAGAGTATCGATCATTAACTCGCACTTCTATCACCTAAAAAACTCTGTATCAATTGGGCAGCACTAGAAGAAACCCGGAAAACTGTCTGAAGTTTGTTGAATACCATCGAGTCATTAACACAGTCAAAAGCTTTAATAAAGTCGAGTTAAACCAGTATTCTCATCTCGTCGTTATCTAGGCCATTTCTTAAATCAGTGGTAAGCTTTAGAGCAGTCGATTCACAGCTATATCCAGTTGTGACACCTGATTACCACCGCGAAATCATTCTATTATTTTCAACAAACTATTGGATCTGAGTGTACATCACCTTTTCCAAAGCCTTAGCGAGGAAATATAAAATGCTGAAAAAATAATATATATTGACTAATGTAAGGCTGCAATAATTTCAGGAATTTGGGAGACATATCATGAGGACAAGTGGCACTAGATTTAATAGAGTATATAGACTCATAACATTCTGCGTAATTAACACACGAAAAGGAGAAAGAATTACTATTATCAGGGTTATTTAAGCATGGTGTGTTGGCGGATAAACCAGGTTATCCAGATCGTTGGAGTCGAGATTTCCTACTTGGTACTCCCATATACTCCAGCTTGTTTAAGATTCTTCCATAGAATCTTGCTTGAAAGCGTTGGATTGAATTTTTGTTTGAAATATCGATATGTGGCCGACTTAATGACCGATGTTGCTAAACTCCCTATAGAAGAACTCCCTTTCTGCAATTACACGGCCGATGTGGATGTGAACCAAGGACAGCCATTTAGCCTAACTCTTCTATATCGAATAAGTAGATATAAATAATGGAATAAACTCTCAAGAATTTCGACTTGATCGTCTACTACACTACAAGATAATACAACATGATAAGGAAGTCTATTACATTCCTGGGACAGCTCAGACAAATTAATGTTGTTAAAATCACGATAAGGACAATAGTTTGATATTTGACTGGGACAGGGTGCAAAATCATACGTTTGAAAAATTAGATTATGGTCGAGAAAACTTGGAACATTGAGCTGATTATGAAAGAGTATGCGATTTTATGAACAAGTTCAAAAGCGAAAGATTTGCTCTAGATCGGGAAATTATTTAATATGTGCAAATATACAGACTGAGTGAAGTCTCTAAAATCATGGGTATGTGTGTTTGAAGATAAGAAACTAACATTAAAGTCACCCCCTACAAGGATGTTACTATAAATGTGAGCCACCGTAGTAAGCACATTTTCAAATTCAGCAGCATTTATTTTTGTCAAGAAGCACTACGAAACATTCTAAGTCAAAAATAAAGGCAGGCATTTAGAAAAATTTAAATACGCAGTTCAAAAGTGAATTGATTACTTTAAAAAACTTAGTAGGTGTGATTTATTGCCGCAAAGTATTTACTATAGGGTAAACTGTAAGTTAATGAGCACATTCTAAGAAAAATCAGTTTTCCCTTAATGAATCCAAAACTATGCAAGATAGGACACGTCATATTGCACTTTTCTGTTCCTTTATACGTCAAGATTCTACGGGTGCAGTATTGTGGTACCCTACCGGAACATCTACAATTCGCTCCTTCCATAACATTTTGTACGAGAGAAATTTTAGACTCGCTGGGAAAAGTTAGATATCGACGTCAGTATTAAAGAGAAAAAATTTGTGGATGTAATTTTTATCTCAGAATATGAGCCCTTTGTGGATATATATTTTTTTTGGCGTAATCTTAGCCAACAAATACATATGTGTAAATATCTAATATGATGCATTTGTAAATAGCACAGTTTTTTCTTACGAGGCATGCATCATTTTGCTAATTGATGTAAGCAAAAATTAGTGGAAAGGGGTAGTATCGATATGCAATGTCTGGTTAATCACCAACCGCGCACACAAGCTTGTTGGCATTTTTCACATCGATCAGATGCTTGGAGTGATCCAAAAGCAAGTTGCAATGTTTTTGCTAAAGGTATACACAAAATTGAAAAACACGAAAAAAGTGAAACTTACAAGAAAGCAAAGTGTGAGATGTGAGCTCATGCGAAGGGGGGTGTCGGTTTTAAAAAGGATAACTCAACCTTTAAAATTCAAATGCAAAATCTTTTATTCAATATACTGCTTAAAACTAATATCACAGATAAATTCAGTTTTGAACAAAATACAAAATATCTTAAAGCTTAAAATAAGTCAATAAAAAAAAATAAAATTCAAGAAACAAGATAAAATTTAATAGATCCAGTGCCACCACTGTGATTTAGTTCCGTTTAATTCTGTAAAAAAAAAGGAGAAGGAAATCCACAATTAACATCATGAATTAATTAAAAAAAATGATATAAAAGTTTCTGTGGTGCACGTATAAGCACTGTAGTAGTAATAGAAATTAGGCAGAAGTATGTTTCTGCAGAAGGAGAAAGTTCCTGCTTAAATAAAGGATAGAATGAAACTGAAGTAAATTTCTGTAGCAGGAGTAAATTCCTGCTTAGATATAAGGTGGAAGTGAAGCAGAAGTAAATTTCTGCAACAGGAGTAAATTCCTACTTAGATCACGGAGAGAAAAGAACTAGTCAGAACAAAAAAAAAGCTATTTGAACCAACCATTTTTACATTTAAAAATGCGCCAATAGTAAAAATGTTTGGTTTTGAATGCGTAGGATGTTTAATACAAACGTTAGGTAATCAAATGCTTGTTTTGTTTACTCTGAAGAAAAGGGTGTTTGACTTAAATGCGTTAAATTTTAAAACTTCAAAAGCTTCTTCGTTTGATTCTAACGGATTGGTTATTGATATGAATGAAAAATATACATTTAAACCGACAATTAATCCATTTGAATTGAAAACTATATTTTTGATTCAATTGAATGTATTCAAATGTTTATTTTGTTCAATTAAACAAACATTAGTTTGAACTAAAATAAAAACTTTTCCATTTATACCATTTGATTCAAAATATTTTGCGTTTAATTCTTGGCTAAATAAATTAAATGAATTTCATTTAATATCGAAATATTTGTCTTAGGTATGGAAATAAATATATGTACTTTCTGCTGAAATTATTGAATTAAAATATACTTGATAAATATAAGGACCTGAAATCTCGATATCCGAAATTCAAGTTAACGTTATGTGCGTCATTAGCTTGTTCTAGAACTAGGTATTCAAGGCGTATTTAAAACACATATATAATTTTGAATGATAAAAATTTATTAAGTATTGCATAGTTATAATCATGCGTGGCAAGGATAAAGATACACAGTTTGTCACTTCGTATAATACGATCTATAGAACTATTTTTAATCATTTTTATACTGATTACAAAGTTTTGTTTCGTATTAACGCAATACCACTTGCCATATTATATATGTGCAATGGTGGACTTGAAAACTTATTTACATTAAAAACTAATAAATTTCCCTGGTTTTGTCCTACCTCATAGCTTTGATAGTGCTCATTAAATTTTACGATCCCAATTTAATTACATATTATGAAGAATGTATTATCTTTAGTTATAACTAAGTCTAAAATTTTGTATGCTTTCAATTTTTTTAAAATAAATGTGGTCAAATACAAATGTTTTTGGTATGTTAGGCCTCTGTAAACAACTTGATCTGGAATGTATACAAATGTGTAGTCTACTGATTCTATGACTGGTAAAGTAGAATATTCAGGGATTAAATTAAGGTTTTTAGGTGAAGTTTCATTGAATTTTATTTCGGCAGGAAAACCTTCTTTATCTTTAATAAAATTCGTAAAATGTAAAGATGATTTTAGTGCCAATGAGTATGAAATGTTTCGCCTAGATATTATAGTGCGAGCATATTGTTTGAAGCATTTATGTTTAGCTTCGAATCTGAAGCACCAAAGATATTTGAGAGGCCCACTTTTTAAAATTGTGGTTGGATAATGGACCAAAAAATGGTGCTTTGGTTTCAAGGCACCAAACAGTTTGACATAAAGTGTATGATGCTCTTTAATAAGATTTTGTAAAAGAAGGACATCTACCTCAGAATATTCCGGGAGTAAGACGAAATCTATTATTTTTAATAAAAAACATAACAGAAGCCAATATTTATTTTTTACTGGTATACTATCACCGATCAAAAGTGGTAAGAAGTGAACAAAATGCCACATTTCCATTGCTGACATTTTAAGATTCTTGTTCTGAAGACGTTTGGACTGAATTGGACCCGATAAATTGTTCATTTCAGTTATTCCATATGAAAACATTTTTTTTCTATAGTTCAAATTTTCAAGGGATAACATATTACATTCGATGAATTTTAGCAAAATTTGAGAAATTTCGTAATGACATATTCCTTCAAATATATCATGCATCACATCTATCGAAAAGTTTTGAGTAACATGAAATGAGGGAATGGCATTGAATATACTTTCTTCTTTTATTCCGGTTGACTTATAATCATCAGAAATCAAATCATTTACATACTGTTCTTCATTTCTTAGAGAACTTGGGTGTTCGATTGTATCGGTTTTTAAATAGCTTTTTGTACGGCTACACAAACGACAAAACTTTTCTATATTAAAGGATTTACCAAACCCAAGTAAATGCTTAACACCTAAGTTATCACCTAGTACTAATGCTAGAGTAAAATATAGTGTGTGCTTCTTTCCAGATATATTAATTTCTATTCCATTTTGTTCTAGAGACTTCATTTCTTCCGTCATAAAGTAAAATGATGAGTCAATCCCATGCTCAGTAATGTATTTTGTTTTAATAAATCCAGCGGTAAATATAAAATTTAAGTTCGATAATAGATGCATAGGGATAACTGGAAATGTGTAATATATTCCGCAAACACTATCCTGAACCGAATGGCTACCTAATGGGTTATTAAGCTCAAAGTCGTCTGTATATAAAAAGAAGGGAATGACAATCTTTTCATGTCCAAGTAAACGAGCTTTATTTTTATAAAGATCACCATTAATAAAATTAGAGTACGTCTTGCTTTGTCCAAGACTTTTCATAGTCTCTATTATAGCTTCGAAAACTCCCGGAAGCTCAAAAAATTTTTTAAATTGAAAAGATAGTGATAAAAAGTATCCCTTTGCACAAACTTCATCCAAAGTGGGCTTACCATTTACTCGGGTTTCTTGAATCTCATTGTTTATAGTGTAAACAAGCAGAGAATGAAAAAGATCTTCACTTTTCATGTATTGCATGTACCGGTATTCTGTTCTTATTTTTTCAAAAGGATTAGAACAAATATTTAAAATATTTTGACATTCATCTTTTTCTTCTAACAGCTTGCAATTTTTTAACGTGTCAATTATACAAGTAGAAATTGTATTTACTTTTCTTTGAATGCTAGAAGCATCTTTTCTGCTAATGTTAAATCTTGAGTAAAGATCAGAAGTAAATTCTAAAGTTAAAGTATTAAGTTTTTTCATGCTTTTATCAAAATCCGAGATTTTGGAAACGGGTTCCAATAAAATATGTTTATTACATTCTTTGTTCAAATTGGTAGGCAAGAAATTTTGGCTATCATTTTTAAAACCAGAATTAGTAGACTCACATAAATTAGCACTGGAGGCAATATCAACTCTACAGTGTTTATGGGTTACAATCAAATGCTTCTTGAATGCTTTACGGTTTGAGAAAACCTGAAAGCATTTGTTTTGGCCACATTTGTAAGTACTAACTGCTTCTAGTTCATGAAATCGTTTTAAATGTTCAATAAGTTCTGGCACTGACTTATAGTTAGCCTCGCAAATTGAACATAAATACATTATTTTAAAAGAAAATATAAGGAATGGGAAAGTATTATATTTTTAAGTAGAGTTTTCCAAGAATGTTATAAGCCCTGATACTTGAGGAAAGGCATTTTCATTATCTGTAACAAATTTAAAGAAAAAGCGCTGAAAAAAAATCCAAGCGCCCGAACAATATTTCGGTTATTCTAAATTAAAAATCTGAAAAATCTTAAAACAAGTATCTAGAGCCGATAAAAAGTTTCGAAATTTAAATTTTTTGTTATCAAAATATACATAGAATTCTGTAAGACATTGCAAGTTAGGACCTACCACTATAATTATTGGTTGTAGTGTTACTTTCCGTTCATAAAACCTTTCTCTCAAGTCAGTCAACGCAGATTCAAAGTCTATAGCCTCCAGTAAGTGAAGAATAAGTGATTCTTTGGCTTCCTTTATAGTATTTTTTCTTTTCTTATGTATGTGTCCTTCCTTCTCCTTTTTCAATCTCGTTGAAGGTATTATTATTGCATTTCGTAGCAGAAAAACGATACAATCCCTTGAATATGTAATTTCATAAGAATATTTTTTTAAGTATACATACTAATATGACGAGATAAATTGGACAAATTATTTAAAAGTTTCGGGTTAAGTATTTATATTAAATTTATTACAACCCATATTATTGTATAGCTATGTACCTTCGTTTATATTTTTCTCAAGAAGTGTCAGTAGTGCCAAGGATTCCTTATCACGAATAGTTCTACGAAAATAAGGAACGATTCTTCTAACAAATGCCTCCCACTTTTCAAATAAATTGCCGCCTTTGGATGGATAACAATACTCAAAGTCAATGTTAATCTAAAAATATAAAAGTATGAAGCAATTATTATAATTACAAATACTACCAATATTTTCATGCAAAAACTGAAAAAGTCAAAGATGCTACAAAAAAGTTACACTTACCAGCTTGGGCGCCAATTCAGAATTTTTATATAGTGGCCATTCCTTGATAATATCCTCAATTTTATCCTTTGACCTCAGAACTGATAAGTTACGGAATGAAGCAGACTTACTCCATTTATCAATTACTACATCATCAGGCTTACAATTATACTTCAGCCAAGACTTAAGGTTTTTGGCGATGGTTTCGTCAACTTCTGGTGGTTTTGAAGAAGCTTCTCCTGTTCCTAATAAAATGTTTCTCGAACAGGTTGGTTCAACATTAGATGTTTTCCTAATTCTGGTTTTTAAATTGAAATAGCGATCGTGGAGTTTTCCTCCTGGTCTTTTATTCTTCTGATCCCTTGGAACATAGTACGTCTCCTGAAAGTCGTTAGTTATGGTCGGTTTTAAACCTAGGTATTTGAAAAACTTACAGGATTTTCTCCAGGAAAGGTTTCAGCTATTTTCAAGCTCACTTGTTTTAGATTACATGTTGTTAGTTTACCGTGCTTTACTAGTAGCGCGTCAATAAGTACATTTGTGATAACTTGTTGATCAGCAGGAGAAAGAGATTTTGTCTCTTTAAATTTTTCTAATATAATTTTTCCTTTGGAACTTTGTTGCAATATTATCTCTATATTAACCTAAAACATGATTTTGACCTTATAAGAGATGTGTGTACATATATAAGTATAAAAGAAGAGTTTTACTTCAAAATGAATGTCAGTTTGGCCTGAAGTCGAAGAAGTAGGTGTGCTCGGTAAGTTTTTTATCCAGTTAAACACTTCTGAATCAATAAAAGCAGGATCATTTTCACACTAAATTGAAAATATATATTTCCTTTCTGACAAATATTGATATAATTTTGTACAATTTCTTACCAAATTTTTATTCCAAGAATTCAGTTTAACACGAAACTTTGCTTTTACACCAATAAGGTCAAATGTTGGAAAGATTTGTTTAATGTCAGCTTCTGTCAGATAAGGAAATTCTTCTATACCTACACCAGCCTCTCGATATGAAAATAAGCAAAGTTGATTTTATTTTTTAAATAAGCAGTGGTGTGACTAGTTTATTTCGAAAGTAAATATGGGTATTCACATTTTGGTGTAAATAGTTTTTGAAATCCTGTCACACGGTGTATCGTAGCATGGAAATTTAATTATGCAACGACAATTGTGAAGAAGTACAATCTGAAATACCTTTGAAAATTTTCAATACCGTATACCTATTAAAAACACATCTTACAACATAGCAAAATGAGTTGAAAATTTCGGGATTAGTTAAATCAGTTAAAATTATTATTAATCTAAATGTGACTTGGACATACGTTGACTTTAATGAGCAATTTAATCAGTCGAAAATCTAGTTTGCGTATCAAACTATTAATCTGCCGTTGATTTCCTTCCACTTTTGTATAAAAAAAATATATTGACAAATAGTTTTAGCAATATTATGAAGGTAGCTAGATTCCTAATTTATTTAATTACGCATTAAAATCGCCGCGTGTTCAGGGCATAACTGGGTTGAGACTTAAATTTATAGTTTTGTGTGGTAACGGGCCATAGAAAAATGATTGGAAAGTCTCGAATTCAATGATTAAAATAAGAAATCAAAGTCCTTGATTTGCAGAAAAAATAACCTGGATTTTACTTGAGGAACTTAAAACATCATTTAGTGGGTTAAAAGGAAATTGAACTACACTATTGAAGCCACACTGAACAACTATTGGGATCATTCTCAGAAACACCGGCATAGAGAAGAAAAATTAAATTAGAATATGATGTAGACAGTGTATGATGTTTGGTTAAATCTAGTAATCAAGGAAGGAAGACCTTTCACTTTTATTATTACTATATTGAATATTAAAATGATATCTCCCTGCAACATTATTCCTATAATAACTTCAAAAGCTGAGGATGTGAGACAATATACTCGAAATATATGTGCTGGTAGGCTTTTGAGTATTAAAATGGACAGTGCAACGAGCCACCCGCGTAGAATATGTGCATTAATTTACAAAATTACAAAATTGTTATAATAGCGATATCAATGGCTGAATCGGAGTTCAATCACACTAGTGAAAATCTAAGAAACGACAACTTTCTACAAAAGAAAGATACGAAAATCGGGATATATTTATTTTAATTTTTGTTCCAATTTATTCATGCATATCCGATAATGGCCACAACATGACGGATGCTGAGAAAATCCTGGAGTATTCCAAATTTATTAGATTATATCACTGACAGTTATGATAACGGTTTGAGCACAGAAATAATTCAGGATGTTCTGGACCATTATTCCATCAAGTACATTAGTTCTTGTTGCGAGAAACTTTAAAGAATGAAGTAACAAAATTATGATAAATAACTTTCGCGGATTGTCCAAGACACTTAGCACACTCACAATTGCTGCACATATTAAAGCCCATTTAAAGCACAATTAAACATACCAAAATTATTTTAAATTTTTTGTGGCACCAATGACGTAAGAATTTTAAAGACCCAGATTGGAAATGTCTTGAAATATCTTTAGATATATGTTACTTCAACCTGTCAAAATTGCAACAATATCTCCACAAGAATGCCATTGTATTTGGGAGACTCTTTTTAAAATCCGATTGGTTCGGACACTATCTTTTAAGGAGCTAAGCACAACTGAAACAAATACAAATCTGTATATCAAGAATTTTGTATGAAAAATTATTTAAATGGGAATGAGTTCCTTATGAAAGTAAAGCTCTATTTATTATAATTATATTATGTTATTCTATTTACCTTGTTTCATAACAACACTATAACAAAATGAGTACTATTATTTTAGAGCTCTGGTGAATACCCATATTGCTTTAATTCTATTTACTGCACCACCAATTTTTAATTTCAAATATTTTAATTGTAAAATTTACTGAAACCGAACATTTCTCAATAAATTCATCTTTACTACACCATATTTAAAAAATTAAAAAAAAAAAAGTTCACCACTGAAAAATAATAATAAAAATCAACCTTTCAGTCTGAAGTAAATTTAACAAGTCTAATAATGCTTCACCTTTTTCGTTATTCAATGCACTTTTGTCAATGTGCACTATTTCAATTCCAATATTTTCTGTTTGTTCCATTTTAAAAAACTAAACACTTCGTTGGACTGAATTTGAAGAAATACCATTAATAAACTAATAACTAATCTCGAATTGTTTTCAACGAGCTCTACACCAGACCAATTAGGATTACTTGTTCTAGTGTTTCTAATAAAACAACAAAACCCATAGAGCTCCACTCAACTGGTGTAGAACTATTTGAAAAGAATTCGACATATGATAAAATGGAACTTGTAACATTACATTGCTGTGAAAAATAGTATAATTAAAAATTGAATAATTTTTTCACAAACTCCTTATTCACCTTTTAAAGGTATTAACAGAAAAAAACCGCGTTAATCACAATATGCACAAAACTACACAAGTAACGGTAACGTGTTATGAAAATAATATTAAATTTCTGTACTTTAATCCGTACCCGTAAAGCATTAGCCACAGACTGAGCAAACGTAACTTATTTTAATCAACACACACTTGTATTTTAGTACTGTATTACAAAGCGCAACGCCAGCTACATTCCGTCACTTACTTGTATGAACAATGATAGTTTTTAACTTAAATCTGCTTAACTTTTGAACTAAAAGGAGCAGCAGTTGATCCAAACAAAAAACTTTTGTTCTAAAAGTATTCATGTTTGAGTGGTTCCACGTACATACTTTGAAATTTAGGAAAAAGTGCGGTTGTATATTTTCCCAGAAGCCACTCAAACATGGATACTTTTAGAACAAAAGTTTTTTGTTTGGATCAACTGCTGTACCTTTTGGTTCAAAAGTTAATGACATTCAAATTGAAAACCAGCTTTGATCGCGAAAATTATAAAAGTAAAACTCATTTGAAGTAAATGCGTACCATTTACATTGAATGCTTCTTAGTTCAAAAGCAATTATTAAATACTTAACTTTTTAATTTTTGTTTGATTTAAATGCCATTTCATTTAATATGAAAGAAAAATGATTGGATTAAACAGGAAAATTTGAAAATTGCATTCAAACGCGCAAAACTCTTGGTTTGAATGCTCTCTTTTCTTTCCGTGATGTAAGATGGAAGTGAAGCAGAAGTAAATTTCTGCAACAAGAATCAATTCCTGCTTAGATGTGAGATAAATGTGAAGCAGAAGTCAATTTCTGCAGTAGGAGTAAATTCCTACTTAGGTGTGGGATGGAAAATAGCAGAATTAAATTTCTGCAGTAGGAGTAAGTTCCTACTTAGGTGGGCGATGGAAAATAGCAGAATTAAATTTCTCCAGTAGGAGTAAATTCCTACTTGGATGGAAGCATAATTGTATTTTGGATAATTACGAAAAATTAGAGTAAATTATGATATGTTCAAATAAAATTCTAAGTTGGGAATGGTTGTTTCAGCAAATCAAGTCAAGTCGAGTGTGTTTTGCGCAGTTTTTTTCTCAGAGTTGTCGTCGTTTTCCTCGATGTAACCGCTTTGTCTCCTTTTTATTCCTTGGGGCTCATCTTTAACCCTCAGTCCGATTTGGTGACGTCGTTTGTCTTCTTTTTTATATTTGTCCTTAATATTCCTTTAAACTTTGCGTTTCGTTGTCGTTTTCTTTCCTTTACAGGTGATGCGCTAAATCATCCGTACTGTATGTAGTTCTCTCTTTGGAGTTAGTTGTTAATGGGAGGACGGGAAAAGGAGAAATGGAAGGATAGGATGTGTCAACTTGTTTCAGCTGTGGCTCGTCGCCCTTTTATAGCCGCTGTGAACCGCTACGTTTCGGCTTCACGATGGGTTGCCCTAGCAACGCTCGTTCTCAAAGTTGTATTCGATTGAACTTGGACGGCGATGTCCCGAAGTGATGTCATGTTGTGACCATTCTCGAATTAAAAGTTGCATTTCAATCACTGAACTCTGACTGCGGCGAGGGCGAAAACATCTGGTGTGATGTACTAACATTTTGACATGTCAAAATGTAAATAATGGGAGAGAAGTAGGATTTTGTTCGAGAAATGGTAAATTTGCAATACTTATTTTATTTATTAGTTATTTATGAGACCTTTTTGTTTATTTTCAGGTTTCATGGTATGCAGGATATTTGTGGGATACATTTGGGATGAAGGATCCAACTAGTCAGATAAGTATATTGGAATTTCACAAATAAAATTTATTCTTTGTGTTTTCTTTTTTATGTATTTTTAGGAAATATATTGTTTGACGGGACACTCATCGGAATCGTAGTACATCGTGGGAAACTACATTATGTGGACTAAACACAGAGAAAGAACTGTTTCTTACCAAATTTCGTTTGTTGAATGATAGGACCATCGTGGCTGATATTCTAAGAAAAATGCAATATATCTCAGCCCAGCCAAACAAAATGATCTTATAAATTCCTGAAATTAAAGCTACTAAATACTTTGCAGTCATTGCTGACTCTACTACTCATAACAACAGAACTGAATTTTTATTATACTTGCGGTATGGTGATGTAGTAAAGTGATTTATACAGTTCACCGGATGACCAAGAGCAAGTCATGAAGACTTTTACATCCTTCTGCTTTTAGCAATTAAAAAGTTTGCGCTATCAATAACTAAGTGTTACGGTCACTCTTACAATAGAGCAACTACCATATTAGGTTAAATATCAGGTCTTCAATAAAGGATTAAGGAAGTTGCTCCAAGCGCTCACTTTACGCATTGCTGTGCACATAGTTTAGATTTACTTCTTATTGATGTTTTAAGCACCAATATCTAAACTAAATTAGTTTTTGGAACTCTGGAAGATATTTGTAAATTTTTACTGTTATCTGACCTCGACTGTCAATACTGAGAGAAGAACAACGCAATCATTGCACTCACTTTAAAGAGAATTAGTAATACCAATTGAGCGTCCAGAACGACATCAGTAGAGGAAGTTTTACAGAATTTACCAGCAATAGTAGTTGCTCTGAAGAGAATTTTGGATGGTGAAATAAAAAACTGTACTTCCACACAGATCGCTGAGGCCAAGGGTATTTGGTAACACTCGAAGCTTCCGAATTCTTGATTATTCTTCTGTTCTTGAATAAAATGCTAAAGTGAGCTTTTAAGTTTTCGACATAAATATATTACTAACGCGAATACGGGCAGCGCAGAACGAGCAAAAGAAAAATATTCCCCGAGGAAAATGCCGAAAGTGAAGTAATATTTGGTCTTGGATGAAACTATGAATTTTATTTGGTGTCATTCCTATTAAAAACTCCCCGAGGAAAATGCCGAAAGTGAAGTAATATTTGGTCTTGGATGAAACTAAGAATTTTATTTGGTGTCTTTCCTATTAAAAACTGCATGGATAAAGATTTTAGACTTTTAAAAATGTGCTGCTAAATTTAGTTGCTTGTATCCAAAAAAAATTATAAAAGCGCAGATAATGCGAGGAAAATAAAATTTTAGGCACACTCACACGTCATCGACAACAAAGCCGAACTTGTTCAAGAATTTGATTTATTAAAGATATGTGCAGGGAGGCATAGCTATTAAAAATAATGCATATATAGGTTTTCAGGTCAACTTAACGTTTTTTCAAATCAACTTAACGTTTATTCAAACCAAAATAACGTTTTTTCATTTCAAATTAAAGATTTTCCATTTCAAATTAACGTTTTTAAATTGAAAAAATAGTATACAGTATGTATATTTATTTTTTTGTTGCAATACTTTTGACACAGATAAATTTATTAATTTCAAATATCTAAATAAATATGTTATTCGGTAACTTAATAATAAATACAATACAATACAAACAAATTCTAGCATGCATATGGTAATTTATGGCTGTTTTGGTGATTACTCAACTTAATAAAAATACCTTATGTTTCACTGTTGCGTTATTTTTGGAACATACTGTATAATAAAGTTGAATTTAAAAAACTAAATTTGAATTTAAAAAAATGAATTTAAATGAATCAATACAATGGGTGTCCTGCTACAGCCATTGGTAATTTCATTGTCATGTCCATGTAATAATTATTGCAATCGGCAGAGGTCACACTTGCCAAAGATTCTTTAATTACATCAACTAAATTTAAACTATTTTCCGAATCAGCCAACAAATTTCTTGCAGCCAATTTAGTTTTCGAGAAAACTTTTTCTATTGGATTAAGCATTGGGGAGTACGGGGAAAGGAACATTAGTTGGTGTGTGGTCTCTCTATAGTATTACACTAGTCTTGTGTATTTTTGCATTGTCAACAACTAACCAAGCATTAGTGATATTAGCTTCTGCCAATTTATTGAATAACTCATCTAAAAACACCTGAAAAATGTTTGCATTTACAGTTGAGTTTGATATTATTTTTTTATGTATTATGCCATGTAAATTGATGGCTGCAATGAGCGACACATTTCGTCCTCTTATGGTTGGAACTATGACATGAGCTGCAGTATTCTTCTTTGAGCGAGCTTTAGCTCTCCGAAGGTGACAGTTGAATCCAGATTCATCAATAAATATAATTTTCTCACGTTGCTGTGGGGCGTTTTGCGAAAAGTGCATAGCATAATTTTTAATTCTTCATAAAATTTTATTAATAATTCTTTTTTTTTTAAGCTTATTTTATTATTGGTTGCTAAATTACGTTGTCTTCTCTGACGAACAACTAAATTCGGGTTATTTTCATCACCACTATTATCTGAATCCTCTCTTACTTCCATAATTCTGCGATAATGAGCCAACGGAATAGAATCATTAGAGGAACTGTCACTCAATTCATTATTAGATAATATGGTATTGTTCATTTTTTTGCTGATTGAAATTTAAAGGGTCCAATTAAATTATAATTTTTAACTTTTTTAAACTTACGTTCGATAATTACCGTGATGATATTTATTGTTTAAATGATATTTATTCCTTTAATTTGTAACATTAAAAAAATAATTAAGAATTGAGCCATGCAATAAAACAAAAGTAATCAGAATACTAAGATGATTTTTTATTTTGGCAAGTGTTCATAGATATATTCTTGAAAAAACCAATTTCAATTTAAAAACGTTATATTCTTGAAAAAACCAATTTCAATTTAAAAACGTTAATTTGAAATGAAAAATATTTAAGTTGAAATAAAAAATCGTTAATTTGAAATGAAAAAACGTTATTTTGGTTTGAATAAACGTTAAGTTGATCTGAAAAAACGTTAAGTTGACCTGAAAAAACTGTCCATAAACTATGTATTAAAACTTTCATGCGGTCTACTTACCCTAATCTCTCGATTTTATATAATTTTTTTTTTTAACTTTATCAATAAGTACTGCAGGTGCCGAGCGATTCATTAGCACACAGAAGCTTATTATGTTCTACCTGCGATCTACAACGGGTGAATACAAATTTTCGGGGCTATCCTTACTCTCCATTGAAAAAAAGATGGCTACTGAAGTGGGTTATAATACGGTAATAGATAATTTTTCAAGAATGAAACCTAAAAAGAGGAGGTTGTTGTATAGTGTTGGCCGATTTATTTATAATTCATATATAACACTAATATCAGTTTTGTTTTAAAATAATAAACTTTTGTTATGCTTTCCTTTAATATAAAATATAAATGTTTGAAATACTTGAAGTTGAAGTTTTTTTTCAAAATTTGTATGCAGTGGTCCCTCTTTTAATATGCTCGCTACACCAACAACCAACCAACTAGACATATCTGTTATCTGATTCTCCAGAAATGCAAAGACCTGATGCCAGAAGTGATGATTCAGTTTCTCGCATGAAGGAAATCCCGTTTAAAGCTTGGATATGATTTTGAGATCTATTGGACAAAAATGAAAATATATATGTGTGTATATTTTCATTTAAAAACATTTCTATAGAACATTTAGGCATCTGCCCAGGCGTGTAGCTAGTAATTTTGCTGACTGTTAACAATAATATTTTCATAGCTTGCTTCTACATCAAACTACACTGTAAAAACCAGACAAATTGTTACCGCAAGGCTTAGGTCTTTTTTCCTAAACTGTAGGAAATACTCTCTAAAATTTAGGGAATATTGCTTAAAATTTAGATGGTTATTCCCTACATTCTAGGGAAAAATATCTAACCTTTGTGGCAACAATTGTGCAAATTTTTTACTGTGTAGAGCAGACAATACTACACTAGTAGAAATTCCTCACAGTTTTACCTTGTCTCTTGCCCCTCAAGGGGCAGTTATTATGTAAACCAATACTAATCAAAGTGTTTGCGATTTGTTATATTTATTCTATGGTAGTACTCACAGCTTACTCTCGTCTTTCTTTGAGCGTGGCTGGTATTCCTTATTTTGTTTTGGGTTTTTTTTTATTTAAACACAACACTTACACTTTTTTTACTTTATTCTTAAAACTCCTTTTCGAAACATTCCTTTATTTAACAAGCAGAACCTTTCTTTTCCCTTTTTTTTATATTAATTTGTCCGGTTCACCACGATCCCGACTATATTACAAAGACTTTCGTTTTTCTTTAAATAACAGAACTTTATATTACTACTTTTTTTTATTAATTTGTGTTTCTTATACCGCGGACTTCAAGATACAACACCAGCAGTA
Organism: Dioctria rufipes; assembly: GCA_963924295.1. Lineage (NCBI taxonomy): Eukaryota > Metazoa > Arthropoda > Insecta > Diptera > Asilidae > Dioctria > Dioctria rufipes. The sequence continues at coordinate 248,257,018 of OZ002740.1, forward strand.
TTATTTGATCTCAATGGCCAACTCCGAAATTAAAAAACAACTCGCCTGAGAAAATTTTAACATTTATTCTGGACTTGATGTAACTTCTCCAGAATATTTTTCGATGGACGTTGGTTTGAAAAATTGTCATTTGATGCTTTTCTAAACATCAGCCACCATTTATGCGGCGCGCATTTTTTAACGCGAGAAGCTTTGGTAGTAATATGTACGTATGTACATACATATTATATTTTTGGAGGATAATCGTACTGAAGGTACGATTTGCCGCCTTTTGATTTTTTTTTTTTTTTTTACCCATTTTGACTGACAAAGTCTGCTGAAGGCAGATGGCAGAATTTGGGAATATTTTTTTTGAAGGTATGGATTGTGAAGAAAATTGCTGATGTAATTGCTGATGCAATTTTCTTCGCCCATTTTAGCGATAAGCTAACCTTATTTTGAGCATGGTTAGTTTATGAAAATATGAATATGAAAATATATTATTTGAAAATTTGTTTTCCAAAATGCCCTTTTATAGGTTTTTAGTTATGTAAAAATCCTTCCCCCTGCAAAGAAGAAACATGTGGAATATATAGATAGGCATAAAGAAACATATAGAAAATTAAGTCCCGATGAGCCTTCTTATAAGCATTCATTAAATCTCATCGAAGTGCGCATTAGATATCATGAAACTGCTCTCTATATAATAAAACAAGCAATAAATAAATATTTATTCATGTCATCACCGTGTCCGATGACATTTTTACTAGGAAAATTTGAATTGACTTATGATTTATTTATTTAAATTTTTAAATTATTTATTTTAAAATTAATTTTTTGATTTGTTTTTCCGCGGAAAGACTGTCGTCCCTATGGTGATCAAGACGTTATGCTCAAATCTTTACGCCTCAGTATCTCAGAGTTTGATTTGTAACTGCCGTTTGAATTCGAAAATAAATATATCGGCCAAAACAAATGCAACTAAAATTAGTTCCGTGATTTTGGGCAGCAAAACCCCAAGTTTAAAAAGCAAAGCGTGTTATTTTTAGTTCATTAGTATTGAACCAGTCGTTTAAAAAAAAACACCAACAACAATCTACAAAAAATTGATAATATGTTCAGCTAAATTAAGGCAAATTTACGAAAACTTCTCTTTCTTATCGAACAAAACAAATGCAACTTTGGCAACTCTGTTTAAAACAGTATTTCTCGAAATCAATTTGTAATTTTTTCCATGTAACTGATTATTGTTGAGGTTAGTTAGATTGTAGCTGTTAGTTGTGTACATTATTTGCTAGTAGAAAGAGAAAGGATTTTAAAAGTGGTGTATCTCAAAAGATTAATACTGAGAAATATAATATGGAAAAGTCGGTTGTTTCCAGAAAAATGGTGCATGCAGCGGTTGGTGGCGGTGGCGATTTTTAATCGCCGCACCACCGCTCATCGCTGTTCAGCAAATCTCATCAATGTATGCTGATACATTTGAGAACACATGCAGCAATTAACCGCCTTACCACCGCCACCGCTACCGCCATCACCACCGCGTCAGTCTGCGCTTAGCTTAATAGCTAGATATTGTCGCACCGGGAGTGTTGAAACTGTACATAATGGAGTGAGACCAAGGAAAATAACTAAACTAGAGCACAATCTGATTTCCAGGAAAATTAAAACTAATCCATTCATCTCATCTGCAACTGTAATAAAAGATCTCGATTTAAATGTATCGCAAAGAACCGCAGTGGAGCTCGGATTACCTTGTTATCGGCCAGCAAAAAACCTATTATTTCAATTCAAAATAGAAAGCGAAGGTTAGCTTTTGCACGTTCCCACATTAACTGGACTGTTCAGAAATGGAAGACCATTCTTTTTAGCGATGAATGCAAATTAAATTTGAAAGGATCGGACGGAATATGCCGTGTAAGGCGTCCTAAAGGAACCAAAGTATTGCAAAGCCACCATTAAACACGGCGGAGGGTGTGTATTGGTGTGGGTGTCCATGTCAGGACAGAGTGTTGGGCCAATTCATAAAATTGATGGTATAATGGACCGCTTTCAATATAAATCCATACTTCAGGAGGTTATGTTACAGTATGCGGAGTGCAATATGCCCTTGAAATGGACATTCCAACATGACAACGACCCAAAGCACACGTCGAAAACTGTGAAAGAATGGCCTAACGTGAGTGGGATTCACCTATTACAATGCCCAGCCCAGTCGGCCGATCTGAACCCCATAGAAAATCTATGGGGAATTGCTAAAATGAAACTACAGGGTGAAAATATTAGTAACAAAAGTGAATTGTTTAAGGAAATTAAAAGAGTGTGGAATGAGATCCCACATAAGGTAATTGATAATTTAATTGACTCCATGCCTCGCAGGTGCCAAGCTGTCATTAAAAATAATGGATTTGCCACAAAATATTAAGTAGCTTATTAATAATTGAAAAAAAAAAAATTAGACCACGAAGTTTCATTTTTTTTTGTCCCATCAAAAAATTAATTTTTCGTAAATTCAACTTATTTTGTAGGTAGAAATGAAAAACTACTTGAAGATTGTATTTGATTTTCTTTTAAAAAGTTAGTATAGTTGAAAGAAAAATAATTTACTTTCCTTTAAAATTTCTGACTTTTGCTGGTTAATATCGTGAGAGTGATTTGAGTTGCATTTGTTTTAGCCGATACTGTACATGAAATCAATCGTAAAATCAGAACCATATTTATGAACTCATCTTTACACTCATTGAGATGCTCATCGTGACACTCACTGAAATGCTCATTAATAAGTTCATCGTGCGTGACACTCATTCTGTACTCATCGAACTGTTCATCTAATATTGTAAAATTCCCAAAGAGAAGCCAAGTATACATATCTAAATAAGTGAAAGAGATGCAATATCTCATACACACTATCTGTGAATAAGTAAACAAATGATTTTTTCCAAGTTTTGATTAAAACGCGAATAAATTTCATCAGTTCGTTCATCTGATTGATCATGAGGAGCTCATTGATGAGTTCATCATGATATGTCTACCAGTGTAACTTCAATATGACTTTCATATTTTTTGCCTACTTACTTGCTAATACTAAGCAAAAACTACGCTCATGCTGCACAAAGTAAAATTTTGAGAAGTTGGAGAATTTGGAAACATCATTAGTCAATAGCCTTCTGACTCGTAAGGGAATTTCCAATAAATGATAAAGCAGAATTTCGAATACAGCTTACCTACTAAGCATCTTGGTGAGTAATAGTGTCAGACAAATGGAATTTTTAAAGTATTAAAGTGTCAGTAAGTATGCTAATATGTTTGGTACTTAGAAGTTTTTACTATTAATGTCTTGTGTGTTACTCATCAGTTTTACACAATTATATGGAAATATTTAAATGCATACAACACTGTAACTCTCCGTAACTATTTCATCAATTTTGGGTATTCGGCCTTTAGTTCCTTTTTGTAATACCCTGGCTGTTCTTTAAATTCCTCTAAATCGTTTCCTATTGACGTTTTTGACTTCAATGAGGCGAATAAACACAGATGACGATGTCTATGAGCTTTACAATTTGATGGTTCAATTCGTATAGTAGGATATGACGAAGGTGTCATAGTTATATATATGTCAGATATGAGATGTGTGGGCTGCCCCAGCTCTAACACTCCTATTATTTGCTATATACTATTATATCCTTTATACTACTGTGTTTCTTGGAATAAACTTTGTCTATCATACTGAATTACTTGGCACAACTAATTTTTAATCAGTGTTCCTTCAACTAAGATTTCACTTTCTCTGAGTTATCCTATGTGTTGCGTTCAAGACTTCTCTAGTTCTTTTTTTTTTCTTGAATGTGTGGCTGCCAAAGCACAGTATATCTGAAAGTGAAAGAAACATAATGGACGGTTACTTATAAAAACATACTAATCCAAAAAGCAATATCCATCAGTTGACGGTACGTGATCTGGTTATTCATGTTTACCTGAAAGGAGAAAACAAAGCAAAAACAAAAACTGGATATTATCAACTAATCAAAATACATACGCATTAAACGAATATAAAATATAATTACCTACGTACACACCTATTACATATGATGTTCTGACTCAGATGCCCAATGCCCTGAATCACGACCATAAGGTCAATACATAAAGATATTGGTATATTATAATTTGACTCCAAAACAAAAATTGAATTCATTTATTTAAAATTCATTTTTAAATAATAATAACCTGCAATTAAGCATATACATGCATTTTATTATCACGCCACACATTAAATTGTAACGATATGCCTACTTATCTACATACATTGTTTTCAACCTCTTCACATGTACACCTCGTCTAGTGCAATTGCATGTACATACGTAGAATTATTCCTGCCGCCTAAAAATTAATATTTTAAGGTGACAACAACAGACTTATCAGAGAGAGTTTTGCTTTGGAATAAATTCAAAGCGAATTTAGTCAAAATAAAATTGACCATTTTGCTGCTAAATCCGCAGCACGAGTATTAAGTGAAAAAAATTATTTTTACAAACGAAAAATCTTTGAAAAAAGAAATTTCTTTGGAAAAGGAGGTATTTCGAATCAGCAATGACCGTGTTACTCATCAGTATGGCTTGGTTCCTGCCTGCCATATACGCCAAGGTTAAGAGCCAAGCTGACCTCATAATATGCACTTAAAAATAATTTTACATACATACATATGTATATGAGGAGTGATACTACGTATTTACTATCGTGACTACCTATTTTAAAGTGTTTTGCTATGAAATAAATTCATAGCGAATTTAGACATGAATTTATTTCACAACAAAACTCTCTAAAAAATTCTAGTCCCGATAGGCTAAATCTTGCTAGGCGTTCAAGTAAATACGTATTATTGCGCCTCATACATAATTCACACTTAAAAATTATTATTGCTCATATATTTTTAATTTAACCCTAATCTGGTATACTGGGGTCGACCCTAAGCATATAAAATGTCAGATGATATTTATACTATTGACAGCGCTGATGCGTTCATCTCAGTGGCTGCACGAATTAAGTGTAGTTCATCAGTATCAATCGGTCGTGCGCATCTGGTTAGCTGTTTTTCTGATCTAAATTATTTCGTAATTTATATTTGTTTACCCATAATTAAGTACTCGCATATAATGCTCCTAATATTTTAAAAATTTTGTGGAAATTGGTTCAAATCACTATTAATTGCAAGTATACTTTTTCGATAAGCAACTTCTACACGAAAATTGAAGGATACCAGAATGTTGAATGCTTGTCCTGATGATGATGATTGCAGTTATATTCTTAACATCAAGGATAAATTTTTCGTCTAGATTTCGGAGGCTGGAACTTTTCACACTCTTGGATTATGGTGTTCCATGTGGGAAGTACTTTCCAGTCCGGATTACCATACTGTCTAATAATTTAGTATCTGAATTATTGAGGGAGTACACTATTTTAATTTAACCATAAAAACCCTGTGTTGAATAAAAAATTAAAAAAAAAAAAAAAATTCAAGGTATTCAAGTAAATTATTATATATAGATATTATTAAGAATTAAACAAGCTGTTATATTTTCTAAGTTACTTTGAATTGGTCATTAAAGTGCATAATTAAAGCAGACCCATGCTTTTAAAGTATCATTCATATGGGCTCAGCATAATATGACGATCGTTATTGATTACAATATTGCAAATTCCAACTATTTTAATAATCCTTACGCCCATATAAGTGCAATAAGCTTAGAATTGTCAATGGATTGATATTTATTTATTATAATTGGCACTGAAATGTAAAATACTGTTGTCACCCATTAAAAAAAAAAAACAAAAAAAATGTTCACCATTTTACATGCTTTTCGACCGAATGAAAATATTTTTACCTTTGCATAAGGAGATAATTCCTTGGAACATCATCAGGTAAACAAGCTCATATAAATACAAACAAATAATTCTTCATTAAGTGCTTCATGGCTACTACTAATTAGTTCCAGATTTAAAATTGTTTGCTTTTCTAAATGATGTTCTGAGATCTTTGATACGGAATATTACGACGAGTCGAAAAATAATTTTTATTTGTTTGAACACAGCAATACCAATGGTTTATTTCTAGGTTTTTTTATTCTTCGTTGTGTAATTTGATATTTATTAGCATAACTGCACAGATAAGTTAAACATGTTCTACTCATTTAGAAATAAATAAGATTTCAGCTGAAAAAATCGCTTTCTAAAGAAATTTTTAATTCAGAAATGCTTCTCCTAGTGAATATTTAAATTCTAAAATCAACTGTCTTCCGTTGCAATAGCCGCCTGCAAGGTATATAGTACACAATACTTACAGCGTGTGCAGAAACGAGCCGCTATCTATTTATTAAAGCTTAAAGATTAGAAATATTTTCATCTATTTCAATTTTTACTCCTGTTACTCTCCTTAAAGCTTGTCGGAAATGATTGTTTTTTCAGGCAGATTCACATGCCGCTGCTTACAATAGAATGAAAACAGAGCGGAAAAGCCTAACCACATTGAAGTAAAGTCAGACAAATGATATAATCCTTAGGTCAAGACACAATGGAAATGTCCACAAAAGGCTAAATAACGAATCCATATAGTGGCTACGACCCATCCGTTATCACTGATATCCTCATTATCACGCAACATGGCAACATGAAGCGAACCCTACTTTCGACTAGTGCTAGTAAGACAGTGGAAAATTCGAATAAGAAGCTCCTTTTCCGCGCATACTCTGGAAGGATATAAGCTTTAAAGTGAAATGAGCTTTCTATTCCAGATTTTCTGTTAATTTTGATTTCGCGCGCGTTTCGATGGAAACTCCAGATTTGATGCTATAAAGTGAATTTTCTTCCAGTTGCTTATTCTGTTTGCTTTGCTTCGAATTAGTTGAAAGTGATAACAGAAATTCTTGTGTATTTATGATTATATAAGTATCCTCTTTAGGATCAGTAATACGGTACAAATGGTCTTAGTCAGTTTTATAGTTCAATTTTTTGACAAAAAGTAAATTGAAGAACTATTCCGTACAATATAAACGTCTAGGACCGTTCGTTTTCACAATAACAACATACGTAAATAACTTTAATTTTTTATTTCAACATGGGTTGCTCGATAAATTTTTTAACTGTGTTTATGTACTATTTTTATGAAATCGGATGTACAAAATTTCAGCAGGCATTGTCCAATATGTAGTGAAAAATGACATTTTTGTATGGCAACCCTATGAAGGACTTATATCTAGATTCTTTTTTTTTAATAGGCTGTGTGGAAGATTTGAGCTACCCAAGGAAATGCGTTCTCGGCTGTTACAGAGGGTCTTGTAGGAAAAAAAAGACATCAATGAGCAAACGTCCCAACGTATTTTTTTATTAGTGGGAATCTACAACCAATTGCAATCACTCGTACATCTAGCGCTTCATATTCTGAACTATCGACATTCTGACAGGTGGCTGATTCAGGTAAGTGACGCGGGGAAGGTTCGCTCCAGTAGAAGACCACAAAAGGTAAATTGAAGTAGTTCTCCAGCATTTTTCTGAACAAAATAATTCACTGCGCAGTGTATATATCTATTCTACTGCACTTATAAGAAATGTAAATATTTCTGAACGCTTCCTATTTCAATTTGATACTTCTAAAAAGAACGCAGATCTTGTGACTAGCAGCTTGGCCTTAGCTCCACTTTAGATCGTGTACATGGACGTGGCTTATCTCAGGGTGTTTGTAACAGCACAGACCGTAAAGGTAGTAGAAGATTTGTTTCAATTGAAAGAGCCAAAAGATCTTTCATGAGTCTTTTACCTCGTTCACATGAAGCGGACTGGACTGAATTAGCGTACTTCGGAGTGACATAATTCGCCATGTGAACACTAACCGGACTGAATTTACCTGCACCGGCGTTAGTTTGGTAGTGGAGTGGAATTAATCACATGTGAACACTTGAGTGGATCGAAGTGGATTTACGTTTGGATATTTCTCGGTATACTTTCATTTTTCGGTTCTAAAACCTTCGTGCTTTCATACAGTATTTCAGAAATTGTAAAATTACACTTCTTTCCATGATCTGTCATTCACTATCTACAAAAATAACTTCAGATGAGAGCTGGCTTTAAATTAAGAACTGTCAATAGAAAGATGTCTCTCTTGTCGATTTAATCGAGTCCATCGCATGTGAACGCTTGGTACTATGCGAATTAGGACTATTCCAGTCCAGTGCAGTTCGCTTCATGTGAACGGGGTAATTGATGATTTGAAGACGGGTTTTAGAATATTACCGGCAGGGCAAAACAAACATTTGAAGATACAATTATTACCCGTAATTGGAGAAATTGGGTACAGCTCTATATTCCTTATTGTGAAACAGTATTATTACATTAAATGGAATAGCTTTACTAGAATACTTAGTTCAAACGTTAAATAAATAGATAATATCAAACTTTTTACCTTTTTTATGAAATTTTATACGTACAAGATATGTATATACGTACAAGATATGTATATACGTACAAGATATGTATATACGTACAAGATATATATATATGTACAAGATATGTACGTAGACCTTTAATTTCTATATTTTGAAAGTTACAGTTTATGATGGATTCGTCAATTTTAATTACTTCAAATTTCATTTACAGAGTGCAAATACCGTTTTGACTTACTGAGTGCATTAAAATAATTTTGAGTGAAACTCCATATTCTGAAAAACGTTTATCCGAGGTTTTATTCGTTTTCTAGAAAACGGACAAGCTCAAATTCGTTTTTGAAATAGAGTATAAATTAGTAATTTAGTTAGGTACTGCGAAAAGTGCCAAACTACTGCAATTCTTTTACAAACATGCTGATTTGAAACCGTTCCGACCTGGCTATACTAATAAATCTAAATGAAAATAAAATAAGTTCCATGAAATTGTTTGGAAGAATTTCACAGAACAGTCGATGAGAAAAGCACACGACTATTTTGTTGATTTTTCCTGTAATATTTTGTGGAATTTTATTTGGTTTTTTTTTCGTCTATTCGTTTCAATCAAGTACATAGAGTTTAGGTATAGGGCCTGTTATTATATGAAGGACTGATGATTTTAAAAGGCAATAGGTTGGGAACAAGAATTGAGCTTGAGCGAGCGAAACTATTAGAAGCCAAAAGTGCCGTTAGTGATGTTTTGGTAATGCTCGAGTGTTGCTGTAAGGATTTCAAATATCCTTGGCTCAGATTCCAAAAGTGTTGATACATAACTCTAAGGCTCTGCCAATGAGTTAAATGATTAATGTTTCAATCAGTAACATTAGGTACTGGGATTGACAGCACACGAGATCCAATTAGGAGATGGCCGGAAATAAGGGCAGAAAATCATTTGCATCATGAGTTAGTAGAGTTATGGGTTTGGACTTCATGACAGCTTCGACTTAACAAATGAGACTGTTTAATTCTTCATTGGTTAGAGGCGATTGGTCAGTCACACACCGGAGTCAAACTAGCAAAACATCATATCCGCCGTGTGACTGGCGGATGTGGTGTTTTGCTAGTCTGACTGCGCTCTCACAAAAACCCCCAAATTTTGGAGACCCGGGGTGGTATGAATTTCCATGTGATGCCATTGTCCTTCGTTGCATTTTCGGAGAAGATTATAAAGATCTTCCCTCGTCGTCGTGCTAAAAATCTTCAAGATACCTAAGGAAGCAACCATAAGCCTTTATGGGTGGACGACCCCTGATAAGGCTAGTAATGAAGAATGGATCCAAAAACCTTGACCCCAGAATGCGAAAATGGAAAACTTGGATGTACACGCTTTGCTGGCAATGCTCCCATTAGTTGTTTAATATTTTCTGGGTAAAATCGAAACATCGAATACATTCATGAATATTTTGTTACCCGGATTATCTGGAATAATTATGATCCGATTTCTCAAATCCGGGTATCAGGATCTTAGTATTCGAATCCGGACTATATGGATCAGGAGCCGACCTAACCGGATCTCATAACGTACCGTGTACCTCACTTAAAGTATAGTTTTCAGAAATTTAAAAAAAACCATATATCAAGAACTCGATTTGTATCGAAAATATTGAAAAATTCCTTAGAAGAAGTGTTTTTAGGAGTTTTCGGGGATACACATAGCTCTAGGAACGGTGTGAAAACACATATATCATTGTAAGCCCGAAAAAAGTACCAGGTACCCTATTTGCTAACATGAGGGTTATAGTATGTATAAGTATTATATTTGATTAAAATAATAAAGATTAAAAATAAGTACTACACTGTGAAAAATGTGCACAATTGTTGCCACAAAGCTTAGGTATTTTTCCTTAAAATGTAGGAAATATTCCCTAAAATGTAGGGATTATTCACTACATTTGAGGAAATATTCCCTACATTTTAGGTAATATTCCCTACAATTTTACGAAATATTCCCAACAATTTAGGGAAAAATACCTAAGCTTTATGCCAACATTTATGCACAGTGTTTCTCATATTTTTTTTTTTGTTTTGATCATAATAATTACGGGTGCTGCTAATAAAGATAGTATTGGAAATTTATATGATTTCGTCACATAACCCTTTATGTCACGTATACCATATATCGTATGTTCACTGATATTTTCATCGGTGCCCTCATTGTGATTGCATTGTTATCAATGCAATTTTCATGATTTCATTACATATATCATCAAGAGAATAATGTATTAACCAATAGTCACACTTATTGACTCTTCATGGAAAAGCTCATAATATTTAAGAAAATTATATAATGAACTCAGTTCAAGAATAAAATTTGTCACTATTTTCATCAAAGGATTCATAATGAGAAATCATTTTTACTAGTGTACGAAGGGAAAACCAGGGAGTTTATACCACATACGAAATGTACCAAAGGAGTAAGTTATCAAGCGTCAATCATTCAAGTATCCTGGAATATGAAATTTAAATTATCTGCGTCGATGAGCCTGTTATAAAAGCAGACACATCAAAGATCGATAATAAAAAAATTTCAGCGAAAACAATTAACTCTAGTGTAGACAATCTATAAATAATGAAAATTTTCTCAACACAACAGTCCAAATTCAGAGAAACTGAATGTGCCTAGTATTCACTAAAGCGTACATAATCCCATCGTTGACCGGTAAAGCAATTGGAGCTATTGCCCAAATTTAGTACAGGAATTAGGAACTGTTTGGTACATGATAAAATCAAATTCGAGGAAGGAAAATTGTCGAACATTTACTTTTATTGAATTGGCTGGCTTTCTTGAAATAACATTTTGTAAAGGAAAGGACCAATTTATTGTATTACCAACCTTCCGTACTTTTATAGCTTGACGACTCTGCTATGGAGATAAAGTTGACGTTTGTGAGTGATTTATGCATCTGCAGGCAAAATCTAATAGAGATGTGAGTAGAAACAGTTATAAGGAAGGAGTGAATGATTTGTGAACCTCAGAATGTAAAGGTATAAGCCAATAAATATTTGTTGCAATTAAGCCATTATTTCACAAAATAATAACAACAAAGTCCTTAAATTGTATGGAAGCTAAACCAATTTCCCTAAATACAGAAACAATTTGCCCAAATACAGAATTATGTTGTATGATGGTGATGTTCGCGTAGAATTACTCTGTCACTTACTCAAATATTTGTCGAATGCCAAATGGATTATTATCACTCCCAAGTTGTTAAAACTCTAAGGAAGTGTGTGTAAATTCCCATAGGTTCTAGGAATTAATGTCAATTTTATTTTGAATCTTTGTAGTTAGTTAAATTTTAGATTACAAACTAAAGATAAGGAGAGTTATAAAGGATGAATTCATAATTTTACCACATGTCACCCAAATCAATGAATGTACTCTCGATTTATTCACATCAGAATTGTTGACTCACCAACGAAAGTGGTGACAACATAACAAGATGACATGCAAAAGAAGAAAATTTCAGAAACCAAATAGTTAAATAAAATATATAAAACTTATCTGAACTCCACTTAAATTAAATTATCTGTCCTTGTCCTCTAAAGAATTTTAATTGGGCCACCATTCCAGACCTGTATGTCCTCAATGGTTATAAAACCTTAAAACAAAAGCAAATTACCCATGAATACACGAAGAGAAGAAATTAAACGACACATAACCCCATTAATTAATATGGGCAAATCCAATAAAATATTAAACATAATTACAGGTAACACAATGATAAAAAGGTTGACCTCGCACTTAAGTATTTGAAGAAAATGTATATAAGTACATTATATATAGTTTGCGTGTGAGATATTGAATTCCAAGGTACGGACAACTCGAATTTTAATGTAAAAACACAATCCAAGGCCGAGGTACATAGCTCACGTTAAATTTTGCTTTCACAGCTGAGACTTTATGTTCACCCGTTTTAATTTACTTAAGTCATGTAAATTCATTTAAGAAATTTTTATACGCAGAATTCGCAAATTATATAATATTTATTCTAAATTTACTAATTTTAAAGAAACATAATAAAATAAAAATTTTCTATATACTAAATAAGGGGGAGAGGGGCACAAACTAGATAAAAACAGGTAAATATAATTATTTACTCAAAATAACATGAAACAAAATACGATCATACTAGAATTAAATGATATGTATGTATGATTCGAATTTGTATTAAAATTAAGCGTGCATTTATATATTCGAAGAGTTTCACTCAATATTGTTTTCAAAACTAACTCAACTAACTAACTAACTAACTAACTAACTCAATATTGTTTTCAAAACTAGTAAAAAAGCAAGAATTTGTCTACCAAGAAGAGGGTCTTTAGTCGTCATCACAGATTTCGTCTAAATTCACAATATATGTTGGACTTGACTAGAAGTGAAAGTGACGCACGTGGGAGCTTCAGATGGCCAAGCGGAACTGAAACACTGCATAATGTAGATGAACCCGGAATTAAAATTAACAGTTTTCGGAAAACTTTCATAATTTCCATCTTGTGGGTATATTCGCAACCTTTCTTTTCGTTAGAATTATCTATAATCTGTCATCTTTCATATACAAAAAAGCAAATGTCTTTAACCCAATACTTTAGAAGCATTTTCCAAAATAAGACTCCGACGTTTGCTAAATTACTTTCGATTTTCATTGATTAGCTACATACACTGTAAAGCTACCCGCCCTTTATCTCTCGGTCAAATTCGAGCTGATTTTCAAAATCCTTTTTGGTAAATTCATTGTGAGTCTTTTATGATTTTTTGAAACTATTACGAGATTTGTACGGCAGTGGTTTACAGATTAGAAGCCCACCACCATATATATAAAATATTCGCACAAAATGTCATAAAAATCGCATGATAAATCTCATGTCAAAAGGTCATTCATATACATATAGTACCAATGGATTTCTCATTTCCCGAAATCTGACGTTCTGAGAGAGTGGTGTCAATATTATTCGATTTGTAAAATTCTTTTTGCTAGTTTTTGTGTAATATTTGTCTGATTTTTTGAGCATATTTTCCCTCCCCTTCTGATTAAATTGCGAAATTTAATTTTCAACGGCCAGATTTCTACAACTTATCGTTTATCCAATTTTTTCTTTTTTGTTTTATGTAAAATTTCTGGAAGATCGGATGACATTCACCTTTTTAAAAAAAATTAAATCTATAAATATTTTTCATACCCACTTTTGGCCATCTACCGGCTATCTTTGAAAACGCTCGGAAATGCCACTCACAGAATCGGAAATCTACATACTTCCTCTGTGGATGGCATTTCACCCGAATGAACTTGGAGCTTTCGTTCAAATTCTGTTGTAATTAACTGCGACTACTCCTGCCAAAATTTTCAAATTTAAGCATTTTAAAAGGGATAAGCATACAAAACTCTGAGTTCTTCTACATTATGCATTATTTCGGAGCTCCCGATTGTTGCACTCATTCTAGTCAAGCCCTCGTTATACTCTGAATTTGGACGAAATCAGTGATGACCAATTCTTATGATACCCTAGATTAATATTCGTATGAAATTTCGTATGGTCACCCATCTGTGCAAGTTTGATCTTTGAAGTGATTTTTCGCATATTTGTATTTCTAGAACGGTTCGTCGACCAGAAAAAATTATGTAACCAATTTTATAGGATTTCGTATTCTGAATAAGTTTTTAGTACAATAAAAATATCTAGGACTGATCGTTTTCACAATATACGTAAAAGACCTAAATTTTAATATGGCACCACCAACAAAGGGCTGCCCCATGTAGTCCATTTTAGCAATTTTATTTGCTATTACATATATAAATATACCTTATTTATTTGTATGATATATGTGAGCTGTATCCAAGTTCTATGTTTAAAACAAAATCTAACTTTTGATGTACAATAGCACAGAACAAGACAGATAGTCAGGCGCGGATCCAGTTAACCGCTGAAAAAAATTATTGCAGTAGACCTCCTGAATTTTTCCTTACAAAATGATTCACTGAGCAGTAAATCTATTCTACTGAACCTTTTATAAAAACATAACTTCTGGAAGCATTTAATTTAATACACTTCAGAAAGCTAGCACCATGGCCTTCGCTCCAATTTAGCACGCGGTTGTTTAAGTCTATAGAGAAAACAGGAAAAACGGATACCTGTATCCGAGCGTCGCCTTGTTCGGGCTGTTTGAAGCAGGACGGAGCCTATTCCTGTAATCCCGATGGAAGATTTTTTTTAATTAAAAACAGCTGCCAAAGGGTCTTTGATAAGCCTTCGATGTAAAGACGGCTTCTTAGAATATTATCGGCACGGCGTGGTACAGCAAACATTTATAAAAACAATTATAACGCCTTGGACAGCTAAAATTATGTTCGCAAGCTCTTTTTATAAAATTTACAGACATAAGCTTGAAATGAGCAAAATCGAGCGACTTCTTCGTTGGGCTGCCATCAGTGCTTCCAGATTGGGCGCGTTACCCATCTTTTTTTTTAAAAAAATCGGCGTGTTAAAATTATTTAAAAAGCGGGTTCGCCCAATTGGGCTTATTTTTATATTCACAGTTTTAAATTTTTACAACATTTAATGTTGGCTATTTGTTGCCAATAATAAATGTGATAAATTTACATCTCTAATTTAAAATTAAATGGGCTGTGTAAAAATACATTTTGTACGGCAACGAATTTACCAGCTGTATGTATAATTATAATGATGTGGGGAATTCGTTTACCACAGGCATTGTAAAATTACCATATTGTGTGAAATTCGTTTACCATATGCATTGTAAAATTACACTATGTGTGTGACAGAGTTCCATATAAGCGTGGTTAATTAAAATTTCAATTTGATTTCACATCTGACGAATTAACGATAGCCTTGTTCTATATGTAATTACATGCGCGTGTCTAAATATGAAATGTTTAAAGAAGATTATAAAATTGAAATTTTGAACGCATTCATTTGTGATGATGATGACATAAATATTCTAAAACTTCAGTGGGGTAAGCTAATACTTGTATACCTGGAAAAATGAATTTCCTAATAATGCTATACCCGAAAATGCTGTAGAATTACGGATAGTAGTTCAAAATACGAACAATGCAATTAATAATTTTTTGTTTGCTGAATTAGGTAGCTTTGTGTTATATTGTCTTTCATTGTTATATACCTAAGATAAATAAAATTTTCATATAAACCTGAAAAAGGGCAAGAAAAAAAATTATATTCAATAAATTTTTCACGTAAGCTACTCATGCTTAAAACATGATTAGCTTATCTAACAAATGAATAAAGAAAATTGCATCAGCATCAGCAATTTTCTTTACATTCCACACAACTTATAAAATTTTTCCCGTAAAACGACTTGGAAATAACAAAAGTGTCAGCTTTCAACCAAGTCGTTTTAACAGAGGAAATTACTTACGATTTGCCGCGAAAAACACAATAGGGGTATTCACTCTTTAATGTATGCAATTCGGCGTCGCCAGATCTTGACTTCATTGATCCATACTTCAGATGAATTTTCGTATGGGTTTTCCAATAAGAGGTGCTATCTTGATATTCAAAGAAAAATGCCATTTTTTGAGATAAATGATCGGATCTTTATTTCATTATAAAGAGGAAGGTATGCCGTTAATAATGGAAAATAACATCAGCCAAATGACCACCACGACCACGCCTACAGGACCATATCCTTTTCATGAAATTTTCCATAACCAAATCGCAAAGTGGCTGCCCAATGTCCTCGATAGCCTCACGAATTCCATCTTTGAGGTCTTGACTCGACGCTGGCCTGTTGGCGTAGACCTTCTCTTTCACGTGGCCTCAAAGGAAGAAGTCGCAAGGTGTTAAGTCACAAGATCTCGGTGGCCAATTGTGATCACCTCTTCGAGAGATAACACGGTCCGGAAACTTTTCCCGTAAAAGATCAATGGTTTCGTTGCTTGTATGGCACGTAGCGCCGTCTTGTTGAAAATAAACGTAGTCCAGATCAATACTATCCAATTCCGTCCATAAAAAATCATTAATCATCTGTCGGTAGCCCAATCCATTCACCGTAACTGTTGCTCCATCCTCATTTTCGAAAAAGTAAGGTCCAATGACCCCGCGGGACCATAAACCGCACCAAACAGTCGCACGTTGATGATAGAGAGGCTTTTCAACAATAACTCTTGGATTTTCCGAGCCCCAGATGCGACAATTTTGCTTGTTGACGAAGCCATCGAGGTGGAAATGGGCCTCATCACTCAAGATGAAATTTCGATGGAATTCCGGATCATTTTCATGCATTTCAAGGACCCAATCAGCAAAGACTCGACGTTGTTGACGATCGGCCGGCTTGAGTTCTTGTGTTAACTGAACTTTATAAGCCTTAAGACAAATCTTTATGGAAAATACGGTGTAATGAAGTTTGTGGAATGCCTAATTCCAAAGAACGACGAGGAATGGACAAACCTGGGTTTTCTTCAATACTTTCGGCTACAGCAGCAATATTCTCGGCTGTTCTTGAGCAACGTACACGAGTTTTATTCTTCACATCACTAACTTGTCCCGACAGCTCGAATTTTTCTACCAATTTCTGTATTGCGGTCCGAGAAGGTGCTTCACGACGACCCAAAAATGTTCCGAGTTTTACGAACCGTCTCTGCCACATTTTCACCATTTTTATAGTGAATTTTAATAATTTCAATGCGTTGTTGAATCGTGTATCGTTCCATTTTTATTAATAACGTAGTTCTACTTGTCAAATGTGACATATACCGAAATAGCGGGCTAATTAAAATAACACCTCTTATTGGAAAACCCTTTATCAGTGGAACCGATGTAAATATACAGCAAGAATTTACAACAAAGGGTGAACACACTCTTTATCCTTTAGCTTACTTCGACAGTAATTATGGGAACAGGATGATAAAATGGCAGACCGTAGGAGCTCTCCCCGGTCCCGAAAAATTGAATGATGAAATCCTCAAAATTCCTAGGATTCATAGTTATCCTATAAAGAGGAATTGTGAAGATCCGGTTAAAAATAGCTGAGATAAAAACTAAAGTATCTCAACATTTATTTAAAGAACGGCTTAAATTAAGGAAATGCCGGTTTTTCATAGAATTTTTTAACCGTTTGGGTTGTTTCCCAATTTGTTATTTCTACTATTACTACTTAATTATACACTATTTCAGTATAATGTCAGCGGATAAAATGAAGCCTGTTTTATTGGGAACGGTTATTTCTAATTAGTTTTCAGCTCAGGCTAATAGTTTAGGAGAAATGTTAATAATAGTAGAACAACCTGCGGCAATCTTTGCCGCTTTTTGCCGTAAAAAAATGTAAAAATTTACAATTTACCTTTTCGGAATAACGGTGGTTGGGAGGAATTTTTTTGTAAAGATGAAAAAGTTTCGTAATAGAACACTTATGCCTATGATTGAAAAACATTAGAAAAATAACTCATATGTAGTAATGGCGTATATGGGACCCAGATGGGGGAAAAACAGTGAACTTCGGGAGTAAAAGCTAAGTGTGGAAATATCTCGAATTGAAAATAAAAACCTTCTAATAGATAGAAAATTTTATTACCTTTAATTAGATGCAACGTTTTTTCTCTAGGGGCATCCCTTATGATGCAGGGTCGGACAAAGTAAAAAAGTGGTTTTCAGTTAAAACGTAATCAAGTTTTAGAGTGTGGAAAAAATATACTATGGAGTATACCGGATTGAAATTTAAAAAAGGCCATTCCACATTCCATAGAGCTCAGCGGGGGCTTTAAACAGATGCCCCACATGTCATATTTGGGGGTAACAACCCCGCACCCCAAAATACCCCCACTCGAAACCTGTTTTTCGCCTTGTCGAACTAAAGACGAATACCAAGTTCATTTTTTGAACGGCCCCCTCGTCTTCTCTCAAGAAAGGTTCAAATTTTGAAAATCATTAAAGCTAATTTCTGAACTTCAAATACTATGATTAAGTAATTTAGGGCAGAAAAAGAAAATCGATCGCACCAATTTGTTTTCCGGTGATGTCTTATTAAGTTTTCCAGAAAGTTTCATGTTGTTTGATGCGCCATTACTGATGTTTTGGGCTCACAAATTTGCAATACCTTTTTTTGTAGGGGAAAAACATGATGCGGGTAGATGTAAATTGAACACCTTGCTAAATCAATCGAGTACCACATAGAAAAAATATGAGTACAACAGTCGATAGTCCTCAAATGGATCTTTCATTTGGCACACTGGAAATTTTCCTATGACACTCCCCTCCCAAGCTGCATCCGCTGACATTTGACGTCCAATCTCAGCTGCTTAGTACAATTATGCAACCCGGTTTACACTGCCAATATGTAAACCTTGTATGACGTTACTGGGTTGTAATAAAATACATCTTTTACAACGGTACACTCTTTGATACAACATTGCGTGATATGTATGTAAAAGTGTAAGATTACCTTTTTGAAGAAATCGTCCAACGCGAATAATTCTGGACAAGATTGAAGTCCAGAATTGATTGTAAAATTTTCTCAGGGTAAAAAAATGAAATTAAGCATTTTCTACCCTGAACAACGGCTCTTGATGACTATGAAAGTAATTAAGAGTAGAGTCGAGTTGAGTTGGGTTTTTGGTTAAAATCGAAGAGGATTAATGAAAAACGGTGCGGCTTTGAGTTTAAGAGATATTTTTGAATGTTGGGGAAAAAAATAGTATTAGAAAGTTTTTAGTTTTGAAGAACTAATGTTGAGTAAGAGTGCTGTAAAGCAAAAAAACACAAAACGTACATAAAGAGTGGTAAAAAAAACAAAACAAGTATTGTCAATGTTCATACTTGTATTACCAGTTCAACACCCATTGAGAACCGAGCTGAAGGTGAGAGTAAAAAGAAAATATATAACATCATTACCTGTAAGTAATACTGTTGTAGATCGTGCGTTTTCAATTATGAATAAGGTGAAAATTAGGCTCAGAAATCGTCCAAAAAGTATAGACTCGATACTTCGCGTAAAAAGATATGCGTATGAATATCAGTTAATGAAATTTGTTGCAATAAATCTAATATTTTAAAATCCGATATGTTTCTCAATTTTAATAGCAATATATGTATATTTCAAATTAAAATAACTTACATGAAGAGTCTCAACTACACTAGAGATGATGAAATAATATAGTATGCTAAGTTTGACATTCCGTTTGCAACGCATAGAAATTATGTTGGTAGAGTAAACTGGATTAGACAAACACGCATAATATTAAAAGTTATTTTGATTGGTGCGTATCCGTCCAAAAATGGTACAAATCGAGAAACTTCTTCTAGGATTGTCATACAAAAATTGCATTTTTAGAATGTATTTGGATACTGCCTATAAATGCGTTGAAGCAGAGGACATTTGTACACGGAGTTTTCATAAAAAGTCTCAGTATTGTAAATAACAACGTTGAACTTTACAAGACAGTTGCCTTATAAATACGAGCACTCATCTAAGGAATCGCAAAAACTGGTCCTAAGCTAATTCTAGCACTTTTCCTAGTTTTTTTTATGCTTTTGTTTGCTATAAAGAGTTTATAGTATGTTCTACAAATCTTTGTTTGTGTATCGAGTTAATTATAATTTATTTTCTAACATTGTAATGTTTATTACCAATTGAACAGTAGCTTTTACTGAAAATTGTTACTTAAAATTACAATATTTATTTTGGATCCTTTTGAGTTCTTTTCTTTTTGCGATTTGAGCGTTTGGCGTCAAATCATCTGCTATCACTCCATGCAAAAATTAGCACTCCCCATAATTAGGTTGATCGATGTGATGTGATAAATTCGCTACTATTAACTAGCTGCAAGTTATGGAGAATAATTCCCTTATTCGACTTATGTTTGATAGTATGAACAGAAAAGCAAAGTGGCTTTTAGGAGTCATGAAGAAGTGAACCCCATGCTAAATATTTGTATTCAAGAGAAACTTCCCGAAATAATTGATGGAAAAGAATTTACTAACAAGAAATTTATTAAAAAGGTTGAGGAAAAGATGTCAAAGTACGGCTACATGAAAAGTGTAGAACAGCTTTTCGTTAAACATAAAACAATTAAGGCAGATTCTTACAGAGTTAAACTCAATAAATCAAAAAGTGCAGTTGGTCGTCGCTCACTTCACTTCATGGAAACATTAGGGCAGCTTGTCAAATAACGTAAAAAAAAGGAAGAAGAAAAAAAGGTAGAATTGGTCTAAGACCAATCGTTATGATATCTTAGATGAATGCCCGTATGCAATTTCGTATTGTCACCCATCTGTGCAACTTTGATTTTTGAAGTGGTTTTTCGCATATATTTCTAGAACGGTTCGTCGGACAGTAAAAATTATTATGAACAACTTTATAGGATTTCGTATTCTGAATAAGTTTAGTACAATACAAATGTCTAAGACTGATCGTTTTCACAGTATACGTAAAAAATATATATTTTTATATGGCAACACCAAGAAGGGGTTGCCCAATTTAGTCCATTTGTGAAGCGTACTATTACAATGAAAACGCCGTGCATTCAGCTATCTACGTCGACGAGTGCTCAGGCAGTGTCCAAATATATGTGTAGTGAAAAACGAAAATATTGTATGGCAGCCCTACGAAGGAGTTACGTCCTATTTTCGAACTTATATTTACTAAAGTTCAGCTCTCTATGCGAATACGTTCTCGAGTTATGCGGATGAACAAACAGACGGAATAACTTTTTATATTATTCGTGCGTGTCCAATCCATTTTGCTATACCATCATTATTTCTATCTGATTGTATTACAAACCCTATGATTTCATCTATGGTATAAAAGGTAGTTTTTCCTACACTATCTGCATTCGACGCAGGTGATATTGCCGCTGACAAGTCAAGTAAATATATCTATGTATACGTAGCACCTATATGAGTCTTATAAATCTTACAGTACACAAATTTTGTTACTTCAGATAGACAAGATACTATTTGTAATAGCTCTTTTCCTGAAGAAGGTCTTATACAGTTTTCTCCAGTGATCAACATAGCAGAGGACGATTCGAGTGCTAGAATACCGAGAAGTGCGTCGTGGTGGTCATTAAAATAATTCAGAAATTTCGCTTTTAAATTGCTATTTACTTTTTAAGTGGCGTTAGTCTTCTTCGAAAACCTTGGAACATTTTTCTGAGAATTGGCAACAGAAGCAAGAAGACTTGCAAAAAAATTCTTTGAAGAGCGACAGCTTTGGGAAGAGATCCTGATTCGTGAGGACCGATAATTCTACAAAACGAGAAACTGAAGTTTGAATTAAGCTGCCATTTCCTAATGCTAGAAGTGTGTTTTATTTTACGCTTTCTTATTCGGAAGTAAGTATAATATACTTATTTTGATTATTTTGAAAACAATTAAATTTTAACGTAATTTACAAATCAGGAATAAAATGTAGGCTGTGCATGAGAAAACCCGATCGAATAAAATAAAACCTTCAAGTATTAAATATGAATATGAAATATGATTCCTCCCACCTATTGTATGGGTGATTAAAAGTCACAATTCGGCGGCATGGTGGCGGGCGTAGAGATTCGCAAAGACGTAAGTGACAAAGGCGAGACATAGCTACTGCACAGCAGATTTCATACAGTAGAAAAACTTTGAGAAACTACTGAAAAGTTAATTTCTAAAATTAACTTACAAAAAAAGAACTCACAATTTCTCCCATAGGGGAACTATTAAGTATGATACGGACGGAAGTTGGCGAAAAGTAGGTAGTTGCGGCTTGTATCAATTTCGTGTTAGTACCTACATCTCAAGTTTTTATATGGAACCTAAGATTCCGTTACAATGTTCCAAATAATGTAATTTTTTCGTTCTAAACGACCAAATTAAATTTTCCTTTTTTTTATTCCGTATTTAAAAAAGATTGCAAATTTTGACAAAAAATGGACTAAAAAGATATTGTTACCGACATCAGAATTGCTTTAAAGATATTAGAGTATTTATTGAAGTAAAAAGTTAATTGAATTTGCATTAAAAATTCCACGTAGAGAAAGTAGAAGGCATATCAGACTGGTAGGAAGGTGATTTTGTAAATTTTCTGTCACTTTCAGACGTACATTACACGTCGACATTATTATAATCGTCCCCAATTATAAATTTGAATGGTTTCTTTTTAAATTTTGTAAAAGCTGCACAAATTGTGTGGGTTGTAGATAAATAAATAAAAGGGTTCCATTGTTTATGAAATTATAAATAATTTATTGAAGATAAAGAAAATAGTGGCTTTATGGTCCATGTTGAGATTTGAGCGGATAGAGCTTGAAATGGGTCTCAGGTCAGGACGCGACTTTAGAGCATTATTTATTCCAAGGACGCTTATGACTGGATACAGCTATGCCTTTCTCTTTTCCCCGTCCCGCCACGCTGTCTTCAGGTCAAATCGTCCCGCCTTTTCATCAGCTTTGTTGTCCCTAGTAGAAAAAAGCAGGAGTTTCATGTGGCAGCTCGAGAGTAGTTTCAGACTTTGGAGAGGACAGAGTGAGGAATATTGGCTGTCTGAGCAAATGTAGATGTTGGAATTCTTTCCGATCCTATGTAAGGTGAGCATATTTTAGGCAGACGAGTATATATGACTCAGATATCAGGCGGTGAAGAAAAAAAAAGAATAACAAAATTTCTTCTTCTTCCTAATGGAAAAGCACTCATTCGAATGGATGCTAATCCACACGCCCCAATGTAGACGTTTCCTCAAACTTCACGAACTATCGCAAAAAAAATTTCAAATTGTTATGTCAGCTGATAGATGGTGAAAGAAATTTCCGCCAGTCTTTTCCAAGCCATGTGAAATTAACATATCCAGTGTAAAGATTATGGGAAGTGCGCACAGGAATTTACCATAAGAAAACCCCGACGAGTAAAATATTTTTTCCCGAAGAATTTTCAATAGTCCTTTTAACCTCCGACCCAAATCTGCGAAAAAGTATAGGAAGAAATACGTGCCGGTTCCTTCTCTTATTTATTAATGAATAGAAGCCGCAAATGGCTGAGGCTGAAGTTTCTCTGTATAAGCACATATAAAGGAAGCTAAATTGACTAGCAAAAAGCTGAAGCAATCTACATATTGGAAACATTAAGATGACAAAAGATATTGATATATGTGAACATGACCAAAGAAACCTTTGGTGCTAAATAGTGGATAAGTCCAAGAAAACCGACTCGCTACGGGTTAACAAAACATATTATAGTGTAGCCTCATTATTAATAGCTCTTCATAAGTACATTTACCACACATGAGTGGCGAATAGTTGGGCCTGACAAGTTTTTGACATCTCATTATACTCCTGCTAGCCTAACGGGTGAAGCTTCACCCTACTGGATATGGTAGAGTAAGTGGTATTAAAGTTTACTACAAACTGTAATATTGAAAGCGCAGGTCTATATCTGGCATAAGACAGATTTCCCAGAACAAATTCAAATATTTTGACATCTCTAACTTTCATTTGCATAGGCGGTTACTTTTAGCTAGGTATCAGTGCGCTAAAATGTGTGTATCAAATTAATGTTTTCACTTATTTTTGGTATGTTGTGTATACCCACACACACAAAGGTAATAATATCTAGCCTAGTATACATGAAGAATTTTCGTAAGCTAACCATGTTTAAAAATAGGGTTGGCTTATCAGAAAAATACACGAAGAAACAGAGTCAGCGGTTTCTTCACATATTTTTCCCATGCCCAGTCGACGACGAAAATAAAATTTTCTTATTACAAAAAAACGTTAAAAAAAAAAAAAGGAGAATAAAGAAATTGAAGAAATGCACTGACGAACAACGTGCCGAACAATATCTTCAACCATGAAAACTCTTATCGCAATGGTATTAAATTACAAAATTGCAAGTCGTGGACGGGGCTCACATAAAATAAAATTATAATCTTCTGTGTGAAGGTACTCGGGCAAAAAAGTTGGAAAAGCTCGAAGAGTTCGATTTGAAATCTTAGCGGTGGAGTTGCACGAAAAAACCTTCGATCGTGTTTGAAAAAAGAATAAGTTTGAAAATGATAGAAAGAAGTGAAGGTTGTTACTTAAAAGAATAAATTTGAAAAAGATAAATAGGAAGTGTTGCAAAATAAAGAGAAACAAAGAGAATGAAAGCTTTTACATTGCATAAACTTAGTTAATTAAAAATAGCAAAAATTATTGTTAAAGAAAGAATAAATAAATAAAAAAGTTGAAGTGATGTCGTCTATTTGTGTTGTGGATATTTCCCTTATCGCCCTTTGCACAACGTAAGAGGAAGGAAGTTAACTAATTTAACAGGTATAGTAGTCAGGTAATCATAATACTACTGTTGAAATCTTAGAATATTTTGTATGTGATATGATTTCTTTTATACTGAATACCTTTTACGTAATCTAATCACGTTTATATGAAGATAGACGCAAGAGCAGCCCGGAGGAATTAACTCTTTAGCTTATTAAAGAAGAGCAGCCCCTGGCGTTAACTCTTCCTGTGGAAAAGCTGGAGCCGCTTTTAAAGCACTAACTGCAAGGGATAAGATGGAAAGCAGCTCAACAACAGAACTCCCAGTAATAAAAACGATGTGTTATGCTAAGACTCTCGAAAGACTTTTTACAGACTGTGGTTTATTGATTACTTCTTTGTTCTATATATACATACAATTGATTCGCATAATCAATAATTAATCCTACGGGCCATATTTCTACAAAAGTTGTAATATTCCCGCCTTGCATTTTCACTGCTTGAAGAAATGCTTGACCCATGTATAGTGTCACTGACAGCACTTGTATGCATCAAGAATGATGCGTTTTGATTATTTGGGTCTTTTGCAAGGTATTGCAAGGTATTGCTTATTGATATTGAATCAGGCATATTACAGTAACTACTCAAATTATAAAGTTGACTATTTACATACAGAGTTACTTCAGGTTTTATTATTAGGTCAATTTTAAGACTAAAAACAATTCCATGTAATCACAGCATATGTAAACAACAGCGCTCAGTAATGCGATGACCCAATAATTCTTGCATTGCAATAAATCAAAAAATTGGTAACTTGTGCAATCCAATAAAAAAAATTTTCTCACTGGGTCACTGTTTTACGAAAGCTTGTTGCAAAGAAAATTAATGTGAAATCAGCATTGTAAGCATTTTGTATTTTATGCATTGACTGACTTAGAGTTAGCTGTTTTTACATATAGAGTGAGATTGAAGATATAAATTATTGAGTTACATTTAAAGGTACATCGCGCATCATTAATCAGTTTTCATTACAATCGTTCTTTGATAACCCATACATCATACTTGCATATCGTTCCTAGTAAGCCCGTCTAATATATCGTCATAGTGTAGCGGTTCATTCCCAGTATGAAAAAAAGTGCTTATAGAAACCTTTTGAAGCGCTTTTGGGAAGCACTGAAGCGCTTACGGTCCATAAGAAGCTTCATTTTATTTTAGCACTACATGTCCGCAGACGTAAGCGATTTACTATAGGTTATGTAAAGCGCTTTTTAACTGCTTCTAAAAATCTTCTCCAAAGCGCTTTAGCTCGGTTTATGTAAAGCACTTTTGAAATTTTTTGGAGAAGGCCTTTTTGGATTTTGGATTCTTTTTATAGTTTTTTCATTAATTTTTTTATGGAAAAAATGTAGAAAAATATTTGGTAGATATTTATTCATTTTCTTGTGCATATAATAAATAATAATAATTAATAACTAGAAATTACACACTTTACACTGCGCAATTAAAAAGAACCACACTTCGTTTAATAAATGCAATAAGGTGACTGGTGACTCACTCTGCGACTCGGAAGGATTGGAAAGGTTACGGTTTGTTTGATATGCTGAGAATACTGACAAATACCAAAGAATGAACTGAGCCATCCTATCTAATTCCTATAGTCAAAAATGGCACAAATTTTTACTAAAATCTATTTGTCTCTTTCAAGCTCAAAATGTACACTGAACTGTAATCAATTTTGGAAACAGTACAGCTGTATTAATTGGAATACACGGGAATTGACATAAAAATGCAGACAAATATATTATTTATATACGTCTATCTCTTACAAGCTCAAGCAAATTTGACATCAAATCTGCACAGGAACACATTTTTCAGTAATATTAAAAACTAATTTTTGTGTTAATTAAAACGAGTTTAACTTCCTAAACAGTTTTAATTTAATGCAAATAATAATAAATTATAAATAGGTGTGCAATTGTACGAAATAAAGGGATTTCACAGAATGTTCAATATTTGTGCCATTTTTGAAGCAAGAACGCTCAGTCCATTCTTATTATATGTCAGTGGCTGAGAACATGCTTTGTCCTCCATTCTTACGAAACACTTGCAACTACTCACTGCTTCATATGTGCTCTTTTGCAAAGCGTCATAAATATTTCCTATTGGGTTGCACCGTTTACACCTCCTACGAAGAAGTCAAAGTTTATGTGCCTGTGTCTTACATTACAATTAGTATAGCTCAAGGTTTATGTGCCTTTGACACTGCAAGCAGATAGAATAAAGGAATTCTGTACATTTTGGTGACCTCGACGTGATCACATTCACGTGTTTTTCAAAAGAGTTTTATCTTCGCTCATACAATTGCAACTTAATCAAGATGAAGAAGACAGCGGGAGACGAAATAAAGCAGATGGTGGTGAGCTAAGGAAAGGATTCGGAAACCAGCAAGTCATTAGAGTATCTAACCACGCGTATTAAGGCCCTCAACCAACTATGGGATGACTTTGAAAGGATGGACAACGAGAAACGCGTTAAGCTTGGCTCTGTTCTATCGCACGCATACTTCATGAATCAGTATTACGAAGGAATTAGAAGTGGCTACGAGAAAATCAAAAACGAGATGGTAATTAGTATGTGGTGGCTGTAGGCAGAAGAAGGAAGACCTCCACAAACATTAGAAGGCGCGAACACACACGCAAAGTCTACTCAGAAAGAGAATAATGGAATACAACCAGACCCAGTAAATCAAGTTACAAAGACTGTTGTTGGAATGATGCCCCAACAACTAGTGTTAATTCTGGATCTAAATAGGAGACTGACTAATTTGGAAGCACGTGAGCCACTTCGTTCCAGGCATTTTACTTGATCAAAATAAAAGCCATTGAAGACCAGTGACATCAAATTCCAAATTTACACAGCAGAATTAATTATTGGAATAATAAAGATAGCTTGAGCAACATGGAAGGCTATTTTGATCTGGAAGAAGAAACACAGGACATGCTCATACAACTGCATGAATGGTTATGTCGCTGTCAATCAGAGATAGAAGTTGACAGAAATGGAGCAACATCAAGATCAGAACATAGCGCAAGACCATTGATGAAACTCCCAAAGTTAGAATTACCGAAATTTGAGGCCGTTTATCTAAAGTGAAAGCAATTTTTCGATTCATGTACTGAGTTGGTTCACAGTCAAACCATTGTCGCATGCCAAAAATGTGGTACTCAAAGGGTAGCCTAGTTGGGGAAGCTGAGTAACTGGTCAGACATTTAAGTATCTCCGAAGCAAGTTACCTCTCAGCCTGGAAGGTACTTAAAGACCGTTATGAAAATACAAGATTACTAGTCACTGCACTTCTCAACAAACAGCTTACGCGACTAGCTTTAACAACCGAAAGTGCGTTCGCAAAATTCAAAAATTCCTTCAATTATCGCCATCCAAGAGAACTGCGCTAGTAAAAAGAATTAATGCATGTCTCAACTGCTTGGAAAAGGGTGATATGATGTCCAACTGCCCATTCAGAGCATGTACTAAAAGCGGAAAAACACATAATATACTGCCTCACATGCAATCTGTATGCCAAATGCAGATGAGTAATACACTGTCAAGAACTAACAATATTGCAGCAACTATGGCTTAATCATCAAGAAACAGTTTATTATCATGACGTAATGGGACTGAACAATCGAGCTAACTTACTGCAAAGATTACACCTAATATTAGGAAGTATATCATACTCAGTACGATTATCGTAAGGGTGAGCAACAACTCTGGTCAAAGCATGGAGTGTCGAGTCATATTGGATTCTGAATTTCAAGTAAATTATATGACAGAAAGACTAGTTTAAAGGCTTAGACTTTTGGAAATCTTCGACAGACTGAATATAGAAGGTATTGGCTCACGAAGAAAACAAGCGCAAAAACGAGTTAATATATTGTTAGAATCCCGCATCGATGGGTTTAACACTCGATTAGAAGATCATGCATTACCCCGGATCATCTCTCTACAGCCCGCACACATGATAGATGTATCGTCATGGTCCATATCAACAAACATACAATTAGCGGATCCACGCTTCAATCACACAGATACGATACATGGTTACCAAAAAATGATGAACAGTAAATCAAAACTGCATGGTGTTACAGAAGCAAGATCACTAAGCATACGGCATACTCAGATATCGCACAGCTCTTCGATCTACTAGGCATCACCGCTCCAGTGGCACTCACAGTTAAAGTGTTTCTACAAACATTATGGGCCTTGAAATGTCATTTGAATGCAACACTTTTTCACGAACTAGACTCATATTGGCTCAACTTTCGGAAAGGGCTGAAGGCTTAACAATGAACAATGTGAAAATTGAAAGGCATGTATTCGCTCACAAGAACACCAAATCAGTTCAAATTCACATATTTGCTTATGCTTGAGAGAAAGCTTACGGTGCTGTGGCCTACAGCAGGTCGATAGATAAGGAGTACATCATGAAGATGCGTCTGATGTATGCAAAATCTCGGGTTGTCCCCAATTAAACAGGCTACGTTACCTTGATTGGAACTGTGTGCAGCAAAACTTGAATCTGAGCTCAGTGAGCGAATCAATAAGACCCTGAATGTCAAGACTGCACCTATGTTTCTATGGTCTGATTTGTAAATCGTACCTGGATAACCTCGTCAAACATCACACATTTGTGGCCAAACGAGTATCTGTTATACAACAGTTAACAGTTCCTGAGCAATGGCGACACATCGGACCGAAAGAAAATTCGGCAGACATTCTCTCAAGAAGAAAAACTAGGAAAATGCACACTTTGGTCTTATGGACCAACCTGTCTTGGATCGGAAACCTTATGACCAACTCCATATACAAAAAAAGTGTAGATAATGATATTGAACAAAAACGATAAAAATCATTAATCACATCTACAGTCGTAGAAGAACACACCATTTGGTGAGACTATGTACCATAGAAATTCCTTTCGCAAGCTCCAACGCATTACAGCCTACATATTACGGTTTATAACACATGCCAAAAAACGCAACATACATCCTTCAGACACACTCTCTCTGACTGCTCAAGACCTTGAGCATCTTCGGCGGTTTTGAGCAGCATCTAGCAATAGTAGTCTCAGAAAATTGGCGCCCTTTGTTGGAAAAGACAAAGTCATTAGAGTTGGAGGTCGTATTGGAGCATCAAATCTATCATACCAAAAAAAACATCCAATGCTTCTGCCGTATTCCCGTCATCTAACGAAATGCCTGCTGAACGATATATGTACATAAGGAAAATCTGCATGCAGCTTCTAGCAATAGGAAGACAATTTTTTTGGGGAGTTAAACGAAAAACTTTGACTCGTGGAATAGTACATCATTGCATCTAATGCGCTAAAGTAAAGCCGAAACTTCTAACACAGAAGATGGGAAATCTACCAGCAGATAGAGTTCACCTAGCCAGACCATTTGTAAACTGTGGTGTGGACTTTTGTGGACAAATATGGACTCAGTTTAAGATGCGTGGAAAGAAACCGTAGAAGTTCTACATCGCTGTATTTTGTTGCTTCCCGACAAAGGCCACGCATTTAGAGGTAGCAAGTGACTTGTCCACACAAGGATTCTTGGGAGCTTTACGTCGCTTCATGGCTCGACGAGAACATTGTAAAACTATTTAGTGTGACAACGCGATCAACTTCATAGGTGCACGAAATCAATTGCACGTCGAAGTCATCAAAATGTACAGAATTCCTTTATTCTGCCTTGCAGTGTAAAGGGCACATAAACCTTGACCTATACTAATTGTAATGTAAGACAGAGGTACATAAACTTTAAATTCTTTGTAGGAGATGTAAACGGTGCAATGAACCGCTACACTATGACCATATGTTAGACGGACTGACTAGCAACGATATGTAAGCAAAGAAACTATTGTAATGAAAACTGATTAACTGAATAATTTATATTTTCAATCTCACTCTAAATATAAAAACAGCTAACTCGAAGTCAATGCATAAAATACAAAATGCTTACAATGCTGATTTCACATTAATTTTCTTTGCAACAACAAGCCTTCGTAAAACAGTGAAACAATGCAAGTATCGCATTACTGAGCGATGTTGTTTACATATGTTGTGATTACATTCAAGTGTTTTTAGTCTTAAAATTGACCTAATAATAAAACATGAAGTAACTCTGTATGTAAATAGTCAACTTTATAATTTGAGTATGTAGTTACAAAATATTCTAAGATTTCAACAACTACTACATCTTAATTTTATTTTGCGGACAACCTGCACTTAGATTTTAGAATTACCTGTTCAAGGTACTTTTTTCCATAGTTTTGTCATATTAAGATCTATAAATATTAATGATTAAGGTGATTGAGGATATGCGTTAGTTGATGCAATTTTTAGTCTTAGTGATTAGTTATGGCAGCGTACCTTTACAAATGTATATTGAACTGCGAATATTTTCAATGACAGGGAGAGAGTTAGATAGATATACTTACTAGGTAATGTACACTGAGAGAAAAAAATACAACTTGAATGTAGGCATTTTTTGTTGCGTACATTCAAAATAGTAAAATAAGTTGCGATATGTAATATTCTCAAATGTTCTGTAATCGGATTTACCAAAACATTATGTAAAATTTCCATATTAAATAGTGTAAGAAAAAGGCTTTTAATACGCAATTCTCTCTCTTTAATGCGCAAATAAATTTATTAACTAGTAAAATTGCACTTGGAATAGTGCATAGAAATAAGTTTTAAACATGGAATTTTCCCTCTTTAATGCGTAAATTGACGGATTTATAACGAAGATTATAGTCTCTTAACTGCCTTCCGCAGATCCTTGTCTGCTAATTTCCCTAATTCGCAAAAAAAGTAGCTACCAAGCATATTCCTCCTACGCTTGGGTTGGAGCAATTACACAGCAGGTTTTGAACGCTCTCAACCTCTTCCTCGTCCATATAGCTTCTTCAGAAGTATTTGTGTGGAGCTTGCAAGCGCTCTGCACGTTGCGATTCTTAGCAGGGTTTCTGTCAACTTAGGACATATCTTGGGCTATAGCTGTCTTGAAATCGCACATGTGGTTAGTTCTCTCAATCTGTGATTAGCCAGCTTACAGACCTGTAGTTCTAGAATCTTTTTCGCTTATTTAAGAGTCGACAAATCAAATTAAGGAAGTAAAATAATTATAAAACGTTCCTGATCGACACAAAAGTCAATGCATGAATGAATCTTTCTCTCTCACTTCACGTTTATATTGAATATCGTCGCTTCTTAAACTTGTAATATACATAAAATTTACTAAATTTACGGTATAAATTTGTAAAGCATCTCAAATTATGGACAAAATTACGTGATTTATATTTAATGCAAACGTAATTATATTACTTTAAATTAGTTCGACTTAAGATTCCCTGATCTCTTTAATATTACATACATGCATTTGATTAGTAATTTACTTCTGGAATATGTGAAATTAAGGAAAAAAGTGTAACTATTTTAACTATTTAAAAAGTAGTAGATTTCAATTTATTTTTCTCAGTGTAGATATAAGAACATGTGTCTGAAATTCATATTATGAATTGAATTAGTCACCTGTTGATGTGACACTAAATAGTATAGAGAATATTAGAATTTTAAGAACTTTTATTTATACCGATTTTTAATTAAATCATAAATCTCTTGTACAACCGCCTCGTCCGGGGTTTGATTTATGATTTTGTTATGAATTGTTAAAAATAAAAGTTCCTAAAATTCTTTTATTCTCTATCTTTGACCGATTCTAACAAGCGTGCATTCGATTCCCGTTAGGGAAAAATAAAATAAATTTGAATTTACAAAATTTATTTCTGTGCATTCATCGTTCCTGGTGGCTTTGTATGCTAATTACGAATTGAGAAATGCAAGAGAGAAAATCATCTGTCTCATTATCTCAATGCTAAGAGCAGTCGCCCGACAAGCGGAAACTCCCGATTTCAAATCCCGGACGAGGCAGCTGCTTTTTTCCTCTTTTATTTATGATTTAATTAAGAATCGTAAAAATAAAAGTTCTTATAATTCTTCTATTCTCGTTCTTTGACCAATTCTAACAATTTTGGGTTCGATTCCCGTCAAGGAAAAATAAAATACTAAAAAGTGTATTGACAGGCATTGCTTTCTTGCTCTATTAGTTGTAACACAGAAATATATACTGTATTTCAAAAGGAAATTTATTTTTATCGATTTCTTACATCTAGAGGACATCATTCTCCTCATCCTAGTAAGGACCAGTAGATGTGGTAGTTTCACTGCCCCTCTCTTCTATCAAACTTTGTCAATTGGAATGGGATCAGCAGTGGCGGGCTATTGATGTAATGGATGAGTTTGCTCCCATCATTTCTCATTTCAATTTGCTCTCCTGTGGTTACTTCAGGGAAGAGAACCGGTCGTTGGTTCATTTCCACCTTTCCTGACCACAACTTCGCCTGCGGAATAACTAACCTGCAAAAGGTAAAATCACCATTCCACACCCCTGGAGAGAAGCTCGTCCTCGATCTGTTACCCAGGCTTCATAACTTGCCCTCGTGATAAGAAAAATTGAATTTGCTAATTGTAATTTCCTGTAAGGCAGACCGCACACACAAGTGGCATTTGCAACATGACACCGGCATATCTAGCAAAAGCTAGTTGTGTGCTTTTTAATGGTGCACCGCAAACAAGTCTGACGTGACAAAAGACATACCAAACTAGCAACATGTTTGTCATGTGTCATGTTGTGGTGCTCATTTGATGTAACTTTTGTTGCGCATGTCAGACGTTTCCTAGGTTTCTAGTTTATTTATTTGAAGTGTAAGAAAATGATAAATGATCCAGAAAATAACATTAAATTTTTCCAAATCGTCGAAAGATCTCTTGTAGTATATGACTATACGCGGAGTGAAGTGAATATCATAATTAAAATTCAACAACAAAATCGTAGGAGGAAATAGCGGAAATGCTTAATGAAACAATTTTTAACGATTTTAAATCAAATCATAAATACATTCGATTTAGAATTGTTAAAAATAAAAGATCTTAAAATTCTTCTCTTTTCCATATTTGACCGATTCTGACAAGTGTGAGTGTAGCCTGGTCAGCAGAGCAAGATGTCGTGCTGCACTGAGTTTCTGTTTCATGGACCACACTTCCAACTATGACTGGAAATGTGAGACCTAAAGAGGGTATATTTGCTAATAAGCCCCTATCTCAACAGAAGTAGCCTCTCTTCAAAGTCATTCTCACTCACTATAAATAGATGGCGTCCAATGTCGTGGTCACTGAACATAGCAAAATTCATCAGTTTCTATACTTGTTTCGGGTTTCCTGAACTCGTACCTCTATAGCGTAGACTATCGCCTGAAAAATGCAAGTTGAGGCACCAATAAGGATGAAGAATTCAACTTCAGAATCCACCATTCCTGCGCCTGTTTTGTCAGCCTTCCTGAATCCGTTACTATAGCAGACATCGGCCGGTTGCGAGACCTGAAACTAATACACCTGGAGGGAATACTCATTTGGCATTTTCAAGTGGTAGTTAACTAACCCATTCATAAAGCATAACTCGGGGTTTCAGTTATTATTATACACGAAGAATCTATGCTCATATTAGTTTTAGTTACTTTATTACTTATGGGACATATCTCAAAACAGTCGAACAAAATGGAGTTTTGAACACATTTTCTGCAAAGCGATTCATATACTTATATGTACAAGGCAGACAAGCATGTCCTATGGGTACATATAGGCGTAAGTATATAGTTTCATTACAAAAAATTTTACCGCTTTTGCAAAAAATTCTCACATGAGTGACTTTATTCTATACTTCAATTTCTATGTTGGCCTGCGTCATCTGTTCTGTAGTAAAATAATTTTGCATATAAACTGTCAAATCAAATGCATTATTCATAATTATTGTAATAATACCGCCTTATGAAAAATCTCCTTTAATCAATAAGCATTAAGATTTTGCTTTTGCACTATGTTCTATTATAATTAGTTTAACGCTTTCGCGTTAAGTAATTCAATTAAAAACGTCAGTACCAGAGCTAACTATATGTAGATATTACAAGGATATTAAACGGTGCCTCGTGGGTTACGAGTGCACGTACAACTTGCGTGTGTTCCCTAATTTTATTAGGAGCATGTTTATGGCGTTAATGCGCGCTACGTGTTTAATTAGGAATTGTGGTCTAATAGAAGTACACCACAGGAAACATTACAACATCGATTTCCGCATTTAACTTACTTATTAAGAGGCTTGTTCACTCGAAACTGAGTGCAAATATCAAAGGGAAAACTAATGTTAGTCAATCCACATAAGGAAGCGTATACGGGTAAGTTAAGCCCTTGGAAATAAATACTTTATATGTGAACAGGAAATAGAACACAAAATGAATCACAAAACAGAACAGGAAACGATTTACAGTTACATATAAAGGACGTCTTTTACTTTCCTGTATACATGAATTAAGGGTATATAATTACATTGTACAGGATAAAAGCATTGATAGCTGTAGAAAAGCAACCGAATACTGCTTTTGTAAAAGAGAAAAAGAGGGGGAATTGGAAGGAAATAAAATAGTGTACCTTTGTATTTTTCAAGTCCTTTCCTTAACAATAATGAAAATTTTACGAGCACAGAAATATTTTAAACTTGGTATAACCCTATCCAGGACCTAGTGTCTAGTATATGAGGAATATCTTTGATATGATGGAGTTTGAAAATTAGATGATTATAATCGCCAGAAATTAGATTAATTTTATCACTGGAATAATTACATTAATAAATGTCTAATGGCAGCAGTAAACGAAATTGGCAAAGCCTACATATCTAAAGAATTGGTTGAAATGAAAAATTATCAAAGAAATACATACAGTACATATGGACTATCTCCGATTTTGATGAAATTACACATGGGTTGTTTAAGTACTTTTCTGTAATATTTTTTCTTGCAATCCGAATTTTGCTGAGTAGGTGTAACTTCAGAATGTACGCACCGAAAACCCATGAAACAGATGTTATTTATTTAAGGAAGCTTTGAAATTCCAGAAAAAAGTTAAGCGAGGTCCTTTTTCTGACAATTCATTTTTGAATACCACAAAATTCGCAGTCTCGATTTTTTTAGAAATTTGTTTATTCTAATCTTTACAGTTTGGATGGAGTTATTTTTTTAAATATATGAAATTCAGAGAACTTTTTATGAACATTGGTTAAGTACTCATATATTGACCCCGTTTTAAAATGCAACGGATACAGGAAAATTAAAACAAAACACACGTCTACAACTTGTCATATGCGTACAAATATAGTTATATCAGAAACCGCAACTAAAGAACAATCTTCGAAATTTATAGCTATTTTATTTATTTTAATTACTATCAAATCAAAGCGCAGTTTTCGAATTTTTATTTGTGAATAACAACTATTTGTAAATATGCACCATCCGCTTCTTCACACTCATTTATAGCCTGTAACTGAAATATTCAATCCCTCGCTGGAGCATAACTCTTCGAATATCGCGGACTTTGTGTCTGAGTCAACTTTGGTGGAAATAGGTTGAAAACTTTACTTTTTAAGTAGCCATATAGAAAAAAAAAATAGAACGCATCAAATCTGGACTTCTCGGTGCCCAGTTGATGTCTCATCGGCGACTAATTAATCATGAAGAGCAGCTAACGAGTCATTTATGACGTGGGAAGTGGCTCCATCCTACTGAAAAAATGTGTTATGGTTGTAATCAATCACGTTTTGGATTTATGGAACTTAAAAAGTCCCGATCGTTTTGCAATATCGATCGAAATTAACTGTCTAAGCGCGACCATGCTTATCCTAAAAAATTATGCGCCTGTAATTCCTTGACTTTCTATGACAGCCTAAACGACAACGTTATGCAAGTATAGTGGTTTGTGATGCAGTTCTAGTGGATTATCGGGAGCCGAATATCTACCATTTGGTTTATTATTCACGTGATTGTAGATATGAAAATTGGTTCCATTAGAGAACTACATGTTATTGGAGCTCGTAAAATTATTTGCCATTGTCCTGCAGAAATCAACTCATTTAAAAGCATCATCGGGTTTCATCTCTTAAACCGTTGTTTCGTTCAAATTTAGGGAAGTTGCGCGCAATTGTCCTTAACAGACTGGCAAACGTACTCGACATTCGGGCTCATTTTTGATATCTTTTGCCCCAGTTGATTTATCCGGCATCATTTCCAGTCTTTTCAAATTTAATTCGCACTTTGCACATTTCAACTTTGGTTAAATTAAAGTGTGCAAAAGCAGTCGTTCTTACAAAAAGCTTCCAAGGGCGCTGCGGTCCCGCGAAATGATCCATCGCTAATAAGCTTAACAACCCAGCCAAGCGAATTGCTCAAGTCGTCTCCTCTCTCCATTTATGTTTGGCGCGTAACGGTAAAAACAAAAACGAAAAACTTGATACACCCGTTATAATAATTTAAACTTTTTTTTGGTGTACTGCCACCTTAACGAAAAACATCTAGCAATTCTTGCGCGAAGTGCAACGAAGGTCATTTTCATGTTGATATTAGTCAGTATCATGCCACTTGCTGCAGCTTGGTGCCTCTTTTTTCTCCACATAGAGGTATCGCAATATATAGTACATACGGAATAGTGTGGCGTTTACCGTCCTTAAAGTTTTTCCTTACTCAAATCCAGAGTTTAATTACATCTGGATTAAGTTCAAATCTCACAGGCCAGATTTGTCTGACAAGGACGCGGTATCTCTATACTAGTTTTCAGTAAATCGCAAAATCACAAAATTCATTTATCTACTCTCTATAAAAATTTAAACGAGTACGGCAGCAACATTAGTCCGAACAAATGTATTCTAGGATTCAATGAGCTCGAATTCCTCGGCCACACAGTAAATTCCAATGGTATAGCACCTACAAAATCTAGAATCGCTATTGCCGATTTTCCCACTCCAATTACAACTAAACAGCTTCAACGTTTTTTTAGGCATGGTAAGTTTCTACCATCGATTCATCAAAAACATTTTACAACTCGCTTCCCCACTCTATTAGTTGATAAAACAGTGCTCAAAAAGAAAAGAAAAGAAAATTAACACCGTGCGGAACAACGAATGTGACCCTGGCTTTAAACAAATCAAAACTGCGCTTCGAAATCACGGTCTTCTAGCACACCTCGATCATAACGCGCGAGTTAGTCTCATGGCAGATGCATGTAATGTGGCAGTAGGAGCCGTATTATAACAGCAGCATGGGTATTCATAGGAACCTTTAAGTAGTTATTCTAAGAAACTCTCCCTGACAGAACAGAAATATTCTACGTTCGACAGGGAATTACTCGCTATCCACCTAGGTATTAAACTGTTCAAATATTTCGTCGAAGGTACAGAATTTACAGTTTTGACCGACCACAAGCCGCTTACAAATTCATTAGGTTCAAACACAGAAAAATCATCCCGACAAACCAATCATTTAGAATATAAAGCACAGACATTAGATATGTGAAAGGTAGCAGCGACATAGTCTCTGATGCTTTATCACGATGTTATATCGGCACCATAAACACTAAAAAATCAAATTCCTCCACACTAATTCACGAGCAAAGCCAAGACGATGAGCTCAAAAATATCTTACCTCAGGAAAATACATCCTTTACTCTGGAAAACATTTGTATACCCGTCGAAGATAAAAACATATGGTGCGAATCATCAACAATTTCAAAAAGACTTTCCCATCCCAGCATTAGAGTAAC
The DNA here is from genome assembly GCA_963924295.1 of Dioctria rufipes. NCBI lineage: Eukaryota > Metazoa > Arthropoda > Insecta > Diptera > Asilidae > Dioctria > Dioctria rufipes. Next base: position 248,295,423 of record OZ002740.1, read on the forward strand.
CCGTAAACTGATTGAATATTTCTGTGCCAAACCAAATTTAATGCTGAAAACAAATAATAATGATAAAGGAAGAAAAACAAGATATCCAGGTTTTTTTAATAACAAGATATGCGTACTTTCGTATAGTCAATTTATTTTGCATTTATCATCTCTTCACCCTTTATATAAAAACAAATTCAGATAGTTCAGTTATGGTCTGATATCTTTACGGTAATTAATTTACTTTAGTTTTTTACTTAATTTACTTAATTCACTTAATTCGTTCTTAAAAACATTAAAAAAAATCTTAATCAATTATTAATCACAAGTTATTTTAAATTTCACTGTCTTTATCACTTAAACAAGTCACATTATTTTATTGATCTATAGCTAGCAGATTATGTTCGTTTAACGTTTTAACCGTTGAACGATTTCAATTCTGCACATTTAATTAAAATATATAATTTTAACCTTGGTCTTCGATGCTGCTGCTGCTGCTGCTAGTATTAATTGTATGATTCCAAACTTGAAAGAGGACGAATTCTGGCATGTTCTGACTTTTATGGAGTTGCTCCTGCTCAAATCTTGGACCTTGCCAAATCTTCTCGACGCAGAAAATGGCCGCTTACATGTAATAAGAAATGCATATAAATAAATGTGAAAAGAAAAATATAAAAAACAATAAGTTTCAAGGAAATATTATTGCTCTCATCCTTGTGCAAGCCTTTTAAGGATGTTTGCAGTAATTTTTTAATTTTAATCGACCAAAGGGATGTAAATTTACATAAATTCTAAAAAACCTCTTCCTGTTGAGGTGAATATGAAATTTTATTTTCTACTGGAATTTACTTGTAGCCCTACTATTTAATTGGTGTACTAGATTCATTTTCGTGTCATTTCATCGTTAAGTTTAGTTTCGTCTCCTTTTAACCTTATCTGTCTCTTTCCCGCTCATTGTATCAATTAAAAAACTTTAAATCTTTAAATTTTATTTTATTTATACATTTTCATGCAAATTCGATGTTAATTTCGAATTCTACATAAAAAATTTGTTGTGCGGAATGTACTTTGTTCGAACTGTCATTAAAGTTCGGGCTAATAATCGCAGTTGAAGTTTCGCGGCCGGGATAATTTGTTTTTATCAATAAACTGTGTTTGATTAGTGTGGAAAACTTGTTAAACTACTTTTGGTAAGACTTATTGTGTTTTTAGATATGCTATAGTAGTTATAACTTTACTGATTGAAAATTTTACCTAACTAATTTCATATATGTAATTTGAGGTTACTTGTTTACCCTTTGCCTTTTGTAGTTATGAGTTCAATTCAAGGCCAATATCTTAATTAATTGATTTCACTTTTAGATTCTACGGTTCTTAAAGGACGATTGGATTGTTTCAAAGATATTCTTCACAGTGGAACATATGTGAATTGAAGTAGTAGAGACTCGAGTTTATAAATCAAATTGCTAGCTTCAATAGATATATTTCAGGTAAGTGTATTTATTTACATTGGAAATTCATTTAATTCAATTTATTGTCCACTTGTTTTTATAGGAACTAATGCTAAATGTTTCACAAGGAAGGATGTTCAACATTGATAATCAGTAAATATTTCTGGCCAAACGTTAACAAAGATGTAAACCGCTGGGCTAAGACCTGCATCGCAGTCAAAAAGGCAAAATAACTAGGCACACGAAATAACCTAATGGTACTTTCGCCGTCCCTAGTGGACGTTTTGATCGCGTGCACATCGATATTGTAAGAGCACTTCCACAATCAAATGGTCAGACCTATATATTAACCATGAAAGACCGTTTCTCTTTCTCGCAAGAGGCCATTCCATTAAGACACATTTCCGCTTCCATAGTAGCCTTCGCTTTTATACAGCACTCGATATCTCGGTACGGTATACCCAAAACAACTACGACGGATCAAGGTACTCAATTTGAGTCAAACCTTTTAGAGAAATCACGGACTTATCACCCGCAAGCAAACGGATTCGTCGAAAGGTTCCATAGACAACTAAAATCCGCGATAAAAGCAACAATCGATCCAAAAATTGGTACTACACTTTACCTTGGATTCTACTTGGTATCCGTTCAGCAATTAAGGAAGATCTCGAAGTATCTCTAGATCAATTGCTATACGGACAAACACTGGGCTTGGCTGCAGAATTCATAGTATCAGATCACGAAGAGTAAAACTATTAACAAGTGAGTTATCCAAACAGATTCAAGAAAGCATCGCCAAAATTAAACCCAAATCTACAAGAACGCGAAAACAAAATCCAATTTTAGTACCCCAAGAATTACTAATATGTTCTCATGTTTTCGTAAAAGAAGAAGTAAACAAAGGAGTGCTGAAACAGCCCTACAACGGACCATTTAAAGTAATTTCGAAACAAGCGAAAACTTTTCATATTCTTATAAACGGGAAAAAACAAATAATATCGATTGATAGAATTAAACCGGCATTTATAGCAAATTCTGATATACCCACGACCGAAGGAGTAACCAAAAATCTATCAAAATGTAATATTAAATTAAATTTACAAGAAATAAAAGGTACATAGGCACTTCTTTTATATAAGGGAGAGTGATGTGGCTTATGCTTTAACTATTTTGTACAGCGGTTTAGCTATTTTGTAACAGCGGTAACACCGCGAGCTAAACGTCATTCTTATGTATTGTAATAGGTAATAGATCTTTCCTAGAATTTCAACTACTTGTGTCGAGTCACTCTTAGAGCGAGGTAAAAAAAAGTTCTTAATATTGAATAAATTGGTTTAGTTTATATGAAAGTATTGTTTTAATTTTGAGCCATACAACAATAAGTTCCTCAACAATAATACAATTCCATCATCGAACAATTTATTTAATCTTAGTTCTTTAGGTTCTACTTTTTTCGTACATATTAGTAAGCTGTCTGCGGCCTTTATTTTTTTCTTTTTGAGTCATTTAATGTTTTCCACACTTTTTCACAATAAAATGCAGCTTCCGCTTAACTTTGTTTAATATTCATTAGTATAGTAATACAGTTTCCTCCATTTTTTTTTTTGTATCAGTTTTTGACGAATGATGAAAAGGCGGAAGGCATTAAACGAAATTAGCTTAGGTTCGCAGAGTTATTCAGGCATATTCGTCGACTCTTTCGAATCTAATTGGTTTGGATAATGATAAATTTATACTCTTAACAGAAGAATTTGAATCCGATCATCATCATGCATTACATCTGATAGAACCTGAAACGCAATACAGTTTAGAAGCTCAAGATATTCCGCAATAATGTTTTACCAATGCATTCGAAATAAGTCCAAATATTACTTTGAAAAACCAAGTTTGAAAATCATGGTGAAAATATAGATGATTGCTAATTTGTCAGTAGTTATCATGAAAGAAATACTAAATGGGCCGTCGATTACAACATTTCATAAGTAGCGTTATCATTACTATGGCACCTAAAAGAACATGAATGTCACGCCAACTTACCAGCTGATGCGCGAACATTACTTGGAACACCACGAAGTATCAAACTGTGTTTGGTTAATCTAGGTGCATATTTTCATTTCGGCATATCAAATGGAGTTAAAAGCAGTTTTCGGAATGTATAAAAACTTTATTGTGAGCAAATATATGCAGAAATTGTGGCAAATACATTTTCTACAACAGTTGTTTGAAACATATGTAATTGTTACAAATATGGTTTATTTGTAGCAAATAGCATAGATTAATAAAGTATTTCATCCCTCATACCATTGGTTCCATCAATACAATATTTAGTTATGGTATGCTTAATATTTTTAATATGAGGGGTCTCGGAAAATATTTTTTTAAAAATTGCAACACGCAATTTACAAATCTCAAAATACTTGTCACTGGGAGGAACAAGACTACCAAAATCCGATTTATGAGAGTAATTTTTATGGTATATTAAAAATTCTGAAGAGTGCGAAAATTGAACTATTTCCCCAGATCTTTTCATATTAACGCAACATTTTTGGCAATTATTAATGGAAGAAAGTAACTTAGAAATTACGTAGCCTACAAAATATCGAGTGGAAAGGTCTTCTGCACTAACATTCTCAGTATTAGAAGTGCAAATATTGTCCAGTACCACGTCATATTCTTGACATTTAATTTCATCAAATTGTAAAGCAGAAGTATTATCTGTGGTATTACTGTTCATATTTTCTACAGACACTAAACTATTAGACGAAGACTGATAATTATCAGTTTCAACTTCTTTAAAAACCTCGTCTACAAGATATTCTTCGTCATCGTCTTCGCAATTTTTGTTAACACTTATTGATTTTAAGCTTATAAGTTTATTTGAAGCTATACGGGCTACTACATATATACATAAAATCGTTCGCTGATGGATTTTTGTTATTACCTCCATTGTTTCTGATTAAAGCAAATAAATTTTCAATGGGATCTTGATTAAATTTATATGTTAAAAGAAAACTAAGTTCCGGATAATCATTGAATATTTCTTCCGACATATTCAAAATTGCTGATATAGACTGACAAAGCCCTTGTAAGCAATAGTTTTGCATTTTTTTCTTTAGCGATATTGCTTCAATATAAGGTAAAATATCAATTAAGTATTGCCTAACTGGTCCATTTCTTTTCAATGCACTCCTGTATATGTTCCCTCCAAATGGCATCTTACTATTCAAACAATCAAGTACTTTGTCCATAACCAGAAGAAAAGCAGCCGTTGCCCTTGCTTTCTGGGAAGTTTCGAAAGTAAATACATTTATATCATGGGCACTTTCAATAGCTGCAGCACAGTTTCGACTAAAAATTTGAGTGGCAAGAGATACGCTCATTTTCTGCCACTTATTAGGTAAGGCATGCTCTTCTGTCAGTTTGTGACCCATTTTTGTCACATTATTTTTTTCTAGAGCTACCAATTCTTCAACACACTTCCAATTAGTTTCGCCATCAGGCGTGATAAGATCTGTTTTCATCAGTGTGTTGCGAATAGATTTAAATAAATGTGGCACATCAAATATAGCATAATATTTCTTATCTTTATAGTTAAAGTACGGACGTTGTGGTGTTACGTTAAGGCGACGAAAAGCATTTCTATTGTTTGATTCTTGATCACAAACAATTGCTCGAACGTTGAAACCGATAGTTATACAACAACCAATGGCTTGTTTAATTTTTGAAACCAAATTATCACCGGATATTGCTGTTGCCGTCACGTAAAAAGAAATTATAAATTTCCAGTTGGATGTTATGCCGCGAACCATGAACACACATATGTCTTTTCCAATTGCATTACTTTGATAGTCTCCCAAGTCAACAAATCCTACAATTTTGTCGAGAGTTCCGTTATAAGTTAGCTCTCTTTTGATGGCAACTTCATCAAACAACAAGCATGACTCTTTCTGGGCGTCGGAAAAGTTTTCCAAAAGAATTTGTAAGTTTGGTACTATATCAAATTTATACCAGGCTGAATAATTTTAACTGGAAGCCAACGATAAAGAGACTTTGTAGTGGGCAAATGTAATCCCAAAGCTTCTCGAAGATATTTGTAACCGGTTGGAGATTTAAAATGCAAACATTGGGCCAAAGTTCTTTCATCTTCATCCCACACAGTTGCTTTCTTTGAAATAAGCATTTTAAGCAATGTTTTTGCATTATCATTAACATTTAGCAACTTGTCAATTCGTGAAGCTAATGATTTCTTCTCTTCATTTTTTAAAATATTTATTTTTACTGTGTCTCTTCTTTTGGAATACACTTTCCTTCTCTTAAGACTCGAAACACTTTTTAGTTTCTCTGTTGCCTTCTTATATTTTTTTAAAATATCGCTGTAACGTTTGCGATAAAAAGTAACATTTTTTTCGTTTTTCAAGCAAGAACTGCATTTTGCATCTTCAAGTATGCTCTCAGAGTTCACTCCAGAATATTCTGGTTCTAAGCTCGGCAAGTCTGCAAGCAATAAATCACTTCGTCGATCTACTTCATCATTATTCCTAATATAAGTTCTGCTAGGAAAATTATTGAGATGGTTCTCTTCAACTGCATCATTCATATTCATTAATGAAGGTAAGTTAAGTGTCGGTACAGAACCCTTCAATAATTTTTTTTTTCCAAAACAAGACAATTCAAAATGTTTTGTGCGAATATATGAACTTTTTGACGTTGGAGGCGAACTTAATCCAGATGCCTTTATCCATTTGTCAAAATTTACATGTTCTTTCTTAGGCAGCCTAAAGAACTTAATTTTAGATTCCTGACGCTTAGTGGTCCCGCAACCCAAAACAGAACATCTTACGCCCCACAGTCGTCCTTTGTAATCCATATTACAAAAATAATTCTTGATATTCAGTAAGAATCAAATAATCAATACAATCCTTGAGAAATTGCAAAAGGTTCCTTAAATCCAAAATCTGAATAACTCAAATTAAACTCTAATTAATCAATCAATATAATGAAAAAAAAACAGGTAATATTTCGCTACTCGGTGGAAGATCGCAGTTGTAACCATACGGAATACCAGAAGCAAAATGGCAACGACAACGAGCATTTTGTCCCCTACCATAAATCACATAGTTCCCATCTAACATTACAACCAACGGGCACCCACACCTACTGCTGCCAGCATATATAACGAGAGAAGAGAAAAGAACATAATTAAAATGGGATGTACTTCAAAAAATTCTCAGGAACACACGCGTTCTTTCTTATTAGAATACCCCTAAATCACAAATAGACAGATAAAGCAAAGCAGTTTGCGCATTTACCTCTTGCCTCTTTCGCAAAATCACACAGAAGACAGCACAGCCACTGCTCATGCAAATTTTCAGAATTCCCGTCGAATTCGGGTATTAATGACTTGGCGTCATTAAGGGTGAGTGTTTCTGGCTCAGCCATTTTGCTATTCCCTGATCGCTTTTGTTGTGCTGTTTTCTTAGTGGGTTTCCTTCGGTGTGAAGTTAACCCTGATAGAAGTGTGTCACGAACGCTTCTTTGCGATCTGGTGACTATAACTTTTTTTCTATCTGCCACTTCGATAGGAATTTATTTGATATTCCTCAAAAGAAAAAAAAAATTATATAGGAGTTTGTCGATGTTAAAAAAAAATTTCTAACACCGGAGAGAATACCTTTACCTATAGAAATTTAGACTAGAGGAGAAGAGAAATTTGTGACTGGGTCTGAGACAAAAAAAGGTAGAGTGTATGTATATATATATATATTACATTGTCTACTTACATATAGGATTTTGATTTTTTTGATTAACTTATTATCTAGCCTAGATTTAAATATAATTATTAAAATCAAAATTTATATATATATTTATTGAAATTATAATTAATCTAACTTACATTACTTCTGTTGTTGTGGTATTTGTTCCACACTTTATTAAAGGTGTCGAAGTCCCAGGTATCTTCTTCCTCTCGCTCCAGGATGTCTCTGTGGATTTCACTGTAGATGCTTTCGGGCGTCCGGTCGGTGTTCTCGATGAGGACGTCAATCAGCAGGTCCACCAAGTTGTCTCCGTCCGTGGCGTTGTCGTCCGGAGGGCTGATGTAGCTCAGATGCTCCTGGGGTCCAGAATAACTCTCCAGGGAGTCGTCCAGGTAGCTCTCTAGGTGGTCAAAGTCTTCGCTGTCTTCAGAAAAATAGACGAAGTCGTCCAATATGTCGTCAATAAAGAGGGTCTCCTCTATTCTTAGGGGCGATTCTGTTCTGGGCCAGCACATTCGTGTTGTTTTTTAAATCTTGCTGCTTCCTCTGGGTTTTGTGGGTTTTTTGCAGGTCTTACAAACCTTTACAAAATCTGCACCAAAATTTTGTTATATGTTGTTACACCTTCTTACACCTTCTTAGGTATAACGCGATATAATCAAAACGTAAATACAAACGCAGCTTTCTGAGAAACAAAGTTTATTATAATTTAATGTAATAGATTACTCTTAACAATTTTTCGGTGTTGATTATCCACTTTGTAAAAAAACACTTATTGATTTTTCACTTTTTACTTTATGACAGGTAAAGATTTTACTTTAGTATGATACTTAGGAGGCCTTACCTTTGGTAGGGGGACTCTCCTAGTTGGTTCAAGAATACTCTCTGCTTTCCCTAGTTCAACCGCATAATATTTATATTATTGATTTACACGGGGATGATACTCCCCTCCACAAATTTCTAAAATTCAGCAATTTTCTAAGGGAAAATTGATGATCGCTCAATTTTCTGTTTTGAATAACAAAATCAGGAAATTGAGCGGAAATAACAAATTCCAAAAAAAAAATCGAATCGAAAAACAATTTTCTGTAAGTTCGGTGATCGATTCTATGCATAACAAAATTTCAGGGTCATCATAATTCATTAATTCATGAAACTTCATGACACTTTACCAATGCAACGAAGTGCAGCCATTCAAAGGTGCACCTGTTGGGTAATTTTGCCGGTCTTAGATCGGTCGGTGACGTAGTCACGTATTTGGGCTTAATTGCCTGGTGACGATTTTCTTCGTCTGCTTTCATGAATGAATCATTACGTTGAGCGAATACTAGCGCCGGATCATATTAAATTTCATTTGTAGAAGAATTTATGATCATTTTAGGCAAGCGCCAAATGGGATAGAATATCTGGCACCTGATGGTTGTTGTTTATTGTTTGTGGAAGTATACTTTGTTGCATTTACGTTAGGAATTCGTAATTTTAGGATTATGCAACAAGTTTATTGAATTTTAGAAGATTTGAAATGCCTTTTTTGGGATAAAAGGTAAAAACGTGATTTTGCTAGACGCATGACGTGCGTTTGAGATTTGCGTTTTGATTTACGTTATGAATCCAAGATTAGGTAGTTAGGTTTAGTGGATTCATAACATAAGCAACAGGGTGAGCGTGCACTTTGTATGGGAGGCAATCTCATGTTGAAATTTATAGAAAAAGCGTTCCATTTCTTTGTTTTTTTTCTTTTTAATCTATGCAAATAGGCACTAAACGAGTTATTTCTCTCAGTGTACCAGTAAATAATTCATCAACTGAGGAGTGGGCGAACAAAAGGGCACATGTCCCATTCATAAAAACTTACAAAAAATGCATAAAACTGTATAAATCAATAGACTTTCGAAATTATCTCACTATGATTTTGATAGTTTGTGCTACTTTGGGAGGTTTTGTGAAAGAACAGTGAGTTAAAATAGAGAAAGTTCAGTATAGCGGACACGATTTCATCAAAAATCCACAAGAGACCCAGCACGGATATATGCCCTTTCGTTCGCCCACTCCTCAACTATAAACATATCGATAAACGTAGATGGATCACCTTTGTCAAATTCTTCTAATAGCTGTCTTTGGCCTTTACTTAGAAGCATTGTATTTATAATAGCAGCTTATCACGGTAATGAAAAACCACCTCAGTGTAATGAATTTTTACGAGATTTTGTGAAAGAAGCAATTGTTTTTTCACATACAAAGTTATCTATTGACAAGAATGAATTTAAATATCAAAAGGCCTTTATACTTGGCCCATTACAAATTAAGGTCTTTGATAAAGCTTATAATATTCTTGGGGGCCATTTTTCTGACATCCTCCGGGAGATGAAATGCCTTTCCTAGATACCGTAGCCTTATGCGCAAAGAGCTTCACAGTCACACAGGACATGTTCAGCGGTTTCATCGTCTTCCTTACACAATCGACAGGTCTCATCATCGACCTTCCCCATCTTCTTAAGATGGTATCTAAGTGGGCAATGCCCAGTAAGTAGGCCCCGTTATGAGCCTTAGTTCCTTTCTGCTGATTGTGAGGAATTCTTTTGACCTTTGTTGCGACTACTTTATAAACTTCTTCACTTGTCTCAGCGCCGGGGTATTTTCCCAGTATTCCTTCTTAGTTCTGTCCTCCCAAAACCTGTTCTGAGCTGAGCGGTGATTTTATGGTGCCCAAAGACAGGCTCAGGGCCAATAAACGGAGATTTGGCTCCTTCTTTTGCAAGGCGGTCCGCAATGTCGTTTCCCATAATGCCTTCATGTACTGGTACCCAGATCAGTGTTACCCTATTTGTCTCGGCCAGTTGCTGCAACACAGTAAGACAGTCCCAAACCAGCTTTGACTCAAAGGTAAACGAGTTTAACGCTTTAAATGTTGCTTTGCTGTCTGATATTATGTATATTTTTTTGCTCCACGTATATTTTTATGGATTATTCGCGAGCGCAGAGTTCTATGGCGTATATTTCTGCTTGAAAAATGGTTGGCGAGGATCACAGTGCCTTTGCGAGATGGCACCTTGGCTCATATATGCCCACGCCTGCTTTACCTTCCATTTTGGATCCATCCGTGTACCATTTAAGAGATCTTTTTCAAAGGGTAGGTCTCCAGTGTGCCACTGTTGACGTTGCCACACGATCGCCTTAAATGGTGTTTCAAAGATATGGGGTTTCGGCATAACGTCTGAAACTGGGTTAGCCATCGGGTCCCCTATGAAATCCTGGATGACTTTCAGGTGACCAGCCAAATTATTTGTACTTTGGAAGTTTGCCCTTTGTAGCGTAATTGCACTAAGTATGGGCTGCTCCGTAACATGCAAATGTAAGGCTAGCAGGTTCCACATACACTCTAAGGCCGCAGTTGAGCAGGTATGCATGACACCGGGTACTCCTGGACATGCAAGCCGTTGTAGTTTTTGCAAACTAGCTTGAGCTGTCTTTCGTTTCTTTTTTTTTGCCACCAATCAAATGAGGCGTATTTGACCATGGGTCTTGTAATAGATGTGTATGACCACAGAGTCATTTTTTGTTTAAGTCCCTGAGTTTTGCCAAAGATCCTGCGGCCAGTCTATGTTGCCACTGTAGCTTTATCCAGTCCTCTTTTTAAGTGAGAGTTCCTTAGTCCGTTATCTAAGGAAACCGAGATATTTGACCTCCTCTGAGAAGTCCACTACTATTCCCTCAACAGACGGTGCTTGTAAATAAAGCTTCCTTTTTCTCGCGCAGGGAGTCTTACCAGGATTGGCTCGAAGTCCCATTGTTTGGCACCACTTTCAATAGATCAGAGATTATCTGATCATGTTTGCCCCGCATATTCCTGGTTGTCATAGCCGGAGTTGGTAAGCTTCTGTAGGAGATCATCTACAACCAGCGACCATAGTAGAGGGCAGGGAACCCCACCTTGGGGACATCCCTTGACAGCCACTACTATAATAGAGTCCTCCCCAGGTTAGCTGGGATTCTCCAGCTTTCAAGCATAGCTTTTATCTATTTTATCGAGGAAGGTTCGATTCCTTTTTTGGTAGCTGCATTCTCAATGGCTCAAAGGAGGTATTTTAAAATTATCCTTCGATGTCTAGGAAGGCACATAGGGCTGTCTCTTTATCCTCTAATGTCTTTTCCAGTCCTGGGACAAGACAATGTAGGGCAGTTGCGGTAGAATTTCCTGTTTGGTAAGCATGTTGGTTTGGGTTCAGTGGTGATTCCTTGACTGCACCGCTCCTAATATGGTTGTCTAACACTTTCCCCAATATTTCCTTGGGGTGAGGATTCTGCCAGAGAGACTTTTAATCCCATTTGAAGGCCTGCATTCAGGTCTTCGCTCTTCAGGGATTTCATCGTCAGCTGCTATATGCGCTAGACTTCGTAACAGTATTCGTTCCGTCGATCTGTTTTGTTGTGGATTGGCGGGTAATGAGGGCTGATATGCTGCAGACGAAGTCATTTGCCGTCATGTTGATAGCAGGGTGTTATAATCTGTGTCTTGACCAAATGCTTCTGTTATTGGTCGCTTGGATATCGTATCAGTATACGTATAATTGTCGGTCTGACTGAGAATTAGCCTGCAATTCGGGCAGCTGGATTTTTCATTTATCCATTTATGCATACACTTTTTTGAAAGCGTATCCGCAATAGGTGGGCACCGCTCGTGACTTAATTGTCCAATCCGCATCCTGGCAGATCAAGCATATCTCTCGATGACCCATATCCTGGGAGTCCTTGCCGTAGCCATTTTCGTATACGTAGATGTTCAACAAAATTTCTTCCTTAAGAAGACCTATACGCCAAATAATCAGAAGGTTTTCTTCCTTAAAAAGAATTATTCACGAAAATTCGAAGGAGTTTTCTTCTTTAAGAAGAACGAAAATTTCAGAAAAAATTGTCCTCCTACGAAGAACTATACGCCGAAGTTCAAGAAAATTTTTTTCCTTAAGAAGAACGAAAATTAGATAAAATTTCTCTCCTTATAAAGCACGACAATATTAGAAAATTTTCTCCCTAAAACGAGTTATTTGCAAATGTTCATAAAAAGTTTCTTCTATAAGAAAACGAAAACGTTAGAAAAATTTTCTTCTTTAAGAAAAACTATACACAAACGCTGAAACAATTTTTCTTCTTTAAGAAGAATAATCTGCGCGAGTTCAAAAAAGTTTTCTTCCTTAAGAAGAATGAAAATAAATAAAGTTCCCTCCTTATGCGGAGCTATACTCAAAAGACCAAAAACAATTATCTTCCTTAAGAAGAATCATTTGCAAGAAATAAAAAAACTTCTTACTTAAGAAGAACTATTCGTAAATGTGTAAGTTTCCTCCATAAGAAGAACTATTAGCAAAAATAAAAAAATTTCTTCCTTAACGAGAACTATTCGCAAAAACTAACACAATAATTGTGTGCCGCTCTATCTCCCCCCCGAAAATATCACGCATCGTGAAGCTCCATCACAGGTAAATATAAATTTAGAGATCTTGATGAACACCAAGTCTCAAAAAATTACCCGGGGAAAGGTCAGTCCGAGATACCAAAGGATAAGAGCGCTACCCGAGATTCCTCAGCTAGCAGCATGCCAACTCCTGATTCCTGAGGGTCTCAGGAGCCGCTCCCCTTCCTTCTCTCCTCGGTCCGGGACTTCTTCAGACAAGTGACGTAGAGTGTGTGCAAAAGTGTAACGAAAAAACTCTGAAACGAATTCCAGTTCCTCACAGAAATTCTTAAGAAGGGTTTGTCCGACGTGCCAGAGACTGAGAGCACCACCAGAGATTCTTCAGCCAGGCAGCTAGCAGAATGCCAACTTCTCATTACTGAAGGCCTCTGGCGCCGTTGCCATCCTCCAACATCTCTTCCCTTCCTCTCCTCGCGGACTGTTCTATCCATCTGGTTCTCCAGCCAGGTAGAGCCATGCCTATGGTCGACCACCTGAGGTTCTTCAGCCAGGCAGCTAGCAGAATGCCAACTTCTCATTACTGAAGGCCTCTGGCGCCGTTGCCATCCTCCAATATCTCTTCCCTTCCTCTCCTCGCGGACTGTTCTATCCATCTGGTTCTCCAGCCAGGTAGAGCCATGCCTATGGTCGACCACCTGGTGTACAGCCTCGAAGTCATCTCGCAGATGCATGGCCCTCTATAGCCAAATGACCAAGACAGACAGGCTTACGCAACAACTGAATCGAAAATTTGAATGAGTGTGCCCATCATTTCCATGGCTGAAGGCCAGCGAGAAAGATACACAAAAATCGATCTTCAGCATATCGCGATAAATTCATAGACTAAGAAAATTTTCAGAACTAAGAAGTAGATCTGAACATCATAAAGTTGAAAACTTCTGGAAGAAAAACGACAACAAAAATGATTAGATCAACAGTCTTCTGCAACTTCCACTGGATATAAAATTCCGAATCTGAGTACTAGCTATTAGCCAGAACAAATAATCGTCGAAGGATCAGTCCCCACTATAAGCTATTTTCAGACAACCGTGATCCAACCTGGGTGGCCCCACGTTGGGCGCCATTTAGGTATGGTACCTGGAGGAGCGATGGCTTTTGGACGTTAAGTCCAGACTGTCACCGTGAGCTGACAGATCACTCGCTGACAACGTTGAAGCTGCAGGCCGGCTCGCTAGCTTGCCTGAGCTAGAGGTGGAGAGTGTGGGGTGCGTACCACAAAATACCTGCCGTTCTCAATCTCCCAGGAACAAAAAGAATAGTGCCTATTCTCTAATATGCACGAAAATACCCCAAAAGCACAAGCATAGAAGTTGCATAAACTTCCATAATAGCGGTGAGTAAGTAAGTTCAATGACACATGTATGTAGGAAGCATATTGAGCAACCGCTTAAACCTGCCTCAAGTGAGGTCAGCGACTTGCATATCCATATGCATAAACTCAATTGTGAATTGACTCACGGACCTACATAACTGCCTTCTGCATGCAAAAGCTAAAACAAACAAAACTGACTTTTGTTTGGTTTAGCTCAAATTACAAAGTAGCGGCAAGTTATGAATGAAATCGTAAAGGTGGAAAAGTGCAACGCAAGCTTTGTTTATTGAATTGTAATTGAACTTGTTTATTGAATTATAATTAATCGATGTCAATTGGTTCTCATGCAATTATTGTAAAATAAGCATTTTAAGCATGGGAACCAACTTAGGTCAACCAGGTAATTTTGAATATAAATAAGATAAGAAATGGTAAAATAAAGACACTTTTTGAGTGAGATTAGTTCAGAGTATAAGGAGTGTCTTATTTTGCTTTCCCGAAGTAGACATTGGAGTCAAAGCTGTTCTTAGCTGTTCCACCATACTATTTAAAGTTAGCGCTGACATAGCCGCTCTACAGGAGTCAAAGCTGTTCTTAGCTACCCCTCCATACTATTTAGAGTTAGTGCTGACATAGCCGCTCTTCAGGAGTCAAAGCTGCCACATTCTTGTCCTGAAGGGACCGCACACATCACTTACCCTGGCATCATGATTCAGATGTCCCTGTGTTGTACCTTAAAAAAAAAAAAAACAAAAAACAAAATTCCATCCGCAATTTCTAGTTGCAATCATATCCGCAGGGGATAAAAGTTACGCAATTAACAATTCCTAGTTGCAATCATCTTCAGCATTGTATCGTGAAGTTCGTGGAATTCATTCTTGACGTTGGAATATGCCGAAAGTTCTGAGAATGTTTGATGTACTTGACTCTCGGTATATAAGAGGGCTGATTTTTTGTGACCAAATAAGGAAAAAGATTCGGGGATTGGCGGATTTTGTGGAGAATCAAGGAAAACAAGGGAAAGGTAGGAGGGAAGGTTGATGCAGTAAATAACGCGAAAATAAAGTCGAGTGGTGAAGCTGAAACACTAAAGTGATTCCTAGGAGGGAAATCAAGTATAATTAATTGAAAGTTTAATTCTTCAAGTCCTGTTGTTAGTAAGTCTTGAGTTGATTTTTGGGTGAAAAGTGAAAGGAAAAACAAAAGGAAAGGGAATAATAATCGTGGAAAGGATAAAGCTGAGGTCTTATCACTAACGATATAATTAGTAACAGAAGAATACGTTCGACTAAAGGCGAGTTAGTTGGAGACTTTAATTTGTTGTTAACGAAAGGAAAGAGATATATATAAAAAAAAAAAGCTATTGTAAATCTTATTTTTTTTTTTGAATTTTATTGGCGACCTAATGGTGATTCAAAACAACTATTTTTTGTGACGTGTCTAAAAAGAAAAAAAAAGGTACCTGTGTGTAAACAATAATAATATTTATCTATATATATTTGAGCAAATTTCATTTATTTGTGACTTACCTAAGAAAAAAAAAAAGGTATCATTGTTTTATATCAATAATTAATTACCACCATTTTTGGTGACGTGCCTAAAAAGAAGAAAAAAAAAGGTACCTGTGTGTAAACAATAATAATATTTATCTATATATATTTGAACAAATTTCATTTATTTGTTACTTACCTAAGAAAAAAAAAAAGGTGTCATTGTTTTATATCAATAATTAATTACCACCATTTTTTGTGACGTGCCTAAAAAGAAGAAAAAAAAAGGTACCTGTGTGTAAACAATAATAATATTTATCTATATATATTTGAACAAATTTCATTTATTTGTGACTTACCTAAGAAGAAAGGTATCATTGTTTTATATCAATAATTAATTACCAATATTTTTTGTGACGTGCCTAAAATGAAGAAACAGGGTGCCTGTATTCTATAAAAAAAAAAGTATTTATCTTTTTACCAAATTTAATTAAATATTTTGGGAGATTCTTAAAAAAAAAAAAAAAGAAAAGGTATCGTCAGTTGGTTTTTTTTCTTTTATATATTTATGTATGACTGAATTCTTATAATTGGTGACGCACTTAATATGGAAGTAGAATCGTTTGTTACGCGTTATTAAACTATATTGTTAAATTAAATTCTTTCGAGCATTACAGTTTTATAATCATACATCAGATTGTCAAGTCTATGGTCTTGGTGACAGACTTGCAAAGTAATAAGCTCTAGCTTATCGTGAGAACACAAGTTTTATATGTCAATAGAGTTCATTTTGTTTTTACCTAATTAAATGGGTGTTTAAATTTTTTTTTGCATTAAAACTTTTCATTCTCTTTCCTTTTTACTGCGGCTGTAGAGAGGGTTACAGTACCCGTGAAAGTTTTTTTTTTTTTTGTGTAGTGCTTGTCACCTTATACATGTTACATAACTGAAGTGGCTACAGTTTTCGGTCAAGTATGACAGACTCCGGGTAATCATTATTTTTTTTTTTTTTTAATTTTTTTGCTATGTTAATTTAAAGTTTTTTCAAGGAGGGGGTATGGGGTTGAATGCTGTAGGGAAATTTGATTTCGGTTCGCGCATGTAACTGTTTTTAATTGGTAAGGGGTCAAACGTCAATATTGGGACCGTTAGTGGTTTGACTATTCGGGTGGCAGGGAGCGTTGGGCTCACAAGCTGCGGTCCAGGACTTCAAGGCTATCAGAAGTCCGATTTTCCTCTCTCTCGTTCCTTCAGGCTCATCTGCTTTTTGAGCTATTGTACGCACCATTTTGGGATTGATTGTTGGTCCTGGTGTTTGGCCAAGCATGGCGTGATGTAGGTAAGTTTTGTCTGTCCGTCCGTCCGTTTGGTTATATGAGCACAGCTAATTAACACCAGAGGGGTGCCGTGCAGATGGCAAGAACCTCCCCAACCGACTGCTCGCTAGCGGCAAAGTGCTGTGCGTCCATCTGTGCTAACCCCGATGGTGAATTTTGCAGCTTGAGAGGTGAATCGCGACTCGTCTATGGAATTGGGGGCGCATCTGCGGATATACGATCATAGGTATGTCTGTAGGTGGACGCTTAGTATCATGATGTGGTCGTCAAGGAATCTCTGATGATTACAAATGGCGCCCAAACTTCGGTTTTTTTTTTTTAATTTTTATTAAAAATTCATCTTCAATTCTTTCTTGTCGCCCATTTGCGTCACAAATGGTGCTCTAATTACTTTATATGTTTTAAATACTCGCTTAATACGTTTATTATTATTAATTCACTTCTGGTTGTCGTCTTCTATACCCTCTACGGGGGGTTTTTTCCTAGTTCTCTTATATTGTGATCGATTAATTTTATTGAGATCATTTGTCTTAATGATGCTCTAAATAGTTCGAATTCCTTTACGGATGTCCTTTGTGTCGAGTCCCTCGACCATTATTTAAATCCTGTACGAATTTTATAAATTTTTTTTTTCTTTCTTCTCTTTAACCATTTCATGTTATACTTCTTTTCATCATGCATATTTGGCGTTGATTAAGCTTGCTTGAGGCTGGGCCGACTCTTTTATCATCTTTAGTGGTTTGATGGACATACCTCATCACCTCCTTGATATAAATTCCCATTCTAGACGGTTCGGAGTTGGTCCTGCTTTGACTAGGTTTGTCACATTTATAGTATACAGTGGTAGTTTCTGTGGCAATGGCTGCTTGACGTACTTCATATTATGCCGCGTCTGAAGCACGTTGATGAATTTGTTCATCCGCGTTGACAATTACCGTGTTGAGATTCCGGTTTTGAGGTACGCTGATCAGTCACCTTACCCTAAAGTCTTGAAATATTCTTTCAGCTCGTTCGACATGTTCCAGGATGAGCCAGTACTTTTCGTAATGTATCTTCTTTTGTATCGCATTTTCTTTTATTATCGTGTTGTTTCGTATTTTAACAAAACCTGCTACTGGTTCATACCTGAGTACATGTGCCATCGGTCTTCGAGTGTGTATATATTTATATATATATATATATAAATATATATATGTTTTTTTTTTTTTTGTGGTTGTGCGATTTGGGGAGGGGGATAGGACGGAGAATTTTGTTGTAAGATGGTGTTAGCCGTCTTTGTGTAGGTTGCGTGCGTTGATTGAGGTCAGGTTGAGCTACAGCTGATCAGCTGATACTACCGCCCTCATTTGTTATCGTTTTAAATAACTTACGGTCGTAATTGCTTTGCTTAGGAGCACAAAGTTTTCTTTATCGGCAATTGAGACCGATTGTATTTACCTTATAAGTATATTATACTTGAATTTGTTTTGTAACTCACCTAGTGAGTGAGTCAGTTTTAATAGATTAATACTCGAATTCAAGTGTCTATATCGATATCTATACATTGTCAATATGGATTTCTCGTTCCTTTCGGTAGAGGAATTATCCGTGGAATGTGCCGTACGTAAAATTTCTTTTCCTGGTTTTAATATTCTTGAGCAACTAGCTCAACGTTACCAGGCTGAATGTAACAATCCTAGTGTAGTACCAATTAGTACACATGTCCCGAAAAATCCAAAGTCGGAGTTACATTATATTTCCAACCGTGTGGACCAATTAGGGCGTGATCTTCACGCTAACCCAAATAAAACTACTGTTGATTTTTCCTGTTATAAGTCCCAAACTCTACATGTATTGGGAAGAGCTCGTCCTTTAGCAAATTCAGTCCCTGCCGTGCACGAGCAGGCTAAACAACTGGTAATTGACCTTGAAGGACTGGTGGAAGTGGTTGAGTCTCAATCCAAAATTGAAAAGGATATAGGAGGTTCTGGTGAATTGGCGGATGGGGCGAAGTCACTTGAATGCACCCCCGAGACCATGAAAATGGGTAAGCCAATTGGTACTATTCCAAAAATACCAAAGCCATCCAGCTCCGATTTGTTAGATGTAATGAATTCTCAAAATATTCCCGGATCAGTTTTTACACAGTCTAAAACTAAAGTACTCCCTTCTAATGAGGACTACTGTTGCGACATCATGGTTGGTGATTCTATAAATGTTCAGTCCAAGCGAGGAATGGAAACGAATAATAGATATTCGACTGGTGTTGGGCTAAGGAAATCATCCACTACGTATTCAAGTAGAGACTTATCTAATGTCAGGCAGCATAACATACATACATACAACAACGCTTTTATTCCATGCCATAATTTCCATATAATTTATTCATAATATGATTTGTTCAATTTCTTGCATTCTTGCATTTCTTCAATTCAAAGTATCACAATAATTTTATATATTCAGCAGTTATAAAAAATATTTCATTAATTGTAAATAAGCTCAATTCACTCGATTTGGAAATGTCAGCATTTTTTCGCACAAATAAATTTTTAGCAGTATTAAATTTCGTCTGGAAATTATTTCTGACGCGACTAAAAATGTACAATCATTAGCTTATTTGTAATAATCAGCAAATTAATCATATAAAAAGCCGATAATGGAAAATAAATCATTCATTAAGTTTTGATTTTGAATAGAAAATTGTGTTTCTACTATACGTCGTCTCTATTTCATACACCGCGCTAATTATAGGCAGTGTAATCAGTAGTTCAAACAGTGTAACGGTCCAAGAACCCTTGCACAATTCCTCAAGGTACTGGTCCATGAACCAGTGCCATACCGAAACTACGACAAGAGTCCAAGTACAAGAACTTGTACTCTAGCGGAGAACAAAAGAGTTCCTTCGCTATACAAACATTTTGGTGACCCCGACGTGATACAGGCACATTACTGTATCATACAATCAGCCATTTTAAGAAGACAACTTCGAATCTTTGGTAGACGATAGCCTCAATCAACATGGATCAATTGGCAAGCCAGCAACAAGCAACTGGCAAAGAGATCAAGACCATAATAGAAAATTACAGGAAAGATTCCTCAAGCCAAAAAGATCTACCTTACTTCAAAGAAAGATTGCGCAGACTACAAGAGGCATGGGATAAGTTCGAAGATACAGACAACATTATAAGAACCCAGCATGGAGAAGAGTTGCAGCATCAATACTTCGTGAAGGATTATTATAATGCTGTCAAAGAAATCTGCGAAGCTTGCCAAGGCAGGATGGCGAATTACATAGATGCATTGGAGGCTGGATCAACGCCGATAATAAAAAAGAACACTAGCACGAAGCTTCCTATTATTGAGAAGGAAACGAATGTACCTACGCAGTCTCTGGATCAGAATAAGCAACAAGATGCACTCAAGATAGACGCCCAGTTCGAATCAGACAAAATTATTACCTCCCAAGATGTTCATAGAGTAATAAATAGACAAAAGGGAGTCATGCAATCCTTAAATCGACTCCTCACCAGCCTTACCAATGAAGATCATCAGCAGTCTCAACAGTATTATGAAGTGAAGTTAAAGACAATCGATCATTATTGGGCTCAAATCGAACAATACAACACTTTGGTATGGGAGCTAACTGAAGATCCAGCCACGGTAGGATATATCATCGAGGATTACCTTGAATGGGAGGAACGCATACAGCAGGCAATCATTTCGCTTACACAAAAAATGAATAATTTTCACCTGCAAGCATCCAAGACGAGTTCAACAGATAATGTAAGCATTAAGCTACCAAAAATAACTTTGCCTAGTTTCGACGGTGACTACCTAAAGTGGACACAGTTTCGCGACTTATACGAACAACTGATTCATTCCCATGGCATAAGCAAGGCCCAAAAAATGTTTTACCTGACCAGCAGCTTAAGTGGTGAAGCAAGAGCATTAACACAGCTCCTTGAAACAACTGAGAACAACTACGATACAACCTGGGATATTCTTCAGTCACGCTACATGAACAAAAGGTTGCTATGTACAGCACTTATCAATAGATTCTTAACTCAACCAAATCTTCAACATGAATCAGCAGCTGGATTGAAGAGTATTCATGATGTCACAAAGGAATGCATCCATGGCTTGAAGAACTTGGGGATTGCTACAGAATCTTGGAGTCCATTACTTGTGCATCTGATCATCAAGAAGTTTGATAAAGATACTCATTCACTTTACGTGCAATCTTTGGAATCGCCAAGAGAGCTACCCACCATCAATCAACTAATGAAATTCTTGGAGATGCGATTTCAAACATTGGAAGCATTGGAAAGAAACAAGCATACATCTGGGCATGGCTGTAGTGTAATACAGAAATAATTCACGAACAATTCAAGAACAGCAGTCCTAACTTCAACAAGGGTCAGCACTTGCGTCATATGCAAGAAAAACCACCCTCTGTACTCGTGTAAAGAATTCTCATTGCAACATCCAACAAATCGATGCAGCATTTTGAAAAAAACACAATTTGCGTATTAATTGCATGAAGGAAGGCCATGTTGTGAGTCAGGTACCCAATGCCCCGAATCACAACCATAAGGTCCATGCACCAATATATTGCCCTATGCAATATATCGATGCATTGCAAAGAAGACCCTGAAAATTAATTTTAATTTAATTCATTTAAAAGTTGATTTAAAAAAATTTCAAATGCATTTAAAGTTGTATTTCCATACTGCAACAAAATGCAATTTAGCATAAATTGCATTTCGTTATCAGTAATGCACTCCACTCACACGGTATACCTACCTACATGCCGTGTAATCGGATATCATTTTTCGTCGTGCAAATTGAATTGCAAATAAAAATATTCGCATATTCTCACGTACGATCTTTCATCGCCGTGAGAAAACAAAAAGAAAAAAGCTTTTTCTAAAAGTTTTTCGTGGGTACCTGGGGGCAGCTAACCCAAACCTCGAGGAGTTTGTTTTTCTACCGCCAAAACGGACAGTCGAGTTACGATATAGATCTCTATCCTAAAACTTTGCATTCGATTTAGCATAATATTTTAATCTTGTAATTTTATTTCGATTACTAAAAATTTCGTGCGTATTAACTAAATTATAAACTAAAGATAATAAACCTTTTTTACTCAAGTTAAGAGTTTTTTGATTTTTTCCGTGATTTCAAGTCCTGTGAGTTTAATCGAAAATAAAAAGCTGTGTGTTCTCCCCTAGGAGCACGACACGCAGGCTATAACAATTGGTGGCAGCGGTGTTCCTACCCCATATCGATCAGTGCTAATTAAGACAAAAATTTCAATCTTTGAAAAAATTAATAAAATAATATATAATAAAATTCAGTGATACGCCAAGTTAAACTAGTGCTTGAAAAAAAAATTATCAAAATTAATAGAATATACCTAATAAAATAAAAAAAAACCCCCCGGGTACTTAGTACTTAGAGGAATTAAAAAAATACAAGTTTAAGCGCCATAGCGCTCACCGTGGGACTCAAGGAGGCTTCATCCCTGCCTCAAAAAGACGAAAACCTCCCAGAAGGAAGACAACAAGAAATCGTCACGCAGGACGCGTGACGTATAATCACCACCATCTTCATACATGAACAACACCCAACATCATACTAACATACTGGTACATATAAATATCAACGGGCTAATCAAAACATCTTTAAAAATACAAAAAAGAGGAAAACCTCCAGGAAATCGTCATCAGCAGCAGCAGAAAAAACATAACGGATAAAAATCAAGGTAGTAGGCAAATCCATTATTCTATCAACATTTATTTTTTATTTTTATTGGCTATTATACCTATGCGTTTCAATTCATACTAATTTATTGCGGCTTCATTACAATAGTTTACATATTATATTTTTATAAGTTACGCAATATCCCAAAATTTTTTTTTATACCAACCAGAGATTCATACAAGCTGAATTCAAGCGTGAAGTACCGCAACAGAATTAAAATTGGTAATCAATTAATATTCGATTAATTATATATTTTGTTTCATACTAATTCAATAGTAAAGAAATTTAAACTTAAATTAATAGCAAGTTGCAACAATAAGTAAACGTATCAGAATTGCTAAACATAAATATTAAATATCATTTTGTGATCCTCACTGTTTAAACAAACCCCAATATACATATACAAATATTACATCTTACAACCTATCCAGCAAAAACTGAATCAGCTTTTCCTGGAAGCGACCTCTGCGGCAAGACTTCGTGAGCTTGTTGGACAGAGGACTTCGAAAAAATCAAATATCGATCCCCTGCGATAGAGCTTCATAGGCCTATTGACGAGAGGAAAGAGTTTGGTTGGAATTAGCGATTTATGTAACAATTCCTTTTCCTTTTACTAATCAAATATTGCATTAAAGTTTTTCCCTTTTGGAAATCACTAAATAGTTCCGATTCCTATTGTTGTATTTTTCTTATATTTAACTCAGACATTTTATTTAAACATACAATTTTTTTTTAATTATAATACACTCCCTTTTTTCTTGATATTGAAAGTTTATTTAAACCTTTCTTTTACTCTACGTTCCACAATAATATATCACGCCTTTATTATTCTCAAAAGTGTACACAAATTTAATTCCAAATTTATAAATAATTAAACACACAAACAAACAAAAACAATAAGTTTTATATCAATCTGCTACTGGGCAGCATATATTGAGCATAATTATAAACTATACTTTTATCCCGTCCCTTTAATCAATCTGCTGCGTAGCAGCTATATATGTACTATACAGAGTACAATTATAATAATCTTTATTTCCACGAA
This sequence comes from Dioctria rufipes, assembly GCA_963924295.1. Classification (NCBI taxonomy): domain Eukaryota; kingdom Metazoa; phylum Arthropoda; class Insecta; order Diptera; family Asilidae; genus Dioctria; species Dioctria rufipes. The sequence goes on from OZ002740.1 coordinate 248,319,005, forward strand.
AAATTGTTTCATTCGTGTATAAAATTTTTATTTTTCATCGCTTCCCCTTCTAACTAATTTTTACCCACCCCTACAAAACAATTACACTAACATGACTGAAGAAACCAAATCTTCCGATGAGCTTTGCTTGTCACAAGTCCCAAAAATGGCAGAAAGTAGACAAATTCTGGCCGATTATCACAGAGCGAATAAACCTAAAAGGACTTCAGATTTTACTTCTGGAAAACTCCAACAGTTGGAAGAACTATGGGCTTCATTTGAAAAAATTGAAACCCTGATTCAAGATCATGAAAATTTTACTGAAACTCATGATTATTTTAAGCAGTCATGCTATGACAAAACGGAGGACTGGTACAATCTTACAAAGGCAACTCTGTCTGATAGGTTGAAATCCATATCAGTCCACACAGAGCGCACAAATAACCCCTTTTACATTCCACCCCCCAAGACTTCGCAGAAAACAACTGCAGCTGATACCCAAGACAATACAGACAAAGATCAATCCAACTCAGTACGGTTCAGATTGCAGGATCATAGGCAAAAGTCTATATCACGAATTATACAATCGATCAATTTTAAATTCATTACACAAATACTGGGATGATTTTGAGGCAACGCATAGTGAAATAATTATACCAGCCCTAATGATTTGGAGCATGACTATTTCAAAAATGATGTTTACGCCAAGGTAGAAACATCATACACAGACACGATAATTGCCCTTCAAGAGCAATTCGACTCTCGAATCCAAAACGCATCGAATAATACACATAACTTCACAGACCATCATCATAATGTCTCCTTTAGAGACCAATCTACCATCTTTCTATCAGAAGCTAGATCGTTAATTCCCAACTTTAATGGAAATCCCAAAGATCTTCACAAATTCATTTCGAGTTGTGATGATATATACGCGACGGCATCGACGACGAACGAAAAGAACTCCCTCCTCAGTTTAATAAAGAGTAAACTATCCGCCGAAGCATATGATGTATTCAGGTACAACCAAACATCAGATTGGTCTGAATTAAAACCTCTGTTGACTCAAACCTTCGAAGTAAAAATCTCTAGATCTTCCTTACAATCCCAATTGACCAACTCCAGACAAAGAAGAGAGGAAAGTGTAAAAGACTTTTTGCAGAGATTAAATACAACACTGTCCAAGCTAAATGAAGCAACACATTCCTATACAACGGACAAGGTGCTCCTACAATCTTTGTTAGAAGATAATGAGTGTCAGGCTGTGAGAGCAATTGAAGATGGGTTATCCAATCCACAATTACAGACCTTGGCTAAGGTACATTCCGATAAATCCTTCTCTGCACTAAAATCACATATTCTAGAACACTCATTACGTATGGAGCAGAAGCAACCCAACTTTCAAACATATAACAAGGTAAATCAAAATTCCTTTCAAAGTATAAATAACAATCTTCGTTGCTTCAAATGTAATAGACTGGGGCATGCTGCATCAAGTTGCCCAGTCATACAAAGCACCACGCAAAATTTCAATGCAGTTCCAAAGCTAAACCCCCAATTACAACGCTCTCCAGATTTTAATAAAATTAAATATCCATCACAATCTCCTTCATGTCGATATTGTCATCGGATGGGACATACAATCGAGGAATGCAGGACAAGAACTGCGAATAATAGTCGCTTTAACGACAGCCCAGGAAATCAAAATAATTTCCAAAAGGTGAAAAATACTCCACCAACAAACACGGTTGACAGACAGCCTCAAAATAGGAATTGGCAGCAACCAGTATTCGGAGAAAGTCGAACTCCACCGCCGAGATATAATAATGCCAATATCTCGGCTAGGTCACCGTCTCCAAATAGGAAGGACAGCAAAAGTCCATCGGCATCCAGGCAGGGAAACTGGATGCAGCGGGGGGTCTCATTCGGCAACCCCTCGCACATACAAACTACAGCACAACTCCACAGGAATCCCGAGACAATATCGACGGAAAAATAGGCAGCAAGAAATTAATTCAAATCCCCGTTCAAATAAATAAAAATTCACTAACGCTTTCCTTGCCTGTCGACATCTGTTCTGCTCCGAAGCTTACCTTTTTGATTGATACAGGAGCAGAGATCAGCTTAATTAAATTCCATCCACTGAAACCAGACAGTATCTGCTACAGAGATGCTGTCTGCAATATAAATACTTTGTTTACAGAGTCAACTTCTACAGAAGGACTCATCTTCGCGAAATTAACTCTGGAATCTGCGCAAGATAACTCCATCCTAGAGCACCCATTTCAAATAGTGGGAAATAACTCCATCCTCTCATACGATGGCCTGCTTGGTCATGACTTTTTATCTCGATACAATGCTAGTATCAATTACAAAAATAAATATATTTCTTTAGAAATAAATGATTCAAATAAATCTTATCCGTACGAAGAATATTATTCCAATTATCCATACGTTTATTTGAAAAGCGAAGACCCAGAAAAGAGGTCTCAAACAAAAAGTCTTTTATATACGGAGATAACATTCTCCGATATAAATACTAATAAAAATCTATCTCCATCAATTGCTTCGAAAAGCAATGCAAATCGATCGCCAGCAAATGCTTCACAAGAAATGAAGCATAAAGGTAAAAATCTATCTCCATCTATAGCCAGAAAAAAGGCTGAATTAAATAACAATCAATCTCCATCCAAAGCTTCACAAGATATGAAGCAAGAGCGTAAAAGAATATCTCCATCTACAGCCGCACAAAAGGCTACATCTAGTAAAATTTTATCTCCTTCATCAATAGATTCACAAAAAGTGAATTCCAAGATAAAATCAAAGAAGTCAAAGAATTTCAATAAAGTTTTATCTCCTTCAAATTCGATCAAGTCGGAATCGTCGTATAACTCCTTCCAAATTCCACAAAAGTTGGAATCATATCTCCTTTCTTTTAAAAATCCGAAAGAATCGGATAAATTAAATAAAATTAAAATTCCGGCTCGATCAGAGTTCATTATTGAAATTCCAACTCCTTCTATTCAAAATCAATCGGTCTGTTTTAAGAAGGAAATAAGGCCAGGTTTATTTCTCGGAAACTCGATCGTCGAACCAGGCAAAAGTCCTAATCCTCAACACAAATGAGGAGGACGCCGATCTGGCACCTTGCAAGGTGAACCCAGTTTACCAAGACTTAGACGACTTTGTGGTCATCTCCACAGACTCTGAAAGAGATCCAATTAAGGGCAGAATAATTAAACTACAAAACCTTATAAAATTGGAACACTGTAATTCAGAGGAATCTGAGAGTATTCGCAATATCTGCAGGGAATTCAACGATCTCTTCTTCATAGAAGGGGACTTCCTTTCATATACAGATGTGATTACCCACAAAATCGAGACCCCCCAGGACAAACCGCCAATTTATACCAAGCCTTATAGACTTCCTGAAGCAAGCCGAACTGAAATAAATAGGCAAATACAAGAAATGCTTGAGTCAGACATCATCAGACCTTCACATAGTCCCTGGAACTCTCCACTTCTCCTGGTTCCTAAAAAACCAGATGAGAATGGAAACAAAAAGTGGCGAGTAGTGGTAGACTTTCGTCGTATTAACGACATTACTATTGGCGATGCTTACCCACTGCCTAATATCACTGATATATTAGACCAGTTGGGGAAGTCGAAGTATTTTACCACACTCGACTTAGGCAGTGTATTCCACCAGATAATAATGGATTCGAACGATAGGGAGAAAACTGCCTTTAGCACACCCTATGGCCACTACGAATACAATAGCATGCCATTTGGTTTAAAAGGAGCCCCTGCTACTTTTCAACGAGCCATGAACAATGTTCTATCTGGACTTCAAGGCATCTATTGCTTCGTATACATGGACGATATTGCAGTCCATGGATACAATCTCAAAGATCACAATTCCAGACTCACAGCAGTATTTAGCCGTCTCCGCAACTTCAACCTCAAGCTTCAACCCGACAAGTGCCATTTCCTAAGAAAGGAAATTATGTATTTAGGGCACATTATTACAGAAAATGGAGTCAAACCAGACCCAGCGATGATTAAGTCAGTTCAGTCCTATCCCAGACCCAAGAAGGAGAAAGATATTAAAGCCTTCCTTGGTTTCGTCGGCTATTATCGCCGCTTCATTCCAAACTTTTCAAAAATAGCTAAACCACTTACAAATCTTTTAAAAAAAGATACGCCCTTCAAGTTCGACGCAATTTGCGATGAAGCGTTTTGCGAATTGAGAAATAAATTAATTTCAGCACCAATTCTATCTTATCCTGATTTCGGCAAAGAATTTTTCGTCACCTCCGATGCCAGTGATTACGCCATCGGAGCTGTTCTTTCACAAGTTGATGATCAAGGAGATCATCCAATCGCCTATGTGAGCCGAGTTCTCAATGGTGCAGAGACTCGTTACTCAACAATAGAAAAGGAGCTCTTAGCTATCGTTTTCGCAGTTGAGCAATTCAGACCATACGTTTATGACAGACAGTTTACAATTATAACTGACCATAAACCATTAGTATGGCTCATGAATCTGAAAGATCACTCCTCAAGACTGATGAGATGGAGAATACGTCTTGAGGAATATGACTACAAGATAGTCCACAAATCAGGTAAGCTCAACACAAATGTAGACGCTCTCAGTAGAGCTATTCCAGATAATAGCGAAAATTTCGCAAAACCTACCACCTGCATAAATGTGGTAACAAGAAATCAAGCCAGAGCTCAGGCGAATATAAATACACCCAACGCAAATGTAACTACTCCAAACCCAACTCCATCACCTGTAAACAATTCCTCAGTCATAATAACTGAGATTAATTTTCCTCTTTTACTAACTAAAAATGCGAATCCTAAATTTTTCATCTTACCAATGCAAGATACAGAACTTGAAAGAGTGTTGGATTCGAAACTAAAATTTTCAGATAAGTCCCCACTCTCAGAAACTGAACTGAACTTCTTCAAGAAAAAAGACTCATCAATAATTATATCAAAAACTAATTTACCTTGTCGATCGCAAAGAGATAGATCAGACCTCGAAGAGATTTTAACTGAGATCTGCTCATATACAGAAGCAAATCAGTTAAATCAATTAAATATCTCCTTCCCAATTTTAGATGCACAAAACCTTCTAATAATTAAAAGCACTTTTAACAAGGTCTTCACTGCTAAACAAACAAACATTAAACTCCATCAAGATTCTATTAAATATTTATCCGACATTAATGACATCCAACAAGTTTTGGAAGATTTTCACTCATTACCAACGGGAGGCGTTTCCCGTACAATTAAAAGAATTAAAAAGCAATTTTACTGGCCTAGCATGTCAGACGACATCGTAAAGCATGTAAGGAAATGTAAACTTTGTCAGGTGAACAAAGTATCCAGAAACCCTAAAATTCCAATGAAAATCTCAAGCATTAGCTCCAAACCTTTCGAAAGAGTGTACCTAGATGTTGTAGGACCTCTCCCAATTTCTCATTCTGGAAACAAATATCTCCTTACATTCCAAGACGACCTTTCAAAATTTTCCGAGGCTATTCCCATAGTCGACACCGAGTCTAAGACATTAGCGGAAGCCTTCACGACAACAATAGTTTGTCGACATGGTATTCCAGAAAGTATCCTCACAGATCAAAGTTCTAACCTCATAAGTGGCATGTTCGCCGAGGTATCTAAATTACTAAGAATAAAACGACTTAAAACTACTCCATATCACCCTCAAACGAATGGTGCATTGGAAAGAAGTCACAGAACCTTAGCAGAATATATCCGTGGATTCCTTATGCCATGTTTGTATATAATACAACCCCTCATTCGAGTACTAATTATACTCCTCGCGAGCTCCTATACGGATTCCCAGCCGAAATCCCAAATAATTTAAAATCATCTCCAACCGTTTGCTATAATTATGACAATTACGCAAACGAGCTAAAAGCGCGTCTACAGCATAGTTTCAAAATAGCTAAAGACATAGCCATGGCCAATAAAGAAAAATCCAAACTACAATATGACAAAAATTCCGTCCAAAAATCTTTTATGGTAGGCGATAAAGTCCTACTTAAGAGCAGGGTCAGAGATAATAAGTTCTCACCATTATGGTCAGGTCCGTATGAGATAATGGAGATTAATTCCCCTGAAAAGAGTCCACAACAATGACTTAAAACTGTTCTCAGAGTAAAAAACTTCATCATCTTCAAATATCATTCACAGATATTAACATGGTGTCATCTTACAGGTTTCCAAAATGATGCATATAGCATTCATTCTAATTTTCATCCCCATAATCTACGGCTCAGGAATAGAGGTAAACCAGCTGAATGCTTCTGCAGGCATTTACTTCGAAGAGATTGGCAGAGCCAACCTCTACACCAACGAATGGAAAATCGTCACCTATTACGACCTAGTGAATTTTAAATCAGAATTCAACAACATCCAGTTCATAGCCCAACAAATTACAGCCACCTGCCAGAAGCTGGACAAACACTCAGCCTTGAGCCACACTTGTAACGGTACGTTGTTACAAATAAATCTTATATTAGCAAACATAGAATATAAGAATATGTTACTTGTGACCCAAAATAGAAAACAAAGAGCACTTTTCAATGCTATAGGCTCAATCTCTAAAGCTCTTTTCGGCACATTGGACGAAGATGATGCCAAGAATTATGACGAGCAAATCCGTAACCTCACCTTTAACCAAAACTCCCTCCTATCACTTATGAAAAGCCAAATTGCGATAATCGAAGCAACCGCAAATGTTTTCAACAAAACTAAAGCCGCAATTGAAAAGGAATTCATGGTCATACATAAAAAACTAATATCAGTGCAGATAGCCACATCATTGATGGAAAACAGAACATTAGATAACAAAATATCCATTGAACTTGAATCCCTTATTTCCCTAGTTTCGTTAATGACATACATTCTAACAGAATCAAGACACGGAAATTTTCACCCTACACTCGTATCAGCTAAACAAATAGAGGAACTTTTATTAAACATCAGGCAAGAACTACCAAATTCACTGATGCTTCCTATAAATTCCAGAGACAATATTTTATCAAAAATTTACAAATTAAGCACAATATCTGCAAATATTTTCAACAATAAGATAATTATTGAGCTCCGAATTCCACTTCCGTTCAAGGAACCATACCAGATATTCAAGGCAATGACGTTACCGACACTCCTTAACGAATCGTTCATATATATCGAACCAGCAAAGGAATACATATTAATAGATTACAATCGCGAACATTTTGTTGAATTAACGCTTCAGGATATTCATAATTGCGCAACGTTGGACCATATGCATTTCTACTGCAAAATTTCATTCCCCATCCTAAGCACAAATACAAGAACAGATCAATGTGAAGTGAATCTACTAAAGATGGAACCTATTACACAAAAGTGTAAAATTCTGATCTTGCAACAGGATTACTATTGGACGCAATTATCACAGCAGAACGCCTGGCTTTTCTCCCTAAAAGGATCCCTCCACATAGACATTATTTGTGAAGATTCCATTAGTTCACAAACCCTACATGGAATAGGAACAATGCACATCAATCCCGGTTGTTATGTTCGCAGCAAGGAATTCATCCTGCACGGGCATAACGTAAAAATGTCCAAATTCAATTCCCATTTCATCCCAACACTAAACATTTCCAATATAATATGGAATATGACGTCTTCTCCCATAGAAACGCTTATAGAAACAAATCCGTTAAATATTACAACAAACACGGATCTGGAGAGCCTTCTGGAATCCATCCATTCCCAAAAAGAGCAGGAATTAATTCCGCTCAATCCAATAAGCAATCATCATATTCACCACTATACTATATCATATGTGACTATTGCTTTAATCATCTCTATGGTCTGTGCCTATCTGTATAGTAAATACAAACGAAAAGTCCGAAAATCTAAAAATACACCCCAAGAACAAGAACTGGAAGATATGCCCACACCTGCACCGAGGGCACCAGGATTTAAAATAACCCCTGCTCCCACCAGAAAAAAGGCAGATAATGTATAATATATTTTAAATATATACTATTGTTATATGGGTATACATCCCATGGACTCATGCTGCCAATCGAAAAATCGGACATATACAAATTATAACAAACATAAGATACGGACAACAGTATCCTCTTATTCCCCAATTTTCATCATTTTTTTCAACACCCCTATCCTAATCCCAACAACCAAACGCACTCTATAAAAAAAAAAAACTAGTAATTTATAGGAAAAGAGCCGAACATATAAGAAAAGAAAAGCTTACTCTTTTACACCTCATATTTGTGTAATATGTATATGTATATATTTATATAAAACAAAAATATAAAAAGAAAAAGAGGAAAAACAAAACAACTTGTAAAGTTGCAGAGAACAAAAAAAAACATTCTTGGTGACTACGTAGAATAGAAGAATGGTTTATATGTATAAAACACATTTTTTTATTTAAATATCATAATAAAAATAAATTAATAAGGTAATAAAATTATAGGTACATATATACATAAAATAAAAGCCTAAGAACTATCGAATGTCAATAAAAATCATAACATTTAAATAATAATAACGCAATAATTTCTCTGTGTAATTGCATATTTTAGTACATATTAGTTAATATTAAATCGTTTGTTTAAAAATGTCATAATAAATAATTAAATACAACAAATATAGTATAGTATGGTAATAACTTTAGAATACCAAGGAGAAAATATATAAAGAGAATTTTATTTTTATCACATCTTCTTCTTTATTGAAAAGACAAAAAAAACAATTTTCTTAAAATATTTTAATTAAATTTGACTAGAGTTTTACAACTTTGTAATTAGTTATAATTATTTTACTATAGTCTTACAATTTTGTAATTAGCTATAGCTATCTAAATAACAGTAGTTTTATTATGTATATTTTAACTTCGTCATTTAGAAAGAAAGTTTCCTTCATAAATGAATAAAACTTTCTTTTCAGGGGGGAGGGATGTTGTGACTCAGGTACCCAATGCCCCGAATCACAACCATAAGGTCCATGCACCAATATATTGCCCTATGCAATATATCGATGCATTGCAAAGATGACCCTGAAAATTAATTTTAATTTAATTCATTTAAAAGTTGATTTAAAAAAATTTCAAATGCATTTAAAGTTGTATTTCCATACTGCAACAAAATGCAATTTAGCATGAATTGCATTTCGTTATCAGTAATGCACTCCACTCACACGGTATACCTACCTACATGCCGTGTAATCGGATATCATTTTTCGTCGTGCAAATTGAATTGCAAATAAAAATATTCGCATATTCTCACGTACGATCTTTCATCGCCGTGAGAAAACAAAAAGAAAAAAGCTTTTTCTAAAAGTTTTTCGTGGGTACCTGGGGGCAGCTAGCCCAAACCTCGAGGAGTTTGTTTTTCTACCGCCAAAACGGACAGTCGAGTTACGATATAGATCTCTATCCTAAAACTTTGCATTCGATTTAGCATAATATTTTAATCTTGTAATTTTATTTCGATTACTAAAAATTTCGTGCGTATTAACTAAATTATAAACTAAAGATAATAAACCTTTTTTACTCAAGTTACGAGTTTTTTGATTTTTTCCGTGATTTCAAGTCCTGTGAGTTTAATCGAAAATAAAAAGCTGTGTGTTCTCCCCTAGGAGCATGACACGCAGGCTATAACAGCCATTCAGTCACACGCTGCACTTCGAAAAACAACTGTGCCAAATGCTCCAAAAGGCACAATACACTGCTACCCGTGGATACGACAAGGAGACATGTCAAGACTGACCAATCGGCATGGTCAAGTACATAACGCAATCCAAAGAACAACAAGGAAGTGATGCGATCTCCTGTGCAGAATGATACCACTGCACTTCACACAGCAACCAGCGACATAGTAGCAAAGAAGACAATCCTAGCTGCCAGCTCTACTCATCTTGACTCCACCTATGTACTGTTAGGAACAGCCTTAATAGAATTGGTCAACCAAGAAGGAGCTGCAGTACAGTGTCGAGATATTCTTGATTCCGGGTCGCAACTAAACTTTATGACGGAAGAACTAGCAAAGAAACTGGGTGTCAGACAAGTTATAGAAGTGATGTACATCAGTGGCATTGGAGAGCATGCCCAAAGGGCACAACATCGTGCAAACTTGCCTTTACGCTCAAGAGTAAACAATTTCTCAACTCGTTTGGAAGCATTTGTTCTACCAAATATTACGGCATATCAACCCGATCATATACTCGACATCAACTCTTGGCCATTTCCACACAATATCCAATTGACAGACCCAGAACTCAATAAGCCTGGTCGGATTGAGTTTTTAATAGGTGCTGAACTTTTTTACGAACTATTGTCCATTGGACAGATTAAGCTCGGTCCAAACCTACCAACATTGCAAAACACTGTGTTTGGATGGATTTTTTCAGGAGCGATTCGAGCCAATAAACGACATGTGGCATTTGCAGTGAAAGTGAAAGAACTGAAAATCTCTTGGAGAAGTTTTGGAAGCTAGAAGAAATTGATTCTTCGAACGAATGCTCAAACCTAACAGCAACAGAACAGAAATGAGTAAACCATTTCCATCAGAATGTCAAAAGAACCAGAGAAGGAAGATTTGTCGTGAAATTACAATTTTTAAATGATTCGACGAAACTAGGAGAGTCCAGGGACATCGTCTTCAAAAGATTTCTCTCACTAGAACGAAAATTCAGCAGACACCCAAGGTCGAATTCATGAATGAATATTGCAGACTCGGGCATATGAAGGAAGTAAACCCTACTGAGATCACCAAGCAGCATTATTTCTTACCACACCATTGTGTGCTAAAGCCTGACAGTAACACCACCAAACTCAGATTGGTGTTTGATGCATCGGCAAAAACTTCATCTAATATATCGTTAAACGATATCCTACACAAGGGTCAAGATGAATTATTTTCGATTCTTATGCGATTCAGGCTACCAAAATTCGTGTTCACGGCTGACATTGAAAAGATGTATCGGCAAGTTCTGCTTGATGAAAACGATCAAAACTACCAGCTGATCCTTTGGAGAGACAATCCAGATACACCTTTCAGACTTTGCACAGTTACATACGGATTAACCTCAGCTCCATTTTTGGCAACAAAATGTCTGCAGTCTTTAGCAGACACGGAGAGAGAACGGTTCCCATTGGGCGCAGAAGTATTGAAAAGGGACTTTTACGTCGACGATGTAATGACCGGATCTAACAGTTTATCCGAGTCCAAGGAAAGGCAACTACAATTAAAGAATTACTTCAAAACATTCCAAAAGATGACATTGCACTAGATCTCAACTTTAATGAGGAATCGGAAGAACACATTAAAACGCTTGGCCTGACTTGGCTACCAAAAACAGATGCCTTTGCAATAAACACATCCTGGCAAGCCACCAAACGGATTACCAAGCGAACCATATTGTCTGACATTGCCCACATATTCGATCCTCTAGGCTTCGTGAATCCCCGTGACTGTAACAGCAAAGATCTTCATACAGAAACTATGGTTGTTAAAGCTGGACTGGGATGCAGCCATACCCACTGAAATGCACACAACCCGGCTTAAGTTTCGAGATGGTCTAAAGCAACTGAGCGATATCAACATTCCAAGACATGTTGCCTCAACTCAACAGCCAAGTTCAGTACAAAGTCATGCGTTCTCCGACGCATCTGAACGAGCCTATGGAACTGCAATTTATGTCAGATCAATATCGCAAGATGGGATAGTCGTAGTACGATTATTATGTGCCAAGTCCAAAGTGGCACCCATAAAAACTACAACACTACCTCGACTTGAGCTATGCGCCGCAACGTTAGCTGCTCAATTGACTCAACGTGTTGTAAGAGATATGAAGTTGAATAGTCAAAAGATCTACTATTGGACAGATTCAGAGATCGTTCTCGCATGGATTAATGCAGAGTCTTCTTCATTTCATACTTTCGTCGCTCATTTCATACTTTCGTCGCCAATAGAGTAGCTTCTATTCAGAGGCAAACGAACACAGAGCAATGGCGACATGTGAAATCTATTGAAAACCCCGCAGACCTCGTATCCCGTGGAATACCCCCAGAGAAATTGAAGAACTGCAACATTTGGTTTTATGGACCACCATTTTTACATGGCTCAAACCAGATTTGCCCGTCTAACTATTCCAAAGTGGACACTGATCTGGAAAAGAAAAAATCTAAGATCGTTTTAACCGCCTCAAGAGAATGCTCACCATTCAGCAGTGTCATCAAGCACGGAAATTCAGTCAAGAGGCTGCAGAGAATAATGGCATACATTCTAAAATTTATTTATAATGCAAAACCAAAAAATCAGCATAAATGGGGCGAGGCTTCAATAAGCATTCAGGAATTGGCGGAAGCGCTCATCGTAATCTTAAAAGAGGTACAACAAGAAAGATTCATGGATGATATCAACCAACTAAATCGAACTGGAACGGTTAACAATAGGAGTTCATTAAATAGCCTTGCACCCTTCATTGACGAGGAAGGTGTGATACGAGTAGGAGGAAGTCTAGAACACTCAAATCTATCATACGAGTCAAAACATCCAATATTGCTGCCTTGTACTCACCCAGTCACTAAGCTACTAATGACAGACATTCATAACAGCAACCTTCATGCTGGCCCCCAAAACTTACTAGCACTTACACGACAAAGGTTTTGGCCAAACAGGGGGAAGACTATTGCCACATCGATCGTGCAGAACTATGTTCGCTGCAACAAGGTCAAGCCCAAGCTCATGACTCAGTTAATCGGAAATCTCTCCGCAGTCAGAGTTCAACCAGCTAGACCATTTATAAACTCCGGAGTGCACTTTTGCGGCCCCATTTGGACACACTTCAAATTAAGAGGGAAACGCCCTCAAAAATCATATATCGCAGTATTCTGCTGTTTCGCTACAAAGGCGACGCATCTAGAAGTACTTAAGCACTTAAGCGGTTTATAGCGAGACGAGGGCATTGTCTGAACTTATATTGTGACAACGCCACAAACTTCGTAAGAGCCAGAAATCACTGAATGAGCTTCAAGACATCATACACTCAAATAGATCTCAAGAGAAGATTACTTCAATGTGCCAGAGAAATTATATGGAGTTCCATTTCATCCCACCACGCGCCCCACATTTCGGTGGATTATGGGAAGCAACAGTAAGATCAGCAAAATCGTTATTATACAAAGGTGTCGCTGCAGCTTCTCTGACATATGAAGAGTTAACTACACTCACATCAGAGATCGAAGCCATAATGAATTCGAGGCCAATAACCCCGTTATCGTCCAATCCGAATGATCTGACAGCATTAACGCCCGGACACTTTCTTGTGGGGGAGCCCCTGACTTCAAGAATTGATCCACATTCAAGTACACAACAAGTGGGTCCAGTGGGAAGATGGAAAATGGTGTCGCATATAAGGCACGGATTTTGGCGTCGATGGTCTCACGAATACCTGTGTGAGCTGCAGCAAAGACACAAGTGGAAGCAGCAATCCGTGAACGCTCGCCCTGGAATGATGGTGCTAATCAAAGAAGATAATTTGCCTCCCCTCAGATGGCAGCTCGGCGGGATTACCCAGGCAATTCAGAGAAAGGACGGCTTGGTTCGAGTTGCTGACGTCAAAACCACGTCTGGAACTCTGAGAAGACCTATACATAAACGCGAAACTTTGACTCAGATCTACAGTTTGATGACTATACAAAGTCGAGTCGCCGACAAATGCGAAATATTCAGAATCAAATTGCCACTGTTTGTATATGAAGAATTCGAACTATTTCGCATCATTCCTGTTCCAGTGGCAATCAATAACACCTTCATGGCTATCAAACCTTCGGCTGATTTCATTGTAATTAACCTGCATCGGGACCAAAACTACCCGCTTAGCGAACAAGAATTAGCCACATGTGAAACTATGGAAAAGGCTACTTACTTCTGTAAACAGAAACACCCTATATACAGAAGGGGAGCCAACATCAGCGCCTGTGAAATGAGTTTCCTAAATCAGTCCCAAGTGGATACAATTATTTAATCCCAACCGATGGATTTACTCATTAAAAGAAAAAACGTTCATAAATGTGGTATGCCAAAAGACTGTATCAACGCAGATGCTTGAAGGATCTGGAATTCTGAAAATTCAGAGCAATTACGCAATAAAGCAAGAGCTCATTACAATTCAAGCCCACAATGTCTACCCGAGCGCGATGCGAACATCACTGCTGCCAACGGAGAATCTGGGGCATCTTATTTCATCAAAGCATCTTAAAGAAATGCAGCACAGCCCTATAGGCTATCAAGCTCACTCGGATGAGCTCAAAAAATTAAGCGAGGGTAATGCCAAACTACAAAGAAACCAACAGTTACCAAACGAAATCAAGCCAGTCGATGTTCATCATTTCACCTTAGGCTATTCAGCACTTGTCATTGGACTACTTATTGCCGCCTGCTTGATATACAGGTGGGCAAAACAAAAATGCAGCATGTCCGGACTGAGCAAAGCTATACCCACAAAGAGCTCTCGAGAGCCTTTCACAATCAGCATCCGTGTTGAGGAAGTTTGAACAATCTGTTGAACGCGGGCAAGATGTTCAGGCAGCATAACATACATACATACAACAACGCTTTTATTCCATGCAATAATTTCCATATAATTTAGTCATAATATAATTTGTTCAATTTCTTGCATTCTTGCATTTCTTCAATTCAAAGTACATATCACAATAATTTTATATATTCAGCAGTTATAAAAAATATTTCATTAATTGTAAATAAGTTCAATTCACTCGATTTGGAAATGTTCGCATTTTTTCGCACAAATAAATTTTTAGCAGTATCAAATTTCGTCTGGAAATTCTTTCTGGCGCGACTAAAAATGAATAATCATTCACTTACTAGTAATAATCAACAAATTAATCAAATAAAAAGCCGATAATAGAAAATAAATCATTCATTAAGTTTTGATTTTCATTGGAAAATTGTGTTTCTACTATGCGTCGTCTGTATTTCATACACCGCACTAATTATAGGCAGTGTAATCAGCAGTTCAAACAGTGTCACGGTCCAAGAACCCTTGCACAATTCCTCAAGGTACTGGTCCATGAACCAGTGCCATACCTAAACTACGACAAGAGTCCAAGTACAAGAACTTGTACTCTAGCGGAGAACAAAAGAGTTCCTTCGCTATACAAACAATGTCCATAAATGTAGTGTACGTCTTAATGTCGTCCATGTCCAAAAAATTGGTACAATTAAATATTGACAGTATATCGTCCATATTCCAGCAAAATAAAAAAGAAACAATATGGATGATATAGTATTAGATCTAATGTACGAGGACATCATGGACGATTTTGAAGAGACACTGGTGCGATTATCCGTGTCTTTACCAGAACGCCCAATTTCACCACTTCCACCAACATCACCTACGGAATAGCCAGTATTTTCACCACCACCAGAAATACTGGACTAAGTCAGTGAAGAATCACAGGTAAATATGGGTACATTAGCATTACTACCTTCAGCGAAACCCAAAGCTGTGGAAGGTAACACTAGACCATCGACATCTTCGCCGAACGATCCACCAGCGTCACTGGATGAAAGGCCGTATGATCTATTTACGCAGGAAGGACAGCATGTCCAAATTACATATGGGGAGCTGAACGCCATTCCCTAGGACCATGGGGCCTATTCTTGAATTACGAATGATTTTAACGTATGCGATAAATAACGAATGGTTCAACCCCATTCGTTATATAACGAATGGTTTGCGTACGAATATAACGAATGCGGATTTCAAGAATACCACATAAACATTCATTTCGAATGTTTTTGACAGATTAACGTATAAGTTATCTGTCTTCGTTATTCAAGAATAGGGGCCCATATTCGAGCATCTTCACGACGAAGATGTAATTATTTCTTGAAATGTATCAACAGGGCAGCCTGCAACAATAAATCCACAGGTGTTCACCTGAAAAACACAAAAGGGAAACTAAAAGAAAATTGACCCAAAATTAATTATGAGAAATACCACGTTCATCGCCTTCGTGCGAACGTACTCGCACCAGCAATCCCTAGTGAACATTTCACATCACGGAAGTAACACGCAGGAAGGCAAATTAAACTATAAAATTCACAGGCTAAAAACCTCAAAACTAAATCAGAGCGAACTAAGTTCTGCAAAACAAATGAAAAATAGCACAATTGTCAAATAATTAATAAATGTCAATTTTCATGGGGAAATAGGAAATGTTCTGAAATTAGCATATGAAATAAGTGGCCTAAATAAGTGACCAAATTATCATGGAGAAATTGCTTAACTTGGTAGCAAAGCTTCAAAGGGAAATATGGCGGGCGGCTGACCCCCTATATAAAGCCGAGCAGGCCGAATAGGCAAACACTTGGTAGTGTGGGCTACTACCGGTAAGATCGAGTGATTTGGGTTATTACCAAAATATATTCTTGAAGAATATTCGGGCGTTGGGAGATTACCAAAGCAAAAATATTTTTCTCGAAAATAATTATATAGACTTTGATATTTTGTGGTTTTGGTAGTATTTTCTCAGAGAAATATTCGGGTATTGGGTTATTACCAATACAAAAATATTTCTCTGAAAGTTCTTGGAGATCCGAATTTGGAAGAGCACTCATGCGTTGGGACATTACCAATGTAAAAGTGTTTTTCTAGAGAATTGGAAATCTAAGACTAGTCATTTATTTTGTGGTTTTGGAAGTGTTTTCTCAAAGAAATATTCGGGTATTGGGTTATTACCAATACAAAAATATTTCTCTGAAAGTTCTTGGAGATCCGAATTTGGAAGAGCACTCATGCGTTGGGACATTACCAATGTAAAAGTGTTTTTCTACAGAATTGGAAATCTTAGACTAGTCATTTATTTTGTGGTTTTGGTAGTATGTTCTCAGAGAAATATTCGGGTATTGGGTTATTACCAATACAAAAATATTTCTCTGAAAGTTCTTGGAGATCCGAATTTGGAAGAGCACTCATGCGTTGGGACATTACCAATGTAAAAGTGTTTTTCTACAGAATTGGAAATCTAAGACTAGTCATTTATTTTGTGGTTTTGAAAGTGTTTTTTCAAAGAAATATTCGGGTATTGGGTTATTACCAATACAAAAATATTTCTCTGAAAGTTCTTGGAGATCCGAATTTGGAAGAGCACTCATGCGTTGGGACATTACCAATGTAAAAGTGTTTTTCTACAGAATTGGAAATCTAAGACTAGTCATTTATTTTGTGGTTTTGGTAGTATGTTCTCAGAGAAATATTCGGGTATTGGGTTATTACCAATACAAAAGTATTTCTCTGAACGTTCTTGGAGATCCGAATTTGGAAGAGCACTCATGCGTTGGGACATTACCAATGTAAAAGTGTTTTTCTAGAGAAATGGAAATCTAAGCCTAGTCATTTAGTTTGTGGTTTTGGTAGTATTTTCTCAGAGGATTATTCGGAATTTGGGTTATTACCAATACGAAAATACTTCTCTGGCAGAGCTCTAAAATTTCCAAAGGTAGAAGAGTATTCATGCTTTGGGTTATTACCAAGGTAAAAATATTTTTTTTACGTTTGAAGAAACTAACAACTCTGTGTCATTAATCATAGGGATTTGAATTGTTAGAATTTTCTTCTCCTTTTATTTTCACTTTGAACTCAATTAGTTTTGAATTCAAGTCGAAATAGAATTTTAGTAAATTTAAACTGAGTTCACGTTGAACTTATTTAACTTTGAATTCAAGTTGAAACATTGAATTTTATACTATAAAGTTTACTTATTATTTCATTACAGACTAGAATGACTATAATTTTAAGTGTAGGCTTAGTTTACTTTAAAGATTTAATAATAGTAGAAAATAAAGTATACAAGAGAATAGACTGTGTAAAAAAAAAAAATCAATAAACCTGTTTTAAGCAGACAAGGTCTTGTTAGTTACCGGCGAGTTGCAAGAGGCTATAAGAGACCGCAACAGTAATAACACTAACTACAACGATGCACAATGACTAGTTCGCTGTTGTGTAGTTTCGCTGAGTTTCTCCAATTACGAGTTATATTTGTTTCTTTAAATGTTTGTTTTGCCACGCCGCGCCGATAATATACTAAGAAGCCTTCTTTACATCGAAGGCTTATCAAAAACCCTTTGGCAACTATTTTCAATTAAAACAAACCTTCCATCGCGTTTACATAAATTGACTCTATCCTACTTCAAACACCCCGAGCAAAGCGACGCTCATGTACAGATATCCCGCTTCCTGTTTTCTCTATAGGCTTCAACAACCACGATCTAAATTGGAGCGAAGGCCAAGGTGCTAGTGCCTGCGTTCCTAAATGTATCAAATTGAACGCTTCTAGAAATTGTTACGTTTTTTTACAAAAGGTGCATTAGAATAGATTTACTGCTCATTGAATCATTTTGTTATGAAAAATTAAGACGATCTTTCTGAGAACCATTTTTTAATGGTCTTCAGGGGGTGAGCCCCCCCCCCCCGCGATTCCTAACTTGGTCCTCCCCTGGAGGAGAGGTACTCAGAGAGAGGATTCAGGAAATAGAAAACTTGTCTTATCTAGTCGTACTGAGTGATTTCATTCATCAAAATACATATTTGATGATTATCTCTTATAATCACCGCCAGAGTGTTTTAGATGCCGTGAAGATTTCGTTTCGTACCACTAGAATAGTTTAATAAAACATTTTTTATGTCTTTTTTGTTTTGTTTCCTTTTTGTTATTTCAGACTTAATTTCACCCCCGCAGCATGATATGAGCAAGTATACTTAGTATGATCTATTCCTAAAATTTGGAGCTAAAAAAAAGCCATAGGGCTAGTAGGAATATGATTAAGCGACGCAATAAACCTATACTCTCTAATTGACTAGGTGATTTTACGTAGGGGATATCTCTCGAGAAGACCTTCTTGAGGGGTACGCACGAAATTTTGCAATGTTCCAGCGAGTCACAGTAACTCACCCCGTATGGGTTATTTTAAACTCTCACATCTTTAATGCATAATAATGGGAGAATTATTTGAAAATCAGCTTGCACAACAATGCGATCAATATGACCAGAAGAGCAGAAACGTCAAAACAACAAATATCAGAGATTCAAATGAAGCAAATGGACAGAAAATTAGCTGTTAACGCAATTAATTATAATGGAGAGAACTCAATGATAGAAATCAACAACAATATAGATCATGCTAATATATTGTTACAAAATCCAATTGTTACAAAATCCGCTTCCGTTACAAAATCCGCTTTCATTGCTGTGGAACTCGGGGAGCACCCCTTTTTATTTGGTTTGTTTCGCAGGCTACCCTGCTGGCTGGATTTCGTCCACTTGGCCGAGCGAGTACCAGGACGATATGAATCAGGTGCCAGAGTTCGTGCAGGTGCATGAAAAATTAGTGAACAAATTTGGATGGTTACCTGTGATCTCCTTTCGTCTTCGTCAACTGGGACTTCTGATGTGGAGCCCAGCGGAGCAAAGCTCGGATTCGGCTGGGAAGTCTTACTTGGGAAGTCTGATAGCACTTCTTTACGTTGGGGAATATTAAATGAAAATGTAAAACTTTTATTTTGTCAATTATTTTTTGTTTTATTTTGTTTATTTATTCTCCCTTTATACTTCTTTTCAGTTTCCCTATTTCGATTTAATTAGTTGCTTGCTTCTTTTTAATTTTTCTTTTTTAATTCAATACAAAAAAATTTTACTTGCACACGCCTACCTTGCTAGTCAGGACTTTTTATAAGAACCATTCGCGCCTTATTCTTTCTTCATTCTTTCTCTTTCAAAAAATCCTTTTTGTACTAAAGAATTACCTACTCAAAGTAATGCCACACTTGGCTGAATGAATTACAATATTTTACTTAAATTTGTCGCAAACCTACTTCAGTTTCTTATTAGAATACAAGTTAGACATATTTTACTTATTTAATTACACACTAGCAATATTTTACTTATTGAATTACAAGTTAGCAATATTTTACCTATTTAATTTCAAGTCGGCAACATTTTCACGCTAGCAATACTTTACTTATATAATTACAAGTTAGCACTATGCTACTTATTTAATTTCAAGTTAGCAATCTTTACACATTAGCAATACTTATTTAAGTACAAATTAGCAATATTATACTTATTTAATTTCAAGTTAGCAATATTTACACATTAGCAATACTCTACTTATTTAATTTCAAGTTAGCAATATTTACACATTAGCAATACTCTACTTATTTAATTTCAAGTTAGCAATACTTACACATTATCAATACTCTACTTATTTACTCGTCCAATTATAGGTTAAAATGTGAACGGTATAGTGTTGATTATCTTTTTCATGTTTCATGGGGAAAACCTAATTGAAAATCTACCAGTATCCTAATATTTATGAAAGATGCTACTAGTAAAACTTGCTCGATTAGCAACTCATTCTCCCCTTTGGTACAGCAACCTTTAGTTTCATTAGGGCTGTACTTTTTTTCCTTTTATACTTCTAGTTTATTACTTTTTCCATTTAATTTTATGACATATTGGTTTTATTTTTCTTTTTTGTTGTTTAAATTAATTGACACTTGTCATCTGCATGAAAAGTTCTTACACTGGCAAAACTTAGGCGTAAAGCATCGAATAAATATTGAATTAGCTGATCATACAGAAGTCTTTTGGACAAGGTATGCTAAAAATGTACAACTTCGGCCATTCAAAAACAATCACCGACGTGTTATTTTAGACTCAGGAAAGTTCCCTTGAAATTTCTCCAGGATGGAACATTTTCTACGCACTCATTTATCTTATTTTCGGATTGCTTCTGTCAATATGGACGTCAACTGCAAATTTATCCTTTAATTAAATGCTTTGTGGGTTAGCATTGATGGTGAAAATTCATTAAAGATTACTACACCAGAGAAAAGTTTCATATTAACTACGTATTCGCCTAATCATAAAATGGTTTGGTTTGACCAAGTCGAAAACGCGATTAAAGTGGATGTGGGAAGACCGACAGAGGATACACTGTCAAGCATTCGAATGACTGGGTATACATTCCGTGAGAAACATCTAAACTATAGTGGCGTACGATGCTATGGTCAATGGACATTCGGTATTATGCATGAATGCTACTATTTAGAATATCCAGATGGGAAAATTTATTATGGAGACATGAAACTTGGTGATATGACAGGTTAAAGTAAGAAATTAATAAATTTTGAAAGTAATTTAACATAATGTCGATTTCAGGTTACGGCCGAATGATTCTACCATCACTAGGACTATACGAGAGAGAAGCGTTTCCTCAAGCTCGAGATGATATGCGGATGCGAAGAAGAAGAAGAAGACAAAAATCGGGTGGTGCAAGTCACTTTTAACCTCGAATGGTGATCAGTGCTGTAAAGAAAAGTGTCGATTCCCGAAAAGAATTAAAAATTGTTATCTAAATCTCTGTAAAAGAGCGTTCTAAGCAAACTTTAACCAAATATTCGCATTGGGTAACAAGGAATTTTAGTATGACTTGCAAACCACATTACAATTGTTAATTGATAAAGATTTTTTTGTAGTTCCAAAGAAAATAAATCCCGAAAAATCTCGCAGAGTGCAAGGAATCGATCCAAGAAACTGTGGATTTTAATTCAGGTGAGGATGATAATAGTAGGTCTTTTCCCATTCAGAATGAATTGGGAGAAAGTAATCCGAAAGAATTTCCAAATACTGAACATGGATACATTTTAATCAGTGAATTTAATCCAGATAATACGAAGGAAAAGCTTCTTCAGTGCTAACTGAAGAAGCTCATCGATGAAAAATTTGGGGCCTCAAGTAAACTCAGTTTGATTGCGTTATGCCCGATGAGGCCAGGCAAATGCTCAGAAAATATGCAAGAGCATCGTCACACGAATACAACCGTTCCATTAACAGCTTTAAGAAGTTACGCATATACCAACACACGATGAGTCTCCACTAAGTTCACCAAGTGCAGTGGTTCTTTAATATTTTTATCTTTTTCTCATAAAAAGTATTGAGTGCTTAAATGCTTCACATAAAAGGCGATGTAGTTATAAGACGAGGCAGATTGTTTAAGTCCTATAGTAAGGTTTATGTTATTAGTGACGGCGTAATGCAAGCACTGAAGTAGGGAACGAATACCTACAAGTATAAAAAAAAAATTTTATATATTGAAATTGAACTACAGACACACTGGATGTTGGAGCGCTCCACCAGACCATGGGATTCTGACTGTAAGTATCCTTTTGATCTGCTTCTGAAGTTTTTCGTTATACTTATCTATCATGTATACACATGTTTTTGCATTTAAGCTTTCACTTTAGACAGATATTATAGATGCTCAACTACTTTTGCATTTAAGCTTTCCCTTTAGACATACCTATTATATATTCACACATATTTTTGCATTTGAACTTTCACGTTAGGTATTTCTGCGTTTGAACTTTCACGTTAGACATACATATTATATATTCCTATATTTTAAGAATTGCATTTTGACTAGCATTTACACCTTCAATTGGTATAAATAGATTTAGGTATACTTAGCACAGTCACTTGGCAGCAGTATAAATTTCCTTGAGAACTGCGCTTCAATTCAAAAAAATTTTACGTAAACGAAGCCCTAAACTTGGAATCATAGGACTATGTTAAAATTTAGGCTAGGCTTTACTGCCATTTGTATTTTAAATGTAACTTAGCCTAAATTCAGATCAATACAAGTATTTGATGAACTTTTTATAACGTAACGATGCTGTGAGCTCTTTTATTTCCTCCTTCACTATCCTGGCGCCCTCTCGCATGAAGGTTGTGTAGGGTTGCTCTAGTCCCTTGACAGGTCAATTAGCGACTTTGGGAAATTGTGCCACCCAATGTCAATTGGGAGGATGGGGCTGGCAAA
This sequence comes from Dioctria rufipes, assembly GCA_963924295.1. Taxonomy (NCBI): domain Eukaryota; kingdom Metazoa; phylum Arthropoda; class Insecta; order Diptera; family Asilidae; genus Dioctria; species Dioctria rufipes. The sequence goes on from OZ002740.1 coordinate 248,341,945, forward strand.
GGAAGGTATAACACCTACGCCTTCCACCAAAATACAGGTGAGTGACGTAAGGGTCCCTTCAGGAGCAAATGTGTGCCGGCTTTTTGTGTTAGGTAGGCACGATTTTTTTTTATTATGGCTGACGACAGCGGCAGGTTTTTGTGGAACCCCCCACACTCTCCGCCAATAGCCGAGGCGAGCTAGCGTGCCGCCCTGCAGTCAACGCTGTCCGTCGAGTGATCTGTCAGCTCATGCTGGCAGTCTGGACATCACGTCCTAGCCAATCACTTCCATAACAAAAATGGCGCCCAACGTGGGGCCACCTCAGTTAGACTTCTGTGGTCTAAGTATAAATTTTACTGGAGACTGAGACTTAGAGAGAGACGATCATCTGGTGTCTGCTAGTTGATTGACCTCAAGTCTCACATCCAGTGGAAGTTATATGTGGACCTGAGTCTAACTGGTTTGGTATTAGAATTTTTCTGTAATGTAAAGTAGAGTTAAAGTTTTTATTAAAGTTTTGAAAGTTTGTAATGTAGAGTAATTTCTTTGAGAAGCTTTGAATTGTAAGTTCGACTTTAGGTTTGACTTCGGTCAAGCCTCAAGTCTGAACAGTTGAATTTTTTTGCCACCAGTTGTTGTAATGGGTGTGCCGTGCTCTGAGGAAGAGAGCACACAACCGTTGAATCAATGGGAAATATAGTAAAAAAAAAAAGTTTTAGGTAAATCCTTATTTAAACTATTTATTTTTCACTTAATCCAAAGACACTATTTTCAGTAACACTTATATTCAATAAAGGTATTCCTAATAACCACAACTTTCAGGTGTCTTCGCGACGGGTTCAAAATAAAAACTCTGCCGAACAGCTTTCGAGGCGATCTAAAAACAAACTCCCCGAGGTTCGGGCTAGCTGCCCCCAGGTACCCATCAAAAACTTCAAAGCTCTTTTTATCACTTTCCCACGACGTGAAAAATCGTACGTTGGAATCGAGAAAAAATTTAGACACAGTGCATATGCATGAAATCTGATATGCACTTGTGTCTTGTAAGAATAATATTTTAAGCGAAGAGAATAATGGTGTGTATGTATGTACACAAAATTAGGTTTAATGAATTTAGGAATTGTATGTACATACATACATACAGATAATTTAGCAGAAAAGCTGCATGTAGGTAAGTATACATGCCGTGTGAACGGAATGTATGACTGATAACAAAATGCAATTTATGCTAAATTGCATTTTGTTTCAGCGAGAAAATGCATTTTTAAATGCATTTAAAATTTTAAATGGAATTCTTGAAACCAAATAAATTTTAGATTTCAGGGTCATCCAGCAATACGCCAATACACTGCATAGGGAAATGTATTGGTGTATTGGTTTTATGGTTGTGGATCGGGTCAATGTGCACCTGGGTCACAACATCTCTTAAAAATACAATTTCCGATTATTTTTTTTACATTTCCTGGCTATATACATACTTACATTTTCCCGAATATTTACATTTTTATCATATATATATATGTGTAAATCTACAAACAAATGAAAAACAAAAAACAATTTCTTACATCCCTTGAAAACCAAGGTTTATTAAAAAAAAAAAAAAGATGCACCAAATTTAACGCATAAAAATTAAAATCTGCTGTTCCTAGAAGCGACCTCTGCGGCAAGACTTGGTGAGCTTGCTGGCCAGAGGACTCCAACAAAAATATATATTTGATCCCCTGCGGTAGGACTTGGTGAGCCTATCGGCCAGGAGAATGAGATTGATTGGAAAAGCAACCGATTAAATCATATCAAAATATATCCATTATCATGGAATTTTTTTTAATTTTGCTACTAATTCGTCATTTGTTATTTAACTCACTTTCTCTGTACTCAATTGTAATCAATATTTTAATCTAATTTTACTCCTCAATTAAAGTCAAAATCATTCAACAAAAACAATTTTTAACGTATATATATAGCATTTTATTATTAGAGAGGTGTTTTCTTATTCAAAAGGATGGTGGATGCAATTTTTTTTATTATAATTTCTCCGACTCACAAATAACACAATACCTTTTTACCAACACATCCCTCCAATTTTTAATAAAGTTTCATTCTGAAATTAATTTTTATTCTTATTATCTTTGAATAGAAATACAATACAGTAAACAAAATGCAATCATTCTCTTGAAATTGAGATTTAAAAAAACACAAATTTAAAAAAAAGGTTTTTTTCTGCTCTTTCTTCTCTTTTCTCTTTTCCTTCCTTTAATATATGTATTTCGCACATAATTGGGAAATTTTATTTTTTATTAAAAACATCCTTTTCTTATCCGATAAAAACAATTTAAAATCCCATTCCATTAACAAACCCAATAAATTATTTATAGTACATCTTACAGTTTACAGCATTTTTACATACCCCAATAAAACATATTGTTTACACAACAAACTTATTCGCCACTTATTACTGTTTGGAAATTTAACGATTAGTTTTCTGTGTCTTTTTGTTTTTAAATACAATTTTGTCATATCTTCCATAGTTCCCCCCCCCCCCCCCCACAATCAATCAAATCGAAGCTCGAAACCGACATTCCTAATATTTAAAAAAAAAAACTCTATACCATAGCTGTACCAATTTTCCATCTGTTACTTTACAAGACTGAAAAAACCAATTCTTTCGATGAGCTCTGCTCATCTCAAATAGAATAAAACAGTGTAATTAGGCAAATACTAGGGGCTTATCACCAAGCCGGTAAAGCGAAGCGCACCCTAATCTTTGTAAACAATAAATTACAACAACTCGAAGAAATATGGAGTGCCTTCGAGGTAACAGAAGAAGAAATAATTAAACATGAAGATTTCACAGAGTATCACGATTATTTCAAAGAATCGGGCTCAGACAAAACAGAGGACTGGTACAAGCTAACAAAAGTAACACTTCCCAAACGATTGAAAACAATCTCAGAAAGTACTGCGAACCAGCAAAACCCCTTTCACATTCCATCATCCAGAGCTTCGTGGAAAATTCCAACCAACACACAAGCAACAGAAACCAATAAGGGAAAAGACGAGACAGAAAACGAAAATATACATAGATGTCTTAATACCAAAATTAACTCAATTACATATCTCATCTACAGTCAGTAAAACATACTTAGAACAAAAACTAGCTATCCGAAATAAACATTGGGCAGAATTTGAAGAACCCAACAATACAATTGAAATGCAATCTACGTTACAAGACCTAGAAAACAAATACTTTACTGAAGGTGTTTTCGATAAAACAGAAGCAGAATGCGAAGGGGCTGTAATTGCTATCCAAGAACAGCTAGATACCCCAACATGACACACGAGATAACTCATCACACTCTCACAATGAAAGCACAGAAATTAAAAGTTCACATTTTTCCCTATCAGAAATTAAATCGTTAATACCAAATTTTAACGGCGATCCAAAAGACCTCCACAAATTCGTGTCATGTTGCGATGACATCAATCGGCTTTATCCCAATACTGACCCAACAACCCTGTTTTCAATAATTAAAAGTAAACTCTTTGGAGATGCCTACAATGTACTTTAGTATAATGATACAAGCAGGTGGTCAGATTTGAAGCAAATACTTCTCGAAACATTCGAAGAGAAATTAGAAAAGTCAGTACTCCAATCAAAACTCCAAAACACAAGACAAAGAACAGGAGAGCCTGTCAAGGAATTCGTAAAACGAATAAATATAACACACGCTCAATTAAATGAAGCCACCCATTCGTATACGGCGGATAAAATATTAATAAATTCTCTAATAAAGGATAACGAAAAACAAGCTTTAAAGTGATTGAAGACGGATTAATAAGCGGGCAACTGCAAACTCTAGCCAAACTCCACGAAAATAGAACATTAAAGCCCATAACGTCATATATTGGTGAGCAAGCATTACGCGTAGAATCAAAGGCAACAAAATTAGCAACAAACTCTTCTCGCAGTGCTCCATCAGTAAAGTGCAGAACCCGTTTTGTTACAAATGTAGGATGTAGGGCCATTTAGCTCCAAATTGTCCACAAAACATTCGTACAAGGCCAATCCGAAATAGAAATTTTTCGAGTAATCTGAACCAAAGCAATCCAACTAAGCAAAGGGATACCTTTAACAACTCCACCCCTACATGCAGGTAATGTCATAAATTAGGACATACCCTAGAAGTATGCACGGCGAGAATAGCAAACCATGAGAATTTCTACAAACAAAATGCAAATCCGGTTGCTTGCCCAAAATTTCAGAAATCGAACAGAAATTCCCAATAAAAACGCACCACCTCAAAAACAGATCAACTTCAACCAGGTTCCAAATTTTAATTATAGAAAAAATTCCCCTTCCTCGAGAATACAACTTCAAAATGAAACAGAGTCAAATAAATCACACATGCAAAATCCGAGAATATTTTTAACACACTCTGAAAATAAATCAAGGCGAGAGGAATTAGTCGGCAGCCCCTCGCAAATTCAAACAAAAGCCGACATACATACCAACCCAAATTAGATAATGCACGTTTAGTAGATAACAATATAACACTCCAGAATACCAATTACTATCAGCCCCAATTCCATAACTATTTCCATATCTACCAATGTATGCTCAAATAAAGAAACAAAGTTCTCTGTAGACACAGGAGCGGAAATCAGCCTAATAAGATTCAATACACTGAAAGTAGGTTGCACTTACTATAAAGATGCAATCTGCAAAATAAATACTTTATTTAGGGAATCTATAACTACAAAAGGATTAATATTGGCAAAAATGTCAAATATATCAAACGAAGAATTTATAATACAACATCCCTTTCAAATAGTAGGAGAAAACTCAGCCTTGGCATATGACGGCGAAATTTGCCACGACTTCTTTTCCAGATACAACGCTTGTATCAATTATAAAAACAATTACATTTCCTTAGAGGTGAAGCAACGTCATTCATCTTAACCCATAGAGCAATATCGCTCAGATTATCCAAATACATATCTTAGATATGATATCCATGACAAGAAGTCTGAAACAAACAATGTAAGTGCTAATAAAAGCAAGTTACGCGGTACTTCACCGGATTTAAACACCAAACGTGAAAAGTACCCCAAAGCAAATATTCTACAAAAAACGAAATATGTTTTCCAATCCAATGAAAACCGAAATGAATCGGACAAACTAATAATAAAATTATTACAATTCCCGCTCGGTCTGAATCCATAATTCAAATTCCAGCTTCGTCAACTACAGAATCAGTACCTATATTTTAAAAAGAGGTAAAGCCAGGGTTGTTGATATGTAATACCGTAGTCAACCCATCAGAAGGAATGGAAAAAGTCCTAGCTCTCAACACGAACGAGCAGGACGTTGAACTGGCAATTCATAACATGAATCCAAAATGCCATGACCTTAACGACTTCGATTGCGTCTCTGCGGATTCCAATATAGATCCAATTAGGGGCAGAATAAAAAAACTGCACACCCTAATTAAATTGGATAACTGTAATTTGGAAGAAGCCGAGAGTATTCGGAAAATTTGTAAGGATTTCAACGACCTCTTCTACTTAGAAGGGGATTTCCTAACATTTACAAATGCAACCGAGCACAAAATCGAAACTGTTCCAAATAAACCTCACATATACACTAAACCATACAGACTTCGAGAACCAAGCCGGAAAGAAAATACTCGGCAAATAAATGAAATGTTAGATTCTGAGATAATAAGCCCTTCAGATAGTCCGTGGAATTCACCCCTGCTTCTAGTTCCCAAAAAACCGGATGAGCCTGGGAACAAAAAATGGCGAGTCATTGACATTACTATTGGCGACGCTTACCCATTACCTAATATTACAGACATATTAGATCAATTGGGTAAGTCCAAATATTTCACGATGCTAGACCTCGCCAGCGGATTCACCAAATTCGCATGGACGGGAAGGATAGAGCAAAAACTGCGTTTAGCACTACTTATGGTCATTACGAGTTTAACCGTATGCCATTTGGATTAAAAGGTGCACCGGCAACCTTCCAACGTGTCATGAATAACATCCTTTCCGGACTCCAAGGCATTTATTGTTTCGTATATATGGACGATATTGTGGTTCATGGATACAATCTTAAAGACCATAATATTAGGCTCGTGAATGTATTTTGCCGCATTCGGGAATTCAACTTAAAACTACAACCCGACACGTGCCATTTCCTAAGAAAGGAAATAATGTATCTAGGATACATCATTACTGAAAATGGAGTCAAGCCAGATCCGGCAAAAATTAAATCAGTTCAATCTTATCCGAGCCTCAAGAAGCAAAAGGATGTCAAAGCCTTCCTTGGTTTCGTCGGCTATTATCGCTGCTTTATCTCCCAATTTCTTAAATCGCAAAACCCCTTACTAACCTTCTGAAGAAGGACACACCTTTCAAGTTCGATGCAATTTGCGATGAAGCATTTTGCGAATTACGAAATAAATTAATATCAGCACCAATTTTAACCTATCTGGATTTCCAAACAGAATTTTTTGTCACCCCGATGCCAGTGACTACGCCATCGGAGCAGTTCTTTCCCAAGTAGATGATCAAGGAGATCATCCAATCGCCTATGTGAGTCGAGTTCTTAATGGTGCAGAGACTCGTTACTCAACAATCGAAAAATAGCTTTTGGCAATTGTTTTCGCAGTTGAGCAATTCAGGCCATACGTTTATGGTAGAGAGTTTACCATCATAACTGACCATAAATCATTAGTATGGCTAATGAATCTAAATGATCATTCCTCAAGACTAATGAGGTGGAGAATACGTCTTGAGGAATATGACTATAAAATAGTCCATAAACCTGGAATGCTCAACACAAATGATGACGCTCTCAGTAGAGCTACTCCGGAATATCCCGAAAAAATAACGGAAACCACCACCTATGTAAATGTGGTAACCAGAAATCAAGCCAAAGCTCAGGCCAATTTAAGTACACCTAACACCAATGTTACTAGTTCTGAAAGATTTCCATTCTCTACCAACGGGAGTGTTAGATTTGATCGTTTTACGATAATGAATAAAACACTTGATCACTCTAACTATAATTACTACTTTATTTAATTTTTATTTTGCTTTGCACGAAATTACAGATACGGAAGATAATACCAGAATGAATAAAAGGAACCAACAATCTGACAAAACGCCTGTACAAAAAAACTGTCCTGCCATATAGGCATGATATTCGTCGTAGTGCTAAATACATTTGACGTCTATAATTATTACAGCTACAGCTTAGTTCACATTGCTACGTATTCTTCTAATTCTAATTCTTTTTAATTCAATTTAATTTAATCGTGTTTACATGATTTAATTCATTTTAATTTATTTTCATTTATTTTATTTTATTTTATTTACTTATGTTGTGTATGATTAATACGTCACAGGGAGGCCATCAGGGTGTCTCCCGTCCAATCAACAGAATTAAAAACAATTCTATTGGCCTGGCATGTCAGATGATTTTGTAAGATATGTAAGGAAATGTAAACTTTGTCAAGCAAACAAAGTATCTAGAAATCCTAAGATTCCTATGAAATTCTCAAGCATAAGTTCCAAACGTTTTGAAAGAGTGTACCTAGATGTTGTAGAACCTCTCCCAATTTCCCATTCTGGAAATAAATATATCCTTACATTTCAAGACGACCTTTCCAAATTCTCTGAGGTTATTCCCATAGTCAACAATGAATCTAAGACATTAGCGGAAGCCTTCACGACAACAATAGTTTTCGACATGGCATTCCAGAAACCTCATAGGTAGCATGTTCGCCGAGGTATCCAAGGTGCTAAGGATCAAAAGGCTCAAAACTACTCCATATCACCCTCAAACAAATGGTGCATTGGAGAGAAGTCATAGAACTTTAGCAGAATACCTCAGATCTTATGTAGAAAAAGATCCTCAAGACTCGGATACATGGATTCCATATGCCATGTTTGTCCATAATACCACAACTCACTCGAGTACAAATTAGACTCCCCGCGAACCTCTGTACGGATTCCCAGCCGAAATCCCAAATAACTTAAAATCAGCTCCGACCGTTTGCTATAATTACGATAATTATGCAAACGAGTTAAAAGCACGTCTACAACACAGCTATAAAATTGGGAAAGACATAGCCATGACCAACAAAGAGAAATCAAAACTCCAGTAGGTACTATATTTGGTCCTTGACTTTTTGTAAAATTTATTAGTTTACGAATTCTTGAAATATTTTGCAATTTATTTTCGCAATTTTACTAATTTTTATTTTTAATCTACATGATGCTGCAGCGTGAAACTTAAACCCTGGTGGATGAGGTAAATTTATCATTTTTAAGTTGATCAACAACTGGTGTTCGGTTTGTCCTATATCTTCCGCTGTTAAATACAAATAAAATAATCACATTCAAAGCATCGATTCATTCAATAAATTAATATGGCTCAACCTTTTGCTTTCAGCTCACAGGTCAAGTTTACAGTTTACTAAAGTGTCAAACTGTTTATATACCGACAACTTTTTTTATTTTCTTGCAAAGTGCTTTGTTTGTATTTACATCTTCCTACCTTTCTACACATTTAATTAAAGATCGTTGATCTCCCTCCTGCACATGCTAGCAATACCCTAGCAATTTGCACTATTATGCAAATTTAATTGGGTGACCGAAGTGGTTCTAAATTGTTGTAGCAGGAGCATATAATTTAAACGTGCTCATAAAGATGTGGCGTTCAAAGCATACATCGGTTCATTCAATAAAATTAATGTGGCTCACCTTTCGCTTTCAGCTCACGGTTCAAGCTTACTAAATTATCAAACTGTTTACATACCGACAAATTTTTTTTGTTTTTCTTACAAACTGCTTTTGTTTGCATTTACATCATCCTAGCAATACAGTCTATTCTGCGAACTTAATTGGGTGAAGCAGTAGCAACGTGATCATAAAGATGTGGCGTGCTATTAACCTTCGCAATGCATTTTTTATTCTTATTTTGCAGTTCAATAAAAAACGACAACTACTTACGCGGGCAACGAAGAAGCAAAAGTCAATAACGCTTAATAATTAAACTGTAAAGCTGGTTTTGCGTCATGCAAATTATACATGTTGAGTAAAGTTTGCGACTGCCTATAATAGTTTCTGATCACCTAGTAATCTGCTTTGCGTTTAGCTTGTTTATAGTAGTTTTACATTTATATTTTTAATCAAATACAATTTTTGAATTTTCATATACATTTAAGGTGTGTGCGCGTGTGTGTGTGTGTGTGTGTGTGTGTGTGTGGTGCTCCGCGGGAGAGGAGTCCACCCACGTCATACTCCCCATCATGTGTGGGAGCGAGACAGAGACAGATGATGCGTGCGAGCGAGACAGCTGCAAAAGTGAATTAGGACCTCCATAAGAAATAACATGGGATTTTGGGCCCGGACCCGCATAGCTGCCCTACTTGCATACTTTTGGTTATTGGTTCACATTTTAGAAGCCCGAAATGAAATGCACGTTTCTTGTTGTCATATGGCAACGCCAGGAGGATTCGGGTTAATATCAAAATAGTTAGGAAGTCTACTGGAGTATTAGAGGCTTTCTTTGTTATCTGTACGATCAAAGATATAAGATCTATGAATACAGGAACTACATCAAATATTTTCGAGTCCCCTGTAACCATATGTTGTTGGTATGTGGATAAAATCACAGCCTGTATTCCATATTTAGGGGTCCTTGGAAACCATTTTTTATCTCATACATTGCCTGGGTAATTTCCCAATAAATTGCAGCAATCTTACCAATTTAGTCGCTGCAATCACAATAGATTTGCTTTGAAATCCTTCAATATTATTTTATTTTTTATTTATTTATTTATTTATTTAGTGCAGCCTGATGTAGAACTCAAAATCTATATGTGATGTAAAAGTTAATAATCTAGGCTAACCGCTCACAAAAGCCGAAGCTTGTGACTAATTTATCACTAATTTACTACTCACTAATATCATCTAATTTCAGATATAATTTCATCGCGTGTAAGTTTAGTTGTTCGAACTGCGATTTTATAGGAATCATAAAGGCAACAGAACACATCTGTACAAAGAAATATCTCAAATAAATAGATTAATATATCAAAATCCGAATAACGCTCGCTTGTACGGAATTATATGCATTAGTTTCTATGGAATGACAATGGCTCTGTTTGTTATGTGTGAAAAAACCATAAATTTTTGGGCTACTAATATTAGAACAGTCTTGCTAAAAACATTTGACATTCTTTTTATTTTGTACATTTTGAATAGCAAATAGTTTTTCGAAAATCGAAACTATTTCCTTTGTTTATCTTAACACAGTTACCATTATTAAAATGGCATTTAAAATTACTAAACACCCCAATGAGTTCCAAACTCCACTTGTGAGATCATTTAATATTTCTCGATATAACTTGGTTAAAAAGTAAATCAATGTTTAAATAATTGTTCACTTTTAAGACTAATGGATGTGCTTAAATCCATTAAGAGGAATTGCTCTTCACAAAATTATAATTTTAATTATAAGTTGAAGTCACGAAATGTGAACCTTTTCTTTCAGGCATTTGCGAATAGATTAAAAACGAAAATTTTCAAATTTTTAACTTTAAAGTTATTGACAATACGTAGGTTACAATATATCAATATTAAAAAGTACATGTAATAGGTATAGTTTTACCCGTAAAATTACATTTATGTCTTAACACAGTTGTTTGAAACAATTTGCGTATACAGATGAATGTATAGTACTATATAAACATCCCTAAATATTGCTTTATGCTGCAGCGTCACTGCATACAAAGGTTAAAACAATTGAAAACAAGCTAAATAAGCGAATGCTCAACAGCATTAATACAAGGTAGTGCGAGACTCGGCTATTCACAAACAATTATACATTTTTCTCAGAGATGGCATGAGCTTCACTTAAATTCGACAGCTAGAGCTAATGCCGCTGATGCCCGCAAGTTTAGAATTGGCTCAAGAGCAGCGAACTTGATTTCGAATTTGTTTTGTGCGGTGGGGGAAATACTATAAAGCTAGTAGCTCGAGCATGCTGAGATTTTTACAACCGCCACGGAAACAGCTTAGTGTCGCGCGCGAAGCTGTAATAATCAACAAAAACATATCAAACATAAAAGTTTTTTAATCAATATATGTACCAAAAGAGACAAAGCCAAGACAATTGTGAAATCAAGGCCAAAATAAAAAGCCTGAGTGTTAAATCTACCCCACCATAAATACAAACAGGGAAGTTACGACTACACATTAAAGGCAATATATTTTAAATGCGCAAGAAAGACTATGACTATGGCGATGCTGAGATTCAGAATCACATAGGTTGCTGCCGATCTAAGCGGGGTTTGCCACTGTGGAATTTGCCATATTTTAGTTTCAAAAAGGAATTTTCCATATATGGGAATTTGTTAAAGCAATGGAATTTGCCACACATATAAAGTAGTAACACAGATTCTAATAAAATTTTCTTTCTTTTTATATATAGTTATTTTGTCTTGGATTTTGCGAATTGGTGGAAAATATAATAACATTTTTTTTGCATTACGTTATTGGAATCAAACTATTATTATAGTGTTAAAGAAAATATAATACATTTTTGGTATTAAGTGACTGGAATCAAACTATTACTATAGTTAGTGTAACGGAAATTTGAATTATAAAATTATAAAGAAAAGAATAATAAAAATAATAACATAACAAATATTCAAAAAAAAATATATATAGTGGTTCTTTTAAATTTTTTCCTTTTCTCAATATCGGCGACTGCTCTCTCCTTCGGAGCACGGAGTAGAGTCTGACATAACAGCGTGCATAGAGCAGGTTTGGTTGATCTTTGGGTTGGCCGCTTTACATGTACAAGAATAAAATTATTTTGTGTTTGCTAGGTTGTAAATTTAGAGAGCTGAAAAGCTTGTTTTACTTTTGAATTATCTTACCAAGCTATTTCCTAGGTTAACAAAATTTTACCCATTCGTACACGTAGATGCTACTATTTAATATTATATTAGTTGGCTAAATATTCTTATGCATATGTACTACTTGAACTTGTCAATTTTATTCTTAGATGCTACTAGTTTTACGTGGTCGCTTTATTTATATATATATATTAAAACCAGTGTATTAAAAGGATAGGATGCTGCTCTAGTAACAAAAGAATGAGACGGGGACAAAAAATGAGTATAGATCCTTTTGATTAAACTAGTTCTATAGATCTGGCTCTGGGGAGACTTTTAGCCCGTTTTAACTTTTCTTGGGGTTTCGCGTAAACCGGTTGCATGGGGGTGTTTTCAGCTGATGTGACTAGCAACAAGAGTCCTGTAACTGAGAGGGATGCAATACAGAGAGTACTTGACGAATCTTGGCTTTTGGTCCAAAGTGAATGTTGTTTACTTTTCACGGATTTCTTCTAGAGATGTTGTGTCTAGGTGGATTGATTGGTTTGTATCATATCCGAGGCGTAATGCTGGTTGTTTGCCATAGGTTTTAGGCACTGATACTTTGGATATATAGTCTGACAATACATCTTGAGATTCGTTTGTGCCTGGGAAGTAGGTTGGTTGCAGGATTCTAGGCGGGTGCAGATTTTCTGCTTCATAATAAAGTGAATGAGGCCCTATTTGCAAGGAGCAAGGTTTGTTGACTGTTATGATTCCTTGTCCTGTGAGACGATGAGTGAGTAACTGTTGAGTACAGGTTATATGTACTATAGTGGTTTCGGGTAAGGAGTACAGCCACAAATTAGGTCTGTTGAGCTTGATTACTGTATCTCTTGGGGGAATCTGAGGCTACAATGTGGGTGTTCACCCAGTGGATTGAATAGAAGTTTGATAACACATTCATCTGTTTTGATAGCCTTGGTAATTGGTATGTTCAGCTTACCAACCCGTGTATCTTCATTGACCCCTTTTGAAATCTTTTTGAATGATTTCAGGTTTTCTGTTTAAGGAGTAGAAACTCCTGAGTCTGGATTTGACTCGCCACATGGGAATATCCAATATGAGATATTATGGGAAAACATCTTATTTGTTGTATTTTCATATTGCGAAAGTTTAAAAATGGGAAGCTTGATTCGAATCAGCGATTATATAATAAATGTGTCTTGATTTCTGCTGTTTGATACAGAACAGATAAACAGTTCTGTAAATTGGGACAGGTAGAGTGAGATTTATGATAAATCTCTAGCAAATAATTGGGGGAGATTTACAAGGGATGCATTTAACTATTTCTGCTGGACACTATTATGTCCAGTAGAGCATGTTGTCTAAATTCCAACTCTATCATTTGTAGTGTCAGACTAGAGACGATCTCTTGTCTTATTTGGTGGGATATCAAATCGTCTGATGTGTTCTGCGGATTATTCATCTGATGGATTATCTGATGCTGTCGTTCAGTCGGCGAAGATAGGGGTTTCTGAATTTGTTCAAACGTGATTTTTATTACGCTGATTTGTTGCTTTTCCAGATCAGCTAAGGTTTGAGTATTTACCTCTAATTCGATTAGTCGGCTGTAAACCTCTTGCTCGTTTCCGCTGTCCATACTACCAAAGAGATAGCGCATCGCATTACCTATTCCATCGAAGATGGCTCGGCGCTTACGTGATTTAGGCACTGCCTCTCTAATAACATTGGTACGCTTGTTTTTTTTTTCCATCAGGACGTGTACATGTTTTGTCTGCAGCATACAGAGGTCCTGTATAGAGGACCCATTTCCACACAATTGGAGTATGTAGTGTTCCGCTCGTTCTGCCAGTCTTGTCTGATTTTCTAACTCAGCCAGGTCCAACCCAGTGGTGATGCTCCAAGTTGATAAACCGATAAGCTTCCGAGATCCTCGAATAGCACTCCCGTATTATTTAGGGGCGTTATAGAGTAAGGCTCCTCCGCTAGGGCTCCTATTGTGATCAGGAAAGGTTCGTAGAAAATTATTGATCGTATTGTTATCTAGGGGAGGATAGGATAGGAAATTAATATGGGTTTTTGTTGTCTTTGTAGCTTACGTGCTAATATGTATGTATCTTAGAACTACTTAGATTCTATTGACACCATTTTTTTCGTAGAAAGGTTTTAGGCGATTGTTGTGTACCGTAACCTCTCGTTTACGAATTTTAATTGTTGTGTTTACTGGACTGGGGATACCGGTTACCATATAGTGGCCTACCCAACTCTGAGAGAGTTTATGCTTACGACTCTCGCTCTTGAGTAGAACCTTGTCTCCTCTGTCAAATGCCAGGGGCAGGTACCGTAATCATTACGATCAAAATAGTAAAAATTACGCTTTAATCATCATCATCCAAATTTTACTTTTTCAATCATCAGTAAAAATCACAATTTGAGTTTTAATTTTTAAATCACTAATAATCATTACATCTGAGTTTTACGCCACTCACTCACGAATAAAACTGACATCTGAGTTTTTCGTCTTAAAATCATCAATACTCATCAGACTTGAGTTTTATTTTTTTCGCTCAAAAATAAAACTCAGGTCTGATTTTTATAATTTGCAATCGGAAATAATCATTATCGGTTGAGTTTTATTTTTGCGATCAAAAATAAAACTCAAAACAGTATTCCAGGTTCAAATTGCGTTGCATATTATTACTAACTTTGGTTTTCGGTGCTTCTTACCCAACAAGAACTACCCAGTAGAATACACTGATAATTTTCATAATTTTTCAGCTCTTTTTTAATGATGTTATATGCCTTCTGCTAAGATTTATGTATGTAAGAGCGCTTCTCATCACAATTATTGTGGAAGAATGAAGCAATGTGAAGAGTTGAACTTATTTTGAGAACTCAGAATATGACTTTAGGCATCTAGTTTAAATATTTGAATATGCGCAAATTCGGATGAGGGGAACCCCCTTTTCTACATTTGAAGAGGGGTTTGAAATTTTAAAATCTGTAAATATGAAGGAATTCATTCTTGAAACTTAAAACTTGGTAGGTATACATACCTATATACATTAAAATAGATTGGACACAGATCAAGCAATTTTATATTACCCTTACCCTTTTATGTACATCTTATAAATAAATCATTGCTTTAGCTCGAAGCTGAATGCACAATATTTTTTAAACTATTGGGAATTTCTTTCATAATAGTTTCCTGCAGCCTTCCTTTTCTATTATATCATTGCTTTGTGTAATAATATTGTTCACACTATTTCGTGGATGTTCTGTTGCATCTTCAAGAAATGCAAACAAAATAATATAGATACAACACCAACATTTTAGAAAAATTACATATTTTTTATCAATTTGTATTTAATTTAACGAAACACAATTTTCTCAAATTTGTATCTGACAAGTTATATCTCAGGTCACTAAGAATTAATTTCAGCGCAGAAAACGCTCTTTCTACGCTGACTTGTGTGGTTGGAACACCATGCGAAATCATTGCTAGTCTATATAAGAAGAGAGTCTTATGTTTGTTGCCTTCCCAATAGTCCAATACGTTCGAATCTATGTCAGCTCGCGTTTCTTTGTAGGACTCGATTTCGTTCCTTGCTGCAATTAACTCAAAGTCGATACTAGTTTCACCTTCATCTTCTGAGGATGAATCAATCTATAATTCAATAATTGATTGCCTTAAAAGAGAAGTACAACTTTGAACAGAGGATTCGTCGATAAAAACTGGACTCTCTTCCATATCCCTGGATGAGCATGGTAGTTCGTTATTGATTTGTTACTAGAATAATAAAAACTTAAATTAATAATGTAATATACCAAGAATTATACATAGGTGTTCAAGGAGATTCCATTATACATACATTCCATATTACATGTGTTCACGTTATTATTGAATATAACAGCCATTCCACACAAAACCAATCACCTTGGAACCCGACAATCTCCGATTTGGACGAAACTTTCACAGTTTGTAGGGAATACCAATATAGCTCACCCATATTTTCCCCTCACTAGGGGTTACAAATTTCGTGATTTAACGATGAAGCATAATTTTCCAGAAATCATATCTCAAGAACGGAGCAAGGGATTTTTCTAATTCATATGCCAAATGAAGCTTAAGGTTGATTCACAGCGCCGCGATTGCGATTACGATAACGATCGCGATAATCATAGATATAAACTAGCGACACAATTCCTTTCACACCAACGCGATAGATCACAGCGATAGTTACATTCATATGCCCGAACTAATTAAAGACATTTGGGAAAAATCTGATTATGGGACAAATTACAGTTTCCCAATTGTATTGGCTAGTATCGATGGTGGACATGCTACAATTATGTGTCAACTCAATGTGTACTAGCTCGACTTATTTGTTCATTTTGAAAAAGTTTGTGTTACTGATCATCGTTGATATCGAATATAAATTTTTATACATCGACTTTGAAAGATATGGAAAAAGTAATGACGCAGATGTTTTAAATGTTTCAGCGTTAGAGATGATTTTTGAATACGGATTGATAGAAGAATACCACAAAATGACTGCCTGACCAAGTTTAAAGAACACCACATATACCTCGATTGTCTATAAGGATTCTCATTGAAATTTTACTTGATGCGTCCTTTCTCAGTTTGATAAATTCTAAAGTTAATGGAAGAAGACCAACGGAAGAAATATTCCAAATCCAACAAGGTTTTTGTACTATGACCTCACTTCATTTAATACTTCCCACTTATATTTTAGGCTAGATTTACCCTCTAGGAAAGGACATAATAAATCAACTCTGGTCATGGTGTCCGCAGGCCCCCAGTGGCCAAGTCGCCAATAATCTTAAGCTAACCGGAACCTGTATTGAACTCCTTGGAAATATCACCCCCAAACTCTGTTCATTTTTTTTATTATATCTATAATGTTTTAAATTCAGATCATACAAAATTGGGTATTCCTTCACATGATTTTAATTCATTTTTCAACACCCACTTGAATTTGCACTATCCATTTTGATCTCACATGTCGCGATATACGACTGAAATTGTGCATGCAGCGACGGACAATTCAATCGCCGATCAAATGCTACAGAAATTCTTTATATCGCTGTGATCTAACGCGTTGGTGTGAGCGTTTCCATTCAAAACTATGTGTAGCGATCTATTGTTACGGCTGATGCGTATTGGACGTCATCCGCAACAGGACTTGGGAGCGCTTTCAACTAAATGAGAAGATCACCAGCCCCTTATTGTTTTCAATGGTTTCAATGGCACATTCACTTCAAAATTTAACTCAAAAACAATTTGCTTCTCGCACTTATTTCGATGTTTATTTAAAAAAAAAACAGAGGCACAATCATTTAATATATATATAAATTCAAATTATATTATGGTACAACAATTCCTAGTCAAGAATCACAAAATTTTTACTAAATTCGATAATTTATCTTTTTTTTTCTGCCCGACTTCAAGACTTGACAAAAACTGCCTGACTGCCCGCCAATGCTGTCCATCACCTTCTTTATTTCGCATCAATCGATGCCTCAGCGATAACACCCCCTAATTACCTATCATTGCTGAATATCGCTTAAAGTGATTCGCGCATCATTCATACATAGTAATGTAGGGGAAACGCTTCTGTACAACCGAAGTGCATTCGCCTCAAGTGCAAAGGACCCGGCTGCTGATTAAGCTTTTTGGCTATTTCATATATGTAATTTGATGGGGTCAATGAATAATGCGACAGCAATTATTGATTGCAAAATTAATGTAAGTCGCCGCAAAAGTTGGCAATTTGCTTTTGCAATTTTCAATAATGACAAAAAAAAAAAAAAAACAATTTATTGCGATCATAGGGAATGAGTGAGGTCTTTGCCCCAAAGTAATGAGTGCATCCAGCGACTCATTACACCATCCCCCTTTGGAAAGAAAATCCACATGTGGATTTTCGCTAAAAACAAGTGAAGCACATAATTTAGTTTTTGTCAAGTCAAAAGTTACGCAGGTTATATGTTTGATATACGTACACTATCGTTACCATCTTACATTTGTATATAAGTTCAGAATTCCTCTAAAATTATAAATTTATTGTTTTTCTTTTTTTTTTAGAGCAATCTACCCCGCTATTACATTCCACTTGTCCTATTTAATTAAGTATAATATTACATCTGCTAAAATTGATTGGTAATTACATTGCGTAATTTCAAGCTTACCATTTTACTTCTTTTTACTCGATATATACTTATATACATATGTATGTGTTATAATGTAAAATATAATGATAGATTATTTATACTAATATACTAAAAACTAAAATATTTGGAGGTATAAAATAAAACTCTCTTATTTTTTCCTAAGATAAGTTATAAAATTATAAAATGTTGTATTATATTAAATTAGAGTTAGAGTTGAGGGAAAAAAGCAAAAAAGGCAATATTCCCTGACTTCTTTGGTTTTCTTCTCTTTTTTTTTTTTTACATTTACCTACTTAATTATTATATTACAACATGTGTTATATATGTATATATAAAATTCTTCCGTAAATCGTACATTCTCTTTGCTTCAAATAACTATTACTTTTTTTTTTTTATAAAAAAAACTGCACAAGACTTAATTGAAAGAGAAGAGAAATTGGATGGTGATTGTGAAAATTTAAGCTTAACATTCCAAAAATACAAATGTTTTTTTTTTTTTTTTAGAATTTGTTTTGATTACTTGTTTTTTTATTGTTTTGTTGTTTTTTTTTTTAAGTTTGCACGGTTAACCGGTAGTCGGTCGTTGCATCTCGTTTTCATCTGCATTGTTTACGTTTACTCGTTTCTTCGAGGTTCTTTTGAGCTTTTTAAAACAAATGACCGTGACCGTGATTAGTAGTGCTGCGATCAGCAGGTAGAGCAAGGAATAATGGTAAATAATGTGTGGGGATAGGTCAGTGTTTTTTATCTTTTCTTCTAGTTTTTGTGATTGAATCGCGATATTGAGGTTTTGTAGCTCTTGTTGGTCATGAAACTTTATGACGTGGACTTTAGGGTTGACTAAGTTACGGTATACGTGAGGTTGATTGTTCCACAGTTTTGCAGTTCGAAATTATTCAGTGAGTAATAGTACTCTCGATTGTAGTCTATTACCAGATACTCTAGGGATGGTTTGATGTAGGCTATTCTGTCTTGGTGTGATGTAGGGATTGGATATACTTTCATTAACTGATAATTTTCTTTAAACGGTAGGGGAATCTTTAGGAGGAAAATTATTTTATTATCTATTACTGCTGTGCGAACATTGCTGATTTGGTAAATTTGCAAGAGGTTGTTCTTGTCCTTATTGATTGGTAAGGTTAGGGAGTACATACATCTGTTATCAAGTCAATGAGAAGGTTTTGAGTAGTCTGGTATCTTATCATCATCAGAGTGGTCAGGGATAACATAGTCTCTAATTCTATGGTAATATTTTGTTTAAGGTTCTCTAAAGAGAGTCGATTACTCACGATGATTAGAGATTCTAACTTTTTGTCTAAATGAATAAACTGTTCTTTTATGGCGTACCGAGTTTTGTTAAAGATGTTAACGGTGGTGTCAACTATTAGTGTTTGATTTTTTATTAAATTCAACAAATGGTCTTGGTTAGTTTTAAGGCTGTCTATGTGGTTATTGAGCTGCAATGCATCATCCTCATCTAAGGTTCCAAAAAGTGTCTTACTAACCGTACCCACAGCATTGAATAGTCCCCTTTTATACCTATTTCCTTTCTCTTTCAGTATTTCTGAGTTTTGTTTCAGTATACGTATGAGGATATATAATTGGTACGTAATATCGTCACAGAGCGGGAGTTTATTATGGTGGTATTTTATTGAATCACAAAGTTTTTGTGCAGTTTCTGTACAATTTGTAAGCTTATCTACTTCAAAATTAAATTCTGTGAGATCATAGTATACTATTACCTGCCATTCGTTGCTATACAACCCAACACGGCCCACCTCCTCAAAATAGATTCCCGGGTTAGAGGTTAATGGGGTAATCTTCAGGTTGCAGGTGACTTCCAATGTATTGGCCCACAATATCAAGGCATCAACCAGGAACAACTTCCTACGGTTACGGAATTTAGAATTAGTGTTAGTCTCGAAAGAGTTTTAGATTGTTGTTGTGTACAGTCTTAAGCTTGTTGCCTATTCTAATTGTTGAATTTTCTGTTGAGTTTATTTTTTCTATTTCATATAGTCCTGTCCACAGCGGTGACAACTTGTTTCTCCGTGTGTGGTTCTTTAACAGGACCTTATCTCTGAGACAGAAAATTTTTTCTTTTGTAGCGCTATCATATAAGGCTTTCGATTTATGCTTATTTTTTAACAAGTTTTCCTTTGCAATTATATAACTGTGTTGCATTCGGGCTCTCAACTAGTTACTATAATTGTCATAATTGTAACTAACATTTGGGCTTCTTTTCATTAATGAAGGAATCCTTGGCGGGTAACCATACAATAATTCATACGGCGGATAGTTAGTACTACTATGGATATTGGTGTTGTATACATACATTGTATACGGGATCCATGAATCCCATGTTAGTGGATCTCGATATACATAATGACGCAAGTACTCAGCCAGTGTGCGATGACTCCTTTCTAAAGCGCCATTCGTTTGAGGATGGTACGGCGTCGTCTGTAATTTCTTGATATGTAGTAACTTGCACATTTGTAAAAACATCTCGCTCAAAAAGTTCGAGCCTTGGTCCGTTAATATGGATTCTGGGATACCGTGCCTACAAACTATATTGGTTACAAAAGCTTCAGCTACAGTTCGAGTTTCGGCATTTTGTAAAGGAATAGCTTCAGTATACTTAGTGAGGTCGTCATGGAAAGTAAGAAGATACTTGTTACCTTCGTGACTCACTGGCAAAGGGCCGACTATGTCTAGTGAAACCCTCTCGAAGGGTCTCGAACTGGTTGTCGTGGTTTTCATAGGTATTTTGGGATTTTTACTAAGCTTATTGGTTTGACAGGAGCTGCAGGTGTTGATGTATTGCTCCACATCTTGGGTTAAACCTGGCCAGTTATACATAGTTTGAATTTTTTTTTAGAGTTCGTGTGATACCCTGGTGCCCACCTAATGGCGTATTGTGGCACAATTCAATTATATCTTTTTGGGCCTTTTTGTCGGTTACGTTAATTATTTCTGAAAGAAACAGCGTGACTTTGATTTTTCCAAAGATAAGTGAGATAAGGGCCTTCAATTCGAAATGGGTTGCATTTTCTGTTTTTGACATATATATATTGATTTCATTTTGACTATATTCTAAACATTTATTTTAGAAATTGTACAACGTTTCTATTATCCGTTTGTAATCCTCTTTTGTGCGCATTGGATACGCTGTTTTCGAAATTATAAATGTTTGCTTGTTTCTCTCCTGAACTGTTAGTTGCGGGTTTGAGGTATCCAGCTCTGGAAATATTTCCTTCAAATATACTTCGATTTCGTTTTCCGTACTTGGTAATAGGAAATACTTATGGTTAATACCCTTTTGGTCTATTAAACTTTCCGTTTTTGGTGGATGAGGTTAATATTAGCATGAGGGGAGGATATAAATTTGTTGTAAATACTCTCTGAATCTATTTGGTTGCTGTCGCTTTGAAGTAGTTTTGCCTGATTACGGGTTACTATATTTATCTGTTTTTGCACCTCTAGGGAAGAGTCGCTTGGTACTAAACGACTTAAAGCGTCGGCATTTGAATTGAGTGATCCGGGTTTTTCCATAATCTTATAATCGTATTCCTCCAATTTTATCCTCCAACGCATGAGCCGAGAAGAGGAATCTTTCAAGTTCATTAGCCAGACCAAGGGTTTATTATCTGTGATGATGTTAAATTGTCTACCGTAGAGGTAGGGTCGGAATTGTTCCACCGCATAAACTATGGCTAGGAGCTCTTTCTCTATGGTAGAGTACCTAGTTTCCGCAGGATTTAACGTTCGACTGGCATAACATATTGGTCGATCTTTTCCTATGTCAACTTGGGATAAAATAGTACCTATGGCTAGATCACTTGCGTCTGTGGTGACGTTAAATTCTCTGTCTAACTCAGGATAGGCGAGAATAGGTGCCGTAATCAGTTTTTCTTTTAGGGTCCTAAAAGATTCGTTGCAGAATGAATCCGATTTGAATGGAGCATCCTTTTTTAGTAGGGCTGTGAGAGGCTTTGCCAGCCTCGAGAAATTAGGGATAAAGCGTCTATAATAGCCAACAAAACCCAAGAATGCCTTGATATCTTTGGCTTTCTTAGGAGTTGGATATGTTTTGACGGCTTTTATCTTATTATGGTCTGGCATGACTCCATTTTCACCTACCACGTGTCCCAGATAGGCTATTTCTTTTTGTAAGAAATGACATTTATCCGGCTGTAGTTTGAGACGGTGGTCGCTTAGTCTTTGTAGTACTTGTATGAGTTTCGAATTATGGTCTTTTAAGTTATAACCATAAATGACTATATCATCCAAGTATACGAAACAGTGCAGACCTTGAAGACCAGTCAGAGCTGTATTCATTAGCCTCTGGAACGTGGCAGGAGCGCCTTTCAAACCAAATGGCAGTCGGTTGAAATGAAAGTGGCCAAATGGTGTACTGAATGCTGTTTTGTCTCTATCTCCTGCATCCATAGGAATCTGGTGAAACCCGTTTGCTAAGTCGAGAGTAGAGAAGTACTTCGATTTCCCTAGTTGGTCCAATATCTCTGTAATATTTGGAAGAGGATAGGCGTCTCCTACTGTGACTTCGTTCAGTCGTCTGAAGTCAACGACAACTCGCCAACGTTTATTACCTGTTTCGTTAGGTTTTTTAGGAACAAGCAATAAAGGAGAATTCCAGGGACTTCGACTTGGACTGATAATGTCCTGGTTCAACATTTCCTTTATTTGTCTGTTTATTTCATCCTTTTGCATTTCGGGGAGACGATATGGTTTTACGTGTATCGGACCTGCATTACTAAGGATTGGTATTTTGTGGCTAGCAGCATCAGTGTAGGTAAGATAGTCACCTTCTAAAAAGAAGAGATCGTTAAAATCACGGCAGATATTGAGAATGGACTGCCGCTCTTCAGAATTGCAATGATCTAAAACCAAATGGTTTTCTAAGTGTTTTAATCGATTCAAGACAGGGTATCGGTCATATTACTTAATTTTTCCCAAGTAGGAGTAATTTTTTGGCGATTTATTTTGACAATATCAGAAGTAGAATTCAACATCGAGATTTTTGCTGATTTACCATGTGGATTTACTAAGGTATCTCCTATGAAAACATCCGGTTGTATTTCCTTTTTTATGCATAATGCTTCTTCGTTAAAGTCTACAGGAATATTTACTATTATTTCCGAACGTGGGGGAAGTTTGATTTGTTCAAGTGAGTGACTGTTTTCTTGTTTTAAATTAGTGCCGGAATGATCACCTCCGTCATCAGCAAATTGTGCTGATGTCATATAGTTTCGATGATATTGGCTTAGGTTTTCATTATTATTTGTAATATGAGCTTTGTTAACTCTTGAAATATTATTATTCATACAAGAGGAAGAGTTTTCGGAATGAATCTCGTAGGCAGTGGGGCTCGCTGGCAATGGCTTAATTGAACTCTCACATACCGATTCATTCACAGTTTCTCTTCTGTTATTTGTTTCTTTATAATCATTTTCCTTTTTATAGGTTTTTTTATTTTCACCTTCTCGGCTAATTCTGCAGTCATTAATTTTAAAATTTCTGTCGTTTTCATTGTCTTTATCACTCTTTAAATAACTTGGGTTGCTTTCCCGCATATTAGAAATTTTACTTTTTATATTTGTTTCACTTGGACTCGAGTACTGGATACTTGCTTCTAAGTTGAGTTCTAGAAATAGCTTTGAATAATTTATTGTACATTTATATTTTTTGAGGAAATCATTTCCTATTATGCCGTCGCAGGGCAATTTCCTTTTTTCTGGAACTATATAGAATGGGTGTTCCATGTGTAATAACTCATTTTGAGTGTTTAATGGAATTAAGCCTCAGGTTACACCATATGATGGAAAACTATCGCCTACTAGAGTAGTTATGAAGCAGCGTTTATCCTCGTTCACTAGTGCATCATCACGGGTGGATTCAGCTTTTATCAGGCTTATTTCTGCACCTGTATCAAGAATAAAAGTCGCTGGAGCTGATTTGGATATACTTGTTTGGAAGGAAACGGTTAGTGAATGCAGGAAGTTTTTTATTGGTACCCTTACAATTTTGGTACTCTTTATTGGGATTGATGGTGAATGACAGCTTGGGTAGTTACTTGGCGGGAAGGTTCGCCGTCCGATACCTCCCGCATAAAATCGTTTTTCTGGGTCTGGTCTCTTTTATCAGACCACCTAACTTGTCTGAAATTTTGTAGTTGCCCATTATTTGAATTTTGTTTTTGGAAAACCCGCGATTGTAGAAATTGTGGTTGGTGTCTTTGAACTTGAGAACGCTTTAATTGCTCATGGTATATGCGAGTACGGCATTCATTTAGGTTGTGATTGGGTTTGTTACAATATCCACAGATTAACCTATTTACTTCTTTTTTGACGTTTGGATAAGAAGGGAATGTAGGAAACTGTCTTCTTTTAAAACAGGTTCCCTTAGTGTGGCCTTTTTTTTCCACAATGATCGCAAGTGGGAGAATGGCTTGAGCGGGGTGTAGTTTGCTGGGCCTCTTCTATTCTATATGAATGCTCTGCTGCAAAGGTGATTAGCTTTTGTAAATTTTTTTCACCTCGAGCTTTCACGATAGTCTTAAGCTGTTCGTTTCTAAGTCCGTCCTCAAATATACGTATAGCGTTTTGTTCATTCTCACTAAGCAAGTACGTTCGGGAAGACGATTCGACAGCTTCACTAGTCGCTGAGTTTAAGTCGGACAACTTTTTTGTGAGTCTGTTCGCAAACTCGTTCAAATCTTCGCGAGGACCTTGTTTGAGACGCGTCATTTCACCTTCAGCTCGGTTTTCAATTCATCCCAATCTTGGAAATCTGTGTATGTCAAGATATCATAAGCCGCGCTGATTAGCTTTGTTTTTACTACCATAAGGAAAATTGTTCGATCCGCGGCACCTTTCGCTTGCGAGAACAATAACTCGCAGCATGCAATAAAACGATGCAGATCTCCAGATTTTCCGTCGAATTCTGGGACCATATTTCGTGCATCGGATAGCGATATTTCAAGGCTTACAGCTTTATCAGCTGGATTAGGAGGGGGGTCTGTTGGCATATTTGAAGAATTGTTTAAATGCACAAACCGAGTAGCGCGAATGAAACGAGTAGCTGCAAATCGACGACTACCTGGAGCCGGAGCTGCTCGCTTTCCTGACCGAGTTACAACTATTTTGATAGATTCACCTTTTCCTAATTGTAGCACTTGTCACTTGTCAATTATACATTGGTCAATATTAGTATATGTACAAAAAAAAAATAAATTAGTGCTCAGGATTTGTATCCTCGAGTCAACAAAACAACAAAAAACCAAGTTTTCACGAAAGCATTAAAAAAAAGGAATAACTTTCACATAAAAACAAAATTTTAAATTTATCGAGGTATATACATTAAATATATATATTATATTATATTCTGTATATATTATTGTAAAGAAATTATTTAATAGATAATAAACCAAATATCTTAGTTAAAAACAAATTTTTACGAGAGCTCACTTACATTGAATTTCCTTTGTTCTGTTTTAATAAAAGAAGTCGCTTGTAGCCTATATATTCTTGGAAATCGGATGTCTCTTCGTCAGAATCGGTGGATTTTCCTTCGATCTCTGCAATTGCCTGCTCCACCTCCTTTATTTCATTAGTTTTACTGTCCTTACTGTCCATGAGGTGTTGGGTGAGGTCTTCTGGTTAAAGTTTTTTAAGCTGTTTAGCGTTTTTCACTGTTTTACACAATCCCTGAGCACCTGGCTGGGATTAGTTTTTATTTTTTTTTTTGTTAACAACGTTGGGTACTCCTAAGCGCCTGGCCTAGGTTACCTTTTATACTTAGTTGATTTAGTTGCACAGGTAGCTGGGAATAAAATCCCACCGCTGCCACCAAAATTTTGTTACGGCTGATGCGTATTGGACGTCATCCGCAACAGGACTTGGGAGTGCTTTCAACTAAATGAGAAGATCACCAGCCCC
This sequence comes from Dioctria rufipes, assembly GCA_963924295.1. Classification (NCBI taxonomy): domain Eukaryota; kingdom Metazoa; phylum Arthropoda; class Insecta; order Diptera; family Asilidae; genus Dioctria; species Dioctria rufipes. The sequence continues at coordinate 248,368,001 of OZ002740.1, forward strand.
TTATTGTTTTCAATGGTTGCAATGGCACATTCACTTCAAAATTTAACTCAAAAAACAATTTGCTTCTCGCACTTATTTCGATGTTTATTTAAAAAAAAACCAGAGGCACAATCATTTAATATATATATAAATTCAAATTATATTATGGTACAACAATTCCTAGTCAAGAATCACAAAATTTTTACTAAATTCGATCATTTATCTTTTTTTTTCTGCCCGACTTCAAGACTTGACAAAAACTTCCTGACTGCTCGCCAATGCTGTCCATCACCTTCTTTATTTCGCATCAATCAATGTCTCAGCGATAACACCCCCTAATTACCTATCATTGCTGAATATCGCTTAAAGTGATTCGCGCATCATTCATACATAGTAATGTAGGGGAAACGCTTCTGTACAAGCGAGGTGCATTCGCCTCAAGTGCAAAGGACCCGGCTGCTGATTAAGCTTTTTGGCTATTTCATATATGTAATTTGATGGGGTCAATGAATAATGCGACAGCAATTATTGATTGCAAAATTAATGTAAGTCGCCGCAAAAGCTGGCAATTTGCTTTTGCAATTTTCAATAATGAAAAAAAAAAAAACAATTTATTGCGTTCATAGGGAATGAGTGAGGTCTTTGCCCCAAAGTAATGAGTGCATCCAGCGACTCATTACACTATCCCTGTTGCTTCATTATCGTAATCGCTATCGCGGCGGTGTGATGTGATGTGATTTCTTGAAAATGATACTTCAGCGTTAAATCGCGATATTTTTAGCCCCCTCGCGGGAAGAAAATATGGGTGAGCTATTTTGGTATTCTCTAGAAACTGTGAAAGTTTCATCCAAATCGGAGATAATCGGATTTTGTGTGGATTGACTAATAAAAATATGAAGATATCCATCATGGAAGCCCAAGTCGGTAAAATTCTACTTATATTAAAGTATGTACGAACTAAAAACTTCTAGATGGAAACAAATGAAATTAAGTGCTTTATCTGTTAGGCGCCTGCTCCAACCCATCTTTTCGTTTTCGCACTCATATTTTTATTAAAATTGTAGCTATTATAAAGTTTACATGTAGGTAACGCTATAACTTATGATAATTCTTTCGCTTTGCTCGATATTTATTATGAGCAGCAAACAAAACAAGACCTTATCTAAGTATTGATTAACATTGGAGACTAAGAAGAAATAACTTGAATACTTGTGCAGAGCTTTCTAGGTGTGACATCGCTAGCTAGTAAAAACAGGCGAAGCTGAAACATAGATGATAGGGCCCAAATATTCATGGAAACAAATTAAGGAGCTATCGCGATTTTGGTATAGCAGAATTAAGTTAATAGAAATAAAGTCAGATGTAATTAGTTTTATAATCTAAATAAGACATTACAAAGGAAAAAATCTTTATCCCTAGAACTAATAAAATATTAAAATCTTTTAATGTTTACATACCTTTCTTAAAGATAGCATCCTGGAAACAATGCCTTTCAAATGCTTTTTTGCCAGAGCCTTCTTTTCATTCCCTAGCAAACGGAGAAGCCTTGGATCTAGAAACACTGCAGAAATCATAGTTCCATTCTGCAGTAATGTAGGATCCCTACGCTCTAAATATTGCAGTATCCTGTTTGATATAGCACTGCCCACAACTCGCAAGTCTACCTTTAGTTCGAGCCATAATTTATAAAAGTCTCCAAGGTGGAGCTGGTCCTGTTCGAGCTTTAATGATGCTGAATTTAAGGGGCCTAATGCTGCAACAAGGTCGCCTATCTCCTCCCACTCTATGGCCGAAAGGGTTAAACTACTCTCAAGATGTTCGGTGCAAAAATCTTTCAAAGCAAGAATTCTTTCCAGAATGGTGGATGTAGAATTCCAGCATGTCACAACATCTAATTTTGGCTTTCTTAAATTGGATATAGATATGCTGTATCTAAATGTAGCAAAATTATAACGAATTGTATTAAAACTACTGAATATTTTAAGCTACCGCTGAATGATGTGTCTTTGTAACTTTCCGCTAAAAAGTCTTTCATTGTTAGCTGCAATGTATGCGCGGCACAATTAACTCCATAAACGTTATCTAAAGAAATATTGCAAGTGATAAATTCGCTTTTACTTTCTTCTCCAATATCTTCATTATCTTCAGCATTTGGATATGCTGTTGACAAAAGCTAACTGCTTTTATCATATTGCATCCATTATCCGTTATTATTGAGTATATTTGAGCTTTTGTCATGTCGAATTCCTCTAATATTTTCTCAATCTTCAACTTTAAATTTTCTACTGTGTGGCATCTTATTAATTCTATGATGCCCAACGTTTGCACGAAAATTTTTCTGTCAGAAATATATTGAATATTGACTCCTAAAACGGATCTGTCATGGCAGGTGGCAGTATCAACTTTTAAACAGACTATTCGACTTTTTACACATTTTTTTATATTTTTCTTTATAGATTCAGCTTGATAAATGACGAAGTCCATAATATTTTTGGAAGTGATGGAAGGAACGTTAACTCCTTTAAAAATTTGTCCTGTGAGGACTTTAAATGCCTGCGAATCGAGAATAGAAAACGGCAACGATTCCTTTGTCACCAAACTGACACAAGCATTCTTTACTTCTTCCGCCGATAATTCCACACAGAAACTAACCTTCTTATCATTCTGTTCTTCATGTTCAGTCATTTGCTCGTACTCATTGTACAAATCAGTATGATTGACAATGATGTGCCTTTTCAAATTGCACGCATATCTACCTTTAAAGATTTTGCCACAATTTTTGCACACACTTTCTTCTTTCTCACCATCGTACTCGAAAAAGTCTCTTATAAAAATAATCCTTTTTCGGCCCATTTTTCTAAGTTAGTGAAATAAATCCAATTGGCAATTACCAACTCATAAATTCGTATTCGTTAGTCTTTAAACAAGAGAATATTATCAATGAATTGGCAAACAATACTGTAATTGTTATGGGCCTGCTCCGTGCTTCTATGAAGAGAGCAGCCACCTTTAAGTTTTGAGATGGGGATTAAACACTCAAACACAAAACTTGCACTTTTCAAAAAATCTTCTAGATTTCTTTTATTTATAATTTTCTTGTTTTAATGAATTTACAATTTTCAATCGGTACTTTTATCCAATGTGTTTACAATTTCCGTTTTAGCACCCCTTTTTTTATAAATTTAAAATTTTCTTTTAAATTTTCTAATTCGAGTATCTTTTCTTTCTTGGGATTTCCAATCTTTCTCTCTCGACGGGTTGAAAACAAATCCTTCGAGGTTTGGGCAAATTGCACCCAGGTACCCACGAAATCTTGCAAAACCTTTCTTATATTTTTTTGCTTTCTCACGACGTTAAAAATCGAACGTGAGAAAGTGTACAAAAGTTTTGATGCAAGCCATATGCATCTATGCAAACTGTAATCCGATATGCACTTGTGAGCCCGTCTTGAAATATTAATTTTAAGAGGGCGCGAATAATTGTGATAATTGTATGTATGTATGTACATACAATTAGATTGGAAGAAAAGAAGAAAAAAAATTTAGCAAATATTCGTCCAAATTTAAAATACTTATCTTAAATCAGAAGTACCAGCAGACATCCCTCAAAATCCCTTGCTGAGCCTCAGCTTCAGGGCTTCCACCAATGAAATTCTGAAATAATTATAAAAAGAAATGAATTAGATTTTTTAGAATTAATAAATATTTTAATGAATTGCTAAAATAAAAATTAATTACAACAAATCCAGTGTTATACATTCATGATATGAATGTAAACAATCACAGAAAGCAACAACAACACTGTGGTAAATTACAAGTAGTGATGATATGTTAATTTCCATTGCTCAACACTTGGAATCTTAACCAATTCACAATATTATTAGTAGAACAGAGATTTTACTGAAAATTAAGTTCCCGTCGAGCAGTTCAGGTGAAATTAACATAAATTGCACCTTTTGACAGCTGCCGAGAGTAGAATTTCTATGCAAGAAAACTTGCGAAAGATGAATTTCCATGTACCAATAATTGCATAATATTACCTGCACAACATTGTTGAGCAAGTTATAAGATGCATAAATACTTGAAATACCTTTAATAACACAAAAAAAGGCAAAGGTAAACATCGCACCTGGTACAGGTTAGGATGTATACAATCACGAAATATGGCTAAATAGACCACACAAACACATCAATTCACTATATAATTACAATTTACTGGCACCATTCATCAACTTACCTGTAATTAAACGTAAACAGCCACAAAAAACACTCGCGAAAACTTTGACGGCGCGAAACGAATATAAACCGCGGAACTGTCACTTTCATGTACTGCCAACGCATGATATAACAAATTGGGGTGTTTTTTAGCGAGGAACACAATGGCAGCGTTTAAAAAGTTGAAAAATATCTTCGTTAAAAGATATGAAAGATTTTATAATTTCTCATATGCATAATGAGAAGAAAAGAGATGGCAAGTGGGAACGAGATAAATAGAAAATTACGTTCCACATTAAATTTATTCAACATGGATGCCAAAATTTAACCAGCGCCATATTATAGCAAATTTTGGAAAAGTTGTCAGCGTTCAAAGATTAATAATATTTTATTGCAAGATAATAAAATACAAAATTCCGCATCGAATGAACATATTTTTTCTGGGAGAGGGGGGGGAGAATTTCGTATTATGGTCGTGGGTTTCCACAGAAAAACGGCGGTTCAAGCTCTATATAAAGTGGTGCAGTGCCATGGATCGCTCTTTTGTGTTTTCGGCAGTTCCAAGGTTTACATCGTGAAATAAATTTTTAGTGCTTTCCTTAACCTGATCCAAATTGTGAAATTGACTTGTAATCTACTTATAGTATGTGCAAGTTTGTATGCAATACCAGGTGGAGGAAAATTTGTGTTTAGTGAAATTATTAATAAGTTATGAACTCAGAGTAATTAAGTCATTTAACATGTCATTTGTGAATTTTACAGGAAATTTTTAAGCATTAGTTTTTCAATAATATTTAATTGATTGATGTACAGTTAGTTCATGCTAGTGGTCCATCACCTTCCCATCTTGGGTTTACTTGGCCTTACATGCGAACTAATTTTTGCTTGCGTATTGAAGTTTTGTATGTTAGTATAGCTTAGTCGTAGTATTTAACTTAGTTAAGGCATAGAGTGCGTAACAAAAAATTCTAAAGTACTTAAATTAAATCGAATGTAAACTTATTTTATCTTGTTCTCATTTTAACATTACCGCTACACTAATACTACCACCTTGCTGAACATTTATTTGGTGGTTTCATCCAGGAAAAATAAGAGCGTTGTTAGATTCCAAATTTCACTAGATTCTACAGTTACATTAATTTACCGCTACTCACGTACATTGATAACTGCAACATGTATTATTTAAAGGAAGTAATTAATAAATAGAAGATCTTAAGAGGCAGATTAAATAAATTCATTGACAACATAAGAGGTGTTGAATGTTCTAAGAGTTCCCAGGGATTTTATGTGGCAAAATTTCCGATTTAAAGAAAATTTGGGAAGATTACAGTGCAATAGATTTAACCCTCAATGAAACATTATGTGAGGAACAGGCAGAAGAATCCAATGTGTATCTAGAAGAAGATAATTATAGGAAAACAGAACTCAGATACTCGGAGTTAATGAGCGAATTAATGAAAAATTTACGTAGTTTTTCGGCAAATATAGACACACAGGCTACCCCATCTGGTCCACCGCATGCAAATACAGTAATCCAACAGGAAACCGCATTGCCTAGAATATCACTGCCAACCTTTAACGGTGATTATGATCGATGGAGATCTTTTCATGATATGTTTATATCATTAGTGCCCGATAACCCAAGACTAAGTGCTGTACAAAAACTACATCATCTAAAGGTATGTTTAGCTGGAGACGCTGAAAGAGTCTTGAGACATACGCCTGTTACGAATCAGGAATATGAACCAGCATGGAATAAATTAAAAGAAAGATACAAAAATAAGCGGATTCTAGTCAATTATCAACTCAAGGCACTAGTAAATCAACCCAAAACAACAGGGTAGAAACAAGTAAGGGCTTAAAATCAATAATCGATACGACTGAAGAATGCCTACAACAATTAAAGAGTCTACAAGTAGATGCAAGTTCATGGGATGTATTGCTAGTATATCTCCTCGTACAGAAACTTCCATTTACGACTCTAAAATTGTGGGAGGAAGATCAAGGAGCAACGCAGGACTACCAAGGCTTTCAATTTTCACAGCATTCTTAAACAAACGTCTAAAAATTTCAGAATCCCTTACAGATGTTTTAGTAACGAAGGCACCGCAATCAAGGTCAACATTTAAACAAACAACACTAACGTGTTATACAGCAAAGGACAATCAATGTCCAATATGTAAAGGGGATCATCGAGCTCAGAAGTGTTCAAAATATCAAGCAATGACCACAGAGGCAAGACTAAAGGTCATTAAAGCGTCTGGGAGCTGCCTTAACTGTTTATCAAATAATCATCAGTTAACTAAATGCATGTGGAACAATTATTTGATCAACTTAACTCAAGGAATCGCGTGGTATACCGGAAGGTATCTTGATCTGAATCAGCCTGTATATATACTACATTATATTTGATAGAGTTTTATTTTATTGCCAAAGGAGTTTTCGTAAGCTTTTGTTATAATCATTAGTATCATTATTACTTATAAATTATTTAAATATGCCTAAAATAAAAAGAAAGGTTGATCAATCATGCCAAAAATTAGGAAGCGATAGAGAGAGGTAGATAGAGAAGTGTGCTGAGGAGAGAAAAGAGTTAAAAAGATAATATTTGTGGTTTATTGCACATCAGCTGGTTATGGCTATGTGTTGATTAATTTAGATTCTATCGGAATACGAGTGGGATGAAGAAAAAGTAATGTTTGAATGCTGTTATGAGGATGACTGATGTTTTTGTGTGGGTCGGTTCAGGAAAGATGTTTATATTTTGGGATGCAATTATCTTGATGCTATGTTTCAGTTAGTTTGGCCAGTTGCGAAATGATTTTTGTGATACCAATCTCGCGGCAACCCTATTGGGCTCCTGCTGACTACATTACCGTTGTTTAGGGAGTTTCTGACACCTCTATTTAGGAACGCTGGAGGGGCGTGTCCAAATTAATTTTATCTGTCCGAGTAGGAAGACCGTACCTATTTGGTGAGCCGCATCCGCCGCTTAGCAGTACCATTTTACAGGGTTTTCAGTGTGGCCGCAATACGACATGCCAGTAGCAACATTATGCTTATGATACACATGGGGTAAATTTATCCGGTTAATTAAATTAGCCTACTTTTACTCCATATGTATCACCAAATACCCCAAAAAACAAGCGAGTAATTTCGGGGTATTCTATATCCTCAAAAATTGCTGGGTAATTGCAATTACCCTGATAACAGAGCCAACTGGTGGTAGCTAGAAATATAAAATTTGTGTAAGCACATCTTCAGCAATAGACAATGACAAATCAAAGCAAAAATGGATATGGAAAGTGACAATTCGAAAGTTCAACAAAATTTAAAGAAACGAAAATTTTTAAGTGCCGGCGAACAATCAATTGTGATTGAAGTCTGGAGAAGCAACATTGACGAGCTTCGTGGCAATAAAAGAAATTGTCATGTATACCACAACTGAAAAAAGAGTTGATGGAAAGTCATGGACTTCAGCTTTCTGTCGAGGAAATAAAAACTCACATAAAGAACTTGACAAAAAGATTTAAGTATGTATGGTGAAATAGAATTGTAAAAAAACTAAAGTTTCGATAAATTTTCAGATGCGAAGTTTTGAAGAAAGGGCCATCGGGAGGAGCTCTGTTACGGGTGTGACTTTGCCGTAACTTGGACCTAGGAGTGCTTGCTACTGCGAAGATCACTAGCCCAATTGAATAAATTGAATCACTTAAACACTTTCTTTACTTGACAATAATTTACTTTTATTCAACCTTTAAATTGAATCACTTAAACACTTTCTTTACTTGACAATAATTTACTTTTATTCAACCTTTAGTATACTTTTCTTATTTTCTTATCTTTTCTTTTGTTAATTCTAGGAATAGGTTGCCTTACCTCTGGTGGGGGGTCAACCTTATTCTTTAGACTTTGGAAAAACTTCTGCCTTGTCCCTGAGATGCATCGGCTTTTTATTTAGTTGGATTCTGGCATTCCTCAGCAAAATTGGTAAAAATAGGTATGAGGGTAACTATCTAGGAAATTCCATATAGGAATTCCAGAAATCGAATATATTGGGAACGCCCTCTCAATATATTGGTAATAGCCAATTTAGCATATTCCTCAATATTTTGTAGTTCCGCAAGAATATTTCCCCTTCATTCAAAAATTCCTTTGCAACCATTGGTCAACCATATATATACGGAAGAAACAAATGTTACAAAAAACTATTGCCCAATAAGTGGGTCAGTTTCCATTTCACTTTACACAAGGGATTTCCCAATTATGTACAAGTAAAAAGTAAAAATGTCACACATGAAGTTTCTTAATTTTGTGTGCGGAAAAAATAAACGGCATGTAATGACTGTGGGTTAGGTCAGGGTTAAACTAGTGCCATTATAATGCATGAAATTGGTCTCATGCCGTGTTTGTATTTCTGTAAACAAAGAGCCGGTGTTTTGCCGCAAAAAGGTTGACGCAACCAAGAATTTATCGTTTTAAAAGAACAACGGAGAAAGTTGTTTCATAAAACGAAAATAGAATTGGTTAACCATATGAACCATATGTGACGTAAAAATTCATAAATAAATTGACGGTGGAATCACCGCGAAATTGCTTGGAATGCAATTTGATGCGAGTACTCGCGTTTGTCAATTTATTATATGTTTGTACGTTATATGTATGTACATATGTGCGTATGTTTTGCTTGCTAGCTTCAAGAAGTACGTTATCGTGTATGTACGTATGTATATTTGTAATCTTGTACGTAACAAGATTCTTATTATGATAACGACTCGTTATAGATATATGCATATGTACATATGTATGATGTATGTACGTTAGTTCTACTGATCGGGATATTGTGGCGCTAATGAGATAATGATGAATGCAGGTAATGATTCATTCATTACACCATCCCCCTTGGAAAAAGAAAGTTCCTGGAATGAAATGAATGGGACTTTCTGATAAAACTGAGCAAAACGAAAAGCCGATGATCTAGGTACTTACATTATAATTTTTGCAGGTAAAAGTTTATCGGTAACACTAATTTCTAGGTTATTGTTTTTTTTTTTTTTTTTTTTTAATACTATTGTTATATTAATACTATTATATTTGTATTATCTATTTATAGTAAAATTGCAGTAGTGGTAATTTCTAGATTATTGATTATAAAGATAATAGTAATTTTTGACTATTGACTATTAGCATAGATGGCACAAGAACTAGATGTCGCATGCCATACGAGAGAAGAGTGTACAAATTGTGAAATGTGTAGTGCATTCTGGAATGGACCATAACATGTTTTAGAACATGACGAAAGCAAATGTTTTTATTGTAGCAGTTTTGTATACATTTAATCGACTTCCTCAACACTTCAGATACGAAAAAATATGAATTACTCGACGTATACATCATTTCAAATGTTGTGGTCCATTCCGGAATGGACCACTCAGCCATATAAATTTTGTACACTTTTTTGGTATTGTATGCGACATCTAGTTCTTGTGCCATCTATGCTATTAGTTATTTGTTATAGTAATAAAAATATTTTAATTATGTAAAAAAACTTTGGATAATTACTTATCGTATTTGTAAAGATATGATAGTAAAAGTACTGTTTCTTAACCTCTAGGTTATTGTAATAAATCTTGTTTGTTACTAATTTTATAGAAAGTAGTTACTTGGTTTAATAGTAGGCTAGTTATTAGGTTCTAGATTTTATTTATTATTATTATTATTTATTATATTTATTTGTATATAATTTCAAGGATTATGACTATATGTGACTATGTATATATAATTAATCTCTTCTTTTTTCTTCTTAGGCGTACAATAGATTATCTTACATAGATTAAACAGCTTTTTGTTTTTCTTGTGCTTTGTAGTTAAACTTGCTTTCTTTTTCGAGTTGTGTGCATATATTTGTGTTTTTTTTTTTTTTTGAAAATTCGCTTAAGGTGGTTAAGGTTGCATTGTTAACTGATAGGATGACTTGGGATTTTCGATCTCTAAGTCTTTTTGTTGTGTGCTTTTGTTTGCGCCAAGCCTTTTGGCTTTACATTTTTTGCATATTTGGACAATAATAACCATCAGAATTACCGCAAATAGAACATAAGAAATGACATAATGATGAATGTTGTGTGTATTCAATGTGGGGAAACTTATATTTTCGCTTTCCTTAAGCCGATTGAGTGCTTCACTTAATGAATCTAACTCTTCATTATCGTGAAATTTAATGACGTGTACCTGGTCATTGGTGGAGTTGAATCTTTCAGGATGGGGTAAGTTAGAAGTTAGATTTAATGATGGGAGGTAGTGGTTACTAAGCTCAGATGTTTTAGTATTATGTGCTTGGATAATTAGATCTTGGGTACGGAGATGGCATCCCGTGGAGAGATAAATAATTCCTGTGTTTTCCAAGTTATATGTAGTAATATTATTTCCGCAAATGGCATCGACCACTGTGATTTTTCGTATAGAAAAGAGCCACTTATTCGGTTGAGATAGTTGTATCCAAAAATCCATTTGAGGAACGGCTTTGATATTACAAGAAGATGGTATTTCATGACTGTGTTTGAGGAGTTGTACTTCGCATTGGTTGTTTGTAGACTGGGTGTTAAATATGGGGTGTATAATACGGCACAAGAAATGTACTTGATCTTGCATTTGACAGTTCTGTAACTCAAATCTGTTTACGGTGTAATAGTGTTCTCTATTATAATCGATTACTAAATATTCGAGTGAAGGTTTTATAAAAATGAACTTATCTAGATGATTTGTCGGCAAGGGATGTATTTTCAGAAGCTGGTATTCATCTTTGAATGGGAGAGGGAGCTTGAGGTGAAAAGTTATTCTATTGTCGAGAATTGTACTTCTCACGTTACCAATTTGATAGAGTTGTAGAAGGTTATTCTCGTTCTTGTCTATCGGTAAAGTGAGCGTATTGGGTAGTTCTTGTTGGATGTTTTCTAGGATATGTTTCATTTGAGGTGGGGTCATTATTGCTGGATGTGGTTTACCATGTCTAACATCTGTTATCAGATCTAGTAAGAGGTTTTGGGTGGTCTGATATCGTACCATCATTAGTGCCGTTAGAGAGACCATCGTCTCGAGTTCAGTGGTAAAACTCTTCGATAGTTCTTCAGTTTGTGCGCGATTGGCTAGGTTACTCAAGGCGTTAAGCTTTTTCTCTACGTGTAGGAATTGTTCTTTTATTGTCATGCGTGTTTTATTGAATACATTAACTGTAGAATCAACGATGACGGTTTGATTCTTGATTAATTGCAATAGATAGTCTTGGTTGTTTTTTAATTTATCTATATGCGAGTTAAAAGTCTTAGCGTCATCCGCGTCGAGAGTGCCAAAAAGGGTCTTGCTTAGGGTTCCTACGGCATTAATTAATCCTCTTTTAAATCGAGTAGTTTCAGACTTTAACAGGAGTGAATTTTGTTTTAGGATTCCGATTATAGTGTATAATTGGTGTGTTATGTCTCTGCATAAGGGAGCCTTATTGTGGTAGTTTTCTATGTAATTACACAACCTATTTGTCTGTTCCGTATGATTACACAATTTCTCAAGTTCAAAATTGAATTCCTCTAAGTCATAATATGTTAATACTTGCCACTCGTTGCTGTAGAGACTTACTCTTCCTACTTCTTCGAAGTAGATTCCTGGATTGTTCCTCAGGATCGTTACTTGCAATGGTTCGTTTTGTATCATTGCGTCTGCACTGTGAGTTAGGAGGATGAAGACGAGAATCCAAATTATCCTAAGATAAATAAAAAATTATTTTCCTAATCGACGTATAGCTTAAGATTATTGTTGTGTACTGTTTTATTTTTGTTCCCTATTTTAATAGTAGTATTTTCCGTAGAATTAATAGTTACTATATCATAGGGTCCTGTCCACAACGGGGATAATTTGTTTTTTCTTGTGTGGTTCTTTAAAAAGACCTTATCTCCTAAGTTAAAGTTTCTCGCTTTCGAGTTTTTGTCATAGAATTGTTTTGATTTTTCTTTTTTTTTTTAGAATAGATTCTCTAGTTATCTGGTGACTATGTTGCAATCTCGCTTTTAGCTCATTGCTGTAATTATCGTAATTATAATTTACCGTTGGGTTTGCTTTAATTATAGCTGGGATACTGGGTGGAAAACCGTATATCAACTCGTATGGACTGTAATTGGTACTGGAGTGTGTACTTCTATTATATGTAAACATAGCATACGGTATCCAAGTGTCCCATGTTTGCGGGTCTCGGTTCACATAATGCCGTAAATATTCGGCCAGAGTTCTATGACTTCTTTCCAGAGCTCCATTGGTCTGTGGATGGTATGGAGTCGTTTTCAGTTTTTTAATTTTTAAAAGTTTACACATTTGCGCAAACGTTTCGCTTAGAAAATTAGAACCTTGGTCCGTCAATATTGATTCCGGTATTCCATGTCTACAGACTATATTTATAACAAAAGCTTCTGCTACGCTTCGAGCTTCTGCGTTCTGTAGAGGTATGGCCTCAGAATACTTCGTGAGGTCATCCTGGAATGTGAGGAGGTACTTGTTACCGTTATAGCTTGCTGGCAATGGTCCTACTATGTCCAATGCTATTCTCTCGAATGGTCTCGTACTAGTCGAGGTAATTTTCATGGGTACTCTAGGATTTCTAACAAGTTTATTCATTTGGCATGATTGACATTTCTTTACAAAGTTTTCGACATCTCTGTTTAATCCGGACCAATTATATGTTGTCTGAATTCTTTTAATAGTTCGAGTTATTCCTTGATGTCCACCTAATGGTGTTTTATGAAAGGATTCCATTATGAGTTCTTGCTCTTTTGGGTCAGATACTATTTTTACTTGAGTTGTGTAAATATTTATTCTGACATCTATATTCCTTAAAGAGAAAATTATCATATTCTTTAGCTCTGCGTGCGCCACTATGTCCAATTTAGGTATAGAGATATGAATTTCCCGCAAGTTTTTATTTTTGATATAATCCCTGATTTTTAAAAGGGTATTTAATATTTGTTTGAAACTGTCTACAGTTTTCATAGGTAAGGGTGCATTAGCAATTATATACGTTAGTCTACCATTCACGTACTCGCGTAGTTGAGTACTTTGCATTTCCTCGTTCAATGATGGAAACAACTCTTTCAAGTAAGTTCCTGTTGGATCTTCTATTTTAGGTAAAATGAAGAATCTGTATGGTAAATTCTTTTGAGTCAGTATATCTCCTTTTATTTCGGAGCAATCATCTGTATGGGGGGATGAAACGTATTCATTATATATTTTATTTAGATCCAGTGTATCTTCAGTCAGACTGGAGGCTTTTGCCTGATTGCGGGTCATTACGTTTATTGATTTTTGGACTGTAATTTCAGGTTCCTTAATTTTGATTCGACTTAAAGCATCAGCATTCGCGTTTTGTTTACCTGGTTTATGGATTATAGTATAGTCATACTCCTCTAGCTTAATTCTCCATCTCATAAGACGTGAGGTTGAGTCTTTCAAACTCATGAGCCATACGAGGGGCTTATGATCAGTGACTATATTGAATTTCCTTCCATAGATATATGGACGAAATTGTTCCACAGCATAAACTATAGCAAAAAGTTCCTTTTCAATTGTAGAGTATCTACATTCTGCAGGATTTAACGTCCGGCTGGCGAAACAGATAGGGTGATCTTTTCCAATTTCGCCTTGCGATAGCACAGCACCTAATGCAATATCACTTGCATCAGTGGTGACGTTGAATTCCTTATCGAATTCGGGGTAAGCCAGAATTGGTGCACTGATGAGTTTTTGCTTTAAGACCTTGAATGATTCATAACAAAACGTATCCCATACAAAAGTGGTATCTTTTTTCAAGAGATTAGTCAGTGGCTTAGCGAGTTTGGAAAAATTGGGGATAAAACGTCTATAATATCCCACAAATCCTAAAAATGACTTGATATCTTTTGGTTTTCTTGGAGTCGGATATGTCTTCACCGCGCTAATTTTACTCGGGTCAGGTTGTACTCCATTTTCTCCAACCACATGACCTAGATAAACGATTTCTTTACGTAGAAAATGACATTTATCTGGCTGTAATTTTAGTTGATGCATTCTTAGTCGATTAAACACTTCTACAAGCTTGGCGTTATGGTCGCGTAAATTATACCCATAAATCACGATATCATCTAAGTATACAAAGCAGCGAATACCTTGAAGTCCCGTTAGGGCGGTATTCATCAGTCGCTGAAAGGTTGCTGGTGCTCCTTTCAGTCCAAATGGCATTCTATTATAGTGATAATGTCCAAATGGTGTGCTAAAAGCTGTTTTTTCTTTGTCTTTTGGTGACATCGGGATTTGGTGGAATCCATTGGCCAAGTCCAAGGTTGTGAAGTATTTGGATCGTCCTAGTTGATCCAAGATATCCGTTATATTCGGTAGTGGGTAGGCGTCTCCGAGAGTAACTTCATTTAAGCGCCTAAAGTCCACTACTACTCGCCAACGTTTTTGACCTGTTTCATGTGGTTTCTTTGGTACCAGTAGCAAGGGAGAGTTCCATGGACTCTTGCTAGGGCTTATGATATTTTGGTCTATCATGTCAGTAATTTGCCTATTAATCTCATTTCTTTGAGATTCCGGTAATCTGTATGGCTTGACATAGATGGGCGTAGTATCTATTTTGACTGGAATCGTATGTGCAGCGGCATCAGTATATGTTAATGCGTCTCCTTCTAAATAGAATAAATCATTGAATTCTCTACAAATATTCGTGAGAGCTAATTTTTCCTCTTGGTTACAATGTTCAAATTTTAAATTACTTTCCAATGTTTTTAGGCGGTTTTCTATTGGGTCGGATTTATAATGGAGAACAATGACTATTTTAGTTAATTATGCAGAATCATAATCACAAAATAAACAATTAATTCAGTGAAAGAATTATTGAAATCGGATAAAAAATGACGAAGTTATAGCTATTTTAGCGCCGCATTCTCAAAAACGCGCTCTAGCATGATGACGTCACTATACACAATACAATTCGCGGTCTAACGCAGCGCGAGTATAGTTGCTGCGCCGCCGTGATAGTAAGCGCACGGGATTGGATTTGTTTTGTATTTATTTCATAAAATATCGTCTTATAAATATTATATTGTGCAAACTGGCATCGTGCGTGTTGTGTACCGTGACGTCATCACCAGATTCGCCGTTTTTAATTTCCGTTTTTTTAAACTTCAATAACTTTGTCATTTTTTGACGGATTTGAGTCATTCAAAAAGAAATATACTCAGAAATATATATTGCTTTTGATCTGATATATTAAATTTGAATATCTTGTAGTAAGATTGTTCTCCATTGGGCTGAATCACCTCATAGTTCCGTGCATAATCCCAAATTGGTTCTATCTCATTTTTCGAGATTTCAATATTTTCTTCGTTCGTATTCATCATTAGTACTCTTACCGTACTGTTACTCGTTTGTGCCAAGGTGTTTCCTATGTATATACCTGGTCTTACTTCTTTTTGTTTTCTTAATAATTCGCCTTTTTCCTCTGTTATTGGAAGTGATACCATTATTTCTGAACGTGCAGGTAATGTAATTTTATCAGATTTTTGATCATCATTAGCTGTATACAGATCACAGTCGTAGCGTCGTGAATCTGTATCTGATTTTTGATCATTATTAGCTGTATACAGATCACAGTCGTAGCGTCGTGAATCTGTATCAGATTTTTGATCATTATTAGCTGTATACAGATCACAGTCGTAGCGTCGTGAATCTGTATCAGATTTTAGATCATTATTAGCTTTTGATGAACTCGCGGGTCTTTTTAGAACATACAGCATAAAATAATATATTATTTGGAGGAGAATTGTCAATATGTTTGCGTTATTGCAATTACTACTTGTGGGTACATCGCTCAATGTAGCTGAATTTTTTGCTTCAGAAGTATTGCTTTCATTATTTATTTTATTTATTTTACCCTTTAATGGAGACATTTCTCTGAATTGACATTCGTATTCCTGACTTAAGCAGGCATCTGTGTTTATAATTAGCATATTTTTTGAATAATCTATTACGCATTTGTATTTGGATAGGAAGTCATTTCCTATTATCCCGTCATAGGGTAAATTTTAACCGTTTGGTATGATATGAAAAGGATGTTTTATTTTGCAGTTATCTTGGATGGATATTGTTCCATATGAAACTCCAAATGAAGGAAAACAATTACCAGACAGGGTGGTAATTGTGCATTTTTGCTTCTCATATACGAGAGCGGAATCGTCAGTAGCTTCTGCTCTGAGTAGACTTATTTCTGCACCAGTATCTATTATAAAGTTCGCTTTTGTTTTCTGGGAGATATCGATATGGAAAGCAACCACTAGGGCGCTTTTATGCATCTTTATTGGGATGCTTAATTGGGTGGTTGATGGACTACGGCTTGAATATCTTTCTCGCGGGAGGTTTCGCCGTCTGAATACACCCGCGTGCAATCGTTTCCCAAGGAAAAATTTTCTGGAGTTGTCCACCTTACTTGCTTCATGTGGCGAGGTTGTCCTCTGCCATTATTTTCGGCATTAGGCAAATTTTGAGGTTGGTAAGCTCTTGGATGAGCCCCAAATTGAGCTTGCCTATTTGTTGGGTACTGAGTGCGGCGTTCATCAAACTGTCTTTGCCTACACTCTCTAGCGTGATGGTTTGGTTTGCGACAATAGCCGCATGTAATTCTATTTATTTCCCTTTTTATGTTTGGGTAAGCATTTATTAAGGGCAACTGCTTCCTCTTGAAACAATTCTCTTTAGTGTGGCCTCTTTTTGAGCAATAGTCGCATACGTGCACATTAGGCGCTGTTTTTTGAGTATGGGGTTGAGTTTCCTCAATGCGTTGAGCATGTTCGGAAGCAAAAGTTATGAGCTTCCTTAGTGAGGTCTCTGAACGTGCCTTAACGATGACCTTAAGTTGTTCGCTTTTAAGGCCGTCTTCAAATGCTCTAATGGCATTTTTCTCATTCTCTGAGATGAGATATGCTCTTGCAGAAGATTCTGTGGCTTCATTAACCGTGGCGCTATTCTAATCAGCTAGCTGTTTTGATAGGCGTGAAGCAAAATCGTATATGCTTTCCCGTGAAGTTTGTTTGAGTCGCAGCAATTCACCTTGTATAGCCACACGTGGTCTATGCTCTTGGAATTGCTCGACGAGTTCTGCTTTTAATTCATCCCAGTTTGAGACTTCTTTATATTTAAAGATGTCATATGCCGGGCCAGTTAGCTTTGTTTTTAAAATGCTAAGCAGTATTTTCTTGTCGGCGTCGCTCTTGGATGTCGTAAATAACATGTCGCAGCACGAGAGATACCGATGCAGGTCACCTGAGTTTCCATCGAACTCTGGGATCATATTCCGTGCATCCGTTAATGTTATTCTGAGGTCCGATAACCCCGAATTAGTACCAGTAGGTGGAGGTTGAGTCATTTTGACTCGATTAGAGGCACGTAATAAACGAGAAGCGCGAGCTAGTTGGGCAACCGTACGTTTACGGCTATTCCCGGCCTAGGCTGAATAATCGCGAAAACGTGTAGCGACTATCTTGCTAACACGCCTTCACTTACTTTTTAGTGGTTAGGTGCGAATGGTGAAGAACACAACACTTTTAACACACGGATATAAAATATCACGAAGAGAGAGAGAAAAAAAAATTTTTTTTTTTAAATTTTACAAAAGGACACTTTTACAAAAAGGAGCATCAAGCTTGTAGCAGCACACAAAAAAAATTTTATTATTATGTCGCCGAGAGAAAGAAAAGAAATCCGAAGTCATGAAAAAATGCAAGCGGGACTTAAACACCTCATTACTTTACCTGAAGAATTACAACGTTAAAGGAGCGCAATAATTCAATAATTAATATGTACGCAATAATTAATATGTATGTCGAAGGAGAAAGTTTTTTTTTCACTAACACAACACCTTACGTTTTTTTTTTAGAAACACTTATATATTTTATATGATAATTGTCAGTATAAATTTAATATGATTATAAATATTTGATGTGCTTATTAATTTCTTGACAGATATTTAAATTTAATAGTTTTAGTTTCTAAATTTACATATAACAAGCTGACTTACTTTCGAAGAGTGCTGGAAGTCCTGGAAGTCCATCGTTTCTTCGTCGGATTCTGCTGGTCGGGTATACTCCTTGATTTCCGCCTTGATGTTCTGGAGCTTATTTCCTCTGTTTCTGCTTTCTCTGGGGTCCATTTCTTCTTTGTGTTGATATTTGATGATATTTTTATATTTATCGCAATCCCTGAGCGCCTGGCTGGGATTGGGTTGTGTGATACACAACGATGGGTACACCTATAGCGCCTGGCTTAGGTTACCTTTGTTGAAGCTTCTTTACTTTATCGAAGCTATAATCGTGACGATAGGTAGCTGGGATACGATCCGCAGCGCTGCCACCAATTTTTTGTTACGGGTGTGACTTTGCCGTAACTTGGACCTAGGAGTGCTTGCTACTGCGAAGATCACTAGCCCAATTGAATAAATTGAATCACTTAAACACTTTCTTTACTTGACAATAATTTACTTTTATTCAACCTTTAAATTGAATCACTTAAACACTTTCTTTACTTGACAATAATTTACTTTTATTCAATCTTTAGTATACTTTTCTTATTTTCTTATCTTTTCTTTTGTTAATTCTAGGAATAGGTTGCCTTACCTCTGGTGGGGGGTCAACCTTATTCTTTAGACTTTGGAAAAACTTCTGCCTTGTCCCTGAGATGCATCGGCTTTTTATTTAGTTGGATTCTGGCATTGCTCAGCAAAATTGGTAAAAATAGGTATGGGGGTAACTATCTAGGAAATTCCATACAGTAATTCCAGAAATCGAATATATTGGGAACGCCCTCTCAATATATTGGTAATAGCCAATTTAGCATATTCCTCAATATTTTGTAGTTCCGCAAGAATATTTCCCCTTCATTCAAAAATTCCTTTGCAACCATTGGTCAACCATATATATACGGAAGAAACCAATGTTACAAAAAACTCAGCACTATTGCCCAATAAGTGGGTCAGTTTCCATTTCACTTTACACAAGGGATTTCCCAATTATGTACAAGTAAAAAGTAAAAATGTCACACATGAAGTTTCTTAATTTTGTGTGCGGAAAAAATAAACGGCATGTAATGACTGTGGGTTAGGTCAGGGTTAAACTAGTGCCATTATAATGCATGAAATTGGTCTCATGCCGTGTTTGTATTTCTGTAAACAAAGAGCCGGTGTTTTGCCGCAAAAAGGTTGACGCAACCAAGAATTTATCGTTTTAAAAGAACAACGGAGAAAGTTGTTTCATAAAACGAAAATAGAATTGGTTAACCATATGAACCATATGTGACGTAAAAATTCATAAATAAATTGACGGTGGAATCACCGCGAAATTGCTTGGAATGCAATTTGATGCGCGTACTCGCGTTTGTCAATTTATTATATGTTTGTACGTTATATGTATGTACATATGTGCGTATGTTTTGCTTGCTAGCTTCAAGAAGTACGTTATCGTGTATGTACGTATGTATATTTGTAATCTTGTACGTAACAAGATTCTTATTATGATAACGACTCGTTATAGATATATGCATATGTACATATGTATGATGTATGTACGTTAGTTCTACTGATCGGGATATTGTGGCGCTAATGAGATAATGATGAATGCAGGTAATGATTCATTCATTACAGCGCCATCAGAATGGGAACATTTCGATACCCTTAATGAGTTTATAGGTCATCACAAAAGTAACAGTGGGACGGAGTTAATGGAGGAATCCATTGCAGTTGATTGTTATGCTAATGAAAACATAATAGTTTGTGCTTAAGCGTTTTATTAAATACAGATTTTGCGTTCGTTTTCTTAGAGTTGATAAATGAAACGAATTATCTATACATTCTACGGAGCCTCGCACTTCGTCATCATTCGCGGATCAGTTAATCTCGCCATCGTCCGATTCAACGCTGACGTCGCCTCCAACCGAAGAAAAATCTTCTGAATTAGTGTCGCCTCCTCCTTCAGCAGGATTGGCTTCGGCTTCACGTTCTGCAAAGAAGCATTAGTTTCTTTGGCAGAACAAGAAATTAAGGCGTTCAAAGAATTTCAGCTGGAAATGAAAGAATCGGAGAAAGAGCACTTGAATAAAATTGACACTACAAACAACCAAATGCAGGAAAAGTTAATAAATTTTCTAATCGAGAAAGAGAATAGAAAACAGTGAAATCGTTTAATTTTAAGATATAATAAAAATAAGTGTTCGTATCGTTATAATTTTTATGATTTTTTACTTACTAAGTAATTGCAAAAGAGCATGTCGGATGACATTTCCTGTAGGCTCCCCCTTTTTTCCTGTAAATGATCTATTTGGCCGTCCTATTCCTCTCTGCAGCTTTTCTATTTCAGATAACCAGTTCTTGTTAATACAATCATTTCTCTCGTTGCATATGTTATGTAAAAGATAGCAAGCTTTTATTATTGCAGGAGCATTGTCGATATGCACTTCCAAGCCCTTTCCCAATCGGCGAAATCGGGCTTTCAAATGACCAAAAGCATTTTCTACTACGCGTCTGCATTTCGATAGCCTAAAATTAAAACGCTTTTCATCTTCCGATTGGTCTATATGAAATGGAAAGGATTTCATAACGCGCTCGGACAGCCGGAAGGCAGAGTCGCTAATCAATAACGTAGGCACATGATTCCTTCGATTTCTCTACTGTTCTCGGTGAAAATTGGATTTGCTATATGTTGTTGCTTTAGCAAAGAATTTTCAAATATTGTAGAGTCGTTGCTGCGGCCGGGAGTTCCAACATAGATATAGGTAAACCGATACCGATAATCAACTGACGCAAACAGAATTAAGGAATGCCACCCTTTGAAATTATAGTAGTCTGTAGCCTCATCTTTCGGGGGATTGACTTCGATGTGACATCCATCAATTGCTCCAAAGCACTGCGGGAATCCCATTATTTCAAATCCGGCCACAATTTCTTTGACTTTATCTTGCTTAGGTGGATAAACATTCAAGAATTCGGGCTGGAAGATATCCCACATCACCTTTACGAATGCCAAAACAATTTGGCCAACGGTTGTCCTGCCCACACCAAATAAACTGCTAACGGTTCTGTATTCTCCCGAAGATCCGAGAGCATATAGGGCGATAGCAATTCTTTTTCGAAGAGAAATGGCCGATCTCCAAGTGGTGTCCTGTTTCGACAGTCGTCGCAGCCTTGACACGAGAAATTCAAATGTCGGTCTATCGACACGAAAGTATGTTTTAAACTTTTCGTCATCGAATTTCGGCAAATCCTTTTCCCAGAATTGCGTATTTTCGACCTGAAATAAATAACGGTTTGTAATTGTATAATTATTCATATATAACATTCGTGTGAACATTTTAGCCCGTAGCCATGATCTCACTGCAAGGAGCCGTAACCATTTTGTCTTCCTGCCCATATCTTGCATTTGTATTAAATTTACAATTGCTTGCTGCCTCATCTGCATCGCCTGCTGACGCTTCGCTTGAATTAATGCAATTGCATCCTGAACTTCCATTTTAAAAACTTAAAACTTAATGGCTTATTCGTTTTAACTCAAATGAAACGTCACCTACGAGTTACCGCACTAAACGTCAGACATGCGCGCTACTATTCAAATTACCCCGATTTATGTGTATCAGGGGTCTCCAATTAACTAGGTAATTCAATTACCCTGAAGCAAATACCCAGCTAAATTTACCCTATGTGTATCATAAGCATTAGGTAAGTTTTTGAGTGTGAAAAACAGTTCTTCTTCTTTATTTTTTTACACAATAAAAATGTCTCATTTTTTTAGAAGCCAACCTTGTTTTGGTTGGGAGGTCATATTATTGTCCCACCCTGATGGACGGTCACCCGCCGCTGAAAGGACCAGCACCTGAGGGATAGACAGACTTTTAAAGTAGATATTCTCCCTGCTTTAGTGCCAGATCATACCTCCTTTTTTTATTATTCACTTAATTGTATGAAATTTTTATTCTCCACTTTTTTTTTTTAAATATTGTAATAAACAAACAAAAACAGAAATCTATGAAAAACATACATATTAATAAAAAAAGAATGTATTAAAAGAAAATTTCAAATTGTTTTGTTCTTAATACCTCTTGTGTTCTCTTTCTCTCTATTTGTCTTCGTTGATTTTTCTCTTATTTGGGAAGAAGATGCAATTTTCGAAGCGTTAGGATATTCGTAGACATGTATAAGGCAGGGAGAATGCTGACTGATGTTAGTTTCTGTTTGAGTGGTAATTATTGTTTCTTTTTTTTTATATTCGGTTTGTCCTTTTATCGTATTGTTCGAAGTACGTTCTTGGGTTAAATTCGGGTCTTACAATTGGGGACATGAGCCCATCTGGCAATTTCGGATATACATATATAGTGTTTACACATGTTTAATGATACTGAATTTCAATATTATGTTCAGAAACATATTGAATATATACATTTAGTTATCTTAATTTTAAATATTTCTCATGGCTGGGATTATATTCTATAATTATCTGTTCCTATTTTTAAGATAAAATCTAATAAGCGTGTGATTAATAGAAATTATTTATTTTGCATATATGCATGTATATATTCCTGTAATATTTGAGAAGAAAAGATTTAATAAAAAAAATTATGCAATTCTTTACCATAGTATTAGCGGATTCTCCCTTTGTTTTCTTTTCCTTTTGTTTCGTACAGTATCTTGTTTTTTTTTTTTTTAATTTCTTTGGGCTCCTTTGTTTTTACTTTCACTTAGCGAGTATATTATATACACATATTTATCCACATATTCACTTCCTTTTTTTGAATTTTAAATTCGAAAGAGTTGTCAAAGGGGGGTTTTCAGAGTGTTCTTGGGTTTTTTGCTGCTCTTTTTGAATTATCAATCTATGCCGGCTCCAGAGGCATGAGCATATGTGGTATTTTCAACGTGTAATGACCGCTATCGGATTATATTAAATTCAACCAGGGAAAACCCTCCTGGGAACGATTATAAGACAGTACTTCGTCTGTGTGTCTTCTAGGTCTGAGGATCTTGTGTTTTATCCCAGTGGTAAGTGTGCATGGCTAGGATACGCTGTAGTGCGGGAGTGAGTATTCTAACCTTTTGAGTGAATTTAAGCGCCTGCGTGAATGACATGAAAAACAGGATCAGGAAGCGTAGATAAGCTAGCGAAAGGACGAACATTCAATCGTGAGTGCTCAGACCTAGTTAATGTGTCATTTTCATCATTTACGAAAAACCGAATTTAAAGTAATATAGCGCTATAGAGTGTTATAGTTCAAGTGTGGGGTTAGTCAAGGCGGTTATGTCGGCGGCTTCCGAGATTTACAAAATATGTGTGAAAAAAAAAGAAGAAAAACTTCTTATCTTTGTGGAAAACTGTGCAATATCGAGTTGTTATAGCGGTTCCATTTTGTTGAGATATGTCTCAATACAGATAGTATGAGTGTGTATGGACGCGACTAGGTATAATCACTTAGCATCCTAAATACTTGTTTCATAATATATAGGTTGGTGAATAGTGGAAAAAGTGAGAAATACAGTTTTCTACCTTTGTGTTAAACTTGAAATATTATCGAGTGTAAAAACGGGAATATTTGGGTATTTATTAGTACATAGTGAAAGATCGTTGTGTTATTTGTTGTGTTAGTAATAAATCCCTGAATACAACCTACAAGTGAGCGCTCCGGACTGAGTTTACATGTACGGAACTGTGTGCTAGTATTTCAAAATGAGTGGGACACAGACTCCTGAGCATAACGAGGAGCAAGTTGCAGAATAGGTAAAAGGTAATCCACAGGATAGTGAATTTGAATTATTGAGTTGGGAAATTTCACTATTAGAAAGGGAGAAAGCAGATTCTGAAAGAGAAAGAACTTGTAGAACTAGTGATACTGGAAATATTCCTGTAAATTTGACCAGCTCTAACCACAGTAATATTGACAGCTAATTTCATCACGCTGGACTTTTCTCACAAACTGCGAACCGGAGAGAGACATTCCGCTTAGGTATTGTAGAAATTAATTCATTAATTCCCGAATTCCATCCATCTAAAATTATATATCTCCGTCGGACTGGATTCAAAATATTGAAAACATGAAAACTATTTATCGTTGGAATAATAGAATCGTGTTATTTTATGGAACGTTAAGGCTCTCAGGACCTGAAAAATTTTGGTATTTCAGCAGAAATCTTGGGATGAATTAAAAATTGGAATTGTTAAAAGTTTTCCGAGCAGGCAAAATGAAAGCGCTATTTTAATTGAAATAATTACCAGACGAAAGCATCCTAACGAATGTATTGAGAGCTATTTTTATACTATTGCCGCAAAGGCTGCAAAAATTAAGTTATCGGAAGACAATACAATCAAATTTATCATTTCTGGGCTAACAAACCCGAATTTGCGGAATGTATTGATGGCATCGAATTGTGTACCGCTTAATGACCTCTTAACAAAAATAAAAGGCTTTGAAGAAATAGAAGTTCAAGGGCAACAGCGAAACATTATGGAATCAACTCAACAGCCCAGTACAAGCAAATCTGTTGGGAATTTTAACATATTCTCACAACACCCTCTAAGGAATTGTGACCAACGATCGATTGAATTAGATTGTAGAAGTAGGGGTATGGTAATCAAAGATGGAAAGAGAAGGAGACTACAATATGAAAGGTTATTTCATACTGAAAACAAAAGACCGAAATTAATAACAGGAGAATCTGGAAGATGTTTTAGGTGTGACGGAATAGACCATATAGCTGCGAACTGTACCTTAGAATATAAAGCAAGGCAGTGCTACATATACAAAAGGTCTGAACACATAGCTAAAGACTTCAGCCAAAAAGGAAATAAGGGTACTATAGGCTATATATCAGATCTGGAGGATAATGGATTGCAAGACGAGTACCATAAAGAACTTTTAGTCAGAGGTTAGCCAATTCTAGCCTATTTGGATCTTGGG
The DNA here is from genome assembly GCA_963924295.1 of Dioctria rufipes. Classification (NCBI taxonomy): domain Eukaryota; kingdom Metazoa; phylum Arthropoda; class Insecta; order Diptera; family Asilidae; genus Dioctria; species Dioctria rufipes. Next base: position 248,393,188 of record OZ002740.1, read on the forward strand.
GACTTTGGAAGGAGCTCGAAAGCATCACTTGAATTGGGAGGAAAGCAACAAAATGTTATATGGGCTTCGAGGAGTAACAACAAGGGCTGTGGGAGTTATTGCTGCAAATCGGAGATGTAGAAAAGAACATAGATATTAACACATCTACTAACACATCCCAGACGATACCAATGATCATTGGAAGAAATTTAATGGATCAGCCCGGACGTAAAGGCCACAAAAATTTGGGGAAGATATTAAAATAAGCTCAATCAGAAAAACATGGACGTCGATTCATCCAAACTTGAAAACATCGGCGACAAAAACCAGAAGCAAAGTTTTTCCCCAATTATTCCAAAAAATTTAAAGATCGACGAATGCATATCAGCCTCCGATAAGGCAAATCTTTTGCAATTGGTCAACAAGTACAGAAAATGATTTTATCACAAGTGAAATTGGAAAAAAATCACTGGTTGAAATGAGAATATCGTTAAAGGAAAATAAAATAGTGAATTATCAGCCATATAAGTTCCATATGGGTTGAAAGGTACTTTAAGAAATATTATTAATGAACTTTTAAAACTTGACATCATCAAGCCGTCTACTTCAGAGTACGCAAGTCTGGTTTTTCTGGTGCCAAAAAAGAACGGAGAGCAAGAAATGTGAGTTGATTATCGAAGGCATAACGGCATCACTCGTCGTGAGAGTTTTCCAGTGCCCAATATTGAAGAGACTCTTAATTCTCTGTCAAGTAAGAAGGTATTCATAAAGCTAGACCTTATGTCGGGATATTATCAGATACCTATTGCTGAAGAAAACCGACACCTTACTGCTCTTGTCACCTCGGAAGGTCATTATGAATATAAAAGAGTGCCATTCGTATTGACAAATTCACCTGCTGTGTTCATGAGTTTGATGTCAAAAATCATACAACTTTTGGATCCCAAGAACATCGTCATTAATATGGATTATGTGTTGGTTACTACGAAAACAATTGGAGAAATCTTTGAAACATTGCACTACTGTTAAAAGAAATTGAAAAATCTGGAGAAACTCTAAATGTACAGAAGTGTTTCTTTATTTTCAATCAAATTAAGTTAATGGGGCATGAAATATGAAATGGAATCAAACCTGCAGTACATAAAATATCCATGGTAGAATATTACAAAAGACCGGAATCCATGGAAGAAGTCCGCCAGTTTCTAGGACTAACAGGCTACTTCCGCCGCCTTGTCATGGGATTTGCTTCAATTGCGACACCGCTCAACAAATTAATTAGGAAGGATGCAGATTTTCACTGGACAAGTGAGACAGAAAAAGTGTTCAAGCCATTAAAAGAAATACTCACACAAAGACCCATACTAGTCATGGTTTCGGGGGAGTATTGTTGCAGCGCAGAAATGAAACAACTTTGAGACCAGTGACTTATTTCAGTAGTGAAACTACTCAAGAGGAATCTAAATATCATAGGTATGATTTAGAAGCACTGCCTGTGGTAGAAAGCCTCGAATAATTTAAGCATTACCTGCTACATAAGAAGTTCAAGGTAGTTACGGATTGCAACTCATTGCGGTTAACGCAAGAAAAGCGAAATCTAATATCAAGAATTGCCAGGTGGTGGATAAAGATATCCGAATTTGATTTCGAATTAATATTTCGTTAGGGTCAACATGTTGATGCTTTGAGTCGATGCAGTACAGAAGAGCGCATTCCCGTTGACAACGTAGCAGAATAAGTATTGCTGATTTCCGTTCCGGAAGAAGATTGGTTATCTACCTTACAACAAAAAGATCCTTGGTTAGTAGAAATTCGAAAAACACTCGATGGTACTATTTTGGAACACAGCAATTTAAACGCAGGAATAAAAGGGAATTATATATGTACTTGATAAGTGTAGATTGTCCAAAAAAACAACAGATGGTACCAAATGGAATTAGATGGAGAGTTATACAATCAGCTCATGACCATATGGGACATTGCGGCATGGTAAGGACAATAGGTCAGCTGAGAAAAACGGACCAATATGAAGCCAATAGTAACGAAATATATTAACTCATGATTCGATTGACTTTATACTAAGCAGACAGTGAAGGACACACCATATCACTTGCATATTCTTGAAAGGTATTCCATTCCATTTAATACTATACATTGTGATCATTTGGGTCCTTTTCCTTATGTTGTGACTCAGGTACCCAATGCCCCGAATCACAACCATAAGGTCCATGCACTATGCAATATATTGATGCATTGCAAAGATGACCCTGAAAATTAATTTTAATTTAATTCATTTAAAATTTCATTTAAAAAATTTTAAATGCATTTAAAGTTGCATTTCCATACTGCAGCAAAATGCAATTTAGCATAAATTGCATTTCGTTATCAGTAATGCACCCCACTCACACGGTATACGTACCTACATGCCGTGTAATCGGATATCATTTTTCGTCGCGCAAATTGAATTGCACATCTTTCATCGCCGTGAGAAAGCAAAAAGAAAAAAGCTTTTTCTGAAAGTTTTCGTGGGTACCTGGGGGCAGCTAGCCCAAACCTCGAGGAGTAAAAATTCGTCTAGTGAAGTTAAGGAATAAATGTCCTATTTTGAAAAGTTAGTGTTATTGAAAAAAAAAAATAAAGATTTAAAGAAGGAAGTGTATAAAAAAGAAATAATAGATTGAAGTTGAGGAATAAATGTCCCATTTTTTGAAAAGTTATATTTACTGAAGAAAAAAAAAGTATATAACAATCTAAATAATAGATTGAAGGGAAGAGAAATTAATTAAAAGTGAAAGTTATTAAAGAACCATTGGAATAAAGGTGTTGGTTTCAAGAATTAATTCAAAAAACGATTTATGTTTTTTATTTAGAAGCTGTGTGCTCTCCGCCCGGAGCACGGCACACACGTACCCATAACACTTAGAGCAAAAAGTGGAATATGCACCTCGTAAGACTAGTAGATTTGTTTACGAAGTTTGTTGTTCTAAAGCCGGCGCGCACTACATCCACGAAAGAAGTGGAGACAATATTTCTCTTAGTGAATTAGTGAAAACTAGAATTGCGGAAAAGCAAAATCTACAAGTGGAAACCTTCAACGCGACGCAAAAACCACCCAGGGAGTACAAGGAGGATGACTTAGTTCTAATAAAACAAGAGGTGCCAGCAACGGGTCAACCAAGAAAAGTAATGCCGCGCTACAAGGGACCATATCAAGTGAAGGCTGTTCTTTCGCACGACAGCTCAGAGATTACGGACACAGATGCCACTCAAATTAGGCAAAGGCCATACGAATCAACTCATGCCGCTGACCATTTGAAACCCTGATGCAGCCTGAAGGGTTTAGCTCTTGACGAAGACGAGGAAGATGACGTTCTTGTAAGTAACGAAGTTGAGTAAATAAAGGGATGTAAAGCTTAAAGATCGGATTGTGTATTAATTAATAATAATAATATAATATATATATATAATATAATATATAATAATTAATCTATGTGTAACAGAGACTGAACGTTTTAAAAGAATCTTTAATTACAATTGGAAAAAAAATGATTACTCCCGTAGCAGATTGTGTAAGGACAAATTTCTCAGTCAGTGGAAATAATACTTGATTGGATTAAGTGGTGCGATTCATACTAGTTCTCGTACTTAATAAAAATTATACGATGAGTAGTTATTGTCTGAGTGGTGTGGTTGTTGACTGATAGAACTGAAGAAATATTTATGTTTAAAGTTGAAAATCTATGATAGTCTGTCAAAAGTAAGCTGTGAAATTGAGAATGTGTATAGGCTGAGTGGTGTAGTCAAGGTCTTGGTACATTTTCAGAATTAATCGTGACAAAAATTGCCTGAGTGGTGTGCCAGATTCGATCGAGTATCTAGCAAGGGAAAAAAGGGGCCTCAGTGCTGTTAAGGCCTCGTCACTGTGGACAATAACTTGGTTTGTTGGCCGACTGTAATGGCCGCCATCGGATTATATTAAATTCAACGAGGGAAACACTCCTGAGAACGATTATAATACAGAACTTCATCTGTGTGTCTTTTAGGTCTGAGGATCTTGTGTTGTATCTTAGTGCTAAGTATGCATGCGTAGGATAGCCTGTAATACGGGTATGAGTATACTAGCCTTCCAACACAACACAGCTTGTCCGTAGAAAATCCCTTCTTGATCCTGGTGATCGGCATGTGCTCCCAGGAAACAGTTTGTCGGCAATACATCCCTAAAGCCCTAGTTTTGTGATATTTAACGGATTATCCCATTATTAGTGCGGAAGGTCTTCCTCAGTATATACGTGCGGAACTCTCCGCCCTTCATCCGAAAAACGAGCCCGTCAGATATCCTGTAAAGACTCCATTTCTCATTTTGAAATAAAATTTGAAGTATAGTTTTAATCGATGCCAGTTCATCAGAATCAGAATTTTTGTTTATACATAAAAAACATATAGGATGAAAATAGGATCACAATGGGATCTTTTGTGGAAATCGTTGAATGTGCTACAACGTATCACAATCACGGCTTGTGTTATCTGTGTTATCACGGGCTAAGAAACATGCTACCTTCCTTCTGTATGCTGAAACGTCAGTATTGAAGTAGTTGTTTGTACATTATGTGTGAAGAAATATTTCGTAGGTATTTAACCAAAAGTTTGGACATTCAAAGATTTCCATCGAATACAGCGGAAAGGGATCCCATTGAGATTCCATTTTCATCTCACTTTCATCCCACATTTTCTATGTATAAACGGATATTCTGATGAACTGGAATTAATTAAAACTGTACGCCATATGTTATTTGAAAGATCCTTCAGTTATTCAGTTGCGACTTGGAGTTCATCAGTTTATGAGGCACAAAGTAGAGTGCAAAGCTTATTGTAAGTGATTTTTCTTTAATGAAGTGGGTACGTATCAAATAAAATATGAAGTACAGTTTTAATCAATGCCAGTTCATCAGAATCACAATTTTTGTTTATACATCAAAAATATGTAGGATGAAAATAGAATCACAATGGGATCTTTTGTAGAAATCTTTGAATCTGGTACAAACGCATCACAATCACATTCGTTCTGCACATTCGTTCATCCCATTTTCTCTCCTTTCTAATACAAGGGCTAGGAAGCATGCTGCCCTGCTTCTGTATGCTGAAACGCCAGTATTGAACGGTTGTTTGTACATTATGTGTGAAGAAGTATTTCGTACGTATTTGTCCAAAAGTTTGCATCATCAAGCTTGGAATTGTTAGTATGTATATCATTTCTAGTAGAAATTGCGTTGAAAGCTAGTTGTATTAAATATTTTGCTTTATGAAACAGATTTAAGAAAATTAAATTTGAAGGAATCTTTTTATAATGGTTTTGTTAAGATTTGCACAATAGATAACAAAATTAATTCATAGGAGGACGAAATAACTTTTGCATAAGCTTTTATTGAAGAAGATAAAATTTATTGATTTTGATAAAGAAAATTATGGCAGTTTTATGCATCTGCAGATTGCAAGATTGTAACATCGGAGCGCCCATCTACAAACGCTCTCGCTTTTACTTTCCACTGTTTGTTAATATCTCCTGCTTGTTTTGATTTTTCCAATGTTTGAATTGAAATACAATGAAATATTTATGATAGATTTACTCCACTGTATAAAAAATTACCTATTAATGATTGCAGATAAGAATACCACAGTAATAATAAATAAGCTATAACCAGAATACAATTTTGAAATTTTTCCCTTCTTCTGCTTTCAGTTACGTAAATTTTTATATAATAGTGTTAATAAGGTACAATAATTCCTAAAAGAAAATTAATAAAGGATATGAGCAAAAGTCATTTACGAAGGCTCGCCTTAAAATTAAACTCAAATCTTACATACGATACTAATTAGTGTTCGGTAGAAAGTTGTACCAGCGAGAATGTACAAACTGCTGATAGATCTATACAGAGTGGAAAAGACGCACCATTGGCTTTTGAGAACGATTATTGTTGAAAATTCTTCCTTCAGAAGCATTTAGCATTAGCTCATGTAAAAGAAGAAATAATGAGTTGAATTTAAATGAATTTCATATGTAAATAAGTAAACTTACCTGAAATAAATCTATTGAAGCCTATCAATTCGAGTTATAAATGCAAGTTCCTGCTACTTCAATTCACATATATGTTTCACGATGTAGAATGTCTTTTGAACAATCCAGCTATCTTTTAAGAACTGAAGAATCAAAAAGGGAGAGAAATAAATTAGGATATTTGCCTCGAATTGAATTTATAACTATAAGGGCAAGGACAAAGGGTGAACAAGTAACCTCAAATTATACCTATGAAATTATTCAGATAAAATTTCAATCTATTAAAAATTATAACTACTATAACTTATTTAAAACACAGTAAGACTTACCAAAAAAAACTTGTTAATCCACACTAATTAACCACAGTTTCTCTTAATAAAAACAAATTATCCCGGCCGCGAAACTTCAAATGCGATTACTACCCCGAACTTTAATGACAGTTCGAACAAAGCGCATTACACAACACATTTTTTTTTCAGATTTCGAAACTGACATCAAATTTGCATGAAAATGAATATAAATAAAGTTATTTAATCATTTAAAGTTTTGAATTGAGCGGGAAAGAGACGGATAAGGTTAAAAAGAGACGAAATTAAACTTAACGATGAAATCACACGAAAATAGATCTAGTACAACAATAAAATAGTAGGGCCATAAGTAAATTCCAGTAGAATACAAAATTCCATATTCACCTCAACAGGAAGATGTTTTTTAGAATTTATGTAAATTTACATCCCTTTGGTCAATTAATTTTGGAAAATTACTGCAAAAATTCTTAAAACCATACACAAGGATGAGTGTAATAAAATTTCCTTAAAACTTATTATTTTTTATATTTTCTTTTCATATTTATTTATACGCATTTCTTATTACATATGTTACATAATAATAAGTAAGAACGAGAAAGCTAAACGCAAAGGACAGGTTCTGCGGCTTTACTGCGTTACAATTGGATCACAGATTTAGTCAGTCAAAACCCTCGAGAATACTTTCCAAGCCATGAAACAGAAACCTATATGTGTGGGTTCGGAGTCCGTTCTCTAAAATATTCTATATTGATGCTTATGGAAAAGTGTCAAACATTGACATTATATATGCTATAGAGCCTAAACTACTATCCATATAGGAAAATAGACTTCTAGTATCTTACAGCTTGGTTCCTTACCTTCCCAACGGCTACACTTACTATATACCTTACTTAACAAAATAATAAAGTAGTTTTCATTACAAAGTAACCTTACCATTTTACGCTCAATACCTCTCAGCTGAGTGATAATTGCATGTGTGTATGTGCAGCCAGAGTCCGAATCTGTAGGCAGCTACATTCGATATCATCAGCCCACGGCATCCCATGGCGGCACAGCGACATTACAATGATTACTCAGTTGAGATTTGGTTAAGATAAATTTTTTTAAATAATTTTGTTAGGAAAGGTATGAAAATTTTATTACGGTTCGGAAGATAAGAAACCAAACTTAAGATTATCACAACACCATTTTTCTGTAAGAATAGTAGGTTAGGGCGGAGGAGCTATTTAAATCAAAATTTTGTCAGTTTTACATAAGAGCACTGCAAATATTTTAGAATGTAAGGACTCCGTTGGACCTCGCATGTGGTAGTGAGGGAGTCTGTTTCATGGCTTGTGAAGTATTCTCGAGGGTTTTGAGTCAGTGCAATGACTGTAACGTGGAAGGTGTGCGGTGCGCAGTAATAAGTGTTGTGTTCTCTCGGATAAGGAAAGAGGGTGAGTGATTGTTGTGTTTTAGTGTGTGTGCGTGTAAGTGAGAGAATGTTTAGATGAGTAGGATTGTTGTATTGATAGGGTTTTTCTTTAGATTCAAGGTCAGGCAGGTGATAGAGGAAAAAACCGCGGTGTACGTCTGATCTCGATCTTCTAGTGAGGGCTTCATTGGTTTGTCATGGCTAAACACTTTCACGTACGTACACACACTTAGCCGCATCATTGAGTTGGCATGGGGGGCTTAAGTGTGTAAAGGAGGCTCGGTATATAGCATTATTGATTCGTCATGGCTATGAGCACGGCAGATTTGTAACTGCAGCTTTTCCTTTTCTTTCTTTCTTTGATAGGGTAAAATAGGATAGGCGTAGGATAGAAATATAATGATACTCATTGAACATGTCGTTCATATATTTTTTTCTATTAAATTCTAGGAATCCGGTGAGTTGAAAGATGACTGGACTAGACGCCAACTCATGGCATTACACCTCTGACCGGCGCATAGTGTAAACATAAATAAAGATTATTTCTATCGATATTAGGCGTATTATTTTATTTAAAATAAATCTTGCTACTTAAAATTTTCATGTCTTGTTTGTATTAAAAAACACAAAATGGCTTCTAACGGGTGGAAAGTAGTTTTGCATAAAAAGAGAACTAAGATTAAGAAATTTTCTTTAATAGTGGTTCCGCTTTTTGATCCAGAGAATAGGGCTTTAGATGCATACCAATGAAGAGTTAAAGTTGAAGAACTGCAGGAAATTTACAGATGGGACGAAATCACGACGGTTTTTTATGCTGTTTCGAAATTGAAACGTTTGGCTGAGACGTGGTATCGCAGTTTACCTTCAGGAAGGTTGTCGTGGGCCGAATGGAAGGAAAAGATAATTAAATCAATTGCAATCGAAACGGACTATTCACAACAACTGGAAGAAATGTTAGCAAGGAAAAATTAGAGGACGAAACCATCCTAAATTATTATTACAAAAAGTTGGCTTTGTTAAACATGTGTGATATTACGGGAACAGAGCAGTGAGCTGTTTAATATCTGGTATTATTGGTCCTGCAATACAAGCAATAGCTGTAGAGGTTTTTGACTGCAAGCCTCAACGATCTCACCATTACGAAGTTAAAAGTGATAAACCGTATAGCAACATGAGCAGGCATAAGTGTTTCCACTGTGGCAGCCGAGACAATCGTCTTTCGCAATGTCCAAGGCGCCCAAAAAGATGTGAAAGGTGCACATATTATCATTCAGGGGATTGTTATCGAAGTTCCAGAAATAATAAACCGAAGCAAATACTCCAGATCAATAAGGACACGCCAGGTGAGAAATATTTTACAAATATTAAAATAAACGATAAAGTAGTGCGAGGATTTATTGATTCAGGAGAGAAGCACTTGCCTCGGAGTTAGATTTACACATAGAAAATAGTTCAGATTTGATTAGAGGGTATGGAGGTGGTACTATTTCTAGTAGGGGTAAAGCGAAAAATATTTCCGTGAAAGTCGATCAAGCGAAGGCAAAGTCTGATTTTATTATTGTCTCTGATAAAGTCCAGTCCATTCCAGTTATAATTGGTCAACCGTTCACAGAGCTACATCACATAATAGTGCACAAGGAAGACAACAATCTCAACACATATGAAAAAAATTTCAGTGAACTCCCAAGTGTCATCGACTTACCGCGAGAAAAATATCTGCAGTGGGTAAAAGACGCTGTCGTGATCCCCACACAACAAACGACACACGTTATTTGTGGAACAGAGATGCTACCCGAAACCGAACTGTATATAGACTTCAGCCCAAGGACTCAAAACTACAACAAATATTTTATACAACCCTGTGTGTTGACAATCTGTAATGATGGAAAAATAGTTTTGACTGGGAAAACATGAACTTATGATAGTCATTGAATGCTGTGGATATTGAAAAACTGAAGTCTTCTAAAAAAGTACCGTAAATGCTTTGCAATGTCTTTAGAAGAAATTGGTTGTACAACTGCGGCTGAAATAAATACTGTCTTGATAGACGATCAGCCAATTTCTTACAGACCTTATCGGATGTCTTTAAAGGAACGCGAACATGTCCAAGAAATCATTCAAGAACTTTTAAAGCTTGGAATAGTAAGAGAATCAGAATCGCCATATACATCGCCTATTTTTTTAGTAAAGAAAAAGAATGGAGAAAAACGACTTTGCATTGACTATCGAAAATTAAATGCAAAGTCAAACATCAATAGGTTTCCTCTTCCACACACGGACGATCAACTAGATAAATTACATGGATACGAGTATTTTTACGACATTAGATATGACAAGCCGATACTACCAGATTCCTGATGAAGAAAAATCGAAGGAGAAAATGGCGTTCATAACATCCGATGGACATTATGAATTGTAATGCCCCTTCAGTCTTTCTGCGTAAGATGAACAAGATTCTTGGACCTTTACGAGGTGACTCAGTCTTTTGCTTTCTTGACGATATGATGATCCCTTCAACACATTTTAAACAGGATTGGAGCGACTAGAATTTGTGCTTATAAAACTAGAACAGCAAAATTTAACACTAAATCCATCTAAATGTCACTTTTTCAAGACGTCAATTAATTTCTTGGGATGTGAAGTGAATAGGAACGTCATACGACCTGGATTGGAGAAAACCAAGGCTGTGTTCAACTTTTGGCTAGAGCCGGCTAGAGCTGGCTATAGCCAGAATGAGATCGTTCAGTTGTTGGCTATAGCCAATTTTGAGCCAAAAATAAGAGCTATAAATGATGAAAAATCATATATGTATATGTGAGCTCAATTGTCAGAATTTATTGTTCAATTCTTCGCTGTAGCCAGCTATAGCCAAATTGGTTAGTGCTCTGGAGGTGAAGCCAAAGTAGCTTGACGTTTGTTTGTTTAGTTGTTGGTGTCAAGTAAACAAAAAAAAATGTCTCAATTTTATTACTGTGTGGATACCAAAGGTGAAATTATATAGAAAATAATGTGCCATTATTAACAGACAAGGACGGTAATGTTGAACATTTGCGATGTGATTAAATTATTTATTAATATAGGCTTCACTTATTTTATAGGAAATCAATCCATTCTTTTATTATAGTTGCTATTGCAACTAATTTACTTTTATTACTCGACATAATTCTTACAATGAAATTGAAACAATTTATGGAAGTTTGACATTTACTCACACAAATAAGAGCCCTAGCTACAGCCATTCTGGCTATAGCCAGCTCTAGCCGGCTCTAGCCAAAAGTTGAACACAGCCCAAATGCATTTAGCAATTTCCAATTCCAGACAATGAACATCAAATTAGACAATTTCTAGGCTTGACAGCATACTTCCTGACATTTTATTAAAAACTACACGATAATTTGCAGACCACTATTCGAACTAACAAAGAAAGACAAACCGTGGACTTGGAATGACGACGTTTAAAATGCTTTTGAAAATTTAAAAAGGAAACTAGTGAAACGGCCGCTGTTTAAAGTTTATAGTCCAGGCGCGAATACAGAAGTGCACACGAATGCAAGTAAAGTTGGGGTTGCTGGAATTCTATTGCAAAGTGACAGCAGTAATAAATTATATCCTGTAGCCTGCTATAGCCGTCGAACAAATAAGTATGAGGAAAACTACCACTCGTATGAATTAGAAACGCTTGCTGTGGTAGAATCATTAAAAATATTTGGTATTTATTTAGTCGATGTCCCATTTACAGTTGTAACGGACTGTAACGCTATTAAAGCTGCCGCCAATAAACGAGACTTAGTTCCGCGTATAGCTAGATGGTGGTTATTAATCATTAAAAAAAATTCGTATTTATTCAGTCGATGTCCCATTTACAGTTGTAACGGACTGTAACGCTATTAAAGCTGCCGCCAATAAACGAGAGTTAGTTCCGCGTATAGCTAGATGGTGGTTATTAATTCAAGAGTTTGATTTCACTGTGGAAAAGACGCTGAAGAAAATATGTGAGAACTACTGGTTTCCGAAATTGAGCGGATATGTTCAAAGATAAATTGCTAATTGTATTCGTTGTATATACTATAAGAAACCCAGAGGAAAAGCGGAAGGAGAGGTTCATCCCATTGAAAAAGATCCATTACCATTTCATAACATACATGTTGACAATTTAGGTCCATTCGTGAAAAGCACTAACGGAAAACTTTATTTAATAGTTTGTGTGGAAAGTCTAACCAAATATATATTCTTGAATTCCGTGAAAGATACGAGTACAATACCAATATCAAAGATGTTAGACGAAATAATCAGGCAGTTTGGTGTACCAAATCGCGTCATATCTGACAAAGCAAGCTACTTTACATCGAAAGCATTCGAGAACTACTGAACTGATGGGGGAATCCAACATATTCAAACAGCTGTTGCTACACCCAGAGCAAATGGAAAAGTTGAGCGCTTTAACTCGGCAATTTTATCTTCGCTGGAAACTACAGCGAATGAAGATCGACATTGGGATCGCGAAATCAATAAAATTTAATTTGCCATCAATAACAGCGTGCACAGTGTAACTAAATGTACCCCTTGCGAGCTGCTTTACGGATTTCGCGCACAAGCTACCGCAGACGTAAAGTTAAGTACAATTGTTCAAAGAAAAACTCACGCGATCGAAAATTTAACAAAGTCCCGACAGGAAGTGGTAAACCTAATTAAAAACGACCAAGAGAAACAAAAACAGCGTTTTGACAAAAAAAAAGAAAACGACATAAGACTTACCAACCTGGAGAGTACCGAAGGACAAGATCCCTTTAAAATTAAGAAAGTTTTGAGCAGGGATCATTATGTAGTAGCTGAGCTTCCAGGTCCATTCAGAAGTCAACACAAACCATTTAGAAATTTTGAATCGGTGGAGCATATTTGTTGAACACAGGCGAAAATAAATAAAAAATAATTAAAATACAATATATAAAATATTTAATACTTCCCTAGAATTCCAAGATCCTGTGTCCAGTCATCACTTGCCTCCTGTATCTTCAAGAAGTATCTGAAATGAAAAAAAAAGGATATATATTAGTTTAATAGAATCAATTGGATTAACTATTATGCAGCACAATAAAAAATTTAAGTACATACATGCAAACTGCCAAGAAACAAATTTCTTGGCAGTACAACAACAACACTGCGTAAATGAATTTATGCAAATATCTTAGTGAAATTCATGTTCGCTGCATAGTGAACTATTGCAAAACATGCAAATATGTTCTCACATGCAACAAACATAAATTCGCAAAAGAAATATACACAATAGTTCACGAAAATCAACAATTTTCGCCATTGTTGACATGTCGTGAAAATACTTTAAAAATGTGCAAAATTCGCATAATTTGCAAATTTCTTGCAAATTATGCACAGTCAAACTATTATTAAAGACTTTTAGATGATATTTATGCACTTACCTTGTGAATTAATCCCTTAGTGGCGAAGAAAATACACAACACAAAACACGGCACTTCACGACTTAAACACCGCGAAACGAACTGTCACCGCAACAACGTAAATAATCAATTTTACGAAGTTGGCCGCGCTCTACCTGTTGGCAATAATTAAAAAACGCGAAATTGCCCAGGTAAGGAAATATTTATAAAAAAAGGTAATTTTAATTCCCATAATGAGTGGGAAAGAGAACGATGTGGAAACGAGACAGAAGAAAATTCGTGAGAGAATTTATGTTCCACACCGGAAATCAACATAGTATGATAGGGAGCGGCCATATTGATAAATGTTAGAAAAATTGAAATATTTCAATAAATGAATTAGGAAAAATTATGGATAATTAAAAATAAATTAATTCACATAATTTGGAATATTTTGACATTACAGCATGGACTTATAATGTGCAAAAAATATATGAAATTTGCATTTTTTCATGTGGAACTTGTCCGAAAATGGCGGCTCGGACATTATAAAAAGGAGGTGCTCCCTAACTAAACGCTCATTAGTTTGACAGCGATCGTAGATGCAACTTCGCATAGATCTAGTGTTCTTTAAAGTGGAAAATTATTCATTAGTGAAAATAACTTCGAATCTTTCTAGCGTAAATCAACGTGCCAAGCAAGGTACAGTATTTACATGCTAAGTAAAGATTGTAGCAGCAATTTAACTTCTGTGGTGTTACAGGTTTTGGTGAAATTCTAGGCTAAGTATTTTTATACATTTTTTTTAAAATATATTTGGTGGCAGACATTTTAGTTTTAGGTTTTTTCACATAGCGTTTAACGCATGCAAGCTAAGCATATTAGACGTTTCATGTGAAAAAACAAAGTAGAATTAATTAATATTAAGAGTGATGTGAATTATATTAAGAAGAACTAATAATAATAGACAGTGAATTTTCAAATATAAGTGAAATTGGTGAAAATCTGAGGTATAAAATTGAGCACGTGTCACGTTACGACACCTCAAGAATACATGCCTACAGATAATTAATTAAATTAATTAAGTACATTTGAAGTGAAAAAATTAAAATAGAATTCAGACTAACGTAAAATAAGGAATTTTTGTTCAATAAAGTAACAGTAAACACAAGCTCACATATCTTGTCATTTTAACATACCGCTACACTAACCTACCTAAAATGCAGTAATATAGCTGTAGTGTTCAATTACCGCTACATTACAAAACATTTTTTGGTGGTTCCATCCAGGAATGTGTGCCTGTTTACTGTTGCGATTGACAATAATTCAGTTACGATTAAATTAGTCAAGCAATTCTTACTGTTATTGTGCTGAAACGTGGCAGTTTTTAAGAAGTTTTCAAAATAATAACTGTGCTTAGACGTGGCAGTTCTTATTAAAAAATACAAAAATTAATTTATAAACGTGCTTAGACGTAAACCTTCAGGGTGCCCAGACGAGGCAGCTCGAATATTTTCGAAATTTCTGTTATAATTACTGAACTTACATGTCAGTAAATCGTGTTACATAGTTAATTGCTGAACTTACATGTCAGTAACTCTTAATAAATAGCTGATTAATTAAATTAACTAAAATTAGTAACGAAAATTTAGATAAATATTTTTCACGTCAATTTGTCATACACGGTATCAATTTACGTTCTTCGACTAAATTTACATTTATCCCACGTGGCATTAAATTGCTTTTTTTTCAATTATCTTCATCATTTAACCCACACGGTTAATTAACTAATCGTAAAATATCAATCAACATGGATTCAGTAGATAAACTAATCCTTACGGAAAGCATATTGCGTGCAAGAATTGAAAAGTTAATCGAAAATGGAAAGAAAACGAACCTTGTTAAACGAAGACAAGGCTTTTATGAAACTAAAATTACAGATTTGAAGAAACTATGGGAAATATATAGCGATACAGATATGGCAATAAATCAGGCTTTATTAGAAAGTTCTGATGAAAAGCAACATGAGTATTGAGCCCAAGATAATCATAGCTCAACAGAGTTAAAATATTCCGAATATATGGGAGAATTAGTAGAAGGATTGCGGAAATTCGTCCCAACTACTGAAGCATCAAGCTCGGGACAAGTACCTATTCATTCGACAACTGTTGTTCAACAGGAATCATTCCTTCCGCGCATTCAGTTGCCCAAGTATAACGGCAACTACGATTTATGGCGATCATTTCATGATCTATTCATCTCTCTTGTTCATGACAATACAAGGCTAACAACAGTTCAAAAGCTGCATCATCTGAAATCTTGTTTAGTGGGTGATGCTGAGAAATTGGTGCGGCACACCCCAGTAACAAATGAAGATTACATGCCAGCATGGAACAAGTTAAAGGCTAGATATGAGAACAAGAGAATTTTAGTTAATCATCAATTAAAGGTTTTGGTAAACCAAGCCAAACTAAATGCAGAGTCTGCTAAAGGACTCAAGTCTATAATTGATACAACAGACGAATGTATCCAACAATTACAAAGTTTAGAAGTTGATACGACATCATGGGATGTACTTCTAATACATCTGTTAGTACAAAAATTACCTTTCATTACCCTCAAAATGTGGGAAGAAGAGCAGGGAGGCACACAAGAACTCCCAACATTTAAGTCATTTAAGCAGTTCTTAAATACACGTTTAAGAATTTTAGAATCGTTAGCAGATAGTCTAGTTAAGTCCACACCACATCACAAACCAAACACCACACCAGACGTGACAAAGTCATATCATATTACAAATGAATTTAAATGCGCAGCATGCAATGCCAGGCATTACCTCCAAAAGTGTCCGAAGTATCAAGCGATGGACATACCATCCAAATATCAGATATTGAAGGCATCAGGTCGGTGCTCAAATTGCTTAGGAATTCACCACTTAAATAATTGCACTAGCAAATTTAGATGTCTGAAATGCAATAAGAGACATCATAGCACCCTTCATGAAGAGCACAATAAGGAAAAACCCAAGTCCTCAGCTGTTCATAATGAGCATAAGTCAGCACATGACAAAGTTAGATTGAGCTCAAGTCAAGCTAATCAATCTAGCTCCTCACAGGAAAGCTTTTCCCGGTTACAAGCAGTCAACAATACTGATGGCTGAAACACTAGTCATAACTTCGTAACCCGAGAAAGTCACAATGCTCTACTAGCAACTGCATTAGTAGTAGCACAGACAAAAAGCGGAAAACCTTATATTCTACGATGTCTGATAGATAGTGGCTCGCAATCATCTTTCATCACGGAGGAAGCTTGCAGGAAATTAGGAGCAGTACAAAGCCCAATTGCAGTCTCCATCACAGGCTTAAACACTAGCCATACAGCCATCTCAAGGCACCAAACAATACTCTCTCTTCGGCCTCGAACAACGAGATCTACAGCAGTATTAGAAGAAAACTTTCTAATACTTAAGAACATTACAGATCCTCTGCCTTCTAGAATAGTGTCTAAAAAGGAATGCGCGAAGCTAAAGAAACTGCAACTCGCAGATCCCACATTCTGGAAACCGGGAAGGATAGATGCATTATTAGGAGCAAGAGTTTATGCTCAAATATTGCGAACCGGTATTCGGCAAGGAACAAATACGACTCCTACAGCAGTCAACACAATATTTGGTTGGATTTTGCTAGGGTCTAGCATAGAAGATGCAGAGCACAAAACGTCATCATTTACAATCACAACTGATGATGTGGCTCTTCAACTCAAGAAGTTCTGGGAAACAGAAGAATTTCCCACAAACCCCATTCTCAAAAAAGAAGACAAGGAATGTCTACAGAGTTATCAACTCAATCACCAGCGTCTGCATAATGGAACTTATCAAGTTAAGTTACCTTTTGTAAACGACGAGAACCCTACTCTGGGGCAATCGAGAATACAAGCAATCAAACGCTTTCAAGGAATTCAACGACAATTAGCCAGAAATCCAGACTTGAAAGTTGAATATGAGAGATGTTTGGACGAATATCTCTTGTTGGGTCATATGGAGGAAATACCTCCGCCCAATATCAATCAGCCCCATTATTATATACCTCATCATGCCGTTGTGAAGGAAAGCACGACAACAAAGGTGAGAGTAGTATTCGATGCCTCAGCTAAGACGTCGAATGGCAAATCCCTTAATGAGTATCTACTAAAGGGCCCAGTTCTGCAACCTAAGCTGTTCGCCACGTTGCTCAACTGGCGTAAATATAAAATCGCTATGAACGCAGACATTGAAAAGATGTATCGCATGATCACCATGCATCCCGATCACCGAACATTTCAGCGAATCATTTGGAGACATCCTAAAACTAAGGAGATTCAGGATTTTCAGCTGAACACGGTGACATTTGGAACGGCGTCAGCGCCATACTTAGCTATTCAGACGCTACAACAGTTAGCAAATGATGAACAGCAAAGATGGCCTTTAGCTTCTACGGTTACAACCACAGATTTTTATGTAGATGATCTCCTGACTGGAGCTGACAATCTTAATGACGCCAAATGCTTATTAAATCAACTAATAGGTATGCTGAAATCTGGAGGATTCAATCTCAGGAAATGGACAAGCAACAGTTCAGAGTTGTTAAGCCATCTTCCTGCAGAGCAACGTGAATTCACAGAAACACTAACAATCACAGACCAGGAATCTGTAAAAACACTAGGAATTCGCTGGCATCCTAAACTGGATAGTTTTTCCATTATAACCAAACCATGGACAGTTCATGCCAAGGTAACTAAACGAACCATTCTGTCTGACGTCGCATCACTGTACGATCCTTTAGGCTGGCTGGCACCAGTGGTAATCACAGCCAAGGTGCTCATGCAAGTACTATGGATCACAGGATGTGCATGGGACAACAAGGTATCGGAGATAATAGAACAACAATGGAATAAGTTTAAACGTAACTTAAAATGCATAGAAAACATACAAATCCCTAGATGGATCAACTATTCATCTGAGGCAAGCATCCAATTACATGGATTTTGTGATGCGTCTACAAAGGCTTTTGCAGCTGCCGTTTATTTACGGGTAGACGATCAGAACGGCTTAATTCATACCAACTTGCTTACTGCAAAGACTAGGGTAGCTCCAATTAAGCCAACAACAATTCCTAGATTAGAGCTTAATGGAGCTCTATTACTTGCACGACTGCTTCAGGCTACACTTGAAGATATGCGCCTATATCATGTGCCAATCTTCGCCTGGACAGACTCAACAATTGTCTTGCAATGGATCAAGGAACATCCAGCCCGATGGAAAATCTACGTAGCAAACCGCGTCGTCGAAATACAAGACGTTGTACGCTTCGAACAGTGGCGTCACATATCCACAAAACATAATCCGGCAGATTTAGCCTCCAGAGGTGTTCCTGCAGCAGATTTAACCAGTAATCATTTATGGTGGCATGGACCATCATGGTTAGCTGAAGAACAGGACAACTGGCCGAAATTTAAGGACATTTCGGAACAAACAAATTTAGAAACTAAAGAACTTCCTACAGTAAGTTTTTTAGCGAAATTAGAAAACAATCTTCTACTACGATATTCGTCGTACACTCGCCTTGTGCGAATTGTAGCAAACATTCAACGTTTCATACACAATTGTCGGCATCCGCAATCGAAACTCGTTCAAGCTTTCACTGTGCAGAAATGGAATAATGCTGAAGTAACAATATTAAAACTCGTACAACAAACTGCGTTCGCAGAAGAGTATAAGAATATGTTGGGCAAGAAACCATTGTCACAACATAGCAAATTAATCAAGCTCAATCCATTTCTGGACAACAACGGTCTAATACGATTAGGTGGTAGACTTCTGAATGCAACATTGCCATATAATAGGAAGCACCCAATCATCTTACCACGTGATCATCACGTTACACTAATACTAATTGATAAACTACATGTAGATACTCTGCATGGCCGTCCATCACTAGTTCTCAGCACTAGTCGAGATAGATTTTGGATCTTGGATGCACGACGCCGAATTACCAGTCGAACACATAAGTGCATTATCTGTTTTAAACATCGCACTACAACAAGAACCCAATTAATGGGAAATCTACCAACGTCTCGAGTGAATATAACGAGACCGTTCCTTAACGTAGGAATTGATTATGCAGGACCTGTAATAATAAAAGCATCAAACCTACGAAATGCAAAATTGCTGAAAGCATACTTTTGCATCTTCATATGTATGGCTACAAAGGCGGTACATCTGGAGTTGGTATCAGATCTCACATCTGAAGCATTCCTCGCTGCATTAAAACGATTTGTGGCACGAAGAGGATTGTGTAGTGACATATACTCAGATTGTGGCACCAACTTCATTGGAGGAAAAGGGATTTTAGACAAGGATTTGCAAGCAGCAATTAAAGGTGCAACTCCAGTAGCAGCACAATATCTTGCCTCCAAGCAAATCAATTGGCATTTTAATCCTCCAGCCTCTCCACACTTTGGAGGGATATGGGAAGCTGGAGTAAAGGCAATAAAGTACCATTTACGCCGAACATTACAACACTCCAGATGCACATTCGAAGAATACTCTACAGTCCTGGCTCAGGTTGAGGCATGTCTAAATTCTAGACCGCTATGCTACGTGAGAAATGATCCAGAGGATTTACTTATCCTCACACCCGGACATTTTTTAATAGGCCAAGCACTTAATGCCATTCCAGAGCCAGACTATACACATGAAGCAATACTACCTTCCAAACGGTGGAAGTACATACAACTATTATATAAACAATTTTGGGATAAATGGTCAAGGGATTACTTGAACCAATTGCAAAATCGACCCAAATGGTATACAAGACAACCAAATATTCAAGTAGGGGACGTGGTACTTGTAAAACACGATCAGATGCCACCCACAAGTTGGTTAATGGGCATAATCGAACAAGTGCATCCAGGGACAGATGATCTGGTTCGGGTAGTCAAGGTCAAAACGCGAAACGGTAGTTTTCTACGACCAATTGCAAAAATTAGTCCGCTACCATTAGCTATAGATTAACTACCTGTTCTTAGTGTCGTCATGTGTCTGTCCTTTTGTGTACTACTGTTGGCTGAGGGTTGTGTTCTATTCACGTTACGCCATACTAACTGGTTGCCATTTCAGATGTCATTCACCTACGAACAGGATGATACCTTATATATTCTGGAGGACATTTATTTTAGCCCACCAGGAAGCCCGGAGCGGAGGATGTTGCGTGACCCGGGATGTGATGTCTTTGGCAGACCCAGGCCGGAGTTGGCCCATGAATTGGCTTCAGGAGTTCAAGAAGAAGTTGTAGGAGCTAGAGAAGAAGTTGCCAGAATCAGAGGAGAGCCATCCACGAGCGCAGCAGCTAAAGATTTAACTACGGCTACAAACTTACCGTTTGTAGGCCCAACTCCTTTTACGGATCCACACCCGGATCAGACAGTGGTGGTTAATGGCAGTCGGATATCACAGTTATCCAAACTTCTGCTGACCACGAACATAAAAGAGTTCGAAATGAGGATGAACAATAGTTTTCAAAAATTTCGAACACGAGAAGGCGTCGATATATATTTACCACGATACGTATTGCAGCGTATCAACGTGAGAGCCATACAGCACCGAAGGAATCGGGAAAAATTCATCAATTTACCCGACAAGTATCAGGTTAAACTAAAGGTTAACAAGGACGGAACGTTGATATTCCATCATTACCACAAGAGAGGTATACGCAAAATAAAGGAAGCTTTGGTTGAACAAACTGTTCAACGGGGGGGAGTATGTTGAACACAGCTGAAAATAAATAAAAAATAATTAAAATACAATATATAAAATATTTAATACTTCCCTAGAATTCCAAGATCCTGTGTCCAGTCATCACTTGCCTCCTGTATCTTCAAGAAGTATCTGAAATGAAAAAAAAAGGATATATATTAGTTTAATAGAATCAATTGGATTAACTATTATGCAGCACAATAAAAAATTTAAGTACATACATGCAAACTGCCAAGAAACAAATTTCTTGGCAGTACAACAACAACACTGCGTAAATGAATTTATGCAAATATCTTAGTGAAATTCATGTTCGCTGCATAGTGAACTATTGCAAAACATGCAAATATGTTCTCACATGCAACAAACATAAATTCGCAAAAGAAATATACACAATAGTTCACGAAAATCAACAATTTTCGCCATTGTTGACATGTCGTGAAAATACTTTAAAAATGTGCAAAATTCGCATAATTTGCAAATTTCTTGCAAATTATGCACAGTCAAACTATTATTAAAGACTTTTAGATGATATTTATGCACTTACCTTGTGAATTAATCCCTTAGTGGCGAAGAAAATACACAATACAAAACACGGCACTTCACGACTTAAACACCGCGAAACGAACTGTCACCGCAACAACGTAAATAATCAATTTTACGAAGTTGGCCGCGCTCTACCTGTTGGCAATAATTAAAAAACGCGAAATTGCCCAGGTAAGGAAATATTTATAAAAAAAGGTAATTTTAATTCCCATAATGAGTGGGAAAGAGAACGATGTGGAAACGAGACAGAAGAAAATTCGTGAGAGAATTTATGTTCCACACCGGAAATCAACATAGTATGATAGGGAGCGGCCATATTGATAAATTTTAGAAAAATTGAAATATTTCAATAAATGAATTAGGAAAAATTATGGATAATTAAAAATAAATTAATTCACATAATTTGGAATATTTTGACATTACAGCATGGACTTATAATGTGCAAAAAATATATGAAATTTGCATTTTTTCATGTGGAACTTGTCCGAAAATGGCGGCTCGGACATTATAAAAAGGAGGTGCTCCCTAACTAAACGCTCATTAGTTTGACAGCGATCGTAAATGCAACTTCGCATAGATCTAGTGTTCTTTAAAGTGGAAAATTATTCATTAGTGAAAATAACTTCGAATCTTTCTAGCGTAAATCAACGTGCCAAGCAAGGTACAGTATTTACATGCTAAGTAAAGATTGTAGCAGCAATTTAACTTCTGTGGTGTTACAGGTTTTGGTGAAATTCTAGGCTAAGTATTTTTATACATTTTTTTTAAAATATATTTGGTGGCAGACATTTTAGTTTTAGGTTTTTTCACATAGCGTTTAACGCATGCAAGCTAAGCATATTAGACGTTTCATGTGAAAAAACAAAGTAGAATTAATTAATATTAAGAGTGATGTGAATTATATTAAGAAGAACTAATAATAATAGACAGTGAATTTTCAAATATAAGTGAAATTGGTGAAAATCTGAGGAATAAAATTGAGCACGTGTCACGTTACGACACCTCAAGAATACATGCCTACAGATAATTAATTAAATTAATTAAGTACATTTGAAGTGAAAAAATTAAAATAGAATTCAGACTAACGTAAAATAAGGAATTTTTGTTCAATAAAGTAACAGTAAACACAAGCTCACATATCTTGTCATTTTAACATACCGCTACACTAACCTACCTAAAATGCAGTAATATAGCTGTAGTGTTCAATTACCGCTACATTACAAAACAATATTAATCCTTGGGTCAGATCTGGTGGGCTCTCGGACTCTGAGGACAAGCGAGGACGATCGTTATTGCAGGATGGCCGAACTGTAGCATTAACATAGGTAAGAACGAGAGAGCTTAACGCAAAGGACAGGTACTGCGTTGCAATCGGATCACAGATTTAGTCAGTGCAATGACTGTAACGTGGAAGGTGTGCGGTGCCCAGTAATAACTGTTGTGTTCTCTCGTATAAGGAAAGAGGGTGAGTGATTGTTGTGTTTTAGTGTGCTCGTGTAAGTGAGAGAATTTTTAGATGAGTAGGATTGTTGTATTGTTAGGGTTTTTCTTTAGATTCAAGTTCCGGCAGGTGATAGAGGAAAAAACCGCGGTGTACGTCTGATCGCGATCTTCTAGTGAGGGCTTCATTGGTTTATTGGACTTGAGTGTGTAAACGAGGCTCGGTATATAGCATCATTGATTCGTCATGGCTATGAGCACGGCAGATTTGTAACTGCAGCTTTTCCTTTTCTTTCTTGCTTTGATAGGGTAAAATAGGATAGGCGTAGGATAGAAATATAATTATCCTCATTGAACGTGTCGTTCATATATTTTTTTCTATTAAATTCTAGGAATCCGGGGAGTTGAGAGATGACTGGACTAGACGCCAACTCATGGCATTACACCTCTGGCCGGCGCATAGTGTAAACATAAATAAAGATTATTTATGTCCATATCAGGCGTATTATTTTATTTAAAATAAATCTTGCTTCTTAAAATTTTCAACGTTATTACATGTAAGCGGCCATTTTCTGCCTCGAAAAGATTTGGTAAGGTCCAAGGATATAGTGGGAGCAACTCTGTAAAAGTCAGAAGACGTCAAAGTTCGTATATTCGTATATTTTAATTAAATGTGAAGAGTTGAAATCGTTCAACGGTTAAAACGATAAACGGTTAAAACGATAAACGAACATAATCTGCTAGCCACAGATCAAGAATGTGAATTGTTTAAGTGACATAAAGACAGCGAACTTTAAATTAAATTGTGATGAATAATTAATTATGATTTTAATTTTGTAAGAACGAATTAAGTAAACTAAAGTAAATTAACTGAATTAAAGATATTAGACAAATTCAGTAAACCATTTTGAATTTGTTTTTTATATAAAGGTAAAAGGACAATGAATCCAAATAAATTGACATTTCTCGAAAGTACGAATACGTTGTTATTAAAAAAAAAAAAAAAACTGTTATTTCTTTCCTTTATTATTATCTGTTTTTCAGCATTAGTTTCTCATTATTTGGTACATAAGAATTGATGTTTATACCTCCACGGAATCCTACGAATGGTCAAATAACCTAGGCAAAATACGGTCCTTTTCTTTGAAGATTCTAATAGTTTGGAGAAAATAGACTCATATGTAAATACGCGTGCTCTTTTAGGGAAACGGGCATTCAATTATAGCATATCGCCTACGGCAATTTCTGCGTTATTGAAAATTCTTCAAACCCATAAATGTTAGACTGATTTGCCTCTTGATGGCAGAGCATTATTGCGTACACATCGAATGTTGTTGGTTAAATAAGTTCACCTAGGGTAATACTTGTATTTTGGAATATTGGAGGGGATTCATCGCATTTGTAATGAATAACAGACGAAAAAAATAAATAAAATCGATGTCACGATAAACGTTATGGATTACCATTAAGCCGATCCTCTGGAAGCTGCTTTTGGCCTATACTTTGAAAATTAATACCTATACGACTTCCTAATTGGACTTTTCCATAGTTATAAAAAACCATCAGACGCAAATATGCTTTTAAACGAATTTGTGCATGAAGCTGCATTTCTTGTGGAAAATGGAATCGAACTTTTCGATTGAGTTCTTCCTTTTCGTATTAAACATATAGTTTGCGATGCTTCTGCTAAGTCATTTTTATTAGGAGTAAAAGGGCATGGAGCTTACTTAAGTTGCACAAAATGTACAGTTGAAGGAGAATATAGACAAAGAAGAGTTTGTTTTCCTCCGTCACAAGCACGTAAAAGGAGCGATGAAGACTTTTTGAACCGTTCGGACGAAAATTATCATACTAAACAGACAGTACTACCTTACCTGGGACTCGTAACTAATATTACTTTAGACTATATGTATTTTGTATGCCTTGTTGTGATGAGAAGACTAATATATATTTGAATTAAACGAGATTTAAAAGTGCGATTACCACATAGGAAAGTTGAAGAAATTTCAACGTTATTAGATAAAATCAGACAGTATATTCCGCTGGAATTTTCCAGGAAGCCTAGATCATTGCAATATGTAAAAGTGAGTACAGGCAATTCTTGTTATATACAGGACCCTTTATATACATCTAATATCTTGAATGAAGTACTCTATAAACACTTTGTAACGTTGCACGTTGCTTTCAGGATTCTATGTAGTCCAGAATATATAAATAATAAATACGTTGATTATGCAGAAAATCTAATACAACATTTTGTAGAAAGTTTTGGAATATTGTATGGAGAACATTGTATTACGCATAATGTACATAAACTAACTCATATCTCAGATAATGTCAGAAATTTCGGTTGTGTCGAAAATTATAGCGCATTTTGTTTTGAAAACTATATACAGGTTTTAAAGAAAATGGTCAGGAAATCAGAAAAGAAATAGAAGATAACCAGGGAAAAAAAATGCGAAAAATTTAACCCTTGTATGAAGTCGCTTCTTACTTCTGGTCCTCTTGTAAAAAATACAACTAATCCTCAGTATAAATGAATAAAATCCGATGAATAATAGATAATAATAACAGATAGAATTAATGGTTGTTGTATCTTGAAAGACGGGAAAATTATAATGGTTTCGATTCGAATATAGCTAAGTCTACCAAGGAAAATAAATTTCTAATAATTGCAAAACAATTTGAAAGGATTGACAACTATTATGAAGACCCGTGTATCGTTCAATGTTAATGTTTATAAAGTAAGAAAGATTTCTGATTACTATCAAGCGAGTTAGATCGAAGTCCAATCCAACCATCATAAAAATAAACTCAATAGAAGACATAATAGAGAAATATTCTCACAATAATTTAAAGTCATATTTGCCTTTGTAAATAATGCAGACTTACATTAAAATTTCATTTTAAAACTCAAACGCTTTAAATTCCGGTAATGAAAAACAAAAATATCACATTTCATCAAATTCAACGTTCCCACAGAACGTTGAACTGAATCACACAGTGTCAGCATTTTTTGTACAAAAGCAAAGTACGATAAGACAAATGCAATTTCCTGTAAAAAGAAGATTTAAGCATATTTGTATTAAAGTAAGCTGAGGTATAATTTCTGAAAAATTAAATAAGTTAGTCAAATTCTAAAATCTGAACAGAAAGGATTGAGCTGAAGCTCAACCTCGGTTAAACAAAGTTAATATCATAATATAAATTTCGTGTTTTCTTTATTTGATTTTTTTTTATTATCAAAAGATAATAATCATTAAACTAGCGCAGACGGTAAGATTGCAATCAGAAGATTGGCAATCCAGTGATTTTCGAAACCGTGAGATTTAAACGCAAATTAAATTCGTTTAATTTTTTCGTTCGCGTCTTTTTCAAGTTGTGTGATTGAGTGGTTAACGCAGTGCTTCGATAAAATTCTGAAGTGCGAAGAAACGAAACTCATCACCTTAAAGTAGAATAAATTCGATTCAAATAAAACTATAAGAGTGGAGCGTATAGGATCTGAAAAAATTAGAAAAATTATGAATTAAAATTTCGATCCGATTAAAGTGATGTGTACAGTTTACTAAAATTAAAATATATATATATATATATATAATAAAACCTTATTGAATTAAATTCATCGACTAGTACTTGTGAAGTAAGGCTCAAGGTACGGTAAGGAAAACTCTCGGAAAACATCTTATGAGAAATAGCAGACACATTGTTTTTGACATAAATAGAAGAATGGAAGGACTACAAGTAGATGAACAACTCCGGAACGTAATTGAACAACAAGAGGTTCAGATTGCGGCGCTTAGAGCCAGACTCGAGCAAATGGCTGCAGTACAACAACCAAAGGCTCAAAACCCTCAACAGCACTTTAGACTGTCACCGGAACAATTTCTCAACTACGCCAACAAATTAAAACCTTTCAGTGGAAAAGATGAATACACTGTACAGGAATTCATCAGCTCAGTCGAACGAACATTTCAACTCTGTCAGGATACGCCAGGATTAAGGGACTATGCCATGGGTATCATCATAGACGACAAAATCCAAGAGGAAACTTAAAGGTGTATACAACGACTAGGAGGTAACATACAAAATAGATGGGAAGAAGTGAAAAACGAATTAAAACTGCATTTCCAACCTAGAGATAACTACGCAAGTACGCAAATCCTTAAGAGTAAATACCTTAAGAGAACTTTTCGAATATATAAGGAACATAAATTATAAACTAAACGAGCTCTATGAATTTGATGAAGCAGAACCTGTTACCTATCATCCTAGCAACAACGACAAATATTTAGTAGACATAATTAGTAATAAAATTCATGATCTTTTGTGAGGTAACATACCTGAAAATCCCACAATTATTGAAGTATATAACAAATTTGAAAAATTGAAGATGCGATTGATTTGCGAAGTAGGAAACATAAAACGAACCCCAATAAAAGTAATACATATGAAAAGTATAATAACTGTAAACTAAACTGAAATATTTCCAATACCAAAATAGCAACAACTTCAATAAAAATATTTCAAATTTTAACACTAACAATCCAATCAACAATATTAACAATTACAGAAATAACAATGACAATAACGTTTGCAGAAATATTATGAATAAAAGCTTTCGCGATAAGAAATGTGCGCCGCGAAAACACATTATATGGCTGATGTTTATAAAAACCTCAAATTACATTTTTTCAAGCCACCGTCCAGCGAAAAATATTCTAAATTCTAAATTTTTCTCAGGGTAGAAATGCAAACTATGCATTTTCTACCCTGAACGAGGGCTCTTTATCGCGTCGAAAGTGTTCAAGAGCCGAGTTGATTTTTTTGAATTAGAATACCGCAGTCGAGTTTTTAAATAACGGTAGTCGAGTGCTTTACAGAAAGAGAGTTGTGATAAAAAGATTATACGCGGCGGTTGCGATTAATAAGAGTTGGTTTTGAATCTCGGTTTCCGTTGAAAAAGGTTAAAATAGAAAAAGTTCTAGCATCAGAAATTTGTGAAAGGTAAAAATAGAAAAACATTGGAATATAAAACGAAAAAAATTGTACAACAAAAATTGTGGTGTATTAAGGTTGAAATAAGGAAAAGTTTTTGGTACAAGTTTGGAGCAGATTCTGAAATAAAAGTGCAAAAAAGAAAAAAAGTGTTTTGGACAAAATACCCGCCAATCCCACCAAGGTACGTAACAGCTGCATTGAGTGTTTGGCAAGTTGCTGCTAATTGCTGTGCGATGAATTTCATATTGAGATGCAATATATAAATAAAACCAAAAAACAGAAAAAGAATCACTGGAAGCTATGACGATAGATAAGTGAGTGGCAGCGTGTAGAAATGTCATGAAATTTGCACTCCTATTAGCGGAAATTGACTGTGGCACTGCACCATCATGAGTTCTGCTTGCTTTTTATTACTGCACTGTGCTCCTATACTAAAAAATTTGCACCCAACATCAGCATTCCTGTTTGTTATATATTTTCAGGTTCTTTCCTTATTGCATAGAATACATGTACCTGAGCAAACCGCCAACGAGGCAAGAAACTATTGGGATATCAGTGTTATGTAGGAATTTATCCTACTTAAACTTTGCTGTGGTTTCTTTGTGGAGAAACCGTTTGACTTAATTTTTTGTTTTTGCCTTTGTTTTTCCCAGCAGCGACTGTCGTAACTCTAATGTGAGAGTAGATGCGTGGAGTAGCTTGTTAAAGCACAACTCCTAGTGTTATTATGGAGTAGCTTGTTTAAAGCACAACTCCTAGTATTATTATGGAGTAGCTTGTTTAAAGCACAACTCCTAATTCAAACGAACTGTTTACTGTACACTTATTCAAATCGACTGCTCTCGACTTCTTTATTTTACTCGACTGCTTTCTTTTACAATTTCTTACCTTATTTATACAGAGTAATCTTATTAATACGGAAATAAATGAAATACTTCCGACCAAACATTTTGTATATAACAGTACAAAGTGTTAGGTCATTTGCACTTCATTTATTTCTGTTTATAAATAAATCGCGGCACTCGTCGCTTCCGTACATACATACATATATTTTTCTCTGACTAGAATCGTACTGAGCGTTTCGTCAGTACTTTATCGCATTTGTTTTTACATAGGTACATACATAAATCTCGACAAACGCTAATCGCTTGTTGTTTGTTCATCGTGATATTCATGATTTACATACATACCCACATAAATATCATTTTTTTCATACACAAATCGTGAACCATCATTTGGTCACCTGGGTTCTACCGCTGGCGCAAGGTTATCGTATTACAACGTGCGAATTCTTGCGCGCAGGGTCTTGCGTCACTCAATCTACCTTAGTTATTTCCTCAACTTGTTAAGTAATTGGGGAAGGTCAGTAACGAGTGGAATTATAATTTAATGAAAATGATGTAGGTATGTATGTTCATTGAAAAATGATGAAAATATGTATGCTTGCGTTTGCTAGCATTTCTTTGATAATTGTTGTAGGTATGTACGTATGTTACAATGCTCACTTAAAATTGTGGGTGGAGGTATGTATGTAACAAATCTCCCCCTTTTTAAAAAATATGTGTTATTCTTAGAAGAGGAATAACGCATTAGAATATGGTTCAATCGTTCGATAATTTTCGAGAAATTTATTGTTTTTATATGCATGTATATACATAACGCCGGGTGCCGGTACAATAATTGACTTATCGGTTTACAAATTTATATCCGTTATTTTTCTAGATTATTAGTATTACTGCTATGTTATGTGCATTTTTATTACATGTGCATACTGTATATATATTTCTTTTTTGTAATTCCTACATATATACATTTATACTTATGGCTGTTTGACTCTTTATATATGTGTGTATACATAATTTACTTAATACTTTTAATACTTTTTTTTTAAAAAAAAAAAAAAAATTTTACATGTGATTATACATATTTTTTCTTTTATATGTGTTTATACATATGTTTTCATTTATTTACTTAAAAATTATTTATATGTGTTTATACATATGTTTTCAAATTCTTTATGTGTGTTTATGCATATGTTTTTAGATTCTTTATATGTGTTTAAACATACTTTTTATAAAAAAAAAAATTACGTGTGATTATACATATCTCTTCTTTTATGTGTTTATGCATATTTTTTCTTTTATATGTGTTTATAATATGTTTTCAAATTCTTAAAAAAAAATTTTATATCTGTTTATACCTATTTTTTCTTTGTTAGATTTATCTATAAATAGGTATGTTATTTCTAATGCATATATAGTATGTGTTTATAAATACATATTTTTTTGTGTATTACGTTTTACATCTTCAATCTTGTTTTCAAATTTCTATTATGTTTAAAATAGTTAAACTACCTGTAGATGACGGGTACGTGTAATTGGATTCTGCTCAACATGAATTAATGATTTTGGAAGAGGAGGGGGTGGAGGCGGTTCTCTTGTTGTTAAACTTACTTTGTTACTTGCCTGTGTAGGCTGGGGAGCACGGTGTTTGATTGCATCTTTTAATTCCGAACTATTTATTTGTGAGTTAGTTTTGTTTGTTGTTGTTAGTTCCTGGGTAGGTGCTAGTGAGGAAATTCGGGATTTGTTTGCTCTCACGATTTCCGATTGGAAAGTTTGTGAGATTTGTCTGACTTTGTTTGTCGAAGGCGTCCCTTGTATTGGGGTTGAAATTGGTAGGTTGCGATTCTTTACATCTGCAATGGGCACTTGACTGGGGACTTCCGTGGCTTCAATACAAATTTGTGGGTGTGTCTCAGTGTCTAATTGGACTTTTTGGTTATTGATTGTTACTATTTTAGGTGTTTTTACTATGACATTTCTTTTCTTTTTCCTTATGACCTTACAGAGTTTCAGTATACCTATTAAGCTGAGTACCAATATTACCAAGGAACTTAGGGATATGGAGCTTATCTGAACGACTTGAGTTTCATTACGCTCTTTCCTCTGTTTTTCCAATGTACTTATTTGTTCTTCCAGCTGATCTAAAGTGTATGAATTTTCATTCAGAATATTATTTGCATCTTCCGCTTTTAGCATCACTACATGTTTTTGATGAGTGTGATTCATGCTTTTAATGAAGTTCTGAATAGTTTCATTCATATTAGATTTTAGCGGGTGTGGGTATTCTGGTTGAGATATTTTAATATTCTGATGATCTTCATCTTCGAAATATATAATTTGATCAGCTATTTGAAAGTGACAAGGTTCGTTCAACATTAGTACTCCGTTGCCGAATAGGTTAGAACTATGTAGGTTTTTTCTGCATGAAATCGTGATTTTCTGCATAGTGGGGAACGAAAAGAGCCACGAATTTTTTCTAGTTAATTTGATTAGTAGCTGCGGTGCCTGCGTTTGGACTAGGTATTCGCAGTTACCAGTCTCATTGTAAGGATTGAATAAAAAGTTTATAGGACACTCTTTTATGTAATGCCCTTGAAGTATAGGGTTTAGTAGTCGACCAATGTAAGTGCTTTCATTGAGATCACTTGATAACTTTTTGTACACCTGGAGTTCAGATTGTTTAAATAACACGAATTCTTGTGTTGCTATATGGCTTGCAATATAGGCGTGTTTGATATCCAGCACCAAGGAATGGTTATCTGGGGTTTTAAAAGGGAATAAATGTATTTGTTGAAGTTTGAAAGGTGGCATGTTCAGTATTGGAAAAATAATCCTAATCACTAAGAGCTCATTTACTAGTCCAGACTTTATTTCAAGGGCTTGTGTTAAGATAGCTAGATCTTGAAATTTATTAGATTTCTTAGGATTTGCCCTATAGTATGTTTCTAATAGTGTGGAAGGGGACAGTAACAAGGGATGTACCTGATTATTCTTTAATGTTGTTAGGATTTGAATAAAAGTTTGTTGTCTCAACTCTATATCCAACACTTGCAAACTAATTGTAGTTACTACTTCTTGTATGCGCTGTCTTGTGCTCACTTCTCCATTAACCATGTCTAGCAGGTCATTAACTGTTCTTGTGAGTTCTCTCTGATTCGATTCTAGTTGGTTGATTGGTTTTCTCAACTTCTCAAATGATGATTTGAATATCGTTATCTGGTGTTTTTCCAATTCCAATAGTGCCTGAGTATCCGTTTCTAAATTAGCAATTTTGCTGTATATTTGTTTCTCGTTAGTAGCGTCCATTGTTCCAAACAAATAATGTAAACCCCTACCTACTCCATCGAACAAAGATCTTCGATGTCGAGTGGTAATCATTTCTCTAATGATCGTTGTTCGTTTTTTTATGGCTTCTATCAGACTGTGTATGTACGTGTTTTGTTCCGTACATGCACTAGTGGTGGTATTATGTATTTCGCATAATCTATTGAGAAGAAAACCCGTATGCTCCATTATTGTGGTTTCCGCTTCCAAATCACTAATATTTATTTGCGTGAATAGGTTCCAAGTGTCGTGGAATAGTAAAATTTGACCTAATTCCTCGAACATTATACCCGTATTGTTTAGAGTCTGAGTCTTATATGGATCCGCAGCAACATTTGTTATTATCATGAAGATCGGAAAAAAGGTACCCAATAAGATTAGTTCCATATCTGGAGGAAAAAGAATCTTATAAAATCATATCATAAATGACACAGTAAATATAGATTGCGCAGAAACCTCAATATTTTCGATCATTGCTGTTGCAATTGAAATTATTGTAATGAACTGAATAATGTATTGATTTGTTACATTGTGTAATTGTGCTTTGCTTGCAAATGCATTATTCGCTAATAATTCAAGAGTGTTATGTTTTTTTTTTTATATTTGTATAACCCACATTTAGTAGTGTTGTAAGTGGTGTCCGGGATTATTTAATTGACCGGAATTTTTTTAATTATTTTGAGGTAAGCAATAATTTTAGTTATAAATATCGTGAAGAAAATACTTCAGTCTCACTTATTGATATAAAGTGTTTTGTTCAAGTAGTTTTTTCCAAATTCTTCAAATGGCCCGCGAGATTAGTAAGGCGCTTGGCAAGTTAATCGCTAAGGCTGAATTATTAAACGTTCCCGAGAGGCAGACTAATGGTCTGACTTTGTATCCAGTGGACAGGCCGATAGAGCCATATGTGCCCAAGGCGTCTTCTGAGCCAGCACCGGATGTTCCACAATATACACCAGGGCCACGAAAATTGACACTGGAGGAGTATCAGAAGAAAGTTGGCGGTAGCGGCAGTAGCGTAAGCAGTTTGGAACGACCTAAATTGGTCCGAGGCGGTAAACGTGCGAGACTGTGCAGAGAGTTGCACTATTTCAGGATGAGGGCCAGCCTAGCTGACGATATTGCCGAAAAGAGGAAATTTGAGTGCCTAGCGGATCAACGATCGAGACAAATAAATTCCAACAAAAGAAAAAATAATAAAAAATAAAAAATTTTTTTTGTGTTATTATAAAAATAAAATTATTTGTTTGATCATTCTCTCTTTTTCTTAAACAAAATTTTTCCCTTACCCTTTTTTTTTTATCTTAAATGCAATTGTAATCCCTTCCTGGAAGATTAGCCATTATTCGTGAAATGGTTTCAATCTATTATTATGTACGGTTACTCTTCTTTTACCGATTTGTATGATTGTGTTAACAGGCGTAAAAGCTTGTACCACGAGATATGGTCCTAGCCATATCTGGGAAAGCTTGTGTTTTTTAGCGGGATTTTTTAGCAATACTTTATCTCCTGCTTTGAAAGTTACCGGACGTGAGTTCCTATCATAGTACGCTTTCGACTTTTCCTTGGCTTTCAGCAAATTTTTTCGGGCGATAGCATATGCCTTTTGTATTTTGTACCTAAGAAGGTGATAGTAACTCTCGTGGTTATAAATGGGCTCTGGCTCTCTTTTAAGATTAGAGGGAACATCTGCTGTGAATCCGAACAGACAGTCCATTGGCGTGAGCTTAGTGCCTTCATGTGGGCTGTTATTGTATACAAAAGCCGCGGTTCTCAGGAATCGATCCCAAGCCTTTGGATTTTCGGACACAATAGCTCTTAAATACTCCACTAGAGGTCTGTGGGTTCGTTCAAGTGCGCCATTGGATTGCGGATGATAAGCGGAAGTCTGTAATTTTTTTATTTTTAGAAGTTTACAGACACGTTTGAAAAGATCGCTTAAAAAGTTAGATCCCTGGTCAGTTACTACCTTTTTAGGAATGCGATAACGAGTAATTATCTCATCGAAGAATATTCCTGCTACCGTTTCTGCTTCGCCATTCGGCATGGCATAACAATCTACGAATTTCGTAAGATTGTCTTGGAATGTCAATATATATTTGTTTCCGGAGTGGGTTTCTTCTAGTGGTCCTACTATATCTAAATAGATTTTCTCAAAGGGCATTAGGGCAGTATCTGTGATTATCATCGGCATACGGTATTCCGGGCTAGCCTTCATTTTTTGGCATTTAGGGCACTTTCGAATATATTTCCTGATGGAACTGAGCATATTTCTCCACTTATATTTTTTCTCTATTTTTTTATAAGTTTTCATTACTCCTTGGTGACCACCAAACGCGGAGTCATGATAGTCTTTTAAAATTGTCCCGATTTCTTCAGGGTCTGAGATATTTTCCGGTAATGTATGCTGGGAATTTATTAGATTTTGGTTCCAAGGTAATTCGCCGTATTCAGATGCACTGCTTTCGGATCTGCTGCTATCAGTTGAGTCAATTTCGACTAATTCATTTTGGAGGTTCCGTGGATGATTTTGGACTATATTGGGAGTTTTTGGGTTTTGATTTTCTTCTTCAATATCATTTTGTGCCTCCCTTATTTGAGCTCTCGTAACAGCATGACAATGTTTTTGTTTAGGCTTTGAGGGTGTTGGAGAACTAGAATCATTTTCGTCGATGTCGGAATCGGCTCGGTGATGTACCTGAGCTTCCACAATGAACGAATTGGGGTTTGCCTGGTTTAGCTCGGCAGGTATTCGACTAAGCGCGTCTGCATTAGTGTTATATTTTCCAGGCTTATATTCAATTTTATAATCAAACTCTGAGAGTTTATGGTGAAACCTGACTAATCTCGATGTCGGGTCTTTCACATTGAATACGCCTTTCAAGGGCTTGTGGTCTGTGTAAACCGTAAAAGCTCTACCTTGTAAATAACACCTGAAGTTCCTGGCGGCCCACACAATAGCGAGCAACTCTTTTTCTATTGTGGAGTATCTTTGTTCCGCCTTATTTAAACTTCTACTTGCATACGCTATTGGCCTGTCTTTACCTATTGCCCCTTGTGATAAAACAGCTCCCAATGCCTCGTTACTAGCATCTGTTGTTAGATTAAAAGGTTGGGTAAAATCTGGATACTTGAGTAGAGGCGGATTTATAAGGGAATTTTTAATTTCATTGAAAGAGTCTTGGCACTTTTGAGTCCAATTAAATTTGACGTCTTTCCGTAATAGATTTGTTAATGGCCTGACTATCTTTGAGAAATTAGGGATAAACTTGCGATAGTAGTTTGCCAATCCCAGAAACGATTGGGTTTGTCTCACAGTTCGGGGTTGAGGAAAATTTTGAACGCAACTTGTTTTACCGGGATCTGGAAGTGCTCCTTCGTTTGAGCATTTGTGTCCAAGGTAGATTACTTCTCGGCGAAGGAACTGACACTTTTCGGGTTGTAATTTAAGATTATGGGCTCGAAGTCTGTCGAATACCTTAGCCAGTTTCTCGTTATGATCTTGTAAATTTTTTCCATATATTACAATATCATCGAGATAGACAAAGCATTCTAATCCTTGGAGACCCGTTAGAATGTAATTCATCAGGCGTTGAAAAGTCGCAGGTGCGCCTTTCAACCCAAATGGCATTCTCTTAAATTCATAATGCCCGTAAGCGGTACTAAATGCAGTTTTTGGTCTATCCCTTGGGTCAACCAGTACTTGATGATATCCGCTTGCAAGGTCAAGAGTAGTAAAATACCGTGAATGCCCAAGTTGATCCAGTATATCCTCTATCCTGGGTAGTGGAAAGGCATCCCCTATAGATTTCTCGTTGACTTTACGGAAATCTACTACTACGCGCCAACGTTTATTGCCGTCAGGCCCAGCTTTCTTGGGGACTACAAGTAACGGAGAATTCCATGGGCTTTTGCTTATTTGGATTATGTCATTCTCTAACATATCCTTGATCTGTTCATTTATTACAGCCCGGTGCGTTTCTGGAAGTCTATACATCTTTTGGTTTATTGGTGGCTGATTGTGCAAAATGGGGATGGTATGCTTTATGGTATTAGTGCTTGTTAGTTTATCTCCCTTTAGATAAAAAAGATCGTTATACTTATAGCTTAACTCAAGAATTGATCTTTCTTCTTCGTGATTTAAATTTTCATCCAACAGTAATTCTTTACGTAAAGCCACAAGTCTGTCTGGGTTATAGCTTTTAATATGGTTTACGTTTATTGAATATGGATTGGAGTTGAAATTTGTCTTATCACCTTTGAAGTTGTATTCTGTTTTGTTATGTGTTCGAGGGGAAGGTGGATCACCTTCTTTCTGATTACTTTGGGTATTTATGTCGTCCAAAGGTATATTGAGAAGTTTAATATTTTAATGACTACTTGGAACTAGAGTAAGCTTTAGTCTTCTTAGGAATACTGGTTCTATGTTTATGTTTAGAACAGATAATGGTATAAAGCTTTTATTAGGACTAACTAGGCAATTTGCGACAAATACTCCTTCTTGGATCTCCTGAGACATACAGATCATTTCTTGGTCCAATTGTAATGGTATGCTCAGTACAATTTGAGATCGAGGAGGTATTCTATTGGATCGCTGAAGTACTACTTCATATTGCCTACTTTCATCTTTTTTTGAGGTGCTCAGAGTTTCTTCCATTGGTGGTAAGGCATTTTTGTTATCTGGTGCCCGTGATTTAAATTGCTCCTCCAATTGATCACTTGGTATTTCCTCTCCATCTTCTAGGGATGTTTCGAGAGGTACCGTGAATTCAATAGGGTTGGTTTCCGTGCGAGGGAACCGGAGTAATTTATTAGGCCCTTCGATATTACAATTTTTTGCAAGAAAGTCATTGCCTAGCAGCCCATCGTGGGAGATTTCGGCAATGTTTTCTACTACCTGGAGTTTGCATGGGACACTGCGGCTTAATAAAAAGTTGCCTTGGCAGTTTCCCAATGTTTCTCCTTCTCCAAATGGAGTCTTCAAAGTCACCTTTTGGCTTCGTTCTATATGTTCTGGGTTATCTAATGCTTCCTTTTTTATGATGCTTACTTCAGCTCCAGTGTCTACTATCAGCCGAACGGCTGTGTTTTTGCTTATGTCCAGTGGTAAGTCTACCGCTGGTACATTTTCTCTATTTGATTGTTTTTTTGTTTGATAGGACCCTGAAGTAATTTGCGCAGTTTTATTTAATGTCGAGCCGGGGATTTTTCGGTCGACAGTGTGCCGTTTCCCGATTTTGTAGCTTCCCATCGTTGCTTCTGTTGACAAGTGGGTACTGTATGACCTCTTCTTCCACAAAACTTACACATCTCTTGAACATTAAATCTTTGTTCGTGATTTGGATTGCCCCACTGAGTGTTGTTGTTACTATTTAAGTGATTCCGTGGCGCTTTGACATTTTGTTTACAATATTGGGCATCATGCCCCTTTGTTCTGCAGTTAATACAGAAGGGAGTATTTTTACGTTTTAAACAATCATCATACGTATGTTACTTGTATTTGCAATAACTGCAGGTGATCCTACCTAAAAGTAATTTTTGCTCTTCGTATGGTTTCTTGTCTGGATATTGAGAAGAAGAGTTCTGGAATGGAGG
This sequence comes from Dioctria rufipes, assembly GCA_963924295.1. NCBI lineage: Eukaryota > Metazoa > Arthropoda > Insecta > Diptera > Asilidae > Dioctria > Dioctria rufipes. Next base: position 248,430,871 of record OZ002740.1, read on the forward strand.
TGGACTTCTTAAGGATTCTCTTGCCTTACTGGCTTGAGTAAAGCACCAATTATTTGTTTGATTTTTGTCAGTATTAAAGGATACTGAAGGTACCTTTAATGACTCCAGATTTGGAGGTATACCACACTCAGTTTTTATATTAGGTTTTCCTGTATCAGTTGTGTAGGGATGTATAGAGGAGTTTAAATTTTCGTGTATGGGATAACCATAAGCATTAGTAAAAGTCGAGGTATTTGGTCTAAAGAAATGGTCCGTTTGAAAAGAATTTGTATGTTGAGGTAAGTAGTTTATTGGTTGTGGAATGAAAAAGAGACCCTGTTGTAACCTTTCCATATCTAATGCTTTTTGAATGAGAGTCTCTAACGAGCTTTCATTTATTGTCAACAGATAGGCGCTTAGATGGGGGTTATTTGCACCACTCTTTACGGAAGCCATTGCAAAGTCCTCTATCTGTTGCTTTACTATATTAAAAATTTCGGCACCGTATTTGCTTTGTGCTGCCTCGTTACATTGTACTAAAAGTCTTTTTAGTCTAGTAGTAAATATATTAAACGATTCTTGGGGATATTGTCGGCAAGTGATTAGTTTGTTAATTAACTCATGATATGTTTCACGAGGTAAGTAAATCCGATAAAGCAACTGCTCAACTTCTTCAAATGTCGTGAGTGTACTGGACGCTATTAATTGATATGCATTTCCTCTCAATCTTGTTGGGAAAATTTGCATGAAGGCTGCCTTTTCCTCCTCCGCTAGACATTGTCGTACTTGTTTACAACAGCCTAGGAACGTTTGCAATTCTGTGAGGGTTTGAGAATTAATTTCTCCAGAGAACAAAGGCACCATTTGTGCAGTAAGTTTAACTACTTTCTCATAATTCACTGGCATTTTGGCTGGTTGGTTGGGTTGCTTTCTCTGGGGAATATCTGGAGTATCGTTATTAGAAGTAGGCGAGGTTAATGATTTTTCTGTGATTAGGGCGTTTAAGCTATTTCTTCGTACTAGAAAATTAATTAGGCTGTGCCTTCTGAAACGTTTACCTGAGCGATGCTCACGATACCAGTTTACGGAAGGTCGACTTTGGGATGAATTACACTCTACACTTGGGCTATCTGGAGGACTGGTATTGTCAAATGATAATGAATTTATTGCCGTCTCAAAGGTAGAGCATGAAGAACTACGGCCAGTTTTAGGCATGAAAGCAGACTTTTCTCGAAAAGGAGGTAGTCTTGACTAGTTTTGTATATACGTATGTATATGAATAATCTTGAAAAAAAAGAACAAGTTTGACGGAATATGTGCAGAATTCTCTCGAAGAAACGATAGTTTAACTAATTTTTATATATATATATGCTTGAATATATGTTAATAACAGAAGTTTGATTGAAGATGTATTACACTGACATTCTTTGATGTGTGTTTTATACTAAGTAGTTTATTTAAAGTATTTTGGGGAGATGAGTAATAGAAGCTCTGCCAATCGCTGAATTTAGATTGAAACTTACTTAGTGCTTGATGTATGTAGTTTCAGCAATGCTTTGATGTCTGTCCAAAATGTGGATTTTACGTCTTCTTAAGATCTGAGCCGATAAATTTCCTTAGAAGTATATTCCCTTTATTTCTTGTAGTAGTTGTTGGAATTAAATCAGGAACAAACAAATTAAGTCAGAAGTGCCCTAACGTCATGCTTTTGACGCTAGTTTTTGTTTCACTTCTATGTGGGTTCGAGGATCAAGGTTTTTCAAGTATATTGAATTAACTTCCTTGATCCTACCGGCTGCGCCAAATTGTTATGTAGGAATTTATCCTACTTAAACTTTGCTGTGGTTTCTTTGTGGAGAAACCGTTTGACTTAATTTTTTGTTTTTGCCTTTGTTTTTCCCAGCAGCGACTGTCGTAACTCTAATGTGAGAGTAGATGCGTGGAGTAGCTTGTTAAAGCACAACTCCTAGTGTTATTATGGAGTAGCTTGTTTAAAGCACAACTCCTAGTATTATTATGGAGTAGCTTGTTTAAAGCACAACTCCTAATTCAAACGAACTGTTTACTGTACACTTATTCAAATCGACTGCTCTTGACTTCTTTATTTTACTCGACTGCTTTCTTTTACAATTTCTTACCTTATTTATACAGAGTAATCTTATTAATACGGAAATAAATGAAATACTTCCGACCAAACATTTTGTATATAACAGTACAAAGTGTTAGGTCATTTGCACTTCATTTATTTCTGTTTATAAATAAATCGCGGCACTCGTCGCTTCCGTACATACATACATATATTTTTCTCTGACTAGAATCGTACTGAGCGTTTCGTCAGTACTTTATCGCATTTGTTTTTACATACGTACATACATAAATCTCGACAAACGCTAATCGCTTGTTGTTTGTTCATCGTGATATTCATGATTTACATACATACCCACATAAATATCATTTTTTTCATACACAAATCGTGAACCATCATTTGGTCACCTGGGTTCTACCGCTGGCGCAAGGTTATCGTATTACAACGTGCGAATTCTTGCGCGCAGGGTCTTGCGTCACTCAATCTACCTTAGTTATTTCCTCAACTTGTTAAGTAATTGGGGAAGGTCAGTAACGAGTGGAATTATAATTTAATGAAAATGATGTAGGTATGTATGTTCATTGTATGTATGTATGCTTGCGTTTGCTAGCATTTCTTTGATAATTGTTGTAGGTATGTATGAATTTAAGCCTGGCTGAGAAATTATAATTAAGTTGAGAATCAGTTCTCGGTTATGTAAAATCGTAATCTTAAGTTTTCGGTTTTTATATTTAATTAACGTAAAATAAAGATTAACGTAATTAGTTCTAAAACTGGTGTTATTTCTTATTTTGTGTTTTTCCTTTACATTTTTATTTTTTACGATAATCTACGAGAACTCATAACTGGCGCAGTCGGTAGGATACCTTTCTGAAGAAGGATATCCAGTGATTCGAATTAACGAAAAATTTAATATTTAAATATTACATAAATAATACTGCAAACGGCAAACGGAAAATCTTGACATAAAGTGCTATTTGCAAACATCTATACGAAGCTATACATATAAAGTGAAATTATAAAATTATTCACGTGAAAGTGATTTACTAGAAATTTTAATCTCATTAAGTGAATAATAGATTTTTCTTGAAACAACCGAAAATCTTAAGATTTCCATTAAACTGTCAAGTGCAAATAGAATAAAATAATAATTTGGATTTTTTTTATCACTGTCCTATAAAAATGAGTACGCAAGAGCAATCCGCATCAATGCTACAGTCACCCCAATTGACGCAAGAAATGCAATCAGTACAACAGGTAGAACAGGAACAGGCAACACAACCAGCACAACAGGAACAATTAACACAATCAGTACAACAACCACAAGCTTGATTTGAAATTATCATAAACGACGTCTTAAAGGATCCATGAATTCAAGGGACATGGAAACTACGCCCTCACCTCATTTCTACGAGAAGTCGATGTAATTTTACAGCTTCTGGAAAATTTCCCCCAGGCACAGCAGCATGCATACGGATTATAAATAAGATCCAGCACCAGCTTTAGATATGATTCGTACTTTGGGAACCAATGCAACTTGGAATGAAATAAAGACAATTCTAATTAATAATTTCGGCATTCAGGAAACGTATCACCAATTGTCCCAGAAATCACTCTCAGTAAGGAATTTTCAAGTAAGGGATTATTTTATAGCATTAAAAAATATATACGAGTATGATGCAGATAAACCTATAGAATTTAGTCCAAAATCAAATGAATTAATAATTTTGCGAACTTTCCTAAATAATATCCACCCAAATCCAGCTTCAATAATTTTAAATAGAAATATAAATAATTTAAGGGACGATTTTAACTTAGAAAGTTTAGGATTGATTACAGATAGAGCTAAAGCAATCAACAACACTAATCATCGTAAATTTGATGCACATAATAAAAATCAATACAATCCAGGACGTTAAAATAATAATTTTAACAATTATAGGAATTTTAATAATTATAGTAAATTTAATAAAAATACCTATAGTAATAATTTTGGACAAAATTCAGGGCAAAGACAAACGAATTCTGGACAAACCAGATGTAACTATTACAATAACCCCAATAACAGTTTCCCCAGCCAGAATGTGCAAAACGTATCAGAACCGATGGATGTAGATCACATCCAACAAGAAGAGATAAATTTTCATTTAATGCCTCACAAGGATAATAGTAGAGGTAACAATCGGTAGAGACAGAATTAAATGTCTGGTCGATACAGGATCATCTACTTCTCCATGAGATGAAGAAAAATTAAAATAGTATAGAAGACACAATAAAATTCAATACTCTTAATACTAATACCCTCGTAAATAAAGAAATTAAAGCCAATTTGCCCATAGAATTCAAAGAAGATGCTTATATGATTTGGAAACTTACAAAATTCCACAGCAAGTGTTTCGACGAAATAATAAGATAATATTAAAACCGCTAGGTGCTACTATTGATATGAAAAAAGAAACTCTAACCATTAATAGTAATGAAATAAAATTTCTGTCTAAGTGTCTCTATAAAGACGAAGAAATTCATCAGCTCGAATATTCTGAGATTGACGATAATATCGAAGAGAGAGAATTATTAGAAAATCTGTTAAAAATATATATTTGTTTTCAAAGAAGGTGATCACCGCTAACCAGCACCTTTGATACCCAACATGAGATAATTACAACCACTTACAAACCTATATATTCAAAATTATATAGATACCCTCAAATCCATGAACAACAGATTGTGTCACAAATGAATGACATGCTCAAACAGGGGATCATTCGAGAGAGTAGCTCTCCATATAATAGCCCATTACGGATTGTTCCAAAGAAGATGGACAATTCTGGCATGAAGAAATGGAGAATTGTCAACTATCGAAAACTCAATGAAGTTACGATTGATGACAAGTTCTCTATACGAAATATAGAAAACATTTAGACAAAATAGGTCGGGCTCAATATTATACTACAATCGATCTAGCAAAGGGCTTCCATCAAATACTAGTCAAAGAGGAGGATCGAAAGAAGACGGCTTTCTCCACGCCTAAAGGACATTATGAGTATGTAAGGATGCTCTTCGGCCTTAAAAATGTTCCGGCGACGTTCTAACGTCTTATAAATTCAGTGTTAAAGGATTACATCAATAAAATTTGTGTAGTGTACCTAGACGATATACTAATCTTCCCTACTACACTTGAAGAGCACATAAATAGTATCGAACAAATTTTTAACAAGTTGAGAAAACATAACTTGAAGATACAAATCGACAAGTGTAAATTCTTTTCCAAAACTTTGGTCATGTACTAACACCCAATGGAGTCAAACCGATACCACAAAGACAAAAGCAAATTAAGTCATTCCTCGGAGATACCGGTTATTACCGAAACTATATTATAAATTATGGGAAAGTTGGCCAACCGATGACAAAGTATTTAAAGAAGAATGTTAAAGTTAATGTCAATGATCCTAATTACATTAACTCAATTGAAAAATTAAAACGATTAATAACAGAAATTCCGATATTTAAGTATCCGGATTTAAATAAAAAATCAGACAAATTTTATCAAGAAGTAAGCAATTTTTATTTACTTCTTCGTTCTCCACTTTTTTAAGAATCGAATTACATCCTGTTGTCGCGATGAAGCGTCAAAGATATTTTGCTGATAAGGCAAAGACGCGAGCAAGTACTAATAATTTTAGAAGGCACAAATCGGGGAGTTTAGTGGAAACCTCAATCGGAGTCGGTCGAGCCTTGTAAAAGCTAAAAGAATTTCTAGTTAAAAAGTTTGAAAGTTTTGAAAATGTAGATACTAATAAAGAGTTATCAGAATTAAACATAATAAAATCAAAAGATTTGCACGTGATCGAGTGACTTTTATTATTTATTTCCTCTTAACCAAAGTTTAAAGATTATTTTCAGATTAATTGAAAAGGAAGATTGACTCCCCAAGTAACACACAATGGATAATTTGGCTACCGTAGCTAAAGTCAAGCTGAAAAAGCGTTGTGTCAACCCACGTTTGGCTGAATCAAGGTGGTGCTGAATTCTTGAAGTCATTTTAGGCTCTCTCATGGTTGTAGCGGTGAAAAAGGTAGATAATTTGGCTGTTTCAAACATTTAGCTTATATTATGGGGATGACAGCCTTACTTCAAGAATCCATGATTCATCCTACTTGCTGAGACAGAAAGTTTCCTGTATTATTGTTACTGGCAGGCAAATATCAGCTACATCATTACCTGATAAAAGCTTATTGGATACTTTTCATTTTGCCTGAAAATTGGCGGTTTTGATAACTAAAATTGTTTCTGCTTTTGCAGCAATTTTTCTGATAATTGCTTTTGCTGATAAAAAATACTTAATGGATGATAAAACAACTTAAATGCAGGCATTTTGTTGTCGAAAGAAACAATTTTGCTACTACAGCACTCTATCTGAAATCACAACTTTATTGCTACCATCTTTGACATTACGAGTCATTTGATAATTTTCATGACACGCGAATAGTGCGTATTATAGCTTTTGCGTTTTTAAACCATGGAAAAGAATAAAGTGATTAACGTAACAAAGTTTAAAAAATTCAGAAATTGTGGACATTATTTTAGATTGCGAAAAAGAATTATTTCAAAGCGTCTTGATGTATTACACCAGGAACTAATTTTGCGTCCTTGCTCAGAAACCAATTCTGAAACTGCGGAAATATCTATCGCATCTAGCGGACCATTAAATAGCATTTCAACTTTTACCGATGAAGTATGATGACAATTTTTAAATTTTTTATATGTAAATATAAATTGTATTTATGTATATTAATTTTAGAATATTCTTCCCATATCTTCGGAATATGTTTCAAAATTTGAACCTTGCTCTAACTCGGAAAGTATATACTTGCAGCATAACAATGATGAATATGTAGATACAGAATGCGACGAAGAAAACTATGGGATGGATTTTGCGACGAACAGAGTATCTATTAAAGGCAATTTATGTGAGTTACTGAAAAGCTGGGCAATTACTTTCAACATAAGGCATACTGCAGTAACAGGACTCTTATCCCTTTTGCAAAAAGTAGGCATACAAAACATACCAACTTCTTCAAGAACTCTTTTGCAAACCGCAAGATCTATCACAATTGTGCCGATGGGTAGTGGTCAGTATTGGCATCAGGGAATACGACCGTGTCTATTGAACTATTTTTCTAATATAACGAAAGATAAATCCATCGAAATAAATGCGAATATGGACGGCTTGCCTGTATACAACAGTTCCAAAATAAAATTTTGGCCAATTTTATGCAACATTCATAACATGCCGTACTTTAAACCTATGGTTATTGGAATATATTGCGGTACAAGCGATCCTTCTAATTCGTTTTTGAAACCATTTGCCAATGAAATGAAAGAAATTTTAGAAAATGGTATCTCTATTAACGGTTACAAAATAAACATACGTATAAGATGCATCATATGCGACACACCAGCTAGGGCTTTAGTTAAAGGTATACCCATATCTCAATAAGTAAAATATTATCTAGGTGTTTTTACAAGAATAAGTATTATATTGCAGGTAGTGTTAATTTTAATGCTTACCATGGCTGCATTAAATGTGTTATAACAGGCGAATACTATCATTCTTCTCATCGAATGAGTTTCCAGCGTACAGATTTGCCTACAAGGACTGATACAAGTTTCCGACAAAGAAGAGATCCTGTTCATCACAAGGAAAGGTCCCTAATTGAAGACCTGACAATAAATATGGTGGATGATTTTCCTATAGCCGATCCTCTACATTTAATTGATTTGGGTTTAATGAAGCGGTTTTTAGTAGGATGGGGGGATGGTACCTTCTCTCATAAAACAAAATGGTCTGCATATGAAATTAAAGAAATAACAACATTTTTGTTACAATGTAGGATGCCTGTTGAAATTCATCGTGCTATTAGAGCTCTTGATTGTCTATCTTTTTGGAAAGGTTTAGAGTTTAGAACATTCTTCTTTTATATTTCACCTGTCATTTTAAAAGATTTCTTGCCATATTATGTGTATCAATCAACATTTCTTATTGTTATTTTGTGCTATTACTATATGTTCGAACAAAGAGTATTTTGGTTACTTAGATGTAGCTGCAATGTTACTAAATGATTTTATTGAAAAATACATTTTTTTGGTGTCTTGGAAACAATTTCTTCATATCCTTTTGAAAACATGCTGCATTATATTAAGTGTTTATTGCGAAGCGGAAACAATCCATTAGGTCAAGCAGCAAAACGTATCTCAGAAATTCAAAATAATGTAAAAACTAACTTTCAGTCTGATCAATTATTTCCAATTTTAAAAAAGAAAATTAATAACAGATTTACACGTATTGATATAAGAGATGGACTTAAACTAACTACAGAAATGAAAGATAAATGGTTTCTAACAAAAACTGGCGAAATTGTTCAAATGAAATTTGCAACTAATTCTGAAAAGGATTTTTTTTTACATGGTATCAGCTTGAAAAATATAAGCCCTTTATTTAATTTGCCTATCAGATCTTCTCATTTGAATATATTTCAATCAACATGTGAAGAAAATAGTCAACAAATATACACAATATATACAAATATACACAAATATACAATATACACAATTTCATGAAAATAATTCCAATCAAAGTTAGTGATTACTAACTATGCTGAGATTGCATGGATTTTCTGTAAAAGTTAAGGTAGTTAAGGACAATTTTTGGAACGTTAATTTACATTGTCAATCGACCAAGATTTCCCGACAAGAGGTAAGGGCCCTTAATCACAATTAAGTTTACAGAATTAAAAAAGACTAAAAAGGTATTATTTTATAGAAAAGAATTTTCGAAATATTTCTTTTATTTCCGCAAACTAGTAACACTGCAATTCCTATATTTCCATCAATACCAGCTTCAAGAGCAGAAATATTTCGACTGGGTCATTCCATAACAGCTTGACCAAGAATCATATAAAATGTCACATGACCATCACCACTTTTTGTTTGTTTTTTTTTTTTTCAAATATTATATACTTGGAGGGCTGTTGGAAAATACAAATTAAAACTTATACATTGCGTATTTCGTTATTTCTAGCATTTTTCAAATTTTGAAAACGGCAGCATGGATCTTTCTGATCTTTTGTCGTACTTTAATGTCAGAGTATACGACAAAATGAAATGAACTTTTCCACTGTATTTTTTTTTTTTTTTTTTTTTTTAATTGAGCTCAGAAAGCCTTGCATTACGTAGAATGAACTGAAAATGACACTTTATATTACAAATTCAAAAATATTATTTCGAATTTAAGCACTTTTATTGCTCTCTAAGTTGTAGAATATCCATTTACTATAGTTTATAATTTTTATCATAACCTCGAAAGCAACTAATTTGTAGTCCTTTTGGGCGTATATTCCGATTTTTATTCATTGCAAATTCATTTCAGTTTATTTTGTGGTTGATGAAAAGGATAAATCAAAATTGATATGTATGTTGAATACAAAAGTGCAATAAATTTGAGGAGAAATGTCAAAATATATGACTAAAATACACTTACACCTAAGCTAGGATAAAAGATCAGAATCAGCACTGATCTTCTTTAAAAATTCATACATAAATATGTTGCTATTTATTAGTATAGTAAAATATGGCTCTTAAAAAGTTAGGGCTTCAAGAGATCTAAGGAAAATAGCACCTAACAATATTTTTTTTTATTTTCCACCTCTAATTACCCACTAAAACACATCAACAGCATTCTGGATTATATAGTAATTTATAAATTTCCTAACTCTAATAAAGATTAGGAGTAATGATCATAAAATTTATGACACTGAGATCCTTTTCGATGTATAATTCTTTTGGAGTGTTATGCTTGAATACAGGGGCGGTGACTCACTGGACTATCAGAATAATGGAAACGAAGTTCTCTTTGGAATGAGCTCTGTTGATACTTCCAACACTTGTAAATTTGCGATGTTTAAGAAAGAAAAGTGTTTAATAGAAAGAAGTATTTAAAAATTCTTAATATGTTTACTATACTCGTTTCTTTTGTACTTATGTGCGCTGTCATGGAGTTCGAATCAACAATACATTTTCCAATAAAGTGTGCTATAATCCTTTAGAAAAAGCACGTCCTAAGCAAACCATAATATCAACTATTAGTTATTTATACATACCTGAAAAAGCAAAATAACGAAAAATAGTACTTAGCTGCTGCCCTGGAGTGCAACGTGGATCCCGGAGAAAGTACTCTTGGCCACGAGTTCTTTAAAAAAATATTAATACTGGCTTTAGTCCACATGTTCCCTTTGTTTCTTGTCTTTTTTGTATTTTCTTTTCATTTATTTATTTATTTTTTACTTTAATAATTTTTATGTTCTTTTTATAACAATACTCGAGAAATTTACTATTGGGCGAGCTCGGCTGTCGACTAAACTCTACTCCAAGCTGCAAAGCTTCACTGAAGTGAACGACTGTCAAGGGAGCAGAGCTGTGTATCACGAACTTCTTTTCGAATATTAAAGCAAGGAACATTCCACATCGAACCTTTATGTCGGTTCTTATTGGTTTAATATTTTACAGAAGCAATCCATATAGTTTTATGTATTTGTTTATTAGTTTCTTTTACTATAGGTGCTTCGAGTAAAAAACAAATATATATTGCCCTGACTCCTCTAGCCAGCGTATGCACTAGCAGCATTTTGTGGCTTTGTTTTATTTATTGTTATTATTATTTTCTTTGTTTTTTAAGCAGGAATTTGGACCAAAATTCAATAATTTGAAATTTAATTACTGATCGGACTCGGGCTATATCCATGTTGCTAGGGCATCCAGCTAGTATTTTAATTATGTTTAAATGCTAATTATTCTATAGTCATGATTTTACTGTGAGTTAGTTAGAAATTCAAATTTACAAAAACAAAAAAACAGAAAAAAAAACAAAAGAAAGCTTGTGTATTGTGATCGAAGAAATTCAAAAGAACTATGATTCCGAAAGGTATGTAAGCAAACTTATTTACTATGCTTCTTCTTAGGTATTCTTAAATTTATAATTGAGTAATGATTTGTGTAACTGATGCGTGTGAAATTAGGTGGCTGATGTTGGTGTTTGTATGGTGTTCCAGATAAAATTTGAATGAGTGAGTGTGTGTGATTTGGTTGCGGATGTGTGCATATGTTTGCATTCATATTCTATCCGAAAATAAAAAGCGCTTAAGAGGATCAGTTGTTCAGACTAAATCTCTTAGACACTAACACTATAGATGGCACAAGAACTAGATGTCGCATGCAATATGAGAGCAGAATATACAAATGTTATATGGCCGGATGGTCCATTCCAGAATGGACTACAACATTTGAAATGATGGATAAGTCGAAAGATTTATATTTTGTAACATCTGCCGTATTGAGGAGGACGGTCAAATATATACAAAGCTCCTATTAAAGCAATAAATATTTCACAATCTGTATACTCTGATCTGGTAGCATGCGCTATCTAGTTCTTGTGCCATCATGGTAACAATGAAGGTGCAACATTATAGGCAAGGAGTTTCGAAATTTCTTTTGCTTAATCCAAAATATTGTGTGCTAGAAGGATCCTTCAGTGCACATGTACAAATGTGTAATACACAAGAATATCAAATTTATCATAGAGTGCTACAGGATAAATTATTTAACAATTAATGTGGATTTTCGATTTATATACTATTGATCTTGTCCTGCTTTGGGGATATGTAACCTTCCATATATATTTTGCTTTTTTATGATTACATCAACTATCAGGATATGCCAGACTTTTAATCAATGAATATCTACATACAGATCGGTTGAAATTAGAAAGAAAATTAGAGTCTTTAGACAAATTTCTCGAAAACTTCATCGAGCACCTACCTTCGTTATACTTCGGCATACATTTATTACCGATCAAAAAAATAAACATCTTCAAGATACAAAATGTAATACGATGGCAACACAGCGTGTTTAGGCATATAATGGGGATACCACGAAACACAAAATGCGCCTTGAACTCTACCTCTACGGTGGCGAGGAAAACGGTTTCAATGAATTGTGACCACAAGATTGGTGATATTTTCACGACTATTTACTCCCTTATCTCGTTAAAGTCCGAAGTTAAAATTTTGACATGTTTTAGTAGGTAACATCAGGCATAAAATAATAAGAGAATAAAATTTTCGTTTCTAGGATAAAAAATATAATCCTTATTCTTGATGTCCTGATTTCCTTATATTGTTACTGTCGATTAACTGCTAGATAATCTACATTAATATCGTATTCTGCACAGCCTGCTGAGGCTGGTTGGCGTTATCTCAAATATTTAATTCACCAAATACTTTTAATTTTAACCTTAAGCTTGAAGTCTTTATGTGCAATTAGAATCAGTCTAACTGATATATATATATATATATATATATAATATATATATTAGTTCTATAGTCAGTAGCATATTGTCTGAAATGAAGTCTTTTTCATAACGTGATGGTGCTGTTAGTTTTTTTATTTCACCTCTCACTTGATTTGGTTGATTTGGTTCACTCCTCCACTCAATCCAACTTTTATAGGGACATTGTTAGACATTGTGCTACTGATGTCATTGGACGGTTGGGGAAATGACACATGTGGACTGTCCACCAAATTCTCGCATTGATCTATAACGTAAGTGATGTGAAGCAGTCCCTACAGGATTGCAGGATGTGCGCGACGTCTAGTTTTGGTAAGGTACGATATCTTTTTTTTGTATATGGCATGGCAGCAGGTTTTCGTGTAATCCACCCCACACTCTCCGTCAATAGTCGTGGTGTGTTAGCGTATCGCCCTGCATATAGAACGTATGTCACGGAGTGAGCTATCAGCTTCGGCTGATAGTCTGGAATTCACGTCCAAAGTATACCCACTCAAATATGCTTCCATAGCGATCTACCTTGAAATTCTAACTTTCAAATGAGCCATAATTTACTATACTAGCATGAATAGCAAAATATACATACATGAATTTTTAAAAATACCAGAATATAATTTTTTCGAAACTTGAAAAATACTATAATTCGAAAAATAAGCAATGCATAAGGAAACCCTTTAGTTCGTATTTTTGTTTTTACAAATCCTCCAAGTACGTCAAATTTCAAAAGAAATTTGTGGTGATCACACTTGTTGCCTATTTGGTATGGAAAGACCTAACTTAATCAAAAGACATTCTGATAACAAGGTCTAGCAGAACAGTGTTGTGATCCTAAAATCACATCAAATTACTTACCGTCAAAAACTTTTTTGTAACTCACCTTGATAAGGTCTTGAAAGCACATATGTGTGCTGGTTTTGTTTGTAATGTCAGAACATTCTATCCAAGCGTTCATTCTGCTGCGAGCTTTAATTTCAGGACAACGTTTTTATTTAATGCCCTGTGCACCGCTGCAGGCGGTGGTTGTATAAACCAGTATCCAGAAATTGTTCAAGCTTGCCATAACATTATAGTATTACTCACCTGAAGCACATTAAATTATTATTATATTCTCACACTCAAAAATTATTGTTATATTGGATTTCTCTGTACGACCAAATTTTTCTTTTGGTATAAAATATATAGCATAACTCGTATCATCGAAATTTAATATTATTTTCTAGGTAAGCAAATAAGTTGCGAAAATTAATTTTAATTAAAGAGAAGCTGTAATCGTAGAGTCACCTAGCCACTCTTAGTTAAAAATCAACTCCAAGGCTCGAACCGTAAACAGTGCGAACCTCTTCTCGTTGGACCGAAAATAGGGGAAAGAAGACAAATAAAGGTATTATTCACTCTTATTATCGTTGTCACTTTAAGTGAGAAATGGCGTTACGACACAAAAATGGTATTATGGTTGTCGTTTAAAGTGACATTTGTCGAAAACATACGACTTTGGACGTATTACTGTTGTCGTATTAAGTAGACAAATGTCGATGTAAGTGACAATTTTACTCACTTGGTTTTCGTAAGTGACAGATGTTAGATTTGTGTAAGGAAAAGGAAAATGCAAGCAGAAAATGATATATTTTATAATGGCTTTCTAAGTTGTTCATTAAAACATAAAATTCAATAGATTTTTATAAATTAAATTATTTTTTTTTTGCAATTGTAGTGTAAAGATTACAACAAAAAAACAATTTGAAGTCATGGTAGATTTTATGGTGAAGCATCCTGTTATAGCTAAAGGGCTAAAATACATCGCGTTTATATATATTATTTTCTTTTAAATACTTTCAAAAATAACAACAACACCACGAAATAAGACAAACCTCACTATTGTCTGCACCCTGACGCATGCCCTGATGCTACCTGTCCCTTTAAGTGACAACTATAATACGGCTTTGAAGAAAAATGTCACGTCACACCGTTCGACAACGATAATACGAAAAGTGAAGTGAAGTGAGAGTGACTGCGAAGCTTGTCACTTTGGTGAGTCGACAACTGTAATAAGGGTGATTAAATATGTGCTTCCAGTTCTTAATGCCTTGACCACTAAGCAAAAGACAAAGTTTAAAGTAAATAACAACTTCCCACTTTTCCAGATTATTGATAATGACAATGTGCAATTATTATTATTGTATACATAAAAATCGATATCTATACGAACAATCGATAATTTATCCCTTTCAAAAGGCATTAGCGCCGAAATGAACAAAGACTTTTCGACCATAAAGCAAACTGCTGGAGTTCTGACTAATGAATGGTGAAATGTCGGCAAGGACGGTCATGTTCGTCACTCAGTATGTGTTCTCCCAGTAATTTCTTAAAAAAAAAAAAAATGTTAAATTGGTTTTGAGTTGGCAAAAATTAAAAAAAAAAAAAAATCAAATTGCAAAGCGGGAGGTTCGGTGTTTAAAATTGCAAAGGAGGTCCGGTGTTTAAAATAGGAAAAAATATCCGATATCTAAAATTGGAAAGGAGGTCCGGTGTTAAAATTGCAAGATGTCCGGTAGTTTAAATTGCAAAGGAGGTAAGAAACAAAAGGAGCTTGGGCGCATCAGTCCTAGAATAAAAGGAAAAACAACGACCTGAGGTTCTGAGATGCAGCTAATTATTTGTATTGAGTGAGTATATCGTGTATTTTTTTTTTTCTTTTTTTTTTCTAGCAAAAAGAAATTGAATTGGAATAATACATAAATCGCGTGGCTAGTTTGCTTTGTCAAATATTGGAAATTTTGAATAGACGTTCCATTCCAGGCAGCATTTGTATTTCCTATGCCCCAGGCAGCATTCGTATTTCCTATGTTCCTATTAGGCCTCGTGATCTAACCTTCGTCAGTGCAAAAGGTCACGTGGCACTTAACTTTATTTCATACATCCATACCCAATTCGATGAATTAGTATCCAGAGGCACTTGATTTACCTTTACAAATTGCTTTTCTTGCTTTCCTGCTTTGATTTTCGAAACTTAAATCGAACTACGACTTTTAAACAAATTTGAGGGTATGATGAAGCTAAAATACCCAGAAAATTGAAGATGCGACCGTAAATTGCAATGGTAAATAAGATTTGGTAAATAGGATCTAAACCGAGTGTGATGTGAGGACCCGTGACTTGGAGAATAAATTTGATAAGTTTCATGATATGAAATATGCCGCTACAACCGACGAAATAGAGGACTTACGTCGCCCTTTGAGAGCCTTCGATATATAAAAATCGAAGAATCCCCGTAATTGATAAGGAGATTCCTATCAATATCATCATGAACATCGCAGAGATAAGAAAACATCAATGTTCTCCATTCGTTGCTGCCTTTCGTCTTGGTCTGAGCTCAACGTCAAAGAACTGTCCTATCATTGTAAAATGTTTATGTAATGCTGAACAAAATTCATTTTTTTCTAATTTAAAACATCAAGGTAGGCTGAAACTAAAACATTTGTCCAGCTTTGCTTCTGATACTGATGTATACATCAACGATAGTCTAATACAACGTAATTCCAAGTTATTGCGCGCTGAATTGGCACAAGATCTGCAGGCAAGGTTGATACCGTAATCAATCGGCATAGATTTGTATACGTCAGATGGAGAGCGGAAGAGTAGTTAAGCAGAATCACTGTTACATACTTGAAAATCTAAAAAAGGGTATTTTGAAAAAGGATCTTTAAAATCATATATTTTCATAAGATAACCATGCTTCAAATATGGTTAGCTTATCTCTGAAATGGCCGAAGAAAATAGTGTCAGCAATTTTCTTCGCATTCCATTCCCTTAACAAAATGTTCCAATGACAAAGTTGTCTTCAGCAGACTTTGTCAGTGGAAATAAACCCCAAGCAAAAAATAAATTAAAAGACAAATCTTACTGAAGGTCGAGAGTATTTTACCATATGTATGTACATACGTACATACAGATAAAAAAATAAAAAGCTTTCGCGATAGGAAATGCACGCCGCATAAATGCATTACATGTATATGCGCGCCGCAATATTAAACGACGGTATGGTGGCTGATGTTTATAAAAGCATCAAATTACATTTTTTCAAGCCACCGTCCTTCGAAAAATATTCTGGACAAGTTTAGTCATGTCCAAAACGAACAGAAAATTTTCGCTAAGATTGATCCGTGCGAGAGCACAGGAAAATTTGAACAAGCGTTCGAATAGGGCTCGAGAGCTTATAATCTTAGAGCGAAGCCTATCAGTTTTAGAATTGCCCAAGAAGTATATGGACGAATTTTTAAACGTATCGCATTAAGGCAAAGAAAGGAAACTCCCTTTATAAGCTTGAGGATCTTCAGGGTAATTCAATTGGAGTGTACCACGCAAAAAACACCAAGCCCTGATAATGACTATTTTAACCAAAAAGATCTGTTATGCTTATCTGGCGTATATCTTCAATCCTGGTAGCCTTAAGAAGGCATGTAGCCAGCTTAACTGGTAAACCACAGGATGCAAATGTGCCGCTTAGCACCTTCCCAGCCTAGAGGCCGGTATACCTCTTGTCAGTAGATACATTTCTCCACTACCTAGCCTGACAATGTTTCAGAAGCCCTCCCACATGGTACCCTGCGGAGGCTACATCGCCGTAGGAACTCCTCTTGCAATTTTCCTTCTAAAATTTTAATTGGTGACCTGATTATTTCATAGGTCGTGGTTCGAGTCACACATTGGGCGCCCGCAGCGATGAGGCCTATGTTTTAAGACCGGCTAGCTCAGTCGACCACAGGTGGACTAGACAACCCTGCCCTGTTATGTTCGTAGCATACTGCATGCAGCAGTATGCTACACTGAAGCTAGCATCAGAACGCACTATTTGACACACGGTGAATGTGCTGCCACTGGTGACATGATCACACTACCTACCCTGGCTGTGATAGAGCACACAAAATTCAGTGCTGAGAAAGAAGAAGAAGTTTTTGAAAAGACAAGAGTGTGCAATGGACTTGCCGCCATTCCCTTCTCATTCTGCAAATTTCTGACTGAGCGAAACGAAGATTTAGCTACGAGAATAAAGAAAGTTAAAAGTTATAATTCGAATATTCAAACATAGAGAGAAAAAAAGATAAGACAAGCCCTTTTCAAGAATGGATAGTCTTTCTATCGCGTGTGTTTTTGTCGGCTGATTGGACGAAGATCCCACACCACATACATCTGTACTGCGCATAATCGGTAAAATTTAGTCGTAAAAAGGAAGCGGCGAACAGCTCATTATACCAGGGATTCCAGTTGGAGTTTTCCCGGAATCACAGTGGCAGATAATCAACGTTGGAAACGGTATCACCATTCCGTTACATACACCCAAGTGCCCCGTGGGTAACAACGCGGAGCGTCGGAGGCACGCAGGTGAAGCATCAAGGATAGCGGATCTGCATTCCAAGTTTGCTATTTAATTAAGGTAACATCTTTTTGGAATGTTTAACAAAAGCAGACAATTGATTTGATAGCCGCACGAGTTACATCAGGATCTAACCCTGATTCACCAAAAAATTAGCTTGGAAAAATATTGAAGCGAAGTACGGAATTGCAATATGAGATTTTTGTTTTTCAAGTCAAGTCGTGTGTTAAATCAAGCATTGATCTAACTTTCGTAATTTATAATTTCTCGAAAAATTATAAATTACGCTATAATTGCACATCGACAAATTCTTCAGTCAACAAATAGCGAAAATAATTTCCGTTCTCACAGAATGTGCATACCTACTCAGATTACGTCTTCAAACGACATAGTACACTGCTTAAGTTGCGCAAGAATGAAAATATTCTGTGAGAACTGAAATTATCGTACATAAAATTGCTTTTGGTCAGTAAAATATAAATTTCACAACGCGTAAGCAATTTTTTGTTAATGTGAATTTATTAAGTAAGTTGCAGCACCTTTTCTTTGTATAAATTATTTTGAGTTTTTAAATAAAAGGTCAGTCTTTGAAGTTTATTAAGTGAAGCAAGTCTTTTATTGTATCGTCATCGACAATAATTAGTTTGTTGGTTAAGTACCTACAAACAAACTCGTGATACAGGTTAAGTACCTTAATCACAGAATTTATCGATTCTTAATAGTTTGTTGGTTTAGTACCTCCAGGCAATTTCAGTGCAAAGGTTAAGTACCTTTACACATTCGACGGAAGAACCAGCGGTCAAGTAAAGGAACTTGGTCGCAATAAAAAACATCGTGAACAAACAAAACTCTCACATTTCGCTTTTATATTTCTAGACGAAATTCTTTCTCAAGAGAAGCATGATTAAGAATTTCGTACAAAAGGTTAGATTTAATTAAGTAAAGGAACAATTACGTTAGTTGTAAAGCAACGGTGGTCTGGCTGAAATCAGATCCCTAAATCGCGAAATGGAAATTCAGTAAAAAATCAATTTTGTATTAATAAAATCTATTGAAAAGAAGAAGTAATTTCTTTTATTTTCATTTTTTTTATTATAACTTAAAAACAAGAATTTAAGTCATGCTGCAGAAAACGTGATAAACGCACCATCCATCTATCGGATACATTTTCCCTGAATAGCACCAATACACCCTGGAAGTTGAGGTTATAACCGGCCGAAACCAACGTTCAGAGCCGGACTGGCGGTACGGGCCTAAGCCCGATGGGCCGGTGGTGACTGGGCCGGTCGTCTCCGGATTAATCGCGACCACAAGTATTTACCATGTTCTCTGGTTGAACGCTACGGCTGCTGCGGTGGGATCAGAGTCATGAGTTGAAGATACACAGAACTTCCATGCAACCAATAAACACTGCAGGCCGCGGAGCCAAGGTAGCTTGTGAGCGCTGCCAAATACCACGATGCCATTATAGATACCAAATCTGGCATCACGTGGCTTCGAAAGCATTCGCTTTTTTTAAAAAAAGAATTTAACATCGCAATAATTTTTATTTTGAAAAACGCATGTAAAATGTATTTTCAACAAAGATTTCGAAGTGTTGCTATATCTCCTAGGTGTACTTTCTAGGCTTTTAGTAATTTTTTCCACGAAGTCAAATGCTGGGTTGAGTTAAGTTTAAAAAAATCAAGGAGCATAAAATGTTATTTAACATACATGTGAATAAACTGGTGTTATAATCGACCGAATCTACATATACCTATACGCAGTAACTCAAGTCGAATAAAATATTGCAACTGCTCAGTACTTAGAATATATAACATAGTGTGAGAGTATAGTGCGTGCAGGTCAGCTAGCAGAATTCATGAAGGAGCACTCAAGTTATTCTAAAATGAGTGCAAATTTGTTGACACGTTACCATTGAAAATTCACAAATTCTTTAAATTTACCCACTTTTCGCCACTTTTTAAGTAGATTTTAGCCACAAAGCTTAGCCAAGAGTTGGCAACTCTGTCTGTAATTCTGTATGCATTGTACGTTGTACAACGCAACACATCTCATGCGTTGCATTGTTTCATTATAATACGAATAGAGTGGAATTTGAGCTAATAAATGGTGATGACCGTCGCATTGTGTTTCCCGCTAAATTCTCTGACTGCCATGCGATATGCGGCCATTTTCAATATCTCTATAAAGGACATGATAGGCTGTTCTCTGTACAGTGAATTTTCATTAATTATAAAGTGTTTACCGAGGTATTCTTGTTTTCTATCATTCATTTTCGAATTGAACGAAACTATTTTTAAATTAAACACAACAGTTTTGGCATGGAGTGAAACCTTCTTAGCGATTAAAAGTGCAATTAACTTAATTGTATATTTTATTTTTTCTACCAGAGTAATTACTTTTACAGTTTTAGTTTTGAACTGTAATAAAATTCAGGTGGTTTTAGCCAGTATTTCTCATTTCGTCACCTGGAAAATGTTGAAAGAAGAAACGTTTGTCAATAGATTCCAAGAAAAATGGCCCAAAAAGCGCTTGTTTACTTTACTTTGCTAACTGGATGAGAGTAATTAAGTGAGAGATACTTGACTAAAACTGAACCGCACATCAAATCTCATTATATTTTAAAACGGTGACTATAAAATTAACCGCTATGTTAAAAAATGAAACTAAATTCGGTTTTTTTTCCTGTAGTTTCATTTCATTTGAAAGAAGTTTCATTTGACTTAAAAAGTTTCATTTCATTTGAAATAAAGTTTCATCCACACGAAAAAGGTTTTATTTCATGCGAGAAGAGTTTCATTTAATTTAAAAGTAATTTCGTTCAATTCGTAAATGGTTTCATGTAATTTGAGAATGCTATGTTAGAGCCCGCTGATACTGTGTCTAGCATTTCAACATATCATTATTTTTTCAGGCTTTAGTGGAATATCGAAGGTGAGTGATATTAGTAAAGAAAATTACGAAAAAGTCAAAACTTCAAAGAGAAAAGGTGGAGCAGAAAAGGAAAGGGAGAAACGAAAAAGACTTTTGAAAAAAAGCCGGAGAGTTGCCATAGAATATCGGATTTGTTTACTGCGAAAACAAATAAATCGAAGGATTCCCAAAATATCACAAATAATGAAGAACTTGAAACCAAAAATGATGATGCTTTTCAGGCGGAAACTGGTTTTATTCCGGTTGAAAGTGGTGAGGAAAACATAATAGTATTAAATTTCATTGAAGATTATTTGAGTAGCAGAACAAACGAAAGAGAAGATATAAACGATGGAAATAAAGACCAGGCATTATGCTTCACGAAACCATCCAGCAACAACGACCTAGAAATATTTTTGAAGCTTCACCCACTACAACCAATTGACAGCTTTCAAAGTAACTACAATTCCAAATTAATATATTCGAGAAAATCTGGCTGAAGAACAACGTGGGTAAGTTTCAATAGCTCTACAAAGATGTTTCATTGTTGGGTTTGCTTAGCGTTCTCTAACTACACTGAGATAAATACCGTTGCTGCTGGTATCAATTATTCCGTAAAACATAGGCTAGAAAAGCATGAATCCACCAAGGCACATATAGTCAGCAATGAAGCTTACCTACTACATAAGAAAAATAAAGAGGTGCATAGTTTATTGTTTTCAACTGCTGCTCCAAAAAGAAGGGCAAAAATTGAAAACAACAGACAGGTACTTGAAAGAGTGATTGAAACCATAAAATTAATTGGAAAACGTGGTCTAAGCTATGGGGATGATAGCCAAAATAAAGCAGCATATTCCTTATTACATGAAAATATTGATCACGGGAATGTTTTAGAAATTGTCTTCCTTATTTCAAAATTTGATCCTTTATTGCGAAAACATGTTGAAGAAGTTGCCAAACAAAGCCAAAAACGTCTTGAAAGGATAGGTCATTCAAAAGGCAGAGGAAATTTAATTACTTTTTTGTCAAAGTCAACTGCTAATATAATAATAACGGCAATATTAAACCTCATTAATAGAAAAATTTCTGATAAAGTAAAAAAAGCCAAAATATACTCTATTCAAATTCACACTACCCAGGACATTAATGTTGTTGACCAATGTTCAGTAATAATCCGTTATGTTAAGGACAATAACGTATATGAGCGATTAATTAGCCTAATTAATTGCACGTCTGGCAAAGGCAAAGACATGTATGAAATTGTCGCCAAGTGCATATGCGAAATGGAGCTCGATATAGCCAACTGTATTGATAACTCAACCGATAGGGCAGCTAACAAGCAAGGCCACAACATGGCTGTCAAAAAACTCTCCTAGCCAAACACATGTTTGGTGCTATGCGCATGTGCTAAATTTGGCAATAGATGATGTGACAAAACTAACAGTTCCGGTTATTTCTTTGTTTGGACTCATAAATAAAGCAGCAGTCTTTGTTAGAGACTCATATTTAAGATTAAATGTATGGAAAACAGCATCAACAAGAAGTTTTTTAACTATTATCGGAGAGACCAGATGGTGGGCCAAAGACAAGACACTATTTAAAATTTTTGGTAACAATACCGGCGTCTTCGTAGATTTATGTCAAACATTATTAGAAATAGCAGAATCCCAGAACTTTAATGCAGAGGTAAGATTCAAAGCACAAAGTCTTCTTGATGGTTTCTTGAAGTATGAGACAATTATTACCGCAACGTTATTTAGAAGAATTTTTATGCTTACTTCCCCTCTCTCTAAGTATCAGCAAACTTCAGGCATGGATTTCTTGCAAGGATACCGCATGGTAGAAGATACCTTACAGTCTCTGAAGAATTTGTCCAGAGAATTTAATAAGAGACCGAAGCGTTTATGCATAAGGTAAACGAATAATTCTTTGAAAATGAAATCCCGCTAGAGGTTAAGAAAGAGACCTGTACTCAGAAGAGACAACAAAAAAAAAAACGATTTCACGACGGAAGTTGCGAGGACGAAGCACCACAACATCCAGCTGACAAATTTAGAATAGATGTTTTTAATGTGACTATGGACAAAGTTGTCAGTGTCTTAGAGTCCATATTCGAAAATCACAAGGAGTTGTACCAGGACTTTGAATGCTTTCACCCCTCGAGTTTCCCTAGCCATCCTAATTTATCGAAAAATATTCTGCCAAAAGTCTATGAAAAGCTGACCAAATTTTATCCTGAAGTGACGCAGGATAATCTGCAAATGGAGCTTTTAGATTTCGGTTCCAAGTGGAATAAGTTGTCATCAGCATTACCAAAGGAGTATACCTAAAAAGAAACTGAACAGGATGACGTTGAAGCAGGAAACGGTGACCGACAGCACAGATTCTGGAAAGAATGTATAATTTGTTGCTACTATGTTCTGCAAAAATATAATTTATATGCTGAGGCATACCCTGATCTAGAAAAAGCATACAACTATTCATTAAGCCTTTCTATTTCACAAGTTACATGCGAAAGGTCCTTTTCTAAATCAAAATTTATTTTAAATAGAGTATGAAGCTGTCTATCTCAAGAGCATTTGGAGGCTTTCATGTTAATGTCTTCCGAAAAAGACATTCTAACGACGATTGAAAATGAAGATATTTTGTATAATCTGACAGATAAGTGTAAAAACATGAGAGACTTATTTGTAATTTGATACTTTTCCCTAGCCTTAATACTGTATTTGTTTCTTGTCTTAATTTTTGTTCCTTTTCTTAATTTTTAGTTCCTTTTTCTTAGTATCTGGTTATATCTATGTGCAATAAGAATTTGCTAATCAGATCTACTTTTTTATATTTTGTGTATTATCTAAAAATGTTTTTTTTTTTTTAATATATATTTTATTTTATGTCAAATTTATTGTTTTTTAATGTTAATGCTGCTTTCCCACTGAACCGAACAAAAGCAGAGCAAAACAGAAATGCTTGGAAAAGACTAGATTTGTTTGGTTGCAATTCATAGTGGACCAGACAACACCAGACAAAATGACAACCAATAAGTTTTGTTTTATCTAGCGGGAAAAGTAGAAGTTAAACATAAATATTAATTAAAATTTGCACTGACTACTGATACTTTTTGACTGAAAGTTGCGACAAAACGAATATCTACTAACCGGTGTCAATCCCACCTAAAGAAAAGTGTGTTTTTATTTTGTTTGGCTCACTATGAAAGTACTGATATAAATGTGTAGTATTTCGTTTTCCAGATGACTTCTCTTCGATTGACAAAGGGAAACGTTTCATTCGGGCCACACGTATACTGAGTGTAAAAATGACGTGCAAATAGAAAAATCTATCCTACTTTGCTTGTGCTGGGCTTAGTGGAAAATCAGCCTAACAATCATGGTTGTTTGCCTCAGAAAAGTCATTTTTAAAAATCGAATGGGGCTGGTTTGGGGTGATTTGCCCGGGCCGGTTGGAAGACCCAGTCCGGCCCTGCCCAGGTTAGTACACAATAAGGTTAAGAGCACTATGTCTTCGTGACGGAGTGCTCAGTTTTCGAGAAAATTCATTAAAATCACGTTTGGATTACCAGAATAAATACCTAACCTATTGTTGCTCACCGACACGACGCACAAGCTGGTGGAATTAAATACTAAGGATTCTGCGCAGAATTTTGAGGACGTTTTCTCCTCCATGGACTTAGGCGAATATAATAATCACATTTTTGTAATTATATACATATATATCCTGAAGGATTGTAAATTGTTCCCTCATGCTATCAAGAAGGGAAGGATGCAAGGTTATATTTTGTTTAGTTGCATTTAATCCTTAATAATCAATAAACCTGGTTAACGGACATTCTCGCAGGAGATACACACCCTGGGAGATCTTCATTAGATTTTAGAACTGTAGTCAGTCAGAGATTATTATTCGTTTTTTCCAACTACATACGTTGTATCATTAAGCACCTAACAATCGCAGGAAGTTGAGTAATTCGTTTAATTAGCGTATAAAAAAACAAAATCAAGGACCACAGTACATATATATAATTTACTTTCTCCAAAACAGTCAGTGTGGGTGATGTACTTGCATGTGGTATGATATCGAAGTTAACAGTGCCGAACGATAAAAATTTTCTTTGCCAAACGAAGTATTTTTCTTTCTTTTCTTCCTGACCTAGGTACACGCTATATTGGAGCTCGTGGAGTATCCTCGAAGGGGCCTCCACGAGGGATCCGCAACAAACTAAAACGATGTAAGTGATTTTCTTTTTGCTTCCATTAGCAATATTGCGATACTACTAAGAATGTCGGATTTTAAATGAATTCGGGGCAAGAACAGGACATTCTCCCCTTGGTACAAGCAAATTTTATGGTTGAAACTAAACGGCTAGAATTGGCCCTATTAGAATTAGTCAAAGATTTGTTTTGGATTCTTGTTTGACCAAGCAGAAGGAAAAGTTATACTATATATGGTAGGCCGACCGTTAAATGTAAATAATACATTCATAATTAGGCATAGAATCAATTAACGTTATATATATACAGGGTGATTCAGATCAAGATACCTCCGCTATACCACGCGATTCCTTGAGGTAGCTGATCAAAAAATTGTTCCACATACTAACCCCCCTCGATTATTGCCGTCGTCAAGAACGGACAAGTTGGAGGTCTAGAAAGAGATTGGGCTCTTTGCTTGTCCTTTGTTTTCCTTTTTTTTACAATAAGCTGTTAAGCACTAGGAGTTCCGCCTTTTATCCCGCCCTAAGAGTGCAAGCAAATAGTTAAGTGCTAGTAGCCACAATAATCATAACAAGCCATAATAATCATAACAAGCCATGATTATCACAACAAGCCATAATAATCATAACATGCCGAAAAGTGCATAAATAAAAGAGGCCAATGAGCCCACCAAACACTAACGTCATAGAAGCAGGTAGAAGCAGAAGGGTGCACCCTCAGTACAAGAATTTCAGGACAACGTGGGACTTCGCAATCCAGCAGTGGTAATAACCTCACACTAGTAAGTCTTCTTGTTATTGTCGTTTGAGCTTTTAGTGACTATATTTAGATCTTAGTATTATTAATAACTTCATTAAATTAATGACGAATAGAGTTAAGTTAAGTGCAGTTAGTAGGGATCAGGCTAGCGTAAGTACAGATAAGTCCCAATGAATGTGAAGAGGGATGAACGGCGGAAATAGGAAATTCCAAATAGAAGGGAAGAACAAATGAAATAAAGAAAAAACAATATTTTTTTTTTTAGCAACAAGTAAAGAAAAGTGTAGTTGTCTCTGAGTATCCTCCTTTCACCTTTGCTTTTTTTTTTTCATTCTTTAGGGTCGTTGTGGAGGAGCATCTATTCGGTACGATCTCGCTTCTCTTTCTGGGCACAACTTGTATAATTGCAGAGATGTCTAATTAATCAACTATTATGTAGGGTGGAGGCATGATGGGTCCTCGTTAACGCACACACTGATGGGGCTGAGCATTTTTTTTTATACGGCTTTGGAGGCTTAGCCAGGGTGGATGGGGGCGATTGGGCCCAGATTAACCCAAAGCTGGGGTCTCACCAACATCGGAGATCCCCCTCTCAGCTCTCCCACTATCTCTCAATCATTCATCTGCCAGCGTTGAAAATTCTCCGGGTGAATTAGCACTTGTTCGGCGTTTCTGAAGTCTTTATTCCTCTTTACTTTGCAGCATTCGATAAAGTAAATTTTGCTCCTTTTCAGGCTTTTAGGTTCTACCAGGAGGCCGAAGGCGTTTATAGATCTTTTTTTTTTTTACTGTCCGTCTGCAGTCACGACTACAATTTCTTTTCTTTTACTGTCCGTCCGTCTGTCTGATCAGTTATGTTGACGATTTTGCACAGCTTTACAAGAATTGAAGGGATGTGGGTGGCAAGAACCACCCTAAGCCGGCAGATCGCTAGCGGCATACTCGCTGTGCAGCCACTCACACATATCCTGGATATGATTTTTGTAACAAGACGTGTCGGATGCGGTATGTATCTACATTCATGTACAGGTGGATGTAGGTACATCTGTCGGCGGACAAGCTCTTCGTTACAGTACCATATGTACATATATGTATAAATGGGTAGATATACAAAATCTTGTACCTAAAAACCTAAAACTGGGCATGTAAAATCATAAATTATAAAATTCGATAAACTAATCATACATAAAACATGATTAGTTTATCTTCCCAAAAGGGTGAAGAAAATTGCATCAGCAATTTTCTTCACATTCCAAGTAAGTAACTCATAAAATTTTTCCCATAAAACGACTTGGGAAAAACAAAAGTTTCAGTTTACAACCCAAGTCGTTTTACTTAAAAATTGTGTGGTGCAGCTTAAATAAAATTCGGAAAAAGGTTTTTGGTAGAAAGCGAATTTTTCGAGCGGTTCGGTTAACAATAAGATACCCAAGAGATAAAAGTTCCCGATCTAGTTTTTAAAGAGTGATATTGTTTTTTAGTAGAATTAGTAAGTTTTATGTGGTTGAATAACACCCAAGAAGAATAGTCCTAGTCTTTAAAGAGTGAAATTGTTTTTGAATATATTTAATAAGTTTTTGTGATGTGAATAAATATCTTAGAGGGAATAGCTCTAATCTTAAAAGAGTGAAGTTGTTTTGAATGCACCTAATAAGTATTTGAGAAACAAAAACGGAGCGCGTAATCAGACCAAGATTGGATTAGCAGAATTACCACCGAGGACAGAAACCAAAAGTGAGTTTAGATATATAACACTGTCACTCTCCAGGAGTCCTCTTCTCTTGGCATGGTTGACTGAGTATCACTACTCCACTCTCTTTCAGATCATCATTAGGGACACTGGAAAATACTCTGCCCTCAATGTCGATTGGGTGTATGAGGCAAGCAGAAGTAAGGCTTCATGAAGGGAAGTAAGGGCCCTTTCAGGGCTGAATGTGGTGTCTAGGTTGTTTTGATAGGCACGATGATTTTTTTTTGTTTATGGATCGTGATCGCCGGCAGGTTTCGGTTAACCCCTGCTGCCCTGCGCTATCGCCGATCACGGAGTGATCTGTCAGCTTATGCTGGCAGTCTGGACTTTACGTCCAATCCAATCGCTGGAAAAAAAGGTTACATAACAACGTTTTGAATATATTAAAACATTTAACAAAACATTATTTTTTTCGTTTAAATCACTTTGGAAAAGTAATTATGTGCTACTGGGAAAGCAAAGAAATTTGCAAGTACAAAATTTTTTTCACTATGATAAGGACGATTGAAATTTAGACGAACAAATTTCTGATAATTGTCGCCAAAGGAACCAATTGACAGATAATTCAGCCATACCTTGTTAATCTTTGTATTATGTTAACAAACGATCCTATTTTACAATATCCGGATTTTTCGCAACCATTTAATTTAACAACTGAAGGGAGCAATTTGGAAATAGGCGCTATCCTTTCTCAAGGACACATTGGAAGAGGCAAACTAATCTGTACCGCTGACAGATACCCAACACTGATAGATACCGAAGTCAACTATTCCACCGTTGAGAGAGAGTTACTTGCGATCGTCTGAACAAGTAAATGTTTTTGTCCCTACTATTCGGACGTAAGTTTAACATCGTGACAGATCATAAATCTCTAACCTGGTCCATGAGTCTAAAGGAGCCAAATTCTAAATTGGTTAGATGGAGATTAACATAAGAAGAGTACGACTACCAGGTAGTCTATAAAAGAGGGAAATTAAATACGAATGCGAACGCTCTTAGAGTACTTTTCAACACTGTTGATAATAACCCTTGATGCCTTGAACCCTGTTGTCTCCTACTTTAAAATTTGCGAATAAGCAAAGGAGAGTATGATATGAGTATACTTTGAAATTGCAGGACTTTTTCGTTTACTTAATTTTATAAATTTCATCCATGTGAAATATTTCTTCCGATACTTATGTACATACTAAAGTACTACAGGTAACAGGTATATTTGATATATATTTGGGCTTGCTTTGCTTTCTTATATAATTATAAATTTACAGGAAATTTATTTTTTCTGTTTTCACTGAGACGTAAAGGGAAGAACTGTTCCTGCTTTATTAGGAAGGTATGGAAAATAAACACGCCTGCACTTATTCGTATCTGGTATTTAAATGATAATTATGCACTTCTTCTCCTAAAATAATGCACAAATCAAAAATCATTACTTCTGCTTTTTCTAAGTAAGATTTAAATCCAGGGTAGGTTCCTGAAACACCATCTTCAAATTAGATGATTTTAAGCAGTTATCAACGGAAGAATTCGAAAAAATTACGGGAGAGAACTGGCGAAGCGTTTATCAGAATACTATAAAAGCTGAGGAAGGATATCATGGGTATGAAGCCTTTTTGAGCAAGTTAACAGATAAGTTGATTATTTCCTTATCGCGCGATAGTTCTACTTCGGATTGCATTTTAAGTAGCGACGATTAAGAAGCGGGCCCTCAACAACGTGAAGTGATGTCAACTTCCAATTCACATTTTTCTCTTCAGAACAAAAAGAAGGCTACCTCTGTTGCAATGTTAACTTCTATAGGTCTGACCTTAGCATCTACGAACTTATTAATTTTAAATTTATTTAATTTGTTTGTTCTATTCAACTTTTTTAAATTTTATTTTGTTTGTTTTATGTTGCATTGCATGGCATTTCTATATAGAAGAGAAACTTGTCACTAAAGTTTATAAAAAACTTGCAAATTTACATGTTGCATGTTATGTATGAATAACAAAAAGAGCGAAATGAGCGAAAAATTATCAACTGACGCATAGGTTTACAAAACATAAGATGAAGAAAATTAAAAAAGTAACATTGATAACCATATATTATAAAGATACATAAATCTAGGATTAAAAGGAAACATTTAGTATAAAACATTAGTAACATATTCTTTTTACCTGTCATCCTTTACAGATTAACTTGAACGTCCAGTCAATTAATTGAAGTTCACAAATTGGCAAGTAGTCAAGATATCAATCCACTAAAATTGGGTACAGCACGAACAATTAAGAATTATAACAACCTTGTGTACATCGTTAGGTTAGAGGCATACCGATATACGGTAGACAAAATTACAAACTCTCTCGAAGCTCTTAACAATATTGACGGACTAAAAGACTCCATTACGATAACAAAACTGAAACTTAAGAACTAGAAAATAAATTAGAATCATCGACTCCCAAATTAGGATATAAAAGACGATTAATAAACGTATCAGGCACTGCAATAAAATTTATTACTGTCCATGGATGCAAATGATGCACATAGATTAAATAAAGAATGATGTTGTGACCCGGGTGCCTATTGACCAGAATCACAACCATAAAACAAATACGCCAATATCTTCCCCTATACAATATATTGGCGTACTACTATTTGACCCTGAAAATAAAAATATTTTCCAATTTAATTTAAATTTTATTTGCATTTAAAAATGCATTTACGTACTGCAACAAAATGCAATTCAGCATAAATTGCATTTTGTTATCAGTCGTACATTCCATTCACACGGCATGTATACCTACCTACATGCAGTACCATGTACCTACCTACATACAGCTTTTCCGCCAAATTCATGAAACTTATCTGCATGTAATATGCATGCATAAAGTTTCTTTTTCCTAAATCCATCAAACCTAATCGTATGTATATACATACAAACGGGCTTTAAAATCTACAAAACCCCATAGTAGGTACATACATACGTACAATTTTTCTTCCGTCGGTCGACTTGAGATAATTATTCCGACCATACACAAGTGCATATCGGATTACGTTTTTACATTAATGCATATGCACTGTGTCAAAACTTTTTGTACTTTCTCACGTACGACTTTTCAATGTCGTGGGATAGTAATAGAAGGAACAAAAAAAAAGGCTTTGATGGGCACCTGGGGCCGGAAAGCCCAAGACTCAGCAGTTTATTTAGAGGATCCAAGGAAAACAGAAGTGGAAAATAAAGTGTTTTCCTTATAGAATAGAAAAATTTAAAAAAAAGTAAGATAAGAAATGTGTAGAAAAAATTAAATGCTATTTTTTTGAGAAATAGAAGTGAACAAATAAAGTGTCTTTTTTATAGAACAGAAAATTAAAATAAAAGATAAGAAAAGTAAAAGAAAAGTAAAATAAAAAAATAAGAAAAGTGTAGAAAAATTAAATGATCTTCTCTGTTAAACTTATAAGTGAAGAAATAAAAAGCTTTTCATAAGGAAAAATAGAAAACTGAGTATTAATCGTGTGTGACTCCACCTCAAGAACTAAACCAGGCTGCTCTCTTCGTAGAAGCACGGAGCAGGCTTACAACAATTAGCGAAATTAAATTCAGAAAAACAGAATTGCGTGAATAAGGATTAAAAGGATTTTCTACGTTTTGTCAATCAAGGGTGTCTCATCAAACAAAAAAAATTTCTTTACACGCACAGAAAAATAACATGTGCGAAACAATAAAAGTCCCGACTCGAACCCACGACTTAGTGATTAAACAACTCAGTTCTTTCCACTACACCAAGATTACTCCTTGACTTCATGCACAGTTCTAGGTTTAATTCTAAAAGATCATAATTTTACATCACTAAGCATATGGTTTATTGCTATTATTCATGCACATCAGAGATCTGTACAATACCATTCAAAAGACGCTTTAATATAGTTATACATATCCAACTGCATATGGGTAGCTTTGCCTGAACAATATGTAACTAACTCACATCCAATCGAAATAAGATCAGTTGAGTTGTAGTTAAGTTGCAAGGTTCCAAATGCATTTAACTACAGTTGTAAATGTTTATAGGATATCGCAATCATTTGAATAAGTTAAATGGTATTACGAGTTTCGTAAGCAAGCTCAATTAATGGCGCGTCAAAAGTAGTCTCATTCCCAAAGCAAATAAATTTCAAACAAAAATTCTTCATTTTTTTCGGTTCAGGGCAATAACGGGACTTTTCCTGTTATTCGTTTGCTTTGTGAAGAATATGCATTGCAATACATATGCAACTAATATTTTTTCATTCTTAGTCCTAAATAAGAGACGAGAGGTATGAATTTCTGTGTTTCAAGGTTTTATTAATCAAAATTGATTGCTTATTACATTTAAGTGGTTTACAAGTTAGAGATCTAAAATACATAGTGTTTTACAACTACATCATATATTCAGCAAACTCGATTAAAGGTTTGTATTTTTTTTAATAAGCATATATCTCTTTTCGTTATTTAAAACAATTTCAATATTAGTTAAATTTTTTCATTTGAAAATAATTTTAGATTATCAGAAAATAATAACGCATTAATGTATTTTTACGTTAATTAATTAGTTGTTATGAAACAATCGTTAACCATAAAATTGAAGTATATGCTTTATTATAAATATTCGGGAGTGATTTTTTAATTATAATTTGTAGTGACAGACAAGAATGACTTATGCTTTATTATAAATATTCGGGAGTGATTTTTTAATTATAATTTGTAGTGACAGACAAGAATGACTGACGAAAACCTTTCAAAAAATCAAATCGGATCAAAAATTTCAAGTGGAGATTACACAATTATTTCCAAACGAAAAGGTAAGAGTGCAGTGTAGGAAATATTTGGAGAAATAAAAAAAGAAGACGGGTCTATAGTACCAAACCTAGTATACTGCAGGAAGTGTCAAAATCTGTACTCATTTTCTGGAAAGCAAACTTCGAATCTATTAAATCATAAATGTGTAAAAAATGTAAAACAAGCCACTTCAACAAGCACCATAAAACTACATGATGAGACTAAACAAAATACCATAGAAATTTGCGCTAATTGGGCTATAAAAGATTGCAGATCTTTCACTGCAGTAAGTGGGAATGGATATAAGGACATGGCAAAATTTTTTATTAAAATTGGAGCTGAGTATGGCAATTATATAGACGTTGATCATTTAGTACCACTGTAATGAGTCGCTGGATGCACTCATTACTTTGGGGCAAAGACCTCACTCATTCCCTATGAACGCAATAAATTGTTTTTTTTTTTTTTTTTTTTTCATTATTGAAAATTGCTTTGGGGCAAAGACCTCACTCATTCCCAATGAACGCAATAAATTATTTTTTTTTTTTCATTATTGAAAATTGCAAAAGCAAATTGCCAGCTTTTGTGGCGACTTACATTAATTTTGCAATCAATAATTGCTGTCGCATTATTCATTGACCCCATCAAATTACATATATGAAATAGCCAAAAAGCTTAATCAGCAGCCGGGTCTTTTGCACTTGACGCGAATGCACTTCGCTTGTACATAGTTTCCCCTACATTACTATGTATGAATGATGCGCCAATGACTTTAAGCGATATTCAGCAATGATAGATAATTAGGGGGTGTTATCGCTGAGATATCGATTGATGCGAAATAAAGAAGGTGATGGACAGCATTGGCGGAGCAGTCAGGCAGTTTTTGTCAAGTCTTGAAGTCGGGCAGAAAAAAAAGATAAATTATCGAACTTAGTAAAAATTTTGTGATTCTTGACTAGGAATTGTTGTACCATAATATAATTTGAATTTATATATATATTAAATTATTGTGCCTCTGGTTTTTTTTAAATAAACATCGAAATAAGTGCGAGAAGCAAATTGTTTTTTGAGTTAAATTTTGAAGTGAATGTGCCATTGAAAACAATAAGGGGCTGGTGATCTTCTCATTTAGTTGAAAGCACTCCCAAGTCCTGTTGCGGATGATGTCCAATACGCATCAGCCGTAACACCACATCCAACTACAATTTCACGTCATATTAATGTTTTAGCAGCACAGAAAAGGCTTATGAAAACAAACGAGTTAAAAGAACTTGTAAAAGAAGGAATGGCTGTTACATGCGATTTTTGGACTGACAATTATATTCGTCGTACATATCTATGTGCAACTTTGCACTACATCCAAAACGATCGTCTTTGCGAACTGGCTCTGGGATTGAAATCAATGGATTTCGAGATGTGTTCTGGAGAAAACATACACAGAAAGTTAAAAGACTTATTAGATCAACATGAAATAACTGATATGAAAGATATAATCTTCGTCACTGACAGAGGATCTAATATGATTTCAGCATTAAAAGATTACACCCGATTAAATTGTTCTAATCATTTACTACAGAACATTTTGGAAAATGCTTTTTCTTCCGTCCCTGAAGTCAACCGATTGCTTACCGCATGCAATAAACTCGTGAAATATTTCAGAAAATCAAAACTGCAACACATGCTAGACGCAACTTTAAAATCTTATAGTTTAACACGTTGGGACTCCCACTATAATATGTTTGTAACTATACACGCCAATTGGATAAAAATTTCGGGGATTCTGCAGGAGCGGAATCAGACATGTCGACTCTTCGCTATCAAGCAACTTCTTTTAATACAGCTCATTGCAATGTGCAAAAACTTTGATGTAGTATCAAAAAAATTGCAGGGATCTCAATATGTGACGCTGTATTACGTCTACACCACGATTAATTTTCTAAAAACTTGTTGTCAGTCCAATTTAGAAGACTTAGCAGAGATAGCTGCTTTAAAAGAGAACATTCTCACTGAAAGGAAATGGGTCTCCAATTTATCAATAGAGCACAAAGTAGCACTTTTCTTACATCCTCCAACAAATCAGCTAAAAATGTTTGATACGGAAGTGGTGACAAACGTACACAATTACTGTATAAATGCCATGCTAAGCAAAATAAGCACTCAAAATTCAAGTTTGAATGAAATAAATGTTGTACAAAACAACACTCAGTCTTCAGGTGCATTTCTGTTCTCCGATCTTATTAATAATGCTGTAATTATGGATGACGAACAAGTAATAACAAATGAGCTGCGAAAATATTCAAACATAAAAATTAACTTGTACGACAATTTCGATATATTGAAATGGTGGTCAGAACATAAATTAGAGTACGAAAATTTGTATAAATTATGCACGAAAATATTTTGTGTTCCTGCAAGTAGTGCGCCATCAGAGCGGGTATTTTCTAAAGCTGGTAATATCATAACCGAAAAACGCAATCGGCTTTGTCCTGAAACAATTAATAATCTAATATTTCTAAATTCTGTTTGAGCGAATGAAGTTTAAAAATTAACTGACAGAATATCTTTGACTTTGAATATGTTTTTATTATTGTTACTATTACATAATATATGTTTTTTTTTCTGTTACTTTTGTTCAGTTTAAGACAAAAAGAGAAATATAATGAAAAATGTTTTTGTTTTTATATAAAATGGATTATTTTTTCATGTTTATTAAATGCATTTATCAATTGTATTTGAAAAAACAAAAAAAAAACAAATGCATTTGTAACTACATATTTGATTTTTTCCTGCAAGTTGAATGCATTAGTTGTTCATTGCGAGTGAGTACAACTACATATTTAATAGTTGCTTTTGGATGTGGTTTCAACTGGATATAAATAACTAGTTAACTACAGTTGAGTTTGGGCAAAGGGTAAATGGTATTGTGCAGATCTCTGATGCACATACATAACTTCTTTGATTGATTTGCAAAAAATAACTACAAAAAATTCAAACTAAATTGCTAAACAACTTTCTACATAAGTCAATCGAAATTCCGGAACACAAATTCTGAAATCAATTTACTGATTGCACCACCATACAAAACCTATGCTTATATGCGAATTTTCTTCATTTCCATATTCACGTTCAAAGGGCTTTTAAATTATGTTCGAATTGAGTTCAAAAGTTTTTTTGTGTGATTTCAAAATTTTCAATGTTTAAAAGATTCCGATAAATTTGCTACCGTCGCGATCTAAGGCTTCACTTTGACTTGGTCTCATCTCCTTTCCTTTTAAATTTTCAGCATAGAAATTTTCTAGAATTTTCTTACAATATCGGTACATTTATCGTATCATTTTGAGGGGTCAAATCAATTTCAAGTACGTATGTATGGTAATGGTCTAATATATTTAAGCCAAAGATAAATCTTACTCTTTTACTATATCTATTTCATTTTAGTAATTTCTCAAGTTTATAGGATCTAATCATCGATACTTTATAGCATCAGTCGATGATAAGGAGATGATAACTGAAGAGGAACGACAAGGAGATGAGACAAGTGGTGATGACAGATGCCAATTGAACTAATAAATAAATGTGTTGTGTTGTATGGTGATTGCACAAAACAAATCTAGGTAAGTACTACGATTACAAATCCATGTTAAAAATTGAAAAGCGAACCCTAAATATAATTCTAATTAGTTAATTATCGTTTCAGTATTCAAACAAAAATTGAGAGACTAAAGTACAGATCATCGGATTTCAAAGAAAAACAAAACAATAAAAACTAAAAGGACAATGATTTTCAGATAAGTACAATAATATATTAATTTTGATTTTGATGCTTTGTGAACAATGTTTCATTTATTTTTAGATTGATTAATCGTAGCAGCTTCTTCACGGAACATTGCGTGAAGAATTAGATAGTCAGATAAAAATAAATTTGGAAATGATTAAAAGATTCGAAAACATAACTATTCAGATAAATAAAGAGCAGCATACAATCGAAAAGATATCATGAACAAGCTAGACATAGAAATCCAGTTAATGAAGACGTGCTTTTCCATACGCAATACCTTAATCAGATAAATTACAATATAGATTTACTTACCAATCATATAACCAATGTAGCAGAAGCAACAGATTTACTACTGTGCCCAAAAAATAAGGTGACATGTGAATTTATATTGACAATTCTTTATTTATTCTTCCAAATCGATTTCATCGCCTTCAAAGTAATCCCCTCCCGTTTCGGGGTCGTAAGCATAGATCCAAGTCTCGTCTCCAGTGATCATGCATTTCGTCTTGTCAATGTAGTCAGTAGTCCGCAAACAAAATTTAATAAATTCTTTGCTCAACAAATTTCGACATCGCAAAAAACGAGAAATTCACTTTTAGCAGCTCACAAAACGAAGCGTATCTCAAACACTAATAAATATTTTGACGTGTGATTTGGCAGGGATGTCAAAGACAGTCCTACCAACCTAAAAAAGAAACCAATTCGCTAACTCCTTTGATGCGCGCAGTTTAAATTGAAATGTCACCTTATTTTTTGGGCACAGTAGTATAATATCCTTACTAACCAAACCATAGAAATAAAGTATATTAGGACTAAAAGCTTATTCTAACGGCTCAAATATAATATTCATTGTACGCATTCCAATATTATCCCACGAGCAATACTCCCAATTCCCCATTATCCCGCTAACAATAAACCAAACAAAGAAATTATTACAAACTCATACATAATCCTTAGCAGTCAATCTATTCAATATTTGAATGAAGTTTTCCTCAAAATAGAAGATATTTTCTATTGTCGGACCTATCGATGCAATTTTTCTACTAGAACAAAATTACACACTTCTTCTAAATATCAAAGAAACACCAATAAAGTCCAACTGAGGAAACAATCAACAAACTCTTCAATGAACGATCTTGCTACAATACAAAGATTGTGAAGTCGAGATCAACGGAATTATTTACAAGATAACCCAAACGTGTTCTGGGATGAAGTTCATGTATTTCCAACTCTTTTCAACAGCATTCATCCAGAACCCACCATTGACGCCCTAAGCATGCAGAAACTAAAAAACGACCATGAAGAAATTCTGAGATTATACTGGTTGTATATGATTCGATCAGCAATACAGGGCGATCTCATCAAGACAGTAATGAAACCTTGAACTGCATAATGTCTACACTACAGTGAACTCGGATGCCCAAACATTGATTATGGATTATATAAAGATTTTTCGCAACAAGAATGATTTGAAGGAATATTGGTCGAGTGTCTATATTGAGAGCAGGGATTCGATGTGTGACAGAACAAAGAGTTTTAAAATCGCTGAAAAGAATATAAAAATTAAGAGTTTTGTTTCAAAAATCCAGTAGAAACAAGATATATAATTCGAAAAACGAAAACGCTAAGGAGTACTTCGAGGCGGAAATTGTGTTACAGCACGCCAAACTTTAATGAGATTAATTGGATGTGCTTGTATATTCAAACGGTGTTGTTGTGTAGCGGTATTAAGGTCAACAACAGACAAAAAAAAAATGCGAGCGTTTACTTCACCTTTGTTTTATTGCGTTAAAAGGCGTCAAAAAGGGTCACAGTTTCACTTTCCTTATTGCACTACAAACAAAGTACTTGTTACAAAAAATAACTATTCTTAAATATTCTTATTTTGTCACTTCAATTCAAAAAAATAAATATATCTAACTACGACTACCACCAAACTAATTTTTAACAAATATTTCACTACAACTACAGATTAATTAATAAAAAAAAAAAAAAAAAAAACGGAATTACTTTAACTTTACTTGCACCTTATATATATATATATATATATGAAAAAAATGGAAGGAAAAGTTGACGACGGCTACTGTTGCAAGTCCCGTCACATGTGTGAAGCAGTCGTATGTAAAATTGCAATTCCTCCTGTAAGGTATGTAGCAATTCAATACTGACTGAACGTATGTTGATTAATAAAGCAAACGATTTCTGATAATCTGTTAAGGCTATGCTGCAATCACATGTAAAATTACAATGCCCTCTTTGAGGTATGCAGTAATTCAATGTGATCTTTTAAATGATTTGTAACAAAATGGCTGACTTCACTTCTTGCACTTGTTGCTTCTACCACGATCGAAAACTCAAAAAAGGAGCGATCCTTCAAAGCAGCACTCTTTTATAACCCGATCGGCCATTTTGGATGTACATTCCACAAGTAACTTTTTGTGGGATTTTGTTAAATTCAACATCTTACGGCTGTTCTATTTGCCGCCTTGAAATTAATTTTTCCTTAATGCTAATATTGCATAAATCTATTGTTTACTATCAGTTGAGCAGACTGACTCTGGTAGTAGTTATGATCTTTTCCCACTGTGGAATTTGATTGCTATTAGTCTCTTTCCTTCCGTTTTTCTCTTTCCCACTCATTTGACGTTTGATAAATTATAATTTGTCCAATATCCTTCGCTAGAGATGTTTTCGTCCGTTTTCATGACCACCACTGTATTTCTCGAAGAAAACTACCCCAATTTCATCTGCTACATGTTGACAGACATTGAAGGATGTCAGTTTCGCGGCTTTCTTATAATTCATTCCGCGGGTTTGTTTACGTCGCGAATTCGTGGGAATTCAGGTGTGATTTCAGGTGAGTGCGGTTCTAAAATGAATTTAATGTTGTGTTATTGTGTCTCCTGTGTAATTATTGCCACAACTTGTTAAATTATCATAAATGAAAATTTGTTGGTTATGTGTCACAGGAATACATAGTTTCCTTTTTTTGTATTAAATTTGCCACTGTTTTGCTCCTATTAGTATTTCAATAAGTCCAGTGATACCTTTAGTAAACTTCAAGCAAGTGGCAAAGTGGTAAATTACTTTTATGTGTTTGTTCTCCAGGTGATCATTTGCTTCACGGCAACTATCCACAGGTATATTTAACTTCACGATTCGTGCGTGAGCTGCTCAGGGCAACATGATTGCATGGACATATTATGTTAAAGAAAAAGAGAGAAAAATAATTGTGTTGCTTGATCAATTAATTGCATTTATTAATATCCTGTTTTCCTATTTACAGAATTTGATGTATGATTGTGAGACCTGGCGCCTTTCCCAGGTACATGTTGGTGTTTATCTTTCACCCTGATGCATACTGATTTCAATACACGTTTTTTCCTTGCAGGTGTGGCTAAACAAAGTGGGATACGAATTATCAAAATAGAAGAAAAAAGAATATTAGCACCCTGTACGAGGACCCTGTCTTTTGCGGATCGTGTCCTTTTATTTCTGAAGGAAGCACAGCGAAGAGCCAGGACCGGCTGCGGCTCCGTGCAACCCGGAGGAGAAAAGATAAGTATCTACTTAAATTAAGAATTTTCTGTTCTTTGAAACTTTCACCAGCACGACACCTTACCTAAATTCGATACGGGCGAGATTCCGCGGACATAACCGAGCTGTTCAAGCCCAAGAGTTCCTGCGACTGTCCAGGGCAAATAAAACTTTGTCAAACCGAACTGCAAGTTTAGAGTATTTCATTCCTTTATGAGTACGTAAACTGTACAGTGACTGGTACTGTCACGGCACGCGCGGTCAGGCTGATAAGTTCGTTCGTTCCTCAGTGGCGCCTCAGTTAAGTCCAGGGCCAGTCGCGACATCCTGTTTGAAATGTATCGTGTGCAAAGAGAAATATTTATATTTATTTAATTTTGAAGTGATAAGCTAACAATTATTATTAAACGGATATTCTGTAAACTCATACAGTTAAGTCGAATTAAATTAGGATTGTACCTATATAATTGGAATTTCAGTTTTTTTTCTTCTTTCTGAGCTTGAACTTAGCACATAAACTGTGATTTGGACTTCTTACTTTTTTATATCACTTTCTTTGCAGTGAGTGTGAATTGCAATTGAAATAAAATAATTAACCCCGATAAAGAAAGGCATTACGAATTGGTGCGAGGACTATTTTTTTTTCTTATTTGCGTGTGTCCTATTTTTCTACAATAAACAACTCTTTTGCTGTCATTGGATTTATTTTATATTTGGTTCTACTAGATTAAGCCTATCGAACTCGGAGCGCGTATCCAGATTTCCTGAACTTACCTTTTGACAATTTTTTTAAAGACATTTGATCGCGGGTTATTAGTCTGGTAACTGTTTCTTCTTTTCGACATTGAAGACCGTAATTTCCTAATATTGCCAAATAGAAAAACAAAAGTTGTGTAAAAATCTGCTCGACCACAACTTTTTAAGATCATTCCTCACAACAAACAGCTGAAGAAACAGAGGTTTATAACACCAATATTCCTTGAAATGATTCATAGTTAGATTTGGCAAAAATCTTTATATGATCTACCATTAATGCTTGGACATCCGAGTTCACTGTAGTGTAGACAGCAGGCAGTTCAGGGTTTCATTGCTGTCCTGATGAGATCACCCTGTACTGTTGATCGAAGCATATACATGCAGTATGCTCTCAGAATTTCTTCATGAAATTCTGATCTGCGGTTGTAAGCCAATAAACTGACAGTACCTCGGTACTCGTCCTTTAATTCTCTACTAATTACAGTAGGTTACAAAATTTCCTGCAAACACTATATGGGTGTCGAAAGAGTAAAAACTAAATTCCAATTTCTATCTAAAAAACTACCATTTCAAAAATAAGAAAGCAATAGAGATACTCATGATAGACACACTGTTGCAGCCTTGCTGAACTGCATCACATCTAAAAAGAGAAAAAGAGTTTACAATATTTATATCAATTAATACTCTAATAAGTTTCAATATTTATAGTATAATTACCGAAAGTTTCACACTCCGAAAAGGTTGGCCTGCCCTGAAAAGATAAGAATTTTCATCATCAACTTAAATACAAATTCATTGTGTACATATACCTCATCTACGAATCTGGACAGTACCGCTATCACCAAATCAGCAGATCATCATCAGCTTATCTCGCTTGCCATTGCATTTACCGCACGCACAGTCATCACATCACAGTCATCGAGTTTGGTTTAATTAATCTGTAGCATCACAGTAAAAATTGTAGAATCGGTACAATAAAGTTTTGTTTCAAGTCTAATTAGAAGTGTTATACAAATTAAAATCTTTTCCTTCTTAAAGTAAATTAATTTACAAATAGTTTCCTAAAACTATCATCACGACACATCACACATCATACATTTTGGTCCTTCAAAGTCGGATAATCAGCACACCTGTAAACGAAGCAGAGTAATTGTATTAATTGTCTTAATACGCATACCTGGAAAAGCAGTTAAGTGCACATCAACATAATTAAATGCAAATCAGCATAATTTTAATTAAAATGTGTGTATGAGCATATTACATATTTGTGGAATTTGATGTCGGTACATACATATGTATGTGGAGCACGAATTACGGTACCGGTTATAACGAGTAATTGACTTGGTAACAGGTTTGTGATAAATTCCTTCAAAATTTATAGAATTATTTGAGTGGAACAAGGCATAATATTTTGATTTCATTACAAAACAATTTATTGAAATTATATATATATATATTTTTTAAAGATCCTATTACCTAAATATTTTAATGATACATATGAACACTTATATTAATATACACATGAACACATATATTAGCTTTATAATTTATTGAATTTAACGGTGATATACGATCGCATATACATACATATTATTATAGTGAGTTGATATTTTCGGTATAAATTATCTAAAATTATAAATTATCCGCAAAATTAAATAAAATGGGCAAACACGACAAAGGTTCTAAAAACAAAAATAAATGTGATAACGACACTGATGAAGAAATTTCAAGGCATGTCAATACATTATCTGAACTAAAGATACCTTCTGTGGAAGCTCTCATATGTGAACAGAAAGCTATCGCTGACGAAATTAAGGTTATTTTATCGAATTTTGAATCTACTTCAAGAAAGGAACGTACTAAAGGCTACATTAAAACGCGTATAGCAGGTGTTGAAAGTTGTTGGGAAAAATTTAGATCCAATCATCGTTCTATGGTCTCTCGAGCGAATGCTGACCAACAAATGGCCGGTTATTTTAGAAACAAATTCTTTAATACGACCGAAAAGCTTTATTCACAGTTTTGCGGAGAACTTTATGATGCACTAGATGCTTTAATTTCATTCGAAAATCCCAGTGGCAATTCAGTGTTAAACACTGCAACTCTGAATATTCCTACACAAGTAGATAATGGTTTATCATTCTTATCATCACCGAATGTTAAATTACCTCGAATCGATATCCCTAAGTTCTCAGGGTCCTATCGAAACTGGAGGTCTTTCTATGATCTATTTTCTACCCTCATTCACGACAACAATCAAGTGCCCAATGTGCAAAAGCTCTATTTTTTAAAAACAAGTTTAGAGGGAGAAGCAGCGCGATTAATACGCCATTAAGACATTGTTGAGAAAAATTATGACGCTGCATGGGATTTATTAACACAAAGATACGATAACAAACGAGTTATTGTCAACTCTCAATTGAAGATTTTAACTTCACAAAGTGCTATTAAATACGAGTCTCCACAAGGCATCAAACATTTGCTAGACACCACAAATGAATGTCTACATTCTTTACGAAGTTTAGAGGTAAAGGTCGACTATTGGGATGAAATAATAATTTTTCTACTAATTCAAAAACTTCCCT
The DNA here is from genome assembly GCA_963924295.1 of Dioctria rufipes. Lineage (NCBI taxonomy): Eukaryota > Metazoa > Arthropoda > Insecta > Diptera > Asilidae > Dioctria > Dioctria rufipes. The sequence continues at coordinate 248,473,811 of OZ002740.1, forward strand.
CAGACACTCGTGAGCTCTGGGAACGATCTCTGGAGAATAATAAAGATTTACCAAAACTAGACACTCTTATGGCTTTTCTAGAATCTCGCTTTCGTACCTTGGAAATGGTTAAGGGTCACGCAAGTAGTGGACCTAGTACAGATACTACAATCAAGTTTAAAAAGGAAACCCGAACCTTTCACATTAGAAAATTGTCAGCGTGTCCACTATGTAACAAAGCGCATATTCTGCGACAATGTGCACAATTCCTTCAAATGACTCCTTCCGCTAGAAGCGAAGTTGTATCAAAGGCGTCATTATGTCACAATTGCTTAGCTAATAAACATCCTAGTCAAGGCTGCAGTAATCCGAAACGGTGCTTTCATTGCAATCAACGCCACCATACACTCTTGCATCAAAATCTGCAATCAGCTGATTCAAAATTAGATTTAGCGTATCACCCAGCACATGTCACTCCAAGTACATCTAAGGCAATTCATAATACAGAATCAAGGTTTACATCACTTTACGTGAATCAAATGCGATCAAGTTTCCTACTTGCCACCGCACAAGTTCTAGTTATAACTCCAAATGCAAAGCATTTGTTACGAGCTCTCATTGACCCCGGGTCACATGGTTCTTTTATAAGAGAAGATGCTGCTCAGAAGTTAGGTCTTAGTAGGCACCGTGTTCACGCTCGTATTTCTGGAACAAGTGCACAATCTGCGGGAACAGCCACCAGCCAAATACAACTAACATTTCAATCAATTCACGACGAGTCATTTGAATGTAGTGTAAATGCTTTCGTTTTAAAATCTTTGACTGGAGTTCTACCATCACAACCCATTCAAGCAAAGCAAAAATGGCATCACATAAACGGCCTTGCTCTAGCTGACCCCACCTATGGCCATCCTGGACGAATAGATATATTACTTGGCGTAGATGTGTATGCGAGTCTTATACTCCCTGGCCTTCGAAAAGGCGATGATCATTCTCCAGTAGCTCAGAACACCTATTTAGGCTGGATTTTGTTTGGAGAAATTAAGAATACTAACTCATCCTCCCCATCTGCCTCAAATATCGTCACCTTGCATAGCTGCATTGAAGAAGACACCTTACTAAAAAGGTTCTGGGAACTGGAAGAATCGCCTCAAGAAAAGATACTTAGTAAAGAAGATATCGAGTGTGAAGATTTTTACAAGACAACTCATCGTAGACTTGAAAGAGGAAGGTATGAAGTGCGCTTGCCCTTTGTTAATCAGCAACCCCCTTTGTTAGGGCGTTCCAGGGACAGAGCTGTAAATCGACTATTACAATTAGAAAGAAGTTTAGCGAAAAATCCCGAGTTATATCGTCTATACGATGAATGTCTTCAAGATTATTTGAATCTAAATCATATGAAACTAGCAGTGACATCTGAACAGGAACATATTATCACCTCAGATTCCGGCAACTTATATACAGTGAGCTACTTACCTCATCACGCTGTGCTAAAGGATAGCTCTACAACGAAACTTCGCGCCGTATTTGATGCCTCAAGTCAAAGCTCTAACGGACTCTCGTTAAATGATTGCTTATTGACGGGACCGAAACTACAAGAGGATTTGATTACGATTTTGATGCGCTGGCGAAAACATAAGATCGCCTTTACAGCTGATGTAACAAAAATGTATCGTCAAATACGCGTTGCTGCAGATGATGTATCGTATCAGCGGATACTATGGAGAAGTTCTCCCAAGCAGAGCATTGAAGAGTATGAATTAAATACAGTGACCTTCGGAACATCCTGCGCACCTTATCACGCCATAAGAACCTCGCCGAAGATGAAAAGAGTAATTATCCACTTGCTTACTCAGTAGTTAAAAACGATTTTTACGTAGATGACGTTATGTCAGGTGCTGATGATATTCAAAGTGCCTTGAGAATCCAAGAACAATTGATAAGCATGCTAAATACGGCCGGTTTTGACCTGCGTAAGTGGGCGAGTAATTGTTTTGGCTTGTTAGATGCTGTAGATGAAGAGAAAAGAGAGATGAAGGTCCCTTTGAACATCGAAGAAGGTAACATGATAAAAACGCTAGGTTTGTACTGGAATCCTGTAAAAGATTACTTCAGTTTTAAGGTGTCTTTAGAACCACCTTCTCCCTTGTTAACTAAACGCTCGCTGCTCTCGGAGATATCACGTCTGTTTGACCCAATTGGATGGCTCACCCCTAGCATTATTTTGGCAAAAATACTCATGCAGAAGTTGTGGTTGACTGAAATTTCATGGGATGAGCAAGTGACAGAAAATACTGCACATCGGTGGTCTGAATTGAAAAACGAACTTTATTTATTTGAACACGTCAAAATATCACGGTGGTTAGCGATCGTAGAGACAGTAAGGTCAATACAATTACACGGGTTCTGTGACTCATCTACATTTGCATATTGTGCAGTAGTTTACATTCGATGTGTAGACGAATATGGGAAGGTATGTGTAAATTTGATTGCCGCTAAATCAAAGGTCGCGCCTAACAAACCAATTACGTTGCCTCGCCTCGAACTATGTGCAGCTGTTTTACTAGCAAAACTTCTGCATTACGTAAAACATCATATGAAATTTGATAATGCTACAATCTACGCTTGGACTGATTCTAAAATAGTAATTTCATGGATTCTTGGAAAACCGAATAAGTGCAACCGAGTAGCAGCGATACAAGATCGTTTAGATTGCAGTTGTTGGCATCACGTTGCTTCATCGGACAATCCAGCAGATTGTGGATCAAGAGGTATTCTTCCTTCATCGTTGATTAAACATCACCTGTGGTGGAATGGACCTAAGCGGTTGTTGTGCCACGAAGATACCTGGCCCAGTACAAAAACATCCCAATTCGATACGTCTATAGATCTAAAAATCATAAGAACTCACTTGACAGAAACATCATATCCATTAGAGGTTTTACATAAGTATTCATCTTTACACAAATTAACTTAAATCACAGCCCTTTGTTTTCGTTTCTTCAATAATTTCCGATCTGAAAAGGCTAATAGAAAAATAGGATTTCTAACAGCAGAAGAAATGCGCAATGCTCGACATTTTTGGATAAGGATCGTTCAATTCATCGAGTTCGAAAAGGACATCACAAATTTAAAAAAAGGAGAATCACTTCACTTGAAGAGTCGTCTACTTTGTTTGAACCCGTTTCTATGCAAAGAAGACGGGCTATTACGAGTCGGTGGCAGACTTCAAAGCTCCACACTCAGTTTCAACGAAAAACATCCTATTATTATGCCTAGTAAACATCACTTGACTAATTTGGTGATCACTCAAGCTCATCATGCAACTTTACATGGCGGGCTGTTACTAATGTTGTTATACCTCCGGAAAACATATTGGATTATCAACGCTAGAAACACTGTTCGACAAATTGTATACAAATGTTTGATTTGTTTCAAATACAAGTCGCAGTCAGCATCCCAATTAATGTCACAACTTCCAGAGCCACGTTCAAGAATATCCAGACCCTTCACACACACGGGTGTAGACTACGCTGGCCCCATTTCAGTGCGTAGCTCCAAGGTTAGAAATTGCAAGACATTCAAAGGTTATATCGCAATTTTTGTATGCCTTTGCACCAAGGCTATACACTTGGAAGTAGTCAGCGACCAAACGTCAGCCGCATTTTTGGCTGCTCTAAAGAGATTCATAGCTAGAAGAGGAATATGCTCTCATGTTTATTCTGACTGTGGGACTAACTTCGTGGGTGCCAATAAGCAATTACAAAGTGACTACCTACGAGTGATTCATGACAGCAATGAAGCAGCAGCAGCAGCACTTGCAACACAAGGAGTAACATGGCACTTCGTTCCGCCAGCTTCCCCTCATTTTGGAGGATTATGGGAGGCTGGTGTTAAGTCAATGAAGCATCATTTGCGACGAATTTTGGGAGAAATCAATTTGACATTCGAGGAACTAACGACGGTTTTGTCCCAAATCGAAGCTTGTCTTAATTCAAGGCCGTTATGTCCTTTATCGGCGGACCCAGAAGATTTATCTGTTTTAACACCTGGACACTTTCTTATTGGGGATTCTCTGCACCCTTAGAACCAGAGCTTTTAGATTTCAAAGGTCACTTGTTAAATCGATGGCAGCTGTCCCAGCAACTGTATCAACAATTCTGGCGCCGATGGCAATCCGAATATCTTTCCAGACTTCAAGAAAGGCCCAAATGGGCCAGAAAAACAAAGAACATTGAAAAAGGAAACATAGTATTGATCAAAGATGAGAGATCACCACCAACACAATGGCCTCTTGGTCGTGTTATTGAACTGTTTCCTGGAAGAGATGGTCTAGTACGTGTAGTTAACCTGAAAACTAGAACCGGAATTTTGAAAAGACCCATAGTTAAACTTAGTTTACTTCCCATTGCAGATAATTATTAACCTAATACAATAGTATAATACATTAAACTTTATAAAAATCTATAATGAAGTGCATAAGCTACTAATGAACTTGTTAAAATTGTGTTTAAATTTATTATGAACTAATAAGCTAATTGAATTAAGACTAATCTAGTGTTAAGTGAAACGTAATTAAATGAACTGTGGCCGATTATACGTTGCGTCGTCGATTTCTAATGAAAGTGCGGTTTTCTGCTCCACATCCGGTTCGCGTCGTACTCACGCGCGTTATCGATCGGTTTCGCATATGATAAAGATCGCTCATCTTGTACTCAGCCAGTATTCAAGAACACTAAAAGGAGTCCGTTGAAACATAGGGATGTTTCAAGGTGGGGGAGAATGTTGCAGCCTTGCTGAACTGCATCACATCTAAAAAAAGAAAAAGAGTTTACAATATTTATATCAATTAATAATACTCTAATAAGTTTCAATATTTATAGTATAATTACCGAAAGTTTCACACTCCGAAAAGGTTAGCCTGCCCTGAAAAGATAAGAATTTTCATCATCAACTTAAATACAAATTCATTGTGTACATATACCTCATCTACGAATCTGGACAGTACCGTTATCACCAAATCAGCAGATCATCATCAGCTTATCTCGCTTGCCATTGCATTTACCGCACGCACAGTCATCACATCACAGTCATCGAGTTTGGTTTAATTAATCTGTAGCATCACAGTAAAAATTGTAGAATCGGTACAATAAAGTTTTGTTTCAAGTCTAATTAGAAGTGGTATACAAATTAAAATCTTTTCCTTCTTAAAGTAAATTAATTTACAAATAGTTTCCTAAAACTATCATCACGACATATCACACATCATACACACACAGAAAGGGCATAAATCCACCTTCGGATCATTAATCACCTAGCAGGTTATGCCTCATGTGCCCAATACCTAAATCACAGCCATAAAGGTCCATGCAACAATATATTGCCCTATGTAATATATCGATGTATTGCAAGTTTAAATTTAGCCATTAAAAAGTTCAAATGCATTAAAAAATGCATTCCCATACTGCAACAAAATGCAATTTAGCATAAATTGCACACACAATTCACTCATATGGTATGCATACTTACCTACATACGGTGTCTTTTCTTTTGCATATATTCGATGTACATATATACATTACCTACTTCTTCCAATTTAATTGTATGTTCATACATACATACAATTATCACATTTATTCGCGCCCTCTTAAAATTAATATTTCAAGACGGCCGCACAACTAGATATCTGATTTCATTTCCTTTTGAATGCATATGCATGGCTACCAAAACTTTTTCGCATTTTCTTTCGTACGTTTTTTCAACGTCCTGAGAAAGCGTTAAAAATAGAAAACAAGTTTTTAAAAAATATAGTGGGTACCTGGGGTCGCAAAGCCCAATCCTTGTGTAGTTCCGCCGAAAAATCTTTAAAGGAAATAAATATTATACGCGAAGAAGAAAAGTGTGGTTTAAAAGTATTTAGAAGAAAATATTATACGAAAATACGAAAAGTGTTGTAACGAAGTAATATATGTTCTAGCTAGACACCAAGGAAAACGAATCGGCTAGCAGCAAATAGGCAGCAAAGTAAGCCAGCCGCTGAGAGAAGAGCACACTACTTATCAGCAGCTCAGTAGTGTACCCTGCTGATGGCGTGATAGTAGAAGCGAACATTCTACACCCGACACCATCAGCCACTCTGCCTATAAATAGCGGCCAGTAATGATATCACTCAGTCGATCACCAAGCGTTCAAGTAGACACAAGCCGAAATTACAGTCAAGCAAAATCTCCGACCGCGAGAAGACAACTCGAAAGTGAGAAGAGTTGACCCCCACCAGTGGACTACCAGAAGACTGGCTAAAAAAGTCACTTGTCACCGGTAGATTGGTCAGTTGCCTCCCAGCAGCTCAACCAGACACATCTCCCGTCCAGTCCTTCCTGTCCACAAGTTGTGTTTGCTAGTTCAACGGCAAGCTCACGTTAATCGTGTTGACCCAAGAATTAGTAAGAGCACGCATACTCTGCCGATAAGCACACGTTAATCATGTTGATCAGAAGAGTAGTGAGCGCGCGAATATATACTCCGTCCCCGTACCATGTTGGCTACTCTGACGACGAAGCGCACGTTAATCGTGTTGGTCAGAAGAGTACTAAGCGCCCACATATATTCCGACCCTGTGCCGTGTTGGCTACTCTGAGGACGAAGCGCACGTTGATCTTACTGGTCAGAAGAGTAGTGAGCGCAGGCATACATTCCGTCACCGTACGGGGGTACGGGGTGTTGGCTATTCTGACGACAAGCACACGTAATGGTGTTGGTCAGAACAGAAGGATAGTTAGCGCACTCTCCGTCCCATATCCCCCTGTTGGTTACTCCAAACGATAAGCGCAAGTTAATCGTGTTGGTCTAAGGAATAGTAAGCGCACGCTCCTACCCCGCACCTACGCCGCGTAGTTATAAGTTATTATAAGTAAGTGAGTGAGTATAGGCTAACTAGTGTATTACGTAGAGCTAGAGACCGCTCGAACCGCAGAGCTAGAACAGCGGTCTGAACCTATCAATGTCGGGAAAACGGCTCTGACTACCCGCACAACAACCACCGACGTTACATAAATTTGGCGCTCGAGAAGGGACCGGCTGTTCATCCAAAATAGATAGAGTAAGATGGAGCTAGAAAAGACGCCCAGTTGGGTATATACACTAAAGAAGAAGGACTTGTCTATAGAATTGATTCAGCGAAGTCTAGACTGTACTGGCACAGTCGACGAATTAAAAAAAAAGGCTGTGCGAACATCTCAAACGAGAAAGCAAAAGAAAAGCCAAGCCAAGCAGTGAGGCTGTCACTACCATTGCAAGTGACACTGTGACAACTACCAGCATCATAACAATGACTAACAATGTGAGGGGCCTGACCAGAATCAGAACAACTGATTGCACAACACCGATAACCTGCTATCAGTTCACGATCATGCATTAGTTCCGCCTGTCTACACACAGGCATATACAACCCCTATTCCGTCATCGTTGCCAGTAGCAACGAACATTTCTATCATCACAGATTCAGAAGTGATAGACAAAGTGAGGAAGTAGAATCTAAAATTTAATGAGACGCAAGAGCCATGGATCTGCTTGGAAAGAGTATACGAGTTGGCAGATTGCTATCAAATCTCGACCCACCGGCTATTATGATCAATATCAGAGCATGCATAACAATGCACTCCAATGGTATAGAAACAACCGCCAGCATTGGTCCAAGTGGAGTGATTCCGTAGAGGATATAGAAGCATTTTTTCTACCGCCTCGATTTGAAATTAAATTGGCAGATGAAATCAGACCCAGAACACAGAAATCCGAAGAAAAGACGAAAGTATACATCACTGCGAATTAATCGCTAATGCGATGGCAGCAGAAGATCACTACTGAAGAAAACTTACACCGAATATACGAAAATATACGAAAAGCGAAGCCGAAACCCAAACCGCCGGAATAAAAGAGACGTACGAGGTCAAACGCATGCAGTGCAGATATCCGCCGAAATTATTTTACTCTTGAAGTAGCCAACAAGGCGTTCTGTCTAAAGACTGTCGATACAGTCAGACACGACATCCCCTACCAGCCAATAGTCACAAAGTATTCAGGATAAGTATTACACGCGTGTGTCCGTGGCATGATAGTAAAAAGAAGGCAGTGAAGGAAAATCCGACCTCATATCCAGACTATACCGTCCGGGAAAGAGACCTATACCGACACTTCCATGATACCACATACAGCGACGATGAAACCGGACCCGAGTGGAAACTATGTATGTGTTACCACTCCTCTGGCAGCCAGAGTTCTAAAGGAAAATCACGACGATGTCACCGCTGGCCATCTTGGGGTAACAAAAGCAATTGCCCGTATAGCCAAATATTATTACTGGCCATGAATGTTTCGGGTTATTGCAAAACATGTCCGAACCAGTCCATGAAATATAAGACCCTACAGCAGCAGCCGGCTGGCAAAATTCAATACCAAAGCAACAGAGCTATAGGCAATCATAAGCACCGATTGCATTAGACCTCTGCCACGGTAAACGAAAGGGCATACCATGATATTGGTCTTTCAAGACTAGTTTACCAAATGGACCGAATTCTTGTCAGCAAGAGAGGCAACTGCGCCAGCTTTGATTAAAGGTTTCAAAGAACGAATTCTCTCTCGCCACGATTCCTCAAGATGCTGATAACAGTAATGGAAGGCAATATATCAGCCATAAATCCACACAACTGCTAAAAGAGTTGTAAATGCACCACCGCCTTACCCGGCCCTACACACCGTAAGCAAATCCGACTGAGAGGGTCAATCGTGTGATTAAGACCATGATATCACAATAGGTCGATCATGACCAGCGTTGATGGGATAAATTTCTACCAGAATTGATGCTTGCATTTAATACTAGTCAGAACGAGTCGCCCGGCTATACTCCAGCATTTCTCAACTACGGAATAGAACTAGCAATATCATGATCGAATAAATACCGTTAGAACTAAACCATATATATTCACTGGCAGAACAAAATTGGGCACAGTTAGTGAAATGAAGCCAACAGTGAAGAAGTGAGTAATAGACCCAACAATACGCGTACAAACGCGTCCAGTCAACCCATCGTCAATCATGATCAAAAGAAATCGCATCCCAAGGAAGCCACCGTCATCACATCAACCAGCACCGTCGATGCCAGTTACAAGGCAATGCGAAACTACTGCACTCGCCACAAAAAGGAAGTATACCTCGCGTGGAAAGGTAAAAACCAAGAATCGCCATGCTGCCATTTCCAAGTGGAGAACAGAGTGACGGACGTAATAACAACCATACCCGATCCCATCGTAGCACCAAACACCTAAACACCGCAGACCAAATCATCTGCTCCGATAACCAGCATAGAAGCAGAAGTCGTCAGCTGCACGAGCTCGAGGGAACCGAAAACACCGCCGAAGCAGATATCGTCAGCTGCACAAGCCCATAAGCAATAATAGAAGCCATCATCAAGAGACTGAAAAGTGCTATTTTCCAAATGTACCGAGGATATCGAAAGTTCTTCCCAGCAGCTGACAAAATGAGATACGTAGGTCCGCTCCGACGAGTGGATGGCTGTTTTGTATTAAAGTCATCCGGGCCGCTGATCTGTCCGCTAAGTGAGCTGCCATGCACTTTCCAGAACTACATCGTGGAGATGGACTCCAGTTAATTTTATTGTGAATTTTTTTTAAGTTCATTTTGAGACTGAACATTGTACTGCCCCTAGTCAGAGCGTACATGCAAAAAATGTATAATGTGATGAAAATTGATGCCACTGGTATAAAGTTAGTGGTTGTATTCGTTTGTCTACAAATTCTACACTTAACTGTTAAACTAGAGCTTCAATACTCAATAAATTTAAGATGCAAATCGTTCAATTTATCAATATTCAATAAATGGGAAATATAAGATATATAATAAATGTAGTAATTCTGTTGCAAATAACTTTGTACTCACCTGATCTATGTTTGGCAGTTGATTGACTTGATTTTAATAATTTTTAACTGAGGTTGGGATTGGGATATTCTTTATTCTGGTCGATACCCAGAATAAAGTGAGGTGAGTAGTTCTTACTGCAGTCGAAACCCACAGAGAATCTTAATTGCAGTCGTTCCACACAATAAAGTGTTGGTTAGTAATTTTCTAATTATAGTCGTTACCCGTAACCAGAATCTTTATTATAGTCGTTACTCAGAATAAACTGTTTTATTAGTAATTTTCTTGATACAGTCGTTACCCGTAACAATAATCTTTATTTTAGTCGCTATTCAAATAAATCTCTTAATCTAGTCGCAACCCAGAACAAGAAAAATTTATTTGAATTGTCAACCAAACAAAGTGTTAGACTGTTAATAAAAATTCACAACACTAGGAAATAAAAATTCACAACACTGTGAAATACCACTGAGAAAAATTTTTCAAGTTTATCACTGCACTGCCAAACTGAAAAAGAGATCGAGTCAAGTTAAATTCCTGTTGCTGCAAACGGCACCAAAGAACGGTAGTCAAAGGCGCATGGCAACAATAATTGGCATAGTAACAATAACCTAGCATAGCAACAATAACCCAGCATAGCAACTGCAACTCATCGTGTGTTTATACAGTGTTACCATTTTAGTCATTGCTGCTATCAAGCTGTGTTTTGCTAAATATGTTTAAAAATAATTTAAACTAATTTATATTAATTTCAATCAATATGGTATAAAATGACTTTCGTTTTGGTAAATGTACTTACTTGCAACGAAAACAAGTTAATTTGTACAGTATATGCAAATAGAATTTTAATCGAATAAGATTGAGAATCATATTTAAGTACTTCCTCGAACTTGATTCATGGTAATAGGGAATTGATTGATCCATGGAATTGTGTTAGATTCGATGTCTGTAGTGCAATGTAGATGGCACTATTTCGTTCCACTACGTACCTTCCTTCCATTTTATCGTCTAGTGCGTTTTGTTTTCTTGAAGTTGGCTCACTGTCGTGTAAAGTATTTATGTTGACGTACGACAGCTGACAGGGGAAAACTTTAATCTGCCTGTTCATGTAAACTTTTGAAAATTAATCAGGTAACAAGTTTATGTTTTATAAAAAAAGCCATGATTCTTTGTGGTTTGTTTATTTGCCTTTCGGGATTACTGGGGCCAATGTAGCATAGCTAATGTGACTAATTTTATTCGTGTGCAACTGAGATGCCAAACCTTGAGGTTGAATAGCCATCGCAGATGAAGTCGGATATGTAGTTGATGTGGTTGTAATAATATCACTCGCAATATTTTGGGTACTCGCCTGAAGAAGAGGCGATGATGTTATATTCCTATTTGAAGTAGATGGTGGACCAATTGGTGTTATAGATCGACCAACACTGTAAGGAGTAGAGGTTGTCACCTCTTATGAATTCGTAAATGATGTTGACAATCCATTTGGCATTGAAGTTTTGTTTACTGAGAAATTATTTCCCGTAATTTTTCTTGTAGGACCATATGATAACATGTTATTGACTTCATACAAGTTTTACGATTTCTTTGGAGATGAATGAAATGTTCAAGAAATTTGGTTTTGTATTGGCGCTGGACTGAACACTTGATTAGAAGGGCCAGAGCTCTTTTAATCACTACCTGAATGTAGTTTTGCAGCAAATGATACCATACCCTGTGGTAGATTTTGGGTATTTAAGCCAGTTGATGATTTTGGGGGAGCATTTCTTAAAGACATAATTGCGTTCGGGTATGCTTTGTTTTCAGAATGTTTAGTCTGTAAAACAAAAATATATTCGAACTGATTTAGTTCGAATATACTGCCCCCCGTTGGAAGGCTGAAATGTCTTTCAAATGTAGAGATCTTGCCACTTATGGTTTTATTAATTAAGTTAAAAATCTTACATGGATATGAAATTTTTGTAAAATGAGGAGATAAAAAAAATTTGATTAGGAGGAAATAAATGTTTCGTGGGGTATTTTGTTTATTTGCAACATTTTGTGTAAATTATTTGGAAAATTCTTTAATCTCGTGGAACCCAGCGCTATACGCTGCAGGGGTTCATTAAATAAATGTGCTTTGACTTTGACTTTATTTTTCCATGCGAAATCACTGAAGTGAAAATCAACGGATACTCTTACTACTTCTGTATTAAGCGCTCTAAAATTTTTGATTATGCCACTGAATGCTATGATTTCAGTTAGACATACAGATGTGAAATTTAAGGGATACAGGAATCGATGTAAATATTTGCCCTTGTAATCCGAAAGCTTGATTTCTTTGAAATCGTTGCCTACAACAGCCAGGCTTTGAAATCAGGTGCCGATTGCTGAAATTTTAGCGCTAAAAGTCGTTTACTTGTGTGAACCATCCCGTGCGTTGATTTATCAGTTCTTCGTAAATTAATGAAACTTGTTTTAAAATCGCCTTGCTAATAAATGACCTCTTTATTAGATAAACAATGTAACCCTTTTAAAACCAAATCCTAATTTGGTGACGTGTTACAGTAGTAAAAAACTCCGGCTATATCGTGACGTCGTGATGTTCTTACAATGACAGCTAATTATGAAATAAGAAAGCCCCTATTAACAACGCAGACCAACAAGAAATATGTTTCATGAAAAACAGAAAGAAAACTTTTATTTTATAACGTTTTATTTGGAAGCTTTTATTTGCTTAACACTTTAATGGTGCCATCCTTCATTAAGCGTACGTTGTACCGTGTCCCATCTTGGGTGGTGAATCGCTGCTTGCGCTTCTTCGATTTTCGGAAGGCATCCCAAGATATGGTGGTCCCCGTAGGATTGGTTAGTGTCAGGTACAGCTCATTACTCTGTGCTGTGGCCGGCACTAGCGTTAGGTCTTCCAAGATTTTAATCTTAGGATCTGGAATCCCTGATGAAGTTCCTACACTGGATGGTCCTGGCACGTCTTGTCGATTACAACCTGCAAGCAATGGTGGCGAACCATGAATGTTGGAATCTGGAAAATCCACTGTAGCTTCTGCACTGGATTGTCTTGGCACTTCCTGTTGCATGTGGCTCTGAGACGATAATGTAGGTCCATTAACATGAGAATCTGGAGTCCCCGCTATAGCTCTTACACTGGAGGATCCTGGACGTTCCTGACATTGGTACTTTGGAGAGGATGGCGGTGAGACGATAATCTCAACTATCTCCGGGTCCTCCAGTTGCAAATAACGGAGTTGTCTGCCAAGTTTGCTAACTTGGGATGCTATCTGCAGCTTGTGTAACTGCCTTTCCAGATTCCTCCAGATTTCTCGTACCTCCCGCTCAATAGTTCTGCCTGGGGTTGATGGCAGATTTTTATTATCCTGAACAGAAGATGCCATCACTACTAGCTCGAAAAGTTGACTGTGACTTGTATCACACAGTATTCTACATTTAAAGAGACCTAATGGACCTCTTGTTTCCTCATTTCAATTGTAATTAGAAAAATTTGTATCGAGGCAAATTTGCTATTGTTTTTAACAATACATTAGAATGCATCGTAGCAAGAATGTATTTTGTACATTTGAAGAGGAATGTGGTATTGTTCTTTTTCTCTTTCTTTTTTATGTACATGGATACATGAAATTGAATGTAATTATAGCATGATATACATAAATGACAAATTTTTTTTTTATGATTATTGTATAGGAATTTTATGCACTTAATGTAAATAATTTTGAAGCTTTTAATGCTATGAAGAAATGCATACATCAATATGTACTTTGATTGCGATGCTAATTGGGGTGAAGAATAAATATTTGGGAACAACATACTTAGTTAAAAAGGAAGTCATTTTGAAACGTCCTTTAAGTCAGGAGAAATATGGCAAACTTTGTTACTGGTGTTTTTAAAACTGCGTTTTAAGTTTTAATGCTTACCACTCTAACTAATTTAATTTTGTTCAAGAAAGAATTTTTTGAGATTCTCCGGTATATAGCAAAAGCTAAAAGATGTTTTAATTTGTTATTTCATCACACAACCCTTTAATTTTTGGTGACAAGTTTCAAGTCTTGGTTTGACTCATTAACAGGTCACAAATAGCGAAATTGGGTGATTTCAAAAACAAGTGAAAAAAATGAAAAAAAGAAGAAAGAAATGAAAAGTTTGAGAAAAATAGAAAAAAAAATTTTATTTATTAAAAAAATTTAAAAAAAATTTAAAGAAACAGATTCATTTGAAGCGAATCGAACCTGTATACGCCATGCAGTGGGCTGAAAAATAAAGAAGAAAAGGAAGAAGAAGAAGCGTTTCGTGTCAGCAGAAAACCTTACACTCATCGGTGCAGCTTGGTTTTCTGCCTGCTGCAGACGCTTGAAAATAGATCAAACTGATCTCTTCTCATATAAACCCAGAGTAAATTCTGGGTGTGAATTATATAAGGAAAAAACACTCCTATACATATTTTTCAGCCCACTGCGTGGCGTATACAGGTTCGATTCGCTTCGAATGTCGTTCCCCACAATAAACTGTTGGTTAGTAATTTTCTTATTATAGTCGTTACCCGTAACAAGAATCTTTATTGTAGTCGTCACCCACAATAAAGTGTTTTATTAGTAGTTTTCTTGATACAGTCGTTACCCGTAACAAGAATCTTTATTGTAGTCGTTACCCACAATAAAGTGTTTTATTAGTAATTTTCTTGATACAGTCGTTACCCGTAACAAGAATCTTTATTGTAGTCGTTACCCACAATAAAATGTTTTATTAGTAATTTTCTTGATACAGTCGTTACCCGTAACAAGAATCATTATTTTAGTCGCTATTCAAATAAATCTCTTAATCTAGTCGCAACCCAGAACAAGAAAAATTTATTTGAATTGTCAACCAAACAAAGTGTTAGACTGTTAATAAAATTTCACAACACTAGGAAATAAAAATTCACAACACTGGGGAATACCACTGAGAAAAAATTATCAAGTTAATCACTGCACTGCCAAACTCAAAAAGAGATCGAGTCAACTTAAATTGCTGTTTATATAGCCATGGTTTGCACACGGCACCAAAAAACGGTAGTGAAAGGCGCATGGCAACAATAATTGGCATAGTAACAATAACCTAGCATAGCAACAATAACCCAGCATAGCAACTGCAACTCATCATGTGTTTATACAGTGTTACCATTTTAGTCATTGCTGCTATCAAGCTGTTTTTTGCTAAATATCTTTAAAAATAATTTAAACTAATTTATATTAATTTCAATCAATATGGTATAAAATAACTTTCGTTTTGTTAAATATACTTACTTGCAACGAAAACAAGTTAATTTGTACAGTATATGCTAATAGAATTTTAATCGAATAAGATTGAGAATCATATTTAAGTACTTCCTCGAACTTGATTCATGGTAATAGGGAATTGATTGATCCATGGAATTGTGTTAGATTCGATGTCTGTAGTGCAATGTAGATGGCACTATTTCGTTCCACTACGTACCTTCCTTCCATTTTATCGTCTAGTGCGTTTTGTTTTCTTGAAGTTGGCTCACTGTCGTGTAAAGTATTTATGTTGACGTACGACAGCTGACAGGGGAAAACTTTAATCTGCCTGTTCATGTAAACTTTTGAAAATTAATCAGGTAATAAGTTTATATTTTATAAAAAAAGCCATGATTCTTTGTGGTTTGCTTATTTTCCTTTCGGGATAACTAAGGGCCAATGTAGCATAGCTAATGTGACTAATTTTATTCGTTTGCAACTGAGATGCCAAACCTTGAGGTTGAATAGTCATCGCAGATGAAGTCGGATATGTAGTTGATGTGCTTTTAATAGTATCACTCGCAATATTTTGGGTACTCGCCTGAAGGATGCTATATTCCTATTTGAAGTAGATGGTGGACCAATTGGTGTTATAGATCGACCAACACTTGAAGGAGTAGAGGTTGTCACCTCTGATGAATTCGTAAATGATGTTGACAATCCATTTGGCACTGAAGTTTTGTTTGCTGAGAAATTATTTCCCGTAATTTTTCTTGTAGGACCATATGATAACATGTTATTGACTTCATACAAGTTTGACGATTTCTTTGGAGATGAATGAAATGTTGAAGAAATTTGGTTTTGTATTGGCGCTTGACTGAACACTTGATTAGAAGGGCCAGAGCCCTTTTTATCACTCCCTAAATGCAGTTTTGCAGCAAATGATACCATACCCTGTGGTAGATTTTGGGTATTTAAGCCAGTTCAGCATTTTTTTAAAGACATAATTGCGTTCGGGTATGCTTTGTTTTCAGAATGTTTATCTGTAAAACAAAAATATATTCGAACTGATTTGGTTCCAACAAACATTACCTAGTTGTTCTTATAGTTAGTTTTGATTATTAATAAAAAGAAAAATCCCAAAAGCATTGTCTACTTCCTGAGGGTGAATTGTTTATTTGGTTGGCAGTATTGTAAAAAAAAAAAACAGAAATCATTACCTATTTCATTTTTTTTTTCGTGAAGAAAGGGGAGATGTAACGGAGTTACATATGTTCTAGCTAGACAATAGCGAAAGCGAATCGTCTAACAGCAATTAGGCAACAAAGTAAGCCAGCCCCCGAGAGAAGAGCACATTACTTATCAGCAGCTCAGTAGTGTCGCGTGCTGGTCGCGTGATAGTAGAAGCGAACATTCTACACCCGACACCATCAGGCAATCTGCCTATAAATATCCTGCCGCAAGTAATGAAATCGCTCAGTCGATCACCGAGCGTTCAAGTAGACACAAGTCGAAATTACAGTCAAGCCAAATATCCCACCGCGAGAAGACAACTCCGAAGTGAAAAGAGTTGTAGCGTTTTGGCCTTTCGCTACTTTGTCTCCTATTCCCAAGTTGCCTTTTCTTATGTCTCGGCCTCCCTACTTCGGAAGGGAAGGGAAACACCCCCCCCCCTAATTTTCCCAAGTTACCTAAGAAGGGGAGAAAAGTTAGATATCTTCGAGAAGTAGCCCTATGCTACTGCTCCATGCAATAAAAATCCTGAAAGAAAAGTTCATATCTTCGAGAAGTACCCCTATGCTACATATCCATATTCTACCAATCCTGAAAAGAAAATTAAAAGAGAACATATACGTACATAGCCGGATATAAGTTCAGATCTAAAACAACAACAAATAAAAAGTAAAAACACTCAAAAGTGGAAAAATTCCAATGTGTGCAAAACACGCACAAAATTACATTTTATTACATTAAACTTACCGCTAGTCAGCCAGAACTCCAGAATCCGAACGGTAATTCGCCTAACCGTAAAACATCAGGCGATCCTATCACATGATGCATTACAGCAAGCACGCCCGAAATTCACTGAAAATTCTGGCTCAATGCACACATTTTTTTTCTGCTACTAAACAGCAGGCAAAACACCACACGCACACCCGTACACCTATATTCAGCAGTGCAGTCACCGCCAAGAAAACCTCGTGATTGTTCGTTCGACCAAAACCATGATGACGATTCGTCTGTCGGTTGGCGAACAAACGAAGGAATGTAGGGGGATCGCGTGCGGGAAGTTGGATGAAAACCTTGGTGGAGTGCAGTAGCAGGTGGTCACGCGCAGATCCTTCTGAGTTGAGTTAGATTTTGTTCTTTGGCCGTGGCGGATGGACGCGAAGGTTCGTCCGAGTTTTGATTTAGAAGGAGGGAGAGTTTTTTTTTGTATATTGGATTGAACAGATGCGCGCGTTACTAGTACGAATTTCGTAATTAATGTCTATAGAAAGATAGAAAAATTATATCTATGCACTCCTATGTTTTTACTACACTACATATAAGAGTCGGAAGGTTAGGTGCTCGAGCAAAGTTAGGTAGGTAACAAATACAATTGTTTTGCATTAGCTTTATGGCATTGTAAGTTAGCTGGTAGTCCCCAAAATAATTGAAAATTATAGCCTTTTGTGTAAAATGCCAGGACTGCCGGTGGATGATAGTAGCATCACCAAATAAAAGGTGTAAATGGTTCTAAAAACGTGCTAAAAGTTATTTCTATCCTTTACGATTCATTTTTAATTTTTTTTCTCCGCTCAGCTCACGGATATTGCCATATTTCCATATATCGAGTGATACATAATACACTCTTCTTTTGTCTTGCTTATCTTACTTTCATTCGCCTTTCAGCGTCTTTGGTATTCTCCAGATACGGGAATTGGAAGACCGAGGTTGGGGACGAGTTGTCAAATGGTAGGTAGTTCATCTCAATGTTCGAATAGGAGTCTAATGGATGGTGGCCGCGCAGGGCGGCGAGTCTTCTGATCACTCACACGCTTTAAGTTGCAGCAACTATCTGCCATCATAGTAAGATGGATGTAGGTAGGGCTGACAATGGGTGTGCTCTTCGCTCAGAGTTGACCCCCACCAGTGGACTACCAGAAGACTGGCTATAAAAGTCAGCCGGCACCGATAGATTGGTCAGTTGCCTCCCAGCAGCTCAAGCAGACACATCTCCTGTCCAGTCCTTCCTGTACGCAAGTCATGTTGGATAGTTCAGCGGCAAGCGCATGTTAATCAGGATACTCTGCCGATAAGCGCACGTTAATCATGTTGATCAGAAAGGTAGTGAGCGCGCAAATTTATACTCCGTCCCCGTACCGTGTTGACAACTCTGACGACGAAGCGCACGTTAATCGTGTTGGACAGAACAGAAGAATAGTGAGCGCACTCACCGTCCCGTAACCGCCGTGTTGGCTACTCCAAACGACAAGCGCAAGTTAATCGTGTTGGTCTAAGGAATAGTAAGCGCACGCTCCTACCCCGCACCTACGCCGCGTAGTTATAAGATATAAGTAAGTGAGTGAGTATAGGCTAACTAGTGTGTGTTAAGTAGAGCTAGAGACCGCTCGAACCGCAGAGCTAGAACAGCGGTCTGAACCTAGCAACGTCGGGAAAACGGCCCTGGACAATCTCCTGATTACCCGCACACCAACCACCGACGTTACATAAATTTGGCGCCCGAGCAGGGACCGGCTGTTCATCCAGGATAGATAGAGTAAGATGGAGCTAGAAAAGACGCCCAGTTGGGTATATATATACACTAAAGAAGGAGGACTTACCTATAGAATTAATTCAGCGAAGTCTAGACTGTACCGGCACAGCCGACGAATTAAGAAAAAGGCTGAGCGAACATCTCAAACGAGAAAGCCAGAGAAAACCCAAGCCAAGCAGTGAGGTTGTCAGCGATCTGAGTGGTTTCACCAGAAACAGAACAACTGATTGCACCACACCGATAACCAGCTATCAGTTCACGACCATGCCATTAGCTCCGCCTGTCTACCCACAGGCATATACAACCCCTATACCGTCATCATTACTAGTAGCAACGAACATTTCTCTCATGACAGATTCAGAAGTGTTGGACAAATTAAAGAAGTGGAATCTAAAATTTAATGAGACGCAAGAGACACTGATCGTCTTGGAAAGAGTAGAGGAGTCGGCTGATTGCTATCAAATTCCGACCGGCTATTACGAGCACTACCAGAGCTAATGCATAAAAATGCGCTCCAATGGTATAGAAACAACCGCCAGCACTGGTCCAAGTGGAGTGATTTATGGAGTGATGTAGTAGCTGAGAAAATGCTTAAACTTGACAGAATAAGGAATAGATGGTGGCGCTAACAGCAAGTTGTGTCATGAATAGATTAGGAAGGTTAGACAGTAGAGAAAAAAGAACACACGCAGAAGGAACGATTATTCTTTATTCGAGAAAAGTGTCCATTTTGATTAATAAAAAGTTATACTAAGAAATATATATTATTTTCGGCCATCTTACAGATTTCAGAAGTGAGATACTGTGAAAGTATTAATAATTAGTGTTTTGTACGCGATTTAATAAAATTTATGTCCAATTGTAATAATGAGTAAGTCTGTAACTAAAAAACAATAACAGATGGAATTAAGGAAATTTAATTTGCGCGTGGTAGGCAAAAAGGCGGATTTGTTAGAGTGATTGTTTTTAGTGAAAGATAATATCTCTGATCGAGGTGAGGATGATATTACATGTATTGCTTCGTCATCCACTGCGAATGTACATAAATCCACACCAAAAGTTGAATTCGAGGTTATGGGGAAGTTTCTATTATAAAAGGAGCTCGATTTAGTTAAACAATAAAATGAATTTTTGAAAAAATTAAGTGCTGCTAGAGAGATGCTGGTTGAGGAGAAAATCTTACATCCAGTAGAGGCGGATGAAATCATCCCTGTTTTTGATCCTGGTAAGGGTCTATCTTTAGACAAATGGTTGAATCGACTAGACATCTCATTAATAGTTGTTACAATTGTATGTAATATAATAGAGCATGGTATTGCTACTTGTCCAAAGCAGAAAAGGAATAGAGGTTTCTGTTACAAATATGGTAGCCTTAGTCACCTTATAAAGGACTATCCGCGAAATTAATCAACAACTAGAAGGTATAATCAAGTAAGTTGTGTTACGTCATTTAGAGATAAGGAACAAACTTGTGTGTCGAAAAATAAAAATTTAGTAATAGATGATAAAGGCAGACACAGCCATAATTTTTCTAATGGCAATTTAATAAATGTTATTTGTAAATTCAGAGACGAAACATTAGACATTGACCTTAATTTAAATTTAAAATGTATAATAGATACGGGAAGTCCTATTAGTGTTATAAAAAAAAAATTTTGTTCCGGATTTTGCTATTAGTGATTACAATAATAATCAAAATTTCGCTGGGACTAATAATACAAAGCTACATATAGTTGGACACGAAGAAGGAACGACTATTCTACATTCGAGAAAAGTGTCCATTTTGATTAATAAAAAGTTATACTAAGAAATTTATTTTATTTTCGGCCATCCTACAGATTTCAGAGTGGGATACTGTGAAAGCATTAATAATTAGTGTTTTGTACGCGATTTAATAAAATTTATGTCCAATTGTAATAATGAGTAAGTCTGTAACTAAACAACAATAACAGATGGAATTAAGGAAATTTAATTTGCCCGTGGTAGGCAAAAAGGCGGATTTGTTAAAGCGATTGTTTTTAGTGAAAGATAATATCTCCGACCGAGGTGAGGATGATATTACATGTATTGCTTCGTCATCTACTGCGAATGTACATACGTCCACACCAAAAGTTGAATTCGAGGTTATGAAGAAGTTCCTATTATAAAAGGAATTCGATTTAGTTAAACGAGAAAATGATGTTTTGAAAAAATTAAGTGATGCTGGAGAGGTGCAGGTTGAGGAGAAAATCTTACATCCAGTAGAGGCAGATGAAATCATCACTGTTTTTGATCCTGGTAAGGGTCTATCTTAAGACGAATGGTTGAATTGACTAGACACAGCCATAAATTTTCTAATGGCAATTTAATAAATGTTATTTGTAAATTCAGAGACTAAACATTAGACATTGACCTTAATTTAAATTTAAAATATATAATAGATACGGGAAGTCCTATTAGTGTTATAAAAAAAAGTTTTGTTCCGGGTTTTGCTATTAGTGATTACAATAATAATCAAAATTTCGTTGGGACTAATAATACAAAACTACATATAGTTGGACACGAAGAAGGAACGACTATTCTACATTCGAGAAAAGTGTCCATTTTGATTAATAAAAAGTTATACTAAGAAATTTATTTTATTTTCGGCCATCCTACAGATTTCAGAGTGGGATACTGTGAAAGCATTAATAATTAGTGTTTTGTACGCGATTTAATAAAATTTATGTCCAATTGTAATAATGAGTAAGTCTGTAACAAAAAAACAATAACAGATGGAATTAAGGAAATTTAATTTGCCCGTGGTAGGCAAAAAGGCGGATTTGTTAGAGCGATTGTTTTTAGTGAAAGATAATATCTCCGACCGAGGTGAGGATGATATTACATGTATTGCTTCGTCATCTACTGCGAATGTACATACGTCCACACCAAAAGTTGAATTCGAGGTTATGAAGAAGTTCCTATTATAAAAGGAATTCGATTTAGTTAAACGAGAAAATGATGTTTTGAAAAAATTAAGTGATGCTGGAGAGGTGCAGGTTGAGGAGAAAATCTTACATCCAGTAGAGGTAGATGAAATCATCACTGTTTTTGATCCTGGTAAGGGTCTATTTTAAGACGAATGGTTGAATTGACTAGACACAGCCATAAATTTTCTAATGGCAATTTAATAAATGTTATTTGTAAATTCAGAGACTAAACATTAGACATTGACCTTAATTTAAATTTAAAATATATAATAGATACGGGAAGTCCTATTAGTGTTATAAAAAAAAGTTTTGTTCCGGGTTTTGCTATTAGTGATTACAATAATAATCAAAATTTCGTTGGGACTAATAATACAAAACTACATATAGTTGGACACGAAGAAGGAACGACTATTCTACATTCGAGAAAAGTGTCCATTTTGATTAATAAAAAGTTATACTAAGAAATTTATTTTATTTTCGGCCATCCTACAGATTTCAGAGTGGGATACTGTGAAAGCATTAATAATTAGTGTTTTGTACGCGATTTAATAAAATTTATGTCCAATTGTAATAATGAGTAAGTCTGTAACAAAAAAACAATAACAGATGGAATTAAGGAAATTTAATTTTCCCGTGGTAGGCAAAAAGGCGGATTTGTTAGAGCGATTGTTTTTAGTGAAAGATAATATCTCCGACCGAGGTGAGGATGATGTTACATGTATTGCTTCGTCATCTACTGCGAATGTACATACGTCCACACCAAAAGTTGAATTCGAGGTTATGAAGAAGTTCCTATTATAAAAGGAATTCGATTTAGTTAAACGAGAAAATGATGTTTTGAAAAAATTAAGTGATGCTGGAGAGGTGCAGGTTGAGGAGAAAATCTTACATCCAGTAGAGGCAGATGAAATCATCACTGTTTTTGATCCTGGTAAGGGTCTATCTTAAGACGAATGGTTGAATTGACTAGACACAGCCATAAATTTTCTAATGGCAATTTAATAAATGTTATTTGTAAATTCAGAGACTAAACATTAGACATTGACCTTAATTTAAATTTAAAATATATAATAGATACGGGAAGTCCTATTAGTGTTATAAAAAAAAGTTTTGTTCCGGGTTTTGCTATTAGTGATTACAATAATAATCAAAATTTCGTTGGGACTAATAATACAAAACTACATATAGTTGGACACGAAGAAGGAACGACTATTCTACATTCGAGAAAAGTGTCCATTTGGATTAATAAAAAGTTATACTAAGAAATTTATTTTATTTTCGGCCATCCTACAGATTTCAGAGTGGGATACTGTGAAAGTATTAATAATTAGTGTTTTGTACGCGATTTAATAAAATTTATGTCCAATTGTAATAATGAGTAAGTCTGTAACTAAACAACAATAACAGATGGAATTAAGGAAATTTAATTTGCCCGTGGTAGGCAAAAAGGCGGATTTGTTAGAGCGATTGTTTTTAGTGAAAGATAATATCTCCGACCGAGGTGAGGATGATATTACATGTATTGCTTCGTCATCTACTGCGAATGTACATACGTCCACACCAAAAGTTGAATTCGAGCTTATGAAGAAGTTCCTATTATAAAAGGAATTCGATTTAGTTAAACGAGAAAATGATGTTTTGAAAAAATTAAGTGATGCTGGAGAGGTGCAGGTTGAGGAGAAAATCTTACATCCAGTAGAGGCAGATGAAATCATCACTGTTTTTGATCCTGGTAAGGGTCTATCTTAAGACGAATGGTTGAATTGACTAGACACAGCCATAAATTTTCTAATGGCAATTTAATAAATGTTATTTGTAAATTCAGAGACTAAACATTAGACATTGACCTTAATTTAAATTTAAAATATATAATAGATACGGGAAGTCCTATTAGTGTTATAAAAAAAAGTTTTGTTCCGGGTTTTGCTATTAGTGATTACAATAATAATCAAAATTTCGTTGGGACTAATAATACAAAACTACATATAGTTGGACACGAAGAAGGAACGACTATTCTACATTCGAGAAAAGTGTCCATTTTGATTAATAAAAAGTTATACTAAGAAATTTATTTTATTTTCGGCCATCCTACAGATTTCAGAGTGGGATACTGTGAAAGCATTAATAATTAGTGTTTTGTACGCGATTTAATAAAATTTATGTCCAATTGTAATAATGAGTAAGTCTGTAACAAAAAAACAATAACAGATGGAATTAAGGAAATTTAATTTGCCCGTGGTAGGCAAAAAGGCGGATTTCTTAGAGCGATTGTTTTTAGTGAAAGATAATATCTCCGACCGAGGTGAGGATGATATTACATGTATTGCTTCGTCATCTACTGCGAATGTACATACGTCCACACCAAAAGTTGAATTCGAGGTTATGAAGAAGTTCCTATTATAAAAGGAATTCGATTTAGTTAAACGAGAAAATGATGTTTTGAAAAAATTAAGTGATGCTGGAGAGGTGCAGGTTGAGGAGAAAATCTTACATCCAGTAGAGGCAGATGAAATCATCACTGTTTTTGATCCTGGTAAGGGTCTATCTTAAGACGAATGGTTGAATTGACTAGACACAGCCATAAATTTTCTAATGGCAATTTAATAAATGTTATTTGTAAATTCAGAGACTAAACATTAGACATTGACCTTAATTTAAATTTAAAATATATAATAGATACGGGAAGTCCTATTAGTGTTATAAAAAAAAGTTTTGTTCCGGGTTTTGCTATTAGTGATTACAATAATAATCAAAATTTCGTTGGGACTAATAATACAAAACTACATATAGTTGGACACGAAGAAGGAACGACTATTCTACATTCGAGAAAAGTGTCCACTTTGATTAATAAAAAGTTATACTAAGAAATTTATTTTATTTTCGGCCATCCTACAGATTTCAGAGTGGGATACTGTGAAAGTATTAATAATTAGTGTTTTGTACGCGATTTAATAAAATTTATGTCCAATTGTAATAATGAGTAAGTCTGTAACTAAACAACAATAACAGATGGAATTAAGGAAATTTAATTTGCCCGTGGTAGGCAAAAAGGCGGATTTGTTAGAGCGATTGTTTTTAGTGAAAGATAATATCTCCGACCGAGGTGAGGATGATATTACATGTATTGCTTCGTCATCTACTGCGAATGTACATACGTCCACACCAAAAGTTGAATTCGAGGTTATGAAGAAGTTCCTATTATAAAAGGAATTCGATTTAGTTAAACGAGAAAATGATGTTTTGAAAAAATTAAGTGATGCTGGAGAGGTGCAGGTTGAGGAGAAAATCTTACATCCAGTAGAGGCAGATGAAATCATCACTGTTTTTGATCCTGGTAAGGGTCTATCTTAAGACGAATGGTTGAATTGACTAGACACAGCCATAAATTTTCTAATGGCAATTTAATAAATGTTATTTGTAAATTCAGAGACTAAACATTAGACATTGACCTTAATTTAAATTTAAAATATATAATAGATACGGGAAGTCCTATTAGTGTTATAAAAAAAAGTTTTGTTCCGGGTT
Source organism: Dioctria rufipes (assembly GCA_963924295.1). Lineage (NCBI taxonomy): Eukaryota > Metazoa > Arthropoda > Insecta > Diptera > Asilidae > Dioctria > Dioctria rufipes. Next base: position 248,499,199 of record OZ002740.1, read on the forward strand.
TTGCTATTAGTGATTACAATAATAATCAAAATTTCGTTGGGACTAATAATACAAAACTACATATAGTTGGACACGAAGAAGGAACGACTATTCTACATTCGAGAAAAGTGTCCATTTTGATTAATAAAAAGTTATACTAAGAAATTTATTTTATTTTCGGCCATCCTACAGATTTCAGAGTGGGATACTGTGAAAGTATTAATAATTAGTGTTTTGTACGCGATTTAATAAAATTTATGTCCAATTGTAATAATGAGTAAGTCTGTAACTAAACAACAATAACAGATGGAATTAAGGAAATTTAATTTGCCCGTGGTAGGCAAAAAGGCGGATTTGTTAGAGCGATTGTTTTTAGTGAAAGATAATATCTCCGACCGAGGTGAGGATGATATTACATGTATTGCTTCGTCATCTACTGCGAATGTACATACGTCCACACCAAAAGTTGAATTCGAGGTTATGAAGAAGTTCCTATTATAAAAGGAATTCGATTTAGTTAAACGAGAAAATGATGTTTTGAAAAAATTAAGTGATGCTGGAGAGGTGCAGGTTGAGGAGAAAATCTTACATCCAGTAGAGGCAGATGAAATCATCACTGTTTTTGATCCTGGTAAGGGTCTATCTTAAGACGAATGGTTGAATTGACTAGACACAGCCATAAATTTTCTAATGGCAATTTAATAAATGTTATTTGTAAATTCAGAGACTAAACATTAGACATTGACCTTAATTTAAATTTAAAATATATAATAGATACGGGAAGTCCTATTAGTGTTATAAAAAAAAGTTTTGTTCCGGGTTTTGCTATTAGTGATTACAATAATAATCAAAATTTCGTTGGGACTAATAATACAAAACTACATATAGTTGGACACGAAGAAGGAACGTCTATTCTACATTCGAGAAAAGTGTCCATTTTGATTAATAAAAAGTTATACTAAGAAATTTATTTTATTTTCGGCCATCCTACAGATTTCAGAGTGGGATACTGTGAAAGCATTAATAATTAGTGTTTTGTACGCGATTTAATAAAATTTATGTCCAATTGTAATAATGAGTAAGTCTGTAACTAAACAACAATAACAGATGGAATTAAGGAAATCTAATTTGCCCGTGGTAGGCAAAAAGGCGGATTTGTTAAAGCGATTGTTTTTAGTGAAAGATAATATCTCCGACCGAGGTGAGGATGATATTACATGTATTGCTTCGTCATCTACTGCGAATGTACATACGTCCACACCAAAAGTTGAATTCGAGGTTATGAAGAAGTTCCTATTATAAAAGGAATTCGATTTAGTTAAACGAGAAAATGATGTTTTGAAAAAATTAAGTGATGCTGGAGAGGTGCAGGTTGAGGAGAAAATCTTACATCCAGTAGAGGCAGATGAAATCATCACTGTTTTTGATCCTGGTAAGGGTCTATCTTAAGACGAATGGTTGAATTGACTAGACACAGCCATAAATTTTCTAATGGCAATTTAATAAATGTTATTTGTAAATTCAGAGACTAAACATTAGACATTGACCTTAATTTAAATTTAAAATATATAATAGATACGGGAAGTCCTATTAGTGTTATAAAAAAAAGTTTTGTTCCGGGTTTTGCTATTAGTGATTACAATAATAATCAAAATTTCGTTGGGACTAATAATACAAAACTACATATAGTTGGACACGAAGAAGGAACGACTATTCTACATTCGAGAAAAGTGTCCATTTTGATTAATAAAAAGTTATACTAAGAAATTTATTTTATTTTCGGCCATCCTACAGATTTCAGAGTGGGATACTGTGAAAGCATTAATAATTAGTGTTTTGTACGCGATTTAATAAAATTTATGTCCAATTGTAATAATGAGTAAGTCTGTAACAAAAAAACAATAACAGATGGAATTAAGGAAATTTAATTTGCCCGTGGTAGGCAAAAAGGCGGATTTCTTAGAGCGATTGTTTTTAGTGAAAGATAATATCTCCGACCGAGGTGAGGATGATATTACATGTATTGCTTCGTCATCTACTGCGAATGTACATACGTCCACACCAAAAGTTGAATTCGAGGTTATGAAGAAGTTCCTATTATAAAAGGAATTCGATTTAGTTAAACGAGAAAATGATGTTTTGAAAAAATTAAGTGATGCTGGAGAGGTGCAGGTTGAGGAGAAAATCTTACATCCAGTAGAGGCAGATGAAATCATCACTGTTTTTGATCCTGGTAAGGGTCTATCTTAAGACGAATGGTTGAATTGACTAGACACAGCCATAAATTTTCTAATGGCAATTTAATAAATGTTATTTGTAAATTCAGAGACTAAACATTAGACATTGACCTTAATTTAAATTTAAAATATATAATAGATACGGGAAGTCCTATTAGTGTTATAAAAAAAAGTTTTGTTCCGGGTTTTGCTATTAGTGATTACAATAATAATCAAAATTTCGTTGGGACTAATAATACAAAACTACATATAGTTGGACACGAAGAAGGAACGACTATTCTACATTCGAGAAAAGTGTCCACTTTGATTAATAAAAAGTTATACTAAGAAATTTATTTTATTTTCGGCCATCCTACAGATTTCAGAGTGGGATACTGTGAAAGTATTAATAATTAGTGTTTTGTACGCGATTTAATAAAATTTATGTCCAATTGTAATAATGAGTAAGTCTGTAACTAAACAACAATAACAGATGGAATTAAAGAAATTTAATTTGCCCGTGGTAGGCAAAAAGGCGGATTTGTTAGAGCGATTGTTTTTAGTGAAAGATAATATCTCCGACCGAGGTGAGGATGATATTACATGTATTGCTTCGTCATCTACTGCGAATGTACATACGTCCACACCAAAAGTTGAATTCGAGGTTATGAAGAAGTTCCTATTATAAAAGGAATTCGATTTAGTTAAACGAGAAAATGATGTTTTGAAAAAATTAAGTGATGCTGGAGAGGTGCAGGTTGAGGAGAAAATCTTACATCCAGTAGAGGTAGATGAAATCATCACTGTTTTTGATCCTGGTAAGGGTCTATCTTAAGACGAATGATTGAATTGACTAGACACAGCCATAATTTTTCTAATGGCAATTTAATAAATGTTATTTGTAAATTCAGAGACCAAATAATAGACATTGACCTTAATTTAAATTTAAAATGTATAATAATCCTATTAGTGTTATAAAAAAAGTTTTGTTCCGGATTTTAATAATAATAAAAATTTCTTTGGGATTAATAATACAAAACTAGATATACATAGTTGGTTTGTGTGCAATCGAGATTAATATTTATGATGAAAGTTATTTTGTTGTACTTTATGTAGTACCTGATGGAATGTGTAGTCATTTTAGAACGTGACCTTTTAAAGTTATGTGGAGCAAAACTTTCAGCAGGAAAGCATACAGCTACATACATACAGCTTTGAATCAGAAAGTACTGAGTTATTAAATATTAGTATTGTGAGCCCATACGCTGAGGTACAACCAAAATTAATTTGGATGAGAATTTACCTGAGACTGTTAAACACAATTTTATCGAAAATTTTATGAACAATTATTATTTGGCACATAAGCCTGAGTTTCCTGAAATAGTAACTAAAATGAATTTGCGTCTTATAAGTGATAAGCAAATTGTTTCTGTTCCCAGACGTCTCTCAATTTCTGACAAAGAGAAAATGAGAGTAATTATTGACAATTTATTAAAGGAATATATTATCAGACCTATTGAATCTCCTTATTCCCCTATCGTGTTAGTTAGGAAAAGGACTGATGATGTGCGCATGTGCGTAAATTTTAGGTCATTGAATAAAATCTCTGAACGTGATAATTATCCTTTACCATTGATAGAGGATCTAATCGATCAATTACGCAATGAACATTATTTCAGCAGTCTTGATTTAAAAAATGGCTTCCACCATGTTTGGTGGAAGAATCTATTAAATATACACCGATGGGACAATTTGAGTATGTGAGAACGCCCTTTGGACTTAGAAACGCACCTTCTTTGTTTCAACGTTTCATTCAGAAATTTGTTAGAAATTTGGTAATTAAGAAGAAAGTTCAGATCTATTTAGATGATATATTGATTGCCACAGAGAGCTTTGCAGAGCATTTACAGATACTATTAGAAGTTTTTACAATCTTAGTAAAAAACGAATTAGAACTTAGACTAGATAAGTGCGAATTTTTATATAACGATTTAGACTACCTAGGTTATGCAATTTATAAAACTGGTATTAAGTCAAATCCAGAAAAATTAAACGCAGTTAAGAATTTTAGTGAGCCTAAAAATTTAAGAGAACTTCGTAGTTTCTTAGGACTGTGTCCTTATTTTCGTAAATTCATTAAGGGTTTTTCATTGTTAAGTAAACCACTTTATGATCTTGTTAAAAAAGATTCTGAATTCATATTTGATAAAAAACAACCAGATTGTTTTGATTTGGTTAAGGATAAACTTACACAGGCACCAATGCTGAGTATTTATTCCCCTTTATTCCCCTACAAGTTATACAGAACTTCATTCTGATGCAAGTTCACAAGGATTAGGTTCCATCCTGCTTCAAAGGAAGGAGGACGGCCTAATGCATCCGATCTTAGATTTTTCGAAACGAACTACAGACTGTGAATCTCGATATCACAGTTATGAATTGGAAACGCTCGCGATTATTTACGCGCTCCGAAAATTTCGAATATATTTACAAGGTATGAAGTTTAAAATAGTCACGGATTGTAATGCATTGGCTTTGACAATGAACAAAAAATTAATAAATCCTCGTATAAATCGATGGGTTTTAGAATTAGAGGATTGTTATGTACGTAAATTATACCCTAGAAAAGCATAAAAAAGAATAATTTTAGGAGACATAAATACATACATACATGCTGGAACATGATTAGCTTACCTTCAAAAACATTTGAAGAAAGCGAATCAGTTCTCCAAATTCCTAAAAGCCCTAAAATTTAGAAAATAGTAAAATATTCCAAATCTTTAAATTTTCACATAAGCTAACCATGCCTAAAACATGGTTAGCTTATCTATTTAACCAGTGAAGAAAATTGCATCAGCAATTTTCTTCACATTCCATAAATTAAAACGAGAATATTTCCCATGGCAATTTTTGCCTTCAGCAAAATTTACCAGTGAAAATATTTCATTTAAAAAATAAAATAAAAGGCAAATCGTACCTTCAGTACGATTTGTCATAAAATTACAATATGTATGTACGAACGTACATACATATCACAAAAAAAGCTTTCGCGATAAGAAATGCGCGCCGCGAAAATACATTGCATGGATACGCGCGCCGCAATTTCGTTCGACGGGGCGGTGGCTGATGTTTATAAAAGCATCAAATTGCATTTTTTCAAGCCACCGTCCAACGAAAAATATTCTGGACTTGTTTAATCAAGTCCAGAACAAATGAAAATTTTCTCAGGTTAGAAATGCAACTCTGCATTTTCTACCCTGACCGACGGCTCTTGATCGCGATAAAGATGATCAAGAGGGCAGTCGAATTTTAGCACGAAAAGGAGTGATGATTAAAATTTTTCTACGCGGCGGAGGCAGAAAAAATTGTGATTAGAAAAAGAGTAGGTTTTTAGACAAAAAAAAAAACGGCGGTTCGTACGAAAAGAAAAGAGATCGGAGTTGAATTTTTTCCAAAATCTTCTACGACCGGGGTGGTTAAGAAAAAACGGTGGTTTGCAGTCGAATATAAAAAGGTAGCGAAAAATAAATCCAGTGTTGTAACGAAAAATAAATCCAGTGTTGTAAAAGGAAAACTGAATCAAGTTTGTAAGGAAAGATAAATCGAGTTTGTAAAAAAAAAGGAATTAAAATAAATAAAAAGAAAATTCTTAGAAGAAAAGTGTTTTGGATTATAGCAGCCCGACACTAAGCGAAGGTACGTAACAGGATTATGACTATAAGATCGAGCATTGTCCTGGTAGTCGGATGCAACATGTTGACTTCCTTAGTCAATGTCAAAATATTTTAATATTAGAAGAATGTCCGTTTGAACAGCAATTAGCTGTATGTCAAATTCAGGATCCAGATATTAAGTCATTACGAGAAGAATTACGTTATAGCAAGCATTCCTTTTATGAATTATATAATGGGTTGCTTTATCGAAAAACAGGTAAAGACAAATTGTTATTTTACGTTCCGGAAACAATGCGTATTCACAATTTAAGAAATAGTCATGACTTATACTCGCATGTTGAAGCTGAAAAAGTATGTGAGATAATTCAGCAAAGTTATTGGTTTCCCAATATGAAACAGATTGTTGAAGACTGTTGCATTTTTTGCAACATGATCCAAATAGCATGCTTAGCAGCTTTCATAATTTATTCAAAAAATAATCCGGCTTTAGCTAAACAAACAGATAGTCGTCGAATATTTCTCCAAGATCTAGGAAAACAACTAGCAATGCCATCTATACATAACCGCTCACACATTCCAAAGGTTATTGTGCAATTTTCTACAAAGTAGGAATAAAATGTATGTTGGGAAGACCTTTAGAAAACATACCGCCAATACAACAAACTTCTGAGAGTTCAACCAACACGGAGTTTGCTGGAAGATGCTATATATGTCGAAGAAGCTTCAAAAGGCAGAGTATGACAAGAAAGGAATATTGCGTTTGCAAATTAGCTATTTGCCTTGAACACAGCGACGTTTTCATCAAATGCAATTCTTGTGAATTAAGAGCCAACCACATTTATGTATGTATATAAATATTATGTAATCAATAAACTATGTGATATTGTTTTTCTAAATCAGAATCTATAGTATAATTGTACCTACATATACATAAATGTGCTATGCCGTGTACATACGGATATAAAGCTAAAACTGTAAAAATTCAATTTTAGATTTATGATTTATTTGTAACATCCCGCTGAATTTTTTCACTTTTGAGCCTTTTAAGATGTTCCAGAATATTAAAAAAAAAAAAAAAAACTTAAAGTTCTCAAATCAAGCACATAAATAGAAAATGGCACAATTGTGCCATGCCGTGGACGTGAAGGTTAAAGCTCTTGTTTTTTGAAGGGCGCAAATTTGTTAAAAGAAGAAATGGACTGAAAGGGAAGCTTTTGGAATCATCTAAACAAACGCTACAGCCTTTGGTAGTAGCAGCTGAGCCAACTTTGGAAAACGCACAATATTTCTATGTGGCATTAGATCATGTACTCTATCTATAGTGCCGAAAATATTTTAAGAGCAGTTAGCATATGTTTCAATGTATTTCTGTCATTAAATGCCAAATATCCCGAGTCCTATTTAGCCATATGGACATTTATTAAGCATGACGCTTTCGGAATATTTACAGAATTTGATGTAAATCTTCTTTCGTTAAGAACTTTGAAATCTGATTTGAACGTCCTATAATTAATCATTCTGTAATAATATCTAAATAAGTGCAATATTATATTCTTTGGCGGTAATGAAAAATACTTTATGAATTTGATTCTTTTATATACTGTATAAAATAAAGTGTTTTAAATGTATGAAAAATTTGAACTCTTGTAAACTTTACATGAAACATGTCAATATTAGTCATAAATTAGAAAGAGTTTTGCTTTGTAAAAGCTGTCCACAAGAAAAGTCTTTCAAATGAAAAAACTCCTTTAGAAAGCATATTCAGCAACATTTTAACTTAGAGTCCAATACAATATACCCAGAATGCAAAATTTGAACGATATTGAAAATCAACCCATAAATATTAAATGTGTATCTGCAACTTTCATTGAAAATATTATAAATTCATATAATACTGATCTTGCCAATTGCCATAAAATATATGAAATTTTTAGAAATTTGGTTGATTTAGCAATTATAGACTTCGTAGCATAACTGTATTCGACAAATTCGTTTGCAAAAAAACTATCCAAAGTACAATAAATGCGCTTTCTGAATATATTCTAGAGGGTATTTTACAAAAATATGAAAGGTTAAAGCGAATTAAAATGTGCGAATGATTTAGCACGGAATTTTATTTTTCAAATACTGGTAATATATCAATTGATAATATAAGTACAACTATATATGTGGTCTTTTTCCGTACAATGTTATGATCCGATTATAAAACTGAGTTAGAGCTTCAATCACGTGATCTAGTTACAAGTAGTGTATAAGTTAAAACCATATGCAATATTCGCCGTAACTTGATGCGACAACAACTTCCTCGCCAACCTGGAAAATACATTTCGATTTCCAGGAAATTTTTGCAGGCCACACATCTGGTAATTTTAAGTTATTTTACGTTTAGAGAATTTTTAGTCTTAATTCTATATTCGGTAAATAAAGGTGCAGGTAACCTGCCTAAAATATATTTTATTAATATAAATTCTATGAACTGGCGCCCGAGCAAGGACCGCTCAAGCAATTGCGAATTAGTATTTTCCGTGATCATAATTAATTAATCAATTAAAAACGGTGTGCTAACCGTCGCTGCGTTTTGATCATAAACGGAAAAAATATATTTTGATGTGCAAAATTCAGTTCTCCTGTGATCACTACCAATTAATTAATTTGTGTGATAACGACTGCCACTCTGTGATTATAAACATCAAAAGTGAAAACTTAAATTATAATCACGAATAAATAATTAATTTGTGAGAGTGCTAACCATTGACACTATGTGATCATAATCTTAATTAATGCAAGGGAGTGCATTTGATAAAATCACCACATAAAAAAAAATATTCCACGTTTGCTACTGAGGCAAGTAGAAGTGATAAAATCCTTTGAAGTCGTCTTTAACGAAAAGACCAGAGCCCCGGAGTCGTCAAAGTAAACCAGCTAAGGAATAAACGGAGTCGCGACTAATCATTTGGATAACCATAAGCAAGGATATAAATACCCACCGACAGCCGCTTGATCTTTTGAAGAAGAAATACTACAAGTGGTCCTATATCTACGTATAAGGAGAAAAAGTCCCGGAGCATCTATACGTTACACAAAAACTCAAAAATCTCAAAACTCATCCACATGTACATTTTTTATCTGTTAGTTGTAATGTAAGTTATTTATTTTTGCATTCCATTGAATCAAAAAATTATAATAAAAAAGAAATGAATTATTATCACAAATATCGAAGAAAAATTATTTGAGAAAGAAAAGTGATCAAGTGAAAAGTCCGGAAAAGTAATAATTTAAATATAAATTAATTGAGTATTTTTTAAAGTTAATCTCTTCTTATTCAATCTTAATGCTGATCGAATCAAGTGAAATAGAAAAGTACTTTCGAAAATAAATTCGTTCTCTTTCAGTTTTTGAAGCATGCCTAATTAAATATAAATTTTTCATATTTTCTGTAAATCAAATATTTAACACAAATCATTAAGGTACAAAATTTCTACAAAACATATATGTTTCTCCTTTTAAGCAAAAGTAAATTAAATGAATATACAGAATGGCACATAATAATAATATAATCAGAGAAGCTAGATTAGTCCCTGGAAATGAAGATGCTAAAAATCCTCCAGCTAATCCTCCCATACATGTTTTCCCAGATGCTAGTAAGATTTTTGTTTTACATTAAATCTAATTTTCTTCTTTTCTTTTAGGTTGGTCGAACACCTTTTATTGAATATTTGAGCTGTTGCTTCGATTATTGCGGTTTGGCTTTTCATAAGGGAAAGTATGGAGTTTTGGTTTAACGTAAGGTTATAAATTTGTTCGTCTGTACCTTGGCATCATCTTCATCTAGTGTCCCGAAAAGGGCTTTGGAAATTCAGCATGGTTTTGTATTCTATATTTCCTATTACAAGGTTTATCTGTATAAACGTACTGTTACAAGTATGGGCCATTACTGAATTTCCGTCCAATTTCTGACACGAATTACATATATTAATTCTTATGATTTACCGAAAACTTATAAAATTCCAAAGAAACCTAAGCCAATGGCTTGGTAAGGTATGAGCACTCAAAAATAACAAGTTCCTACATTTTACGCTGCACCGACAACATTATCATAACAATAAAAATATCAAATAAATTTCACACAGCTTGTAAAAACGCTGATGTTTGCAGAAAGTAGAAAGACCAGAAAATGAACTTTTAACAAAAGAAGTCAGTCTGTGAAAGCTTTACCTGAATGTCGGGACTCTTATAATCAGCACGGCGGTAAAATACAAAACGAATGTTGGAATATTTTTTGAATAAAGTTTAGAATAAAGTGCAAGTTTTTGTTGTGATTTAAAAATCCAATTCTTTTCCTATTTTTTTCTCTCCGGAAGAATGCGAAAATAATTAACTGGCGCAGTCGGTAGGATCCTTTTTTGTAGAACAAGGATCCAGTGATTCGTGCTTATCGAAAGTTTATAGTGAACTTAAATGAAAATTTATAATATTATTTTGTTTTCATTGTGTTAAAATAACAAAGTGTGAAACGCAGTGACCTAAAGCAAAATTTACGAGATCACGAAGAAGCGACCACTAAAGTAACACAAAACGGGAGAGAAGAAATCATAGAAACCTAGCGATTCACCACAATAGAGGAATGGCTCAACCGGCTCCACCAAATATAACGGAGCAATGTTTAGTTTCATTGACAGAGATCCTAGGCAGACAGGCTCAACAACCATCCCTTAGAAGCAGAATTGAGAAAGAACTCCGGCTATTTACCTCCTTTTGAAGGGAAACCAGGGACATTACCATCACTTATATCAGCTGTTGATAGAACATTATCGGAATATCCACAACAAGCATACCAAGTGTACACAGTCATCTATAATTAGAAGATATTGGGTTCAGCAAGGAATTACTTGGAAACTTCACCACCAAATTCATGGGAAGAATGTAAGAGGAAACTGAAATTATATTATAAAACATCAAAAGAACAAGGTCAAATAATGCAAGACATAAGTATGTTGAAAGTAAGTACGATTTTAGATTTACTAGATAAAATTTCAACATTTGTTAATGATATATCAGAATGTGCAATTTTTAGTGATTACGCAGTGTATTGGTGTTGAAAATAAAAGATATAACAGCTGGTGTTTTAGCTGCAGAACTAAATAATTTATTTAGATTAGAAGAAATTAGAACAGTTCTGAATAAATATATTGGTCAAGATCAATTTAATTTAAAGTTTTGTAAACTCCACCAAATACCAAAAGAAAGATATAACCATAGGCCAACACAAAGACATAGTTATAGTAACGTTCAACAAAATTTTAATAATCACAGGCAAGTAAGAAATTTTAATTTCAGTAATGGTTCCGATCGATTTCATAATCGCAATGTTAATAATTCTGGTCAGTTTCGAAATAATAATTCTGGTTATCCTAGAAGATATTTCTTTCCCAATAATAGTGCTTAATGGAGAAACTCACATCAAAATAATCATAATAATACTAACCATAATAATGCTAATAATATCCAACCAATGGAAGTCGATGTTTGTATCATTGTACTTGAGTACAATGTAGACCTCTCCAAATAGTTTACTTTTAATTATAGAAAACAAGTTTGAGGTGTCACATAACACAAGATTGACTTGGGATATCCCATTTTAGTCCCAAACATCCCGTTTTTATCCCAGGATATATGCGATGTCCCTTGGAGACCTTCGTAATATAATTTTGAAATGTTCCAATCATTGATTTATATGGGTTAATAATTAATGCTTATTTGCAATGTTATTCTTAACACAACGACCTCCAGACGTCTTTAGGATATCCGGAAAAATATTTACGTCTTTACAATATATGTTTATAGTGATTAGAAAAAATGTTGCGTGCAATATTATTATCATCGCATATTTATGTGGTTTCTTAAAAAAACTAAGTAGCATGACTATTCACAACCAATATGACGAATCATTCAAATTAAGTATTAGCAACTACTCAAATTCTACGGCTCATATATTATATTAATGTCACCACACAAACAATGAATGCTGCCGCTGCGGTCGCAAAATTTATTTGCGTCCCGAACACCAAATTTGGTTCACATTGCCTTATGTGATGCCTGTTATAGCCAAACCTACTCCGATATCTGAAATTATCCAGATATCGCATTTCATACAAATTATATTAAGTGCAACGTAATTATCCATATATCACACTTCATACATGTGCCCTAAAATTGTATTACTTGCACATGTATCTAAATTATTTCCTGCTTAAGCGCAACATAAACAAGAAAATCATAAGCAAATCATGAAATACTTGAGACAAGACATGCTGACCAAGCATAAATTACGTAAGTTATGAGGTTCACGGTCAAGCGACGGCGGTGTTGATAGCTGAATCAGCGACAAAAAGATAAGAAAATTGAACCGAGCCACGAATTAAAGAAAAGAAAAGCAGGCAGTTGCGCTTCATCCAACGATCGGTTCGGCAAGAATAATTTGAGTTTAGCGAATAACAAATAATAACTAAATTTTGTAAATTAATAGTAAATCTATTGTGAAATTTTAAGATTAAATGATAACTAAATTTTGTAAAAACCGGAGTGAAACTTGAAGAATAAATAGAAACTTAATTTTGTGGAACCGGGAACATTCGCGTTTTCGTTACTTAATCCTATACAGACCTTTATTCTATTTACAGATTCTGGCACAGGACCCACCATATACTAGCGAAGTATATAAAGGAGTATTGGAACACACCTTCAATTTTATATAACACTGATTGGAACACATTGCATTTGATATAACACTGGTGGCAGCGGTAGGATCCAGGCACTGATCAGATGCTTGGAATAATTCGATGAGGCGCAACTCAAGGACAGAAATCTCTTGGATCGGATCAAGCAGTAAATTACAAAATTCATCATCCATTCAACTCAAGGACAGAAATCTCTTGGATCAAGCTGTAAATTACAAAATTATTACAAAATTCATCATCCATTCAACTCAAGGACAAAACTCAAAATTATTACAAAATTCATCATCCATTCAACTTCATTCATCTTTAACCCGGCGATGGATAAAATAAAGTAAGCCTTAACTTCAATTATAACGTTTACGATAATTATATATATATGTTAACAAAAAAAAACAATGATTCAAAGGTGTTTTTGTCTAAGAAAAAATTTCAATTAATTTTCATTATAATAATTAAGCCTGAATTAATAAAAAAAAAAAGTAAAATTACAATCAATTACTAGTTTGAAAGTTTGAATTTGTGCTATGGTCCTATAGTGGTTTGCGACGTTTTTTTTTGCTTTGGACAAGTCTATGTGTTTTGTGTTTTGGTGTTCGCGCACATAACATTATGGTCGGTCGAAATAATCTTAATCGCTAATAGTAGTTTTAAAAATTGATCCGATTTCTCTTCTCAATCATTAAGTGAAACTTCGACATAATTTACAATGGTTCGTCTCAACGTAGATATTCGTGTGAAAATTTTTAATATAATCGCAACGTCTACTTTTAACATTTTAATACAATTCCCTGAATAGCATTTTTATTTGGATTTAGATGGAATCTCGGTTCATTGGTTGAAAAAACTTTTTAAGAGAAAATGTGGTGAAAACTAGTTTTCCCTTCCTTTGTGTATGGAACTAAAACAAATTTTTTCTTTTTGCCAACGTTTCTTGTTGTATTTAACGTTTCATCAGGGTTATAAAATTAATAATTTACTTGACGAAATAGCAAAGACCTTTCAATTATCAATACATTACCTCAAGACAAATTACAATAATTAAAGTTATACAAAAAAAAAAAAAAAAAAAAAAAAAAAAAATTAAAGATTTTATAAAGGCATCTCGTAGAAAGAACTAAGAAAATTTACGGTTGTCAGATAGCATCCTGGATACAAAAAATTATACAACAGTAGACAGTCTAGTAATATTAGGACAAAATGGGGGTAAAATACAAATCAATCTCTAGTATGATAACTCATTATAGTATTTTTGTACGAGTTCATGAGTGTCATATATGCTGGATCTGTACCTGTCCGAAAATTAATATTGTTATACCTGTATGTGTATCATTTCATCACTCTCATAATTGACAATGTTAATACGTCTGCGAAATAATTATATCGGACAAAATATTTCTAAGTATTTTTAGGTAAATGCGTTTCTTCGTTTTAATTCTAATTGCGTCATAACATTTGTGCTTCTAGGAAATATCTAACGGAAATAATTTTTGTCTGTTTTTTGTTTATGATATTGCGATTGCTTTGAGTTTTGGTTGGAAAGTGCATTCAGTCGTGCGAAATATATATAACAGACAAATAAGTGAAAGTCATATTTTTTACGTGCAAATTTATTTAATCCGTTGTAGCGTATTCCCCTTACGCTACCCTTTTTTCTTCCTTCCTTCGTTCCTTTTCCTTTTTACGGCTTCTCTACCTTCTGTAGAGAAACCCCCATAACTTTCTCAGGGTACCTGAAAAAGGGTGAAAAGTACATATTTTCGAGAAGTAGCCTTATGCTACTTCTCCATATAATGAAAAAAAAAAAAAAAACTGAAAATAAAAGTTATATATTTCCGAGAAGTAGCCCTATGCTACTTCTCCATATTGTATTCATCCTGCAAAACCAAAAAAAAAAAATAAAATAAAATGAAAAAACCCTGAAATACCAAAAGAAACAACAACAACAGCAAAATATTTTAAGTCGAAAAAATTCTAAAATGGGCAAAACGCGCACAAATTAAAATATTTCGAATAAAACTCACCGCTAGTCACAAACCTCCAGGAGACGAAAACGGCAATTCGCCTAGCTGTAAAGTATCACGCGATATCATCACGCTATGCATTACAGCAGGTCCGCCCGAAATTCCGAGGAAAAAGTTGAGCTCGAATGTACGCCGGCTGAGGCAAGCATTGGAGATTTTTTTTTCGAAAGAAAGAAAGAAAAAACGTTCGTCGGTCGGTCGGGAGGGATAGAGAACGGCTGGAATGTAGGCAGACTGCGCCGAGTTGAAGTAGTTGATTCTGAGCAGGCGACTAGGGAAGAACCACGCGCGCACAGGAGTAAAAAGTTTTTTTGTTGGTGAAATTTTGATTCGGAACGGTCGTGGAAGAAGATCAGATCATGGGACTTTTGTGATTCTCCGCTGGTTTATGGCTTTTCCTGAAAAGGAAAATGTCGATTAATTATTAACTCGAGCGTTATAAATTGTTTTAATAGATTACCTGTGCAATCTTTCTTTGTGAACTTTCATGCCAAGAGAACATATCTGAAAAGGAAAATTATTTGATTATTTAGTGACTCTAGTGTTATAAGTTGGTTTACTGATTACCTGTGTCATTTTCCTTCGTGGAATTTTCATGCCAGAGAGCATATCTGAAAAGGAAAATTTTGATTAATTAGTGACTCTAGTGTTGTAAGATGTGTAATTTTTCCTTGCTGAATTTTCGTACCGTGAAGGCGTATCTGGAAAAAGGAAAATTTTGATTTTTATGGATTACCTGCGTAAATTTTTGTTTGTGGAATTTTCATGCCAAGAGAGCATATCTGAAAAGGAAAATTATTTGATTATTTAGTGACTCTAGTGTTATAAGTTGGTTTACTGATTACCTGTGTCATTTTCCTTCGTGGAATTTTCATGCCAGAGAGCATATCTGAAAAGGAAAATCTTGATTAATTAGTGACTCTAGTGTTGTAAGATATGTAATTTTTCCTTGCTGAATTTTCGTAACGTGAAGGCGTATCTGGAAAAAGGAAAATTTTGATTTTTATGGATTACCTGCGTACATTTTTGTTTGTGGAATTTTCATGCCAAGAGAGCATATCTGAAAAGGAAAATTATTTGATTATTTAGTGACTCTAGTGTTATAAGTTGGTTTACTGATTACCTGTGTCATTTTCCTTCGTGGAATTTTCATGCCAGAGAGCATATCTGAAAAGGAAAATTTTGATTAATTAGTGACTCTAGTGTTGTAAGATATGTAATTTTTCCTTGCTGAATTTTCGTACCGTGAAGGCGTATCTGGAAAAAGGAAAATTTTGATTTTTATGGATTACCTGCGTAAATTTTTGTTTGTGGAATTTTCATGCCAAGAGAGCATATCTGAAAAGGAAAATTATTTGATTATTTAGTGACTCTAGTGTTATAAGTTGTTTTATGGATTACCTGTGTAAATTTGTCTTCGTGGAATTTTCCTGCCATGAGGGCATACCTGAAAAAAGGAAAAGTTTGATTAGTCAGTGACTGGTGACTGGTCTTATAATTTTTTTTTGTTATTATTTACCTGTTTAGTTTTCTTCGATGATTTCGACGCCGTGGAAGCATACCTGGGAATAAAGTGTTAATTATTCAGAAACTCTTGTGATAGATCTTTATGAATTACCTGTGTAGTGCCATTCGTTAATTTCCACGCCGAAAGGGTGTACTTAACTAGAAAAATTTAATTAATCAGTAACTCTAGTGATAGATCTTTCGTGAATTACCTGTGTAATGCGGTTCATTAATTTTCACGCCGTACAGTTGTATTCAAAAGGAAAACTTTGGTTAATCAGGGTCTCTCGCGAACTTTCTTTTTAGAGTTCCGTATTCCCATTATTCGCTATACATATCACAGCTTTGGAATATTGAAGAATAAGTGCGTAATACAAAACCAAAAAAAAAAAAAAAATATAAAACACAAATAAAGAAGGAAAAAAATAAATAAATAAAGGAGAAATATATAAATTACTATTCTATTAATAAATAAAAAAAAAACGAAAAAAGAGGTCAATGTACCCACAAATACAACTCCTAGCAGTCAATAGTCCTCTCAACGGAAGGGTGCACCCAGTCAACTCTAGAATATGTCATCGAGGGACTTCGTTCGCCTCTTATCTGTCCTGGTAGAGGTCCAAGGTTTAGTATTTAATATTGTCTTGAAAATAAAAGATATCTTTTGGTTTTGACTGTCGGTCGGCAGAGGCCCAAGGGTCGTAATGTTATCCTAAGTAGAATAAAAAAAAAAAAAAAAAAAAAGGTATCTTTTGTTTGAAGTCGTGGCCAGTAGAAGCCCAAAGTTTGTGAATAGCGTACTTCTTGCATGAATCCTAGTCATAAGTATAGGTAGTAGGGCCAGCCTAGAATAAGCTGTATAAATGTATATGAATATAGTCTTCTTATTAACGTAAAGGCAGGGAAGAAGTGACAAAAGGAAGGCTTTTTCTATTATAGTGAATTTTTTTTTTGGTGCATACCTAATTTGTACAGCTGGTTTTGTATGGAGAATCGTGGGATGAGATTATTATTAAATATTTTGTGAACTTACGAAGGCGTGTACTCCATTTCTTAACTAGTAGCCCTGTTCAACCACCGTTGTCCATCGTCCACCCTTCGTGGGTAGGCAGACCCCTCATACCGGGCGGGTATGGAACGCATTGCTGCAGGTAATAGTCTCAACGTGATGGAGTAGCTAACTTTGGGACATGGTATGGTGGATCGATTCGTGGAGGTAGGCCTCTAGCACACACATTCTTCACATGGGACTAAGCATATCAGTACGGCTTTGGAGGCTTAGCCAGGGTGGATGGGGGCGATTGGGCCCAATATTACCCAAAGCTTGAGTCTCAGCATCATCAGAGACTCTCACTCGCTCTCTCCCTCTCTCATCGCTTCCTGCTCCGGCGTTGAACGTTCTCCGGGTGTTAATATCTAGGTCCTGCGTTGACGATGTTTCCGCTGTTGTTTTTTTTTTGCTTACTAACATCAAATTAAATAAATTTTCTTCCATCTAGGATTCTAGGTTTCACCAGGAGGAGGAAACTTGCCTAGTTCTCAGTCCTTCCTTTTTTTTTTCCGTCCGTCCGTCCGCAGTCTCACCTGCAATTTCGGTTTTCTTTTACTGTCCGTCCGTCTGTCTGGTCAACTATTCTGTCGATTATGCACAGTTCAACAAGCATTGAAGGGATGTGGGTGGCAAGAACCACCCCAAGCCGGCTGATCGCTAGCGGCATACTCGCTGTGCAGCCACCCACACATATCCTGGATATGATTTTGTAACCAAGAGGTGTCGGACGCGGTATGTGTCTACATTCAGGTACAAGTGGATGTAGGTAGATCTGTCGGCTGACAAGCTCTTCGTTACACCGTAAAGAAGTAAGTACTTTGATTTATATGGGATACATATTTGTGTTTTCAATTAGTCATATTTTTTTTCAGCGATAATTTCAAAAATGCCAAGAGGAACAAGAAGAGCGGGCTAGAATTTCAGCTTATAGAGAATGCGGAATGACAATTAGAAAAATAGCTGAAAAATTGAAAAGGGATAAGACGACAATTAATAAATTTTTAAAAGATCCGGAAAATTACGGGGCAATGAAGAGACCAGGTCGTACCCCAAAAGTCGATGAAAGAACTAAAAGAGAAATAAGGCGTCTAGCTGTTAATAAAAAAGTTAGTCCATCTCAAATAAAATTTCAATTATCTCTGCCCGTGACTACAAGAAGAATTCAACAACTTCTGAAGAAGAACGAGAACATTAAATATCAAAATCGTTTGCCGACGCCCAAGCTCTTACCACGCCACAAATCTGCAAGATTAGAATTTGCGGAAAGGCATAAATTTTGGGAGGATGAATGGCAATCCGTTATATTTAGTGACGAAAAAAAGTTCAATTTGGACGGTCCTGATGGCTGCCAAAAATATTGGAGAGATACCCGTCAGGAACGTGAAACCCGCCATTCTAGAAACTTTCAAGGAGGTTCACTCATGATATGGGCTGCGTTTGGTTATCGAGGCAAGACTCCAATCTGTTTTGTGACACACAAAATGGATTCAGTGAAGTATGTTGAACTGCTGGAGAGTGTGCTTATTGATTTTGGAGATAACTTATGGGGCGACAATTGGACATTCCAGCAGGACAACGCCGCTATACACGCCGCTAGGTATACAAAAAACTTTTTAGAGTCGAGAAATATACCTCTACTGCAGTGGCCCTCCACAAGCCCTGACTTAAACCCTATGGAGAATCTATGGGGCATCTTGTCCCAAAAGGTCTATTCAAATGGTCGCCAATTTGACACTTTGGTACAGCTCAAAATAGCGATTCAGGAGGAATGGGAAAAAATTGGCATATCCACTCTTCATTCTTTAATAAGTTCAATGCCTCGTCGCTTAATTGGAATAATTATTAATAAGGGCGGGCGTATTAATTATTAGAAATAGGTTTAAAGTAATATTAATTATGAGATAAGATATATGTTAATCCTTTAAGTTTTGTCTGGTATAAATATTTCGTTCATGGTTCTGAAACATTTAATATTTTAGTTAACTTAAATATAAAATAATTACATGAAGTAATGTTATTAGTTTTGTTTTTTCAATAAAAATATAATGGACACACAATTTTGTTAAAATAAATTTTTATTATTTACTTATTTGGTGATTACGTTTGTCTGGTATAATTATTTCGCACACGTATTCTCAAAATCAAAACTATGGCCTCCCTCCTCAAAATGATGTTTGGCTAGGGCTGCCATCTCTTTTTAAAACTATTGGTATTTCTGCAATCGCATCCGTGTTGGTATAGTCTTTTCGTTAATAGTTGTTTCGTCTGACCAATAAAACGTGCTTCACACGATTTACAATTAATTTTATATACAACATTAGACTGTAGTTCTTGTGAATCACGGTCTTTAAGTCTGGTGAGAAGACTCGTATATTTTTTATTTTTAATGTGTAGATTATTACTATTAGTTATATCAACGTTATGAATATTTGAATTCTTTGCAACGTAATGATTAATCGGTCTGTGATGCTTTTCTTCTAGAAAAATTCGCTTATTCCACATGTTAATACAATTGTGTTTAATAAAATTTATGTAAAACTTCACTACAATTTGCGACGTTCTCTTTTAAAACGATTTTACACTGCAATTTTTACAGATTATTCGTATGTGTGGTTTTTATACATCCCAGTTCTTTCATAGATTTGTTTTATTAATTTCCATTAGTTTGAACGTAATATTGCATTCTTCGCGATTTCTTTATTTTCAGGTATAAAAATCACGAAGGAAATTCGATAACAAAAAGACAACAAAGTGAATTATCAGAAGCCTTTCGAATTTTTTAATTGTATGTCCCAAATTGGTGCTGTTAATTTGTGTTTGCGCTTTTATAATCAATACAAATTTATAAACTGAACTTAATACCCCGTTGACGGCATAAAATTAAAATTTTTCTCTCTTCTAAAGCTATTCACTTAAAATTATAATCTATTTCGCGAAGAAATAACTTTCCGAAGAAACACTAGCTACTCGATTCACATCTTTTCTTTCTTCGAGCGTATTGCTGAGTCGCGTCCAAAATTCCCCCAACTACCAGATCCAGAGCCCCTTCACATGAGGCTGGGCTAGAGGCGATACCTGAGGAAATTCCTGGAGAGGATATTGTTGAAAATAATATCACAGAAAATACTTCTCCTAAAATGTCATTCACGATAGCAGATGCTAGGCAAATCATCCCAGAATTCGATGGAAATCCTTCAGATCTAAATAAGTTTATCACGTGCTGTGATATAGTGTATCTGAGCATAACTGATTCTAATCAAAAACGGTTTTTCTAAACCTGGTCAAAACCAAACTCTGCGGCGAGGCCTATGACCTGGTAAAATATGGAGAGTTCGCGATTGGAACACATTGCATTTGATATAACATGCCTCTGAAATTTGAATTCAGATGCTGCTCACTCCTTACTTCACATGTAAAATGTTTGCTGTACTTTCCAATCATTATTGTATATAGATGTTAAAAATATTGGGTATACTTGTTAGGTTGCTTACCATTGGCTTGAGTGTATATGATGACACATGACACGAACTGAAAATTTGCCGGCCGGAATCGCAATCGCATTTTAGTTTTGAGTTTTGTCGATGCTGGATGTAGTTACGATACAACGTGTAGATTCTTGCCAAAGCTATTGTGAAGTGTTTTTCTCTTCGTATAACAATTTGAATTAAGACTGCAGCCAACAGTTAAGTGAAATAGTGATTTGGATATCGTGTTCGAAAATCGTTGTTTGTATGCCAAGCCCCAGCATAAGGTTGTTGTGTATACACACATATACACAAAGACAGCCCCATATAGCCTGGTAAAAGCATTTAGAAAATTTTCATAAGCTAACCATGCTTAAAAACTTGGTTGGCTTATCAGAAAAATACGCGAAGAAAACAGCGTCAGCAGTTCCTTCACATATTTTTCCACAAATATTACGCTAAAAAATGCACGATAAGAAAGTCGCGCAGCACGAATACATTACATGTATACGAGCGCAGCGATTTTCAAACGACGGGACGGTGGCTGATGTTTATTAAAGGATAGAATTACATTTCGTCAAGCCGCCGTCCATCGAAAAATATTCTGGACATGTTTAATCAAGTCCGGAACGAATGAAAATTTTTCTCAGGGTAGAAATGCAAACGATGCATTTTCTACCCTGAACGATGGCTCTTGATCGCAGTGAATGTGATCAAAAGTAGAGTTCGTTTTTGAAACGACAGATAGATAAGAGTCGGGAAATTAACTTAGTTTACAAAATAAAAAGAGATAATCGAAAAGGTGAAACTAAACTAATAAACCAGGAAATGTGAAAAGTAACCAAATTTTGGTAGAGAAATATTATATATTATTATTAAGTTGAAAGTGTATTATAAGTTGAAAGTGTATTAAAAATAAAATAAACCAGAGAGGATTAACTGACACGGGCATTTTTGGATTGAAAAGTCCCTGTCCCCGTTCGCAAAAGGTAAGAGCGAAAAATATTTATAACAAGGTACAGAATTGAATTGAGCTGTTGTATACATAAATTGCCTAAAATAGGTAATTTAAAATTAATTATAATTGATTTAACCCATTTATGACAAATGGTTCATTTGCGAACCAGCAAACATGCTACCGGTATTTTTCCCGTTATTTTTATTCCGCATGCTCTGTCTTATCTGACTTCACACAGGGAGTTCGCAGAAAGATCAGATAGTAAAACGAGCAAAATTTGTAGTTTTTTGTGAGTCATTGTGTTTGCAAATGCGCACTGAACTAGTTGAATGAATTTTGTTGTGCTGTGAACATGGACTCTGCATCTAAAATATATTGGTAAGTCTACAAACAGTTATATTTCCGGAAATTTTGCTTTGTTTTATTTTCACAATAGACTAAAGTTTATGGTACATTGCATATAATATATGAGCGAAATATTTTGTCTTTATTTTGGAAGCGTGCTTTATAGGTGGTTCGCAAACGCACCATTTGACACGTAAAGCATTTTTGATTTTTTTTTGCAGGAGAAGTTGCGTGAACGTTGCAGATATATTGGAAGCAAGAGAGAGCTTGCCAGATGATATTCAGATGCCCAGTGATGTATATTTGGAGCCTCCTGAGGTCAATAGCGACACAGATGCAGATTCTAGTGATGAAGAAAATTCAGATCCGAACCGTTTCAACAAAAAGCAATTACAGGCTGGGGTTGAACTAAGATTTAGTATTAACGATGAAGACGAGATTGAAAATCAATTCGAAACTGAAATACCCCAGATAAATGAAGTTGAATCTACAATTTCTGAGAAAATCCAGCAGAAATTTTTTTCACAAAAATGGAGCCCAGGCAATGAAGATAATTTATCTTTAGCAGCATTTCTCTACCAACGGTCTAGGCTTTCATGGAACGAAACGAAAACTTGTCCGCTAAGTTTTGGGGAGGAAACTGAACCAATTGATTACTTTCAGTTATTTATAGATAAATCATTTGTGGAAACAGTTGTTCGTAATACGATAAATTATGCCGCTAAAGAGAAAAACAATGCGATTAGTTTCGATGTTGAAGACTTCTACGCGTTCTGTGGTGTATTAATTTTGTCAGGTTATAACGCATTACCTCGCCGACGCATGTACTGGGAAAAAGAAGATGACGTACGAAATGAGTTGGTAGCAAAATGGATTCGCCGAAATGTGTTCGAAGATATTTTTACGAATGTACACTTCTGCGACAATAACACAATTCAAGGAACCAGTGATCGTTTTGCCAAAGTGCGCCCATTGATTATTCATCTAAATGAAGCCTTTTTAAAATTTGCCCCAGTCGAAATGGATATATCTGTCGATGAAGCGATGATACCCTACTACGGCAGGCATCCCTGCAAACAGTTCATTAGAAACAAACCTGTAAGATTTGGATACAAAGCTTGGGTTGCCGCTAGTCGCTTGGGCTATTGCTACCAATTCGATTTATATCAAGGTCGTAACCAAATGCGTGACAAGACTGTTGGGCTTGGAGAATTTGTAGTGCTAAGTTTTGCTAAAAAAATGAAGGAGCATTTTCCCGAACAGCATTTCTCTTTTTACTTTGATAATTTTTTTACGGGACCTAATCTCATAAATTCGCTCAGAGACCTTCAGTTTGGCGGGACAGGAACTTTGAGGGAAAACCGTTTAAAAAATATAAACATGGCTGACAAAAAACTAATGAATAAAAATCCTAGGGGATACTACGAAAACTACGTGGACAAGAAAAATGAAATGATATTGACCAGATGGAAGGACAACCAGACCGTTTCTCTTTTGTCGAACTCATTTGGGGAAGATCCAGTAGGATCAGTTCGGAGGTATGTACACTCTCAAGGTCAAAGGGCTGACATAACTCAGCCATGTGTTATTAGAATGTACAATAGAAATATGGGCGGAGTGGATTTGTTAGACAGTCATATTTCTAACTACCGTATAAGCATTCGGGGCAAAAAGTGGTACATGCCAACGGTATTATGGATGGTAGATTTGGCTGCAACTAATGCCTGGACTTTAGCGAAAAACTACGGTTGCAACGTTGATCAGCTTGAATTTCGGCGCAGGTTAGCTAAAGCACTCCTTATTCGCCACGGAAAACCACCATCTAAAGGAAAAAGTATGGCAAAACCAAACATTTTATCAAAAGGGGCCCACATTGCAGTGAAAGGAGAGACTCGGTTACGGTGCAAACAATGCCATTCACATACAATATATAAGTGTTCTTCATGTAACATTGCACTACATGCTAATTGTTTTGAGGCGTTTCACAAAAATTTAAAATAATTTTTTTTTTTTTTTTAATCAAATATATAATTAAAGTTAATCAATAAAATAGACAGCGAAAGAATTATTTATGGTTTTGTTCTGTTATGTTTTACATTTCTTTCTAAATAAATATAATAATAAATAAATTTAAAATACAAAAAATTTCTTCTTTAATAGACAAATGGTGCGTTTGCGAACCACCGCGTAGCTTCGCCATTTTGAATAATATAAAAAAAAAATCTTGTTTTTATGTTTATTTGAACTAATATAATTTAAACAAATAAAGGGAAAATGAAACATTTACAAAACCAAACCTTTGTCACAAATGGGTTAATTTAATTATTCATACATAGGTATTTGCATAAAATAATCAAAATATTTTCCCACAAAACGACTTGGGGAAAATAAAAGTTTTAAATTTAAACCAAGTCGGTTCAATAGAAAAAAGGCCCACGACAAATCGTACCTTCAGTAAGATTTGTCGTAAATACGGTATGTATGTACATACATACATACATGTCGGACGCATAAAATTTTACGCTGTAAAGACCGAGACGATCGAGTCTTCCCGAAAAAAAGTAAAGTTGGGATTAGAAGTATCGAAGTCAAGTACAGTCTGTTTTATCATTTTGCTCGGAGCAGTCTACCGTTTTGATTATTCGAAAAAAAAAGTAGAGAAGGTTCGGTCGGTCACGGTAGGCTCAATACTAATTGTAAAAAGGAAAAGAAAATAGAAGTTGCGATAAGATCAAAAAATAAACGTTTGTAAAAATAACAATAAGAGAAAGATTGTGAAAGAAAAAGTAGAAAAAAATATATATATGTTCAGGATCGTACACAGCAGTATATGCTGGTCTCAGTATCTCGATCCTGAAAGAAAGAAAAACAAACCACCAAGAATCAACTCTTATTAACGAAATATAAAATAATCTTACCTAATTAATGTATTCCCACGAAGCAAAATCTTATGTAAACAAATTGCTGCTGTCAGCTCAAGTCAGCTGGACAGCAACAAGTATCGAGATACAAGAATTCTCATTACGAACCACGTTCCGCCATTACACGAGAAATTACTGCGCAGCAGAAGATTGAGATGTGCAGCAAATCGTGTGTGCTGCTTCTAGCTACGTCTAAGTCAGCTGGAAGTGTTGGTTTTAGGAATTTACAAATTTTGTCGGGTAAGTAAACTTTCTCATTCAACAAAATGTGAAAGATTTAGTTGTTATTAACATTTATACTACACTGGATTAGGAATAAATTGAATTTACGCAAAATATTTTTTATATTCATAAGTTGAGTGCAGCTTGTTAACAACAATAACTAAAATGGTAACACTTTATGAACCAATGATGAAGTGCAGTTGCTAGGTCAGGTTATTGTTGCTATGCAAGTTGTTGCTATGCCAATACTGTTGCCACGCGCCGTTGACTACCGTTCT
The DNA here is from genome assembly GCA_963924295.1 of Dioctria rufipes. Taxonomy (NCBI): domain Eukaryota; kingdom Metazoa; phylum Arthropoda; class Insecta; order Diptera; family Asilidae; genus Dioctria; species Dioctria rufipes. The sequence continues at coordinate 248,524,571 of OZ002740.1, forward strand.
TTGGTGCCGTGCGCAAACTCTGGCTATATAAACAGCAGTTTGACTTGATTCGATCTCTTTTGTAATTTAGCAGTGCAGTGATTAACTTGGCAATTTATTCCTTTGTGTTATTTCCTAGTGTTATATTTTATTACTAAATTGAATACTTTGTTTAATTGACGGCTAAAATAAAATATTCTTTTTCTGGGTACCGACTGGATTAAGGAGTTTATTTTAGATAGCGATTAAATTAAAGGTTTTTTATTGTGGGTAGCGACTGCAATAAAAAATATTAATAAAGAGTCTTATTGCGGGTCTCGACTGTCATAAGACAATTACTAACAAAACCACTTTATTGCGGGTATCGACTGTAATAAAGAGTCTTACTGCGGGTATCGACTGTAGTAAGACAATTACTAACACAAACACTTTATTGCGGGTCTCGACTGTAATAAAGATTCTTGCTGCGGGTCTCGACTGTAGTAAGAAAATCACTAACACAAAACACTTTATTGCGGGTATCGACTGTAATAAATAGTCTTATTGCGGGTCTCGACTGTAATAAGACAATTCCTAACAAATCCACTTTATTGCGGGTATCGACTGCAATAAAGAATATCCTCATCCCACACCTCAGTCAAATAAAAAGTCAAGTAAATCAGCTGCTACATATCGATCAGGTGAGTACAAGTCAATTGCTACAGTTGAATAAAACAAATTTATATATATTAATTATTTATTAAACGTCTTGGTTTCAGCTTCTTATATTATAAAATATAGATATACATATCTTGTAGTTCTCCAGTTATAGCATTTATTGAACTGGAAACATTCAGTGCAGTGAATAGATAAATAAAACCACTAACTTTATACCAGTGGCATAAATTTCACCACACCTTTCATTTATTGTATGTACGTTCTAACTACGGGCAGTACATATAAATAAAATGAAGTGTGTGAGTGGTCTTAATCATAGCTTCCTGAAACGGCGCTGTTCATGGAAGTTTTTCTATTACGGATAACGCTTTCGTTGTTCTAAGTAAACAATGATAGGGGCTCGTGTCTTTTCAAGCTACAAGGTATCGTATTTTTTGTACGTATTCTGCAAAACATCTAATTTGCCAATTATTCATTAATTTAGTAAGTAATTGCCAGACCCGAGATGTAAGTGCTGGCTAAAATAATAAAGGGTTCATTATACCCAAATAATAATAAAACCAAATATTATGCAATTTGATATAATATTTATTCATTTGATAAAAAATAAAAGAAAGAAAAAAGTTTTTAAATATTACATAACAAAACACAAAAATCAACAAATGGTTCCAACGGAATTTTATTACTAAGCCTCCGCTGTCCGTCCGTCCGTCTGTCTGTCAGCGGGCTGTATCTTATAAACCGTAATATATACAGTATACAGTTGAAATTTCACAGATTGTATACAAAAAACGGAGGTATATATGGTAATAAATCCATCATGTCCGTATTTTTTTGTGATGTAATTGATCTAGTCACGTAAATTGAAAGTTACATATCGTCTTTTGAAAGTTGAATAAAAAATGTTTGCCTACTTCTAACCAAGAAATGGTGAAATAAAGAGCACTATCTCCCTGCTATGCTGTAACATTTGTGTATCACGAGCCAAGTATTTAAACCGATATAGAACAGCTTCAAGGAGCAGACACCAAAATCATTAAGTCAGTATAAGCATAATATAGTAATATTTCTTCAAATTTTTATATTTTTTTTTTTTTTGTATCAGTCTTGACGAACGATGAAAAGCCGCAAGGCATTAAATCAAATTAGCTCCCATCATGTTCGCAGACTTATTGAGGCAAATTCTTCGACTCCTTCGAATCTAACTGATAATGATAAATTTATACCCTTCAAAGAAGAATCTGAAACCGATGGTGTATTAGCATCTGAAACGCAATACAGTTTAGAATCTCAACATAGCCTGGAAGAATATTTAAACAATGCATTTGAAATAAGTCCAAATATGATTTTGGAAATTGAAGTTGAAAATTTAGATGATTCCCAATTTGTGAGTAGTTATCATGAAAGAAGTGATAAATCGGCCGTCGATTACAATATTCCACATGTAGCGCTCTCATCTTTACTAAAGCTCCTAAAGGAACATGAATGTCTTGCCAACTTACCGGCTGACGTGCGAACATAACTTGGGACACCACGAAGTATGAAACTACGTTTGGTTAATCCAGGTGCATATTTCTATTTCGGCATTTCAAACGGAATTAAAAGCATTTTTCAGAAAGTACCAATAAAAAATTCACCAACAATAAATATATTGTCAGAAGAATCCAGAGGTAAGCTGATGCAGCAATAAATTAAATAAATAACTACTGCGTCGTTCTTGGAAAAAGGGATCTCTAAAATAAAAGAATCTCCTTAAATTCCTTCACTGAGGCGAGAAAGTAGCTGAGAATGCTCAAGGACACATTATGTAGTCCCGACGAGTTTTAAGTTTTGCTGCATGGAATTTGCACGCCGTAGGTAGTTTAAAATTGTGCATGCCAGAGGTTGGTTGTAGCCTCCTCAGTACTTTAAGTGACTAGTGAAGGAGTGAATGGGTGAGTAAAGTTTGAATTAGTTTGAGAAAGGTCTAGGTCATCCTAAACGGACTACACTGAAAAAAAAGACAGTAGGACTTACTCCAATGTTGTATAATGCAGTAAATATGAGCTTCTTTCCTATTAATATTTGAAGCACTCATATGCAAATTATGCTCTCTATAATACGTTATAGCTCTGGCTCCGATTTCAGCATAGGAAATTAATGTTTAGTCTATATGGGATTTGATACCAGGAGAAATGTTGCCCTTGCCAGGTTACATGGCGTAGGGAACGGAGCACTTCACAAACCATGTCATATAATAAGCACAGCCAAAATTTAAAATTCACGTAGACTTTTGGCATATATTAATCGGGGTGTAAGTTAAGCCGGTATGGTATTAATGTATATAATGGAAGACCAAAACAATCGGTTTGTGTTTGCATATTATTGTAAATATATCGTCGATATTCTACAAGCTTTTTAATATAAATGGGAAATATTTTGGGTGGTGGTAGTATACGGATTGAAATGTACAACAAATTGTATGGGAGATTTGCAGATACCTATTTTAACATCCTATATATGTAACTTCTTTGCTATACACCCTCTGAAATTAGCATAGTTCCATAGAGAGCGCTTAGCAGATTTTAAAAGCTCCCCAAACACCTGCGCTCACCGTTCCAAGAAAGCATGAAGCATCAAAGTTCAAAAAGTGTAAAATTTTATGCATTTGTTTTTATTTGAACGGTTTTCCGCCAAAATACCTGATTCATCTGCATCTTTTATTCACGATTGGAGGTCCTGGATCACCTTTCATTTGATATTTGACTTGAATTTACGTATCTCTCACCGTTTAACAGATAAATGCAATTGTTTAATTTTCTTAAAACTTTCTGAAAAACAACAACAACAGTATGCGCCAATTACAAGATTCATTGTTGTTGTTGAAATGCAGAAACATAAGAAAACAGTACAAGTTAATCACGTTTATATGGTAAACGGCAAGAGATACATACCTATATAACGTATCAAATTAAAGGTAAGTTCCAGGGAGCTTAAATTTAAAACAAAATCAGGTTAACGAGCACTTTTGGCTGAAAACTTTTAAAATATCTTGAAAAATTTACCACTTTTTGAACTTTCATGATTCATAATTTCTTATTGGAGGGGAGCAGAGAGATCGTTGAAGAAATGAAGACTCATTAAAATGGGTGAAGCTTTCTCTATAAAACGATTTTTATAATAACATATAGCAAGAGAGTCACAGGGTGATAAATAAAAAAGGTACTCAAAATCACACTCCGCCCTCCACTATTTCCAAACGGCTTATTTTACACGCCAACCTACTATAAAATTTTTGTTCACCTCGAATCATACTACCGCCACGAAAAAAATTTTTCCATTCATTCCTAAACCCCCTGCACGCATTACCATATTACCTACATTACAATCGAAAGGTTTGAACTGTCACCGGCACATGCTATCTTCTCTGCATCTTTTACATATTTCCTTTTAATAGTAGACAAACCCAAGTTTTCATTTCTAAATAAAAGATCATTTAGTTTTTAACCTGACCTCTCCAACAATATGGATAAAAACTAATATGTACGTAAATTACATATACATGTTTTCCCATGTTCTACTACACTGCCTCGATTGTCCTCCGGTTCCACTATAACGTAAATACCTACATACTTTGATTTTTTTTATGTAAATTATACTTATTGTGTTGCTGTGACTATGCGATCTCCAATTCGTAATGTTCCATAATTAAGGCAGGCGGGCGGCAAGACCGGGATTTCTGAAAATGTTAACTACAATACAATGGTACACTTTAGAAGTTTAGGTCGGCTTAGTACAGAACAGTTTATATAATAAGCCATGAAAGCGGCGAAGGCACAGACACATTAAAAGGCCTTAACGGGTCGGCGTTTCTGTACACTAATCATGAGGAAGAACTAACATTTCAAATTAAAACAGGTCAGCATAAAACTATCGTTCCCACAGAAAATATGTTTTCTTTCTAATGGCTTTGAAAAACAATAGCACGTAGAACAAATTAATGGAAATTTTAGCGTTTGAACAAAATACAAGCAACTTTTATATGAAATACTCCTGCAAATACAAATGATGTCTTGAACTATATACATAGCCATCCTTGTTATGTATATTGCCCGGTTCGTTCCATTTATCGTAGCGGTGGCACTGGCCTGCTCAGTTGAAGTATAATACAAATGTTGCCTTGATCCATATCCATAGCCATTCTTGTTATGTATATATATTGAATTTACGTAGCAGTGGCACGACGGTGAATGCCACCGGCGCGGCGTACTCATTGGGCTCACTGAAGCCATGCGATTAAAGTTAAAAAAGAGAGCAGCGGGCCGGTCAGCAGGCGAGTCCACAGTCTTCTTCTCTGTCTTATTGCAGGAGTATTTCATATAAAAGTTGCTTGTATTTTGTTCAAACGCTAAAATTTCCACAAATTTGTTCTACGTGCTATTGTTTTTCAAAGCCATTAGAAAGAAAACATATTTTCTGTGGGAACGATAGTTTTAGGCTTTAGGACCTGTTTAAGATGAAATGTTAGTTCTTCCTCATGTGTACAGAACCGCCAACCCATTAAGGCCTTTTAATGTGTCGGTGCCTTCGGCGACTTCATGGCTTGTCGTATATTCCGGGGGTTACAGTTCACTTGAAGAAGTAAGTTCAGTATCAGTTGGTGTCTCGGTTGAATGCTCTTAATTGTGTTGTGCGCGTTATGCATAATGTCGGAACTATTAAAAGAGTGTTTGCATAATTGGGGATTTTCACATCTAATTGAAAAATTTCTGGGTAAGTACCTAAATATGTTTGTTTATAGCTTATTTATAGGTGTTATATATCCGTATAATGCTATAAAATTTTAATTTACACATAGATGTAAATAAAATACATATGTATACAGGGTGTTTCCCCTTAGGAGGTCCACAGAGTGGGAGGTGATAGTACTCACCTAGACGAACCAAAAATTGTATGGCAGGGGGGGGGGGGGCAATATCAACCGTTTAGGAGTTACAGGGTGATTCATAAAAAAAGCTAGGTTTTTACAAAACACCCTGTATCTTAAAAACTACGGGGCGTATGGACACAGTTAAGGGCTCACTGTATGCAGAACTTCATGGCCTTTCCAACGACAGCTCAACCAGCCCCGTGCCCCTCTCCCCTCAGATGTTATGAAGGTCTAAACTAAAAATTTCGGATTTTCTTTCCTTTTTTTTTACTTTGACCTCTATTATTTTTGCAAAAAGGTCGTTAACATAACTTTTTTTTATAAAAACTGTCAACTGTAGACTGTGCTCTTTAATATGACCTATTACACTCAATGTGCTATCTGAAGCCCCTTGAGAGTTATTAGCTCTAAACCTATTCTCAAACCTATTTTCAAACCTATCCTCAACGATAATTTGTTCCCTTAGTACGTCATTTTAAAAAATATCGTCTAATTTCGGTGTGACCGGAATAGGTTATGAGTTAATAACTGTTTAACGGCTACAGTTAACACATAGGGTGTAATAGGTCAAATTAAAGAGGAGGCTCCACAGTTTACAGTTTTTTTATAAAAAAAAGTTATGTTAACGACCTTTTTGCAAAAATAATAGAGGTCAAAGTAAAAAAAAAGGAAAGAAAATCCGAAATTTTTAGTTTAGACCTTCATAGCCTCTGAGGAGAGGGGGCTGGTTGAGCTGTTGTTGGAAAGGCCATGAAGTTCTGCATACAGTGAGCCCTTAACTGTGACCATACGCCCTGTAGCTTTTAAGATACAGGGTGTTTTGTAAAAACCTAGCTTTTTTTATGAATCACCCTGTAACTCCTAAACGGTTGATATTGCCCCCCCACCTGCCATACAATTTTTGGTTCGTCTAGGTGAGTACTATCACCTCCCGCTCTATGGACCTCCTAAGGGGAAACACTGTATATATAAAATTGGTGTATTTTATAATGAATCTATTGAATGTTTATACATATATAATATTATACTAAAGTGAATAAAGTGCTAAATTATAAGAATGAATTGTGCCGGCTGAGACTACTCCAGTTCTCTAAGTGTTTTAAATTGTGTCTTTGAGAATGTTTTTCAAGTGCGTACGCTTTTTTAGCTTCATAAAACTATTTCATCATCATCATCATTTATATAAACTCACCGTAATGTTTTGTGTTAATTCTTTTAGGGTTGTGGACAATATATAAATATTTTTGTGCTCCGTAAATTTTTCGGCGTGAAATCTAATTAAAATTAAAAAAAGGTAAAACAAAATTTTAGTTTAAAAATGCGTAGAAAAAAATGTATCAACATATTCTCAACATTCGAATTTATTTGGAAAATAATAAAAGATTACACTGAATTTAAATAAAGTTAATATCCTTGGTTTTTTAGAACTTTTTAAAACAAGAAAGCAAAACATTCTTAGAAGAAGTGAAATCGTAAACATGCTTTTAATAAAGGCTGGGTCTATGTCATAATTGGGACAACTCGATGCACAGTTACCAAGATGGGCGGGGTGTTGAAATTTTTTAATAAATCGCAAATTGATTAATGGAATATTTATTTAAACACCTAAGGCAACAAAATAGCGCTTTCTAATTTTTAAATTTGTCCCCAATTTTTATTGAAAATGATTTTAAAATGAAAATTCAATGATTTTTTTTTAATTTCTCTGGTTTGCGGAGCGGGGCTGCCACAAATTTGAAGTAAATTTAAAAAAATTTTAACATAACATTTTCTGAAGTAAATAAGCAGAAAATAACGTTTTCCGGTTTGTAAAATTCTACTTACTTTATGAAAATTGTATGCAATAGATTGCTTTCTTAATGGGTAAAATGCGGGTAAAGCAATCTATTGCGTCAAATTGTCGCAGATATTTATGGATTTTTAAAAGTCGGAATCCGTTATTTTCTGCTTATTAACTTCAAAAAGCTTATATTAAAAATTCATTTAATTTAGTTCAAAATTGTGGCAACCCCGTTCCGCAAACCAGAGAAAGGAAAAAAAACTCATTGAATTTTCAATTTAAATCATTTCAATAAAAATTGGAGGACAAATTTAAAAATTAGAAAACGTTAATATGTTGCCTTAGGTGTTTAAATAAATATTCTATTAATTAATTTGCGATTTATTCAAAACTCTTAACGCTCCGCCCATCTTACTAACTGTGCACAAAGTTGTGCCAATTATGACATAGACCCAGCCTTGTTTTTAGAATAAATCGCAAATTGATTAATGCAATATTTATTTAAACACCTAAGGCAACAAAATAACGTTTTCTAATTTTCAAATTTATCCCCAAATTTTTATTGAAAATGATTTAAAAATGAAAATTCAACGATGTTTCTTTTAATTTTCTCTGGTTTGTGGAGCGGGGCTGCCACAAATTTGAACTAAATTATACAAATTTTAACACAAGCTTTTGAAATTTATAAGCAGAAAATAATGTTTTCTGATTTTTAAAACTCTACTTATTTTTATGAAAATTTGATGCGAAAAAATCATTGAATTTTCATTTTTAAATCATTTTCAATAAAAATTTTGGGACAAAATTAAAAAGTAGAAAACGTTATATTGTTGTTTAGGTGTTTAAACAAATATTTCATTAATCAATTTGCGATTTATTCAAAAATCTTAACGCCACGCCCCGTCTTGCGAATTGTGCACCGAGCTGTCCTATTTATGATAGCGACGCAGCCTTAAAGCTCACGTCGAAAAATTTACGGAGCAAAAAATGTTTATATACTGTCTGTAACCCAAAAGAATTAACACAAAACAAAACGGTGAGTTTATATAATATACATTTATGTAATTTTTTTTAAAGTTGATCTAATTTCTTTATAATTTCCAAACTAAATTGGTATGTTGACAATGTGTTGTTAAATTTTTTCTCTCTGAGCACTTTTATACCCTAGATGAAGCTATGGGGTATACTAAGTTTGCCATTCCGTTTGTAACACCTAGAAATAATGCTAGTAGAGAAAAATGAGTTGGACACTCACGCATAATATTCAAAGTTATTTTGATTTTTGCATGTCCGTCCGTCCGTCTGTTCATCCGTCATCACAATAACTCGAGAACGCAGAACATGGGCTTTATAAAAAAAAGTAAAATTTAGTTTGAAAATGCGACAAATAGGATAACTTCTTAGTAGGGTTGCCATACAAAAATCTATTTCTTTACTATATATTTGGACAGTGCCTGACAACGCGTCGACATAGAGAGCTGAAATTTCGTACACTGTTTTCATAGTAATATTACGTACAGCTTCAAAAATCGACTAAATATGCAACCCATACTTGGTGTTGCCATACAAAAATACGTATACTGTAAAAAGTATCAATCGTGAAGTTTTTATTGTACTGAAAAGCTCCTCAGAATACGAAATCCTATGAAATTGGTTATAATCATTTTTACTGCCAGACGAACCGTTGGAGAAATATATGCGAAAAACCACATCAAAAAGCAAACTTGCATATATGGGCGAGCATACAAAATTTCATGCGGGCATTCATCTAGGGTACCATAAGAATTGGTCATAGATCAATTCTAGCTTTTTGAGTTGTTAAGTGTATTCTACTAACATATTTTTCAAACAACTTTTATATACTCACTAACCCCTGACTAAAAAACTTTGCTCCTGAGCACCTAAGAGTGCCGTTCGTGACGAAAGACTTTTAGGATAGTAAATGTGGATGGATTTACAGAATTTTTAGAATGAGTAAATGGGAACCTTTCCGACGAAATAAATTTTTTACGTCTTAAGGGACTTGCGGTTAGGATGGAGGGGGTAGGGGTTACTATCCCGGCTGGGTTGTCCAATTTGGCCGTTTGTGATACCAAATTAAAGCTCTTGCTGATTGCTATTAAATAGTGGAGAGTCGAGAGCGAAAAGTGAGAGAGAAAATTAAGCTAAGACTAAAAAGTAGAAAATAAAATATATTAAAAAAATTTTGGAAAGAAATAACTTCTGTAAACAAAATACACTATAAAGTAAAAAATAATTTTTTTTTGTCAGTCATATGTACAAGAAAAGCTTCATTCTAAAACAAGAAATGCTAGAGCTCAGATTAAATCTTAAAAGTTTGGGTATGAGTTGCTGTTAGACAATTGTGATTAGTTATGGATCCCCGAACTTTTAAGTTTTAATTTGAATTCTAGCATTACTTATTTTACAATGAAACTTTTCTTGCATATATCACTGAGAAAGACAAAAACGAATAATAAATATTTTAATCGCGAATTATTTCACAATAAAAGCAAAAAGCTTATTCTGCTGAGTAATCGCTTTTACGTTATTTATTCTACCGAGCATGGGCAGTAAAGCATACAATATGTGAATATTTTCTCTCTTGAAATTTGACAATTTCTTGTTATTATTATAGGAAAAAATGTGGAACTGGATATAATTGTTTATCTGAATAGATTTTATTTTGCGACTTAAGAGTTGCTCGTATTAGATTTTTACTTACGTATATGATCGAAATATTATCACTTAGCGCAACTTTGTATATTCAAGTTTGGGGAATTGTTTTTGGATGCGATAAGCATGTTTACCTTTCATGAAAGTACAAAAAACTCGTTAACAACTTCAAATTTTGATAAAGCTTATCATACTTATTTCACCCGCTAGCTAAGAATTTAGCTCATTTTCAACTTCCAAGTGGTAGAACAACTGCACTGGTTTTCTAGGTTTAGTTCCATTCACAAATTTTACTTATCAGTCTCTAGTGTTGTCGTCCAGTAAAAGCATCGATTGTTACTGAAAACTTCTAGAATAGTTTTGGTAATAGGTTATCTTTAACCTAGACCATTTCGACTATTTTTACAAATAACAATTTGTAGCTGCTTCTTCTATGCTATGCGTTTCTAAACTGATGCAATGATTCACTTGCAAATTAAACACTTCCTCATTCTGCAAATTAAACATTTCATAAGTACAGTTTTACGCTCAACGTCGCCTCAGCTTCGCTATGAAAATAAGTTTTATGAAAATTATCCATTTGTTGTCTCTTTTTTAAATCAATTCCCCCTAAAATTTAATTATAGACACGTTAAAATCTTTTATAATGAGGTCGTAACTTTTAGTAATATGATATCCATCCATTCAAGTATACTAATCCATTTATTATTTGATTAATTGTTTTTATCAGAGGAAGAAATAGATGATGTAGCTTTCTTTCAACTACAATACGAAGTAGTAAAAGATCTTATACCTAAAGCTGGTCCACGTCAGAACTTTTGGATAAAATATAAAGAGGAAGTTACTGTGTTTTCCCAGGTTTGTTTTTTTTTTTGCCTTAATTTATACCTTAAAAATATGCATATATCAATATTATAAGCCTTGAAAAGTATTTTTTGATTTAAAAATAGATCCACTTTTATGCTTTTATTAAAAATGCTTTTATATGTATTTATATGATTATAATATTATTTATATACAGACTAAATCTTGTGCGTCGAGCACAACCATTTCCGAGGCGTCTTTACCTCCACATAATTTTCAACACACTAGTTCTGAATTGCCTAATCAAGAAGACTCTAGAGCCGCTACTACTTTAGTAAGAAGTCAACATAGTAATATAGAAGTTATTGATATAACAGAAGCACCTCTATCCGATACAACAGTAACAAACAATTTTGAACAGGTTGGTAAATTATGTAACGTTTTTTTCTAAGAATATTGTTGCGAAATCTGACACCAGCGTACGATTTGAGCAGGCCTTTGCCTTCAATGCGGGTTCCTTAATAACTTTTAGTTTTCGCAACACTATGTTAATATTATGGCTTGTGATGTTGAAATTTTTATGTAAATTCGTCCTAGATTATCGCATCCTCTCTGCTATACGACCAAACATCAACATCCTCAGCTTGGTCATGTACAAATAAAGTAAAAGATTACTTAAAATGTGCAAATGGACTTATTGTCCAAAATTATTATAAAACGCACAAAAAATTGGATCGTAGAGAACGAAACTTACTTGCTAACGTAATAATTCAAAAAGAATTTGAAAGCACAGAAACTTTCAAAATATCTAGAGAGAGATTTGAAGTTCTACTTAAAGAGATCTTAGAATTATTTCCTTCAGAAGATACAGCCATATATTTCGTTCCTTATCAACCAAAAACGAAAACATTGGCTTCTGGCAAATTGTGGGAATGCTACAACAGATTAAAAAAAAATATAAGAAAAAGTGAAGGTTTCTCTTTACCTTCATCGTCAAGTTCAAAGTCAACTGTCTTCTCATATGATATAACTGGTAAAATACTTTTCCTAAAGAATAGCTTGGAGCCCTGGGAGAAAGTCAAATCGTATTGGAGAGATACTTTCGAGTACAGAAGTAATTTATTAAAATCGCCAACATCGGAAGTAAGTATAAATGGATATATGAATACATTCCCTGCAGTAAAGGGTCCCAAAGGGTGCTACTTACTAGCCGATGATTTCGAAAGTATTCATCCAGGGCATAGTGACCATTTGTTCAAGTTTTGGCCTGATTTAAATTTAAAACTGATCGAAAAAGCAAAGTTGGAATGTCCTTTGGAATATACCAGCATTTCCAATAACGTGTTAAACAGCCTTCTACTCTTGCCACGTTTCCTTTATGGTGCAACATATGGTAGAAAACGAAATTATGGGCAACAACGCATCAAATTTACTAGAGAAGAGGTGATAAATTCATTTATTCTTCACATTAAGGTAACATTTTTCCAGAATTTTAATTTATTAAAATTACAATGCATAATTTAATAGAATGGAAATCTTATGAGCGAAAAGCTAGAAGAAATCCGGAAAGATTTAAAGACTTGTAAGCTAACCTTACAGCCTACAATTGTTGTTGTTGGTGAAACCTTAGGTGAGTAGTTTTATATAAAAGAAAAATAGGTATGAACATCTTTTACATTATAGATGATATTACCTCATCATACATTGCTATCGACGACGTCCTTTACATCGTGGATAATCCTCTTGCAGCTGTCGACTTATGTTTTAAGAGTTTCACATCTTTAAATGCAAAGTTTCCACAGGCGAGCGAGGCTATTTGGACATTCATTCAGCAACGTGTTTACAACATTAAAACTGAATTTGACAGGCCTTCAGTTCTTGTAAGTTCCTTAATAGCTGATACAAAATAGAATGGAATGTTTTAAGTGTAAAAAAAAATTTAATGAAGCTAAGTCATATTTATTACATATAAAAGTGTATCATAGATTAGAAGATACGTTTATTTGCTATACTTGTCCAAAAATTAGATATTTTAAAACTACTAATGCATACAGAAAGCATATAACGAAGCATTTTTCTTGTATTGAACTAAAGTCTTGCTATACAAAATTATTAAAAAATTCACCAATACAAGTCCGACCAACACCTTCAATAGACTGCCAGTCAAACGCTATTGACGCATATTGTTCTAGCTCTGATGAATTAATAAGTGATTATAAAGACAACCTTAGAAAAGACTGTTTGGACTTAGTAGCAAATATGTATAATAATCAAAATATTTGCAGAAAGTCAATTCAAAATTTATTTGAAATTTTTTCTAAATACCTACGCACCAGTATTTTCTCTCGAACTAAAGAAATAATACTCCAGTTTATGAAAAGTAAAGATCAAATTACTATGGAAGATATCAACAACGTCTTTAATGAATTAACTGTAAGCTTAGAAGTATTCAAGACAGAATACAAAAGAAAAAAATTCCTTACTGGAAATGAACTACTTCCCCCTTCGACTTCTATTGTAATCGGGGAACGTATGGAATCCGTCAGAAAGAATAACGACTTAGTACTTAAAACAATTGATGTCAAGGAAAATTGTATTCCTATTATTAATACATTGCGCACATTTTTTGAATGTGGTGATATCTTTAATGAAACAATGAATTATGTCAATTCACTAAAAAACCGTAACGGACTTATAGCAAACATAATGCAGACGAAGTTTTGGGAAGAGAAATTAATTAATTTTGATGAAAGAAATATAGTTCTTCCTATATTTCTTTATTTTGACGAATTTGAAGTGAACAATCCGCTTGGATCACGAGCTGGCATGCAAAGCCTTGGAGGGGTCTATATATCACTTCCGTGTATTCCACCAAAATACAGATCAAAATTAGACTGCATTTTCTTAGTAATGATCTTCAATAGTTTAGACAGAAAGAGATTCGGTAACAGGGTTTTTCAACCAGTTGTTGACGAACTTAAAACACTTGAAACAGAAGGTATTAGAATTTTAAATAAAACAGTATATTTTATATTAGCTCTCTGCGTTGGCGATAATAAAGGCCTTAACTCTATGCTGGGCTTTACGGAAAGCTTTTCTGCAAATTTCTTTTGTCGTTTTTGTAAAATGCACAAGCAGAATACGAAGACGGCAAACAAAATTGATTTTTCATTGCTCAGAGATGAGGATTCATATAAATTCGATGCAGAGGCGGCAGATATTTCTACAACTGGTGTATCTTCCGTGTGTATTTTCAATCAACTACGATACTTTCATGCTATTAAAAATTATTCGGTTGACATCATGCACGACCTTCTTGAAGGAGTTCTAAATTTCGAAATAGCTTTAATACTTAAACACTTTATTCACGTAGATAAATTTTTTAATCTTAACAGTCTAAACAATCGCATTAATGTTTTTGATTTTGGTTGCAATTATGGTATAAACAGACCGCCAGAAATTTCTGAGGAGCACCTAAGGCAGTCCAAGTTAAAGTATTCTGCTTCAGAGGTTCTTTTATTTTCAAAATATTTAGGAATGCTAATTGGACAGTGGATCCCGGAAGGAAATGAAGTGTGGAGTATTTTCCTGACATTGCAGGCAATTCTTGATGTATTACTTAAAGATGAAGTCTCCGAAAGCATGATAAAATGTTTAGAGTATCTAATACCACAACATCATGAACTTCTTAGAGAAAATTTTCAAGTTGACTTAAAGCCAAAACATCATTTTATGTGTCATTACCCTATGATTATTAGAAATGTTGGACCACTGAAACACTTGTGGTCTATGCGTTTCGAGTCGAAGCATAAACAGTTAAAAAATATAGCAACCTCCACTACTTCTCGTAAAAATATAACATATACCATTGTTGAACGATATTTGCTAAGTCAAGCCCACACAATTAAAACCAATTCTTTTTTGGATGTTAGTACGCAGTTCGGAAGCAAAGTGCACAATTTCAAGAAAGATATAGAACATATCATAACACAAATTAAGTTCTTAGACCCTAGCTGCAAGTTCGTTAGGTGGGTGAAAACAAATAATGCTAAATATGAAATAGGAGGAGTTGTACTAATTGGAAATAACGAAGATTATCCCACTTTTGCGCTTATTGAAAATTTATTTATATCTGACAGCAAGGTGTTTATGGTCGGACTTGTATTGGAAACGATTTATTTTGATACTCATAGGTATGTTAATCTTGTATGTAGAACCGATGATTATCTTTGTAAGCAATTAACAGAACAATTTTTGTATACTTATTCCCTAATTAGAATAGATTCAGATTTATATGTTGTGTAACATAATTTCGCTTTGGGTATATGTCATTCCAATCATTTATATTTATTACATGGAGAAGGGCTGCACAAGGACAGATGTGCCTTCTCTTCATCTAAAATTTGTAGGTGCCTACATAATTATGTAAATGTTTATAAGAAACGGATAATTTTATTTATAAGAATATCAGATATTTGAAGTAGAAGGAACAACAAATTGTAAGACATGGTGGAGGTTGGGGGAGGGGGGGGGGGGGGGGAATTCAAACTATATCGGAGTTACATAGAAATTATGAAAATATGCAAGTTTCTTACAAAACCCCCGTAACTTCCTTGTACAACCTATTGAAAGTGTGTTTGTT
Source organism: Dioctria rufipes (assembly GCA_963924295.1). Classification (NCBI taxonomy): domain Eukaryota; kingdom Metazoa; phylum Arthropoda; class Insecta; order Diptera; family Asilidae; genus Dioctria; species Dioctria rufipes. The sequence continues at coordinate 248,540,018 of OZ002740.1, forward strand.
CTAAGCTTTCCAACGAATGTGGAACCATTATTCCACCCCCTCACGTCGCTAGTTATAAAGGACGTTATAGTAAAAAAATTGGGGAAATATTAAAATTTTTTAGCCATAATGCCTGATAACTGTCAAATTTTCTTACAAGATTTGGAAACCTGAGGATGTTAGCTTTTATTTGATCCGGCACATATATTCCCTACCTACATGCACCCGTTTTTTAGTTAAACCTGTGTTTTTGATGCATAATTTCATTAATGTTGCTACTGACGATGGAAATCACACCGAACTTTATGCAATTCCACGCAAAATTGGCAAAAATTATGAAAATTAATGAAATTACCCATCACAAAATCAGGTTTATATCAAAACCCATTGCATGTAGGAGGATCAAATGAAAGATAAAATTCCGATGTTTCCAAATCCTGTAAGAACGTGTAACGGTTATCAGGCATTTTGGCGGAATAATCGTTAAAATTAAAAAAAAAAATTAGGATTAATCAATTGTTTTACTTTGACGTCTAACAAGCGACGTGAGGGGGTGTAGTGATAGTAATATGTACATTCGTTGAATGGCTTATATCGCTTTCATAAGATGTATAAAGAAGTTAGGGGGTGTTTTGTGAAAAACTTCCACATTTTCTTAACCACCCCGCAACTCCGAAACTGTTGACACTGCTCATGCCATAAAATTTGTTGTTCATAACACTTCAACCTATCACCTGTTTCATTTATGACCATCACTTACAAATCATCCTGTATATATGTAGGTACACTCGGAGTCTTTTAAAATCAAAGTAAAATTACTTTGATGCAAGCAAAAAGGAATGTGATTTAGCTTCGAATGCATATTATTTTATTCCAATATTATCGTTTTTAAAATTCACTTAAAACTGTGTCCATATTGTTCACAACATATTATATGTTAATTTATTTTAAATATTTTCACCTTGAGTATTGACTTCAAGATTACCTTAGAAATAAAATTAATCAACTTTGATTTAAAACTTCACATTTATTTTAACCAATTTTGATTTAATATTTTTATGTATTCGTTTTAATAATATGGCAATATTGAATATCATGTGACATTTTTGTTTTAAATGTGTTATAATATATGAAAACTGCTGGAACTGTAAAAAATCAAATGAGAAACATTTCTCGTATACATATTTTGTTTTTATTAAATAGTATTAACGCGCGTAGTGCAACACATAAAGGGCTTTGTATGACATCTTAGAAAAAGGCTCTCATAAGTAACAACAGTGGTATTACATAAGTAGATTGAAGAACATATATTAAGTACTACGTAAATAATAAGCATATATTATATTTATAGAACGAATAATATATAATAATATTATATTTAGTATTATTAGTAATAAAAGTAATATAATTACGTCTTGCGACCATATTCATTGCATTCAATTACACAATAATAAAAAATAATAAAAATGAATTATTTGTTTAAAAACTAAAACAAGTCTGAATAGAATAAATATGTAATAGATGCAATAGTAAATATCACAAACACATGAAAAATATAAGGATATGTGACATATTTAAGCTATAGATATTTGTTTTCTTATAATATTAAATAACATATAATAAAAGAAACATTTTCGTATATTTGACAGATTTCGGATTCTAATGAATATATGTACATTTGAATCAATTATATCAAAAAACCTGATTTACCAAAGCATATGTATTTTGGATTAAAATATCAAAACTAGAACCGTAAAATAGTGAGTCTTATCAAAAATTATCATTATCATTATTTTGTTGATAAATATGCACAGAACTAGAAAAGTTTTCTATACCTTTTGTATCACAAATATTATTTTCTACTGATCCTGGTTTGAAAATGACTGTCAAAACCTAATAACTTACTTTTACCGCAAGCAACAGGCAGCATATTATCATATTTTATAAACAATTTAATCTTGTATTTGACACAATGCCTAAATAATATTTTGGTTTGTAAACTTTATTACTATTATCCTAAATGAGTTGAATTCATTATGTTATAATATAATTTAATGTTGCAATATATATATACGAACGTATATGAATTTCTATTTTATTTACAATAAATTTATATTGTTTGAGCATCAAATTATTGTTATAATTTACAACAAATAATATCTTCAGATTTATGTGTGGATATTAAGCTTTGTTCTTTTATGCATATTGTTTCTCTTATATATTGATGACAACATCTTGTTCTGTTGATTGAAGAGAACTGTTTTCTTATGTTCACTTTATCTAAATCTCCTACATATGAATTTCTAGAAATTCTTCGGACGCTGTTATCGTTATCCATCCACATTTGCTCAATTTTTGGCTTCAAAGTAGGGGGAATAGGAAATTAATTACAAGGTGAAAATAATAATAAGCTCAAAAAGTTTGTTATATCGAATTCTAGAACCTTTTTATAATCTGTTTGCAAGTACCTAGTATAGTAATACAACCGGACATATTCAAAAATATGATCAGTAATAGGAGCAAAAGTGATACTTATAACTGGAAATTCTTATTAAATATAAGAAATGCTACTACAATATTGATCTCAATGCAATGCTATATAGCTAAAAATATGATAATAATTATACAATATGCTCAAAGTCATTGGAGCATGAATTATTTTTAAAGAGATATTGTCTTATCAGGGAATCCTTAACTCCTATAATAACTCGTGGGTAGTGCTATATGATTTAGTCCGATTTCCATTTCTAAAATGATATTGTCTTATCAGGGAATCCCTAACTCCTATAATAACATTGGGTTATGCTATGTAATATAGTCCGATTTCCATATATAAAGGGATATTGTCTTATCAGGGAATCCCTAACTCCTATAATAACTCGTGGGTATTGCTATGTAATATAGTCCGATTTCCGACATTTTTTATTCAACAATACTATGGAGTATAGGTATAAAGATAATAATAAAGAGATGTTGTCTTATCAGGGAATCCTTAACTCCTATAATAACTCGTGGGTAGTGCTATATGATATAGTCCGATTTCCATTTCTAAACGGATATTGTCTTATCAGGGAATCCCTAACTCCTATAATAATATTGGGTTATGCTATGTAATATAGTCCGATTTCCATTTTTAAAGGGCTTTTGTCTTATCAGGGAATCCCTAACTCCTATATTATATAGTCCGATTTCCATTTCTAAAGGGATATTTTCTTATCAGGGAATCGCTAACTCCTTTAATAACACGGGGATATTGCTATGTAATATAGTCCGATTTCCATTTTTAAAGGGATATTGTTTTATCAGGGAATCCCTAACTCCTATAATAACTCGTGGGTATTGCTATGTAATATAGTCCGATTTCCGTCATTTTTTATTCAACAATGCCATGGAGTATAGGTATAAAGATAATAAATATAGCTGATGGACCATTATAATTTAGCGACATTGGTGATGAAAACTAAGAATTACCCCTAATTTTCATAGTTTCTTGGAATATGCTGGATTATATAGCACATAGTAATAGCCATTTATTATAGAGGTATTATCTATATTTATAGTTATATATATCAATGTTCATTGGGTTTGACTTTGTGGCTTCTGGGTCTATAAATTATTACTATCCCTATTTCAATTATAATTATAACTCTGATCACATATAAAATATGGCGTATTTTCCTAAAGTTTTTCTCAGTGTACACGGTAGCATAATTGGATTACCTGGTGACCGAAGTAAGGTAAATTAGGCCTAGTATGAGTGAGTGCGTTTCCTCCGGGTGACCATGAATTTCATTATGGTCTAGGAGGGTGTTTCCAGGTGTGCGTGTGTTTTATGATTGGGATTCAAGATTTATTCACTGAGACCCGTTCTCACTTGTACCTTTTTTCTATTTTCCTTACAGATCGCAATGGTGGGCAGGGACGCGCCGGAGGTCAGTAATTGATACTCATACGCAGACAATATTTTACTGGTCTTGTCTATTCTCTTTATTAATAAAGTGATTGTCAACATCTGACGTGTTTTGTATTTTTTTTGTAACAAGTCCGGTTTAATAATATCGATAAACATAGATGGATTGCCTTTGTCAAAGTCTTCTAATAGCTGTCTTTGGCCTATACTTGGGAGCCTTGTACCAGAAGAAGTGTATTTTTAATAGGAGCTTATCACGCTAATGAAAAACCATCTGAATGTAACGAATTTTTACGAGATTTTGTAGAAGACGCAATTCTTCTTTCACATATCAACTTATCTATTGACAGGAATGAATATGAATTCCAAATTCATACTATAGTTTGTGATACACCAGCAAAGGCATTTATTCTTGGTACAAAAGGGCATGAAGGATATTCCAGCTGTTCTACATGTACAGTTGAAGGATAGTATAGTGAAAGTGGCGGATGTGTTTGATGAAAGATTTAGAAATACTATAGATGAAGAATACCACCTGAAGCAGACCATTTTAAAAAATATTCCTGATCCTGGATTGGTATCACAAGCACCATTAGATTATATGCATCTTTCATGCTTAGGCATCATGCATAAACTACTTTATATATGGATAAGAGGCAGCTTTGACGTAAGACTTGGCCACAGAACAGTTGAAGAGATTTCTGTTCATCTAGAAAGGTTAAAATGTTATATACCTGTAGAATTTGTAAAGAAATCAAGATCTTTAAAGTACACTAAACTATGGAAAGCAACTGAGCTCCGTCAGTTTTTGTTGTACACTGGGCCAATAGTTTTGAAAAATAAATTAGCAAAAATTGTATACGACAATTTTATTAGCCTTCATGTGGCTTTTGGACATCTTTCTGATCCTGACAATTGTTCCAATGAGGAACTAATTTGTACTCAAATGATCTTGGAACATTTCGTCTGTACCTTTGGTCTTCTTTATGGGGAAGAATATATTTCACATAATGTGAATAATCTTATTCACATTGTAGAAGATGTAAGAAACTTCGGACCTGTTGACAATTTCAGTGCTTTTCACTTCGAAATTTTTTTACAAAGTTTGAAGCAACTAGTACGGAAATCAGACAAACCCATGCAGCAAATAGCCAATCATCACGCCAAAATTGTAAACGTTTCTGGAAAAATAATTAAATTTAAACAACTAGAGGAAGTTATACCATGTTCTGTACATTGCAATAATCCTTTAGTCACTGGTTGCAAAAATCCTCAATATCGAAAACTTACGTCACATAAATTTACAATCACCGTAAACAATGATGCCAATATGATGCAAATGTTATATTCATTGGAAAAGAATATCTGAAAATGGAAAACCTTTTTGAAAGGCCATGTGAATCTTCGTTAGTTAAAGTTTACACAATTAGGGGACTTTCACCAAAATTTTGTTGTTGGCCTTTAGCTGAAGCATCCGGGATTTCCCGGATCTACATTTTGTTGCCGTACGTTTATTACATTCAGTCATTTGACAGGTGTGAATATTTACTTAATAGTCATATACATACTATATAAGAAAGGCGGGTAGATATGATATTAATATGGTGTTGCTTTTAAATAGAAAATGAATGAGAAGAAATACTTAATTATTGAATTTGGCGATGGAGTTGAATGCATTCATTCCGAGTACCTGGGTTACGCTTTGTGAATCACGTAGCTATTGGCCAAATTATAATTCAAGTTTACAATTTGAGAAAGCTGTTAGAATTATGGAACCTGTTGGAGATTCTTGCAAAATATGTCCAGTTATAAGAGTAATGGGAAGTGCAAGTAAGTGGTAATATACTATGATAACTTTTAAAATTCTTTATAAATATATAATATATTTTACATAAATTTGAAGGAGCAAAAGAAAAACTACATTTTTTTATGGAAGTTTCCGATTTAAGCACGGAAGATCAAGATTTTAAAGACACAAGAAAAGTTAGGAAAAGGAAAAGGCCTATCACGAGCATTAGTTGTAGCGAAGATGAGCAATCAAATATTACTGCAAGGAAAATACCCCCATATCCTCTGCCTCCAAAATCTGGAAAAAGAACGGTAGGACGTAAGTCTCATATAAGTCAGAGATCAGAAAAGCAATACCCACATGATGTTATATCATTTTCAAGGATTTTTTTTTTTTAAAAAGGATGCTGTTTCTTATTCCGATAAGGATAATTGTACTTCTCGTGAAACTTCCATTACATACAGTGACGAAGAAACTTCGCGGCACTCAAGGAATAGATCTCCAGGTATGTTCTAAAATTTAGACTGAAAGGTATAATGTGTGGATATGGGAATGTATGTCAATACCTAGTTTATTATTAATGAAGCAAGATGGTTAGGTCTGGCTGACTGTATTATTTAATCATTGTATGTAATAATTGCATATATATCTTGAAAGAATACCTTTTGTGGGAATTTTCGATTTTATAGGATGTCACCGATAATATCAAAAAATAAGATTTTCAAGCGGCTAGAAATTTCCGCTCTGGTTGTTAGTCATCTTCATTTGAATCTATAATTTATTAAGCGTTATTATTACGAAGGTAAATTTGAATGTACAGCGTAACACTTAATGAAATATAGCCTCGAAGGAAAAACGGTTATAACCTCATCAAGAAGCCTGCCGCGGAAAGTCAAATCTTGTTGTCAGTGCCATCCTTCAAGAAACCAAACTAATCCATTCAGAAATTCCTTCATACACAATCCGTTTAACATTTAAATTTTTATTTTGTTTTGGATCTAAATATAAATAGTACTCCTCAGTGTACTCAAGGAAATAAATTTAAAAGATCTTTATTGAAAGATAGGTCAAATTCGTCACCTACGACTGCTGTAGTAAATGAGTTTAAGTAAGTAAGTGAATTTATTTACCATTTTGGTACTTGGTTGTGCTTCCGATGAGATCGGACGTGTTTATATAGCTCGCTGTTGAAACGGAAAAAAAATTAATGATTTTTATTTAAATTGGAGACCGAAATGAGTTCAAGCTGCAAAGTTTGCGATCGGCCGGTTAAAGGTGACGGTTGTTTATCGTGCAATGGTTTTTGTGGTAGGTTTTATCATTTAAAATGTGTTTCCTTGACTGCTTATGATGCAGACTTAGTGAATCAAAAGCCTTACATACTTTTTATGTGTAGTGAATGTAGAACCGAGATGAGATCGGTTAGTGTGGCTATGAACAGAATGAAAGAATTGATACAGGAGAATAGTGAATTGCTCTTAAAGCAAGAACAAAGTTTTATTAGTGTAATGAAAAGCTTGAAAAAAGTCAGTGAAAACAAAGTTGTTGTAAATAAAAGTGAATCAAGGTCAGGAGGTTCTTTTGCAGACGTGTTAAAATCAACGGTCATTGTGAAACCGAAAGGTAAGCAAGATTGCAATGTTACAAAAGTTGAAGTGAAGCAAAATGTCAATCCCCCCGAGTTAGCGCTAAAAATTAACAGTGTTTCGAATAGACAAGACGGTGCAATTGCAATTCAATGTACTGATGAAGAGTCTGGTAAAAAATTAGAGAGTGAAATGAGGGGAAAACTAGGAGATAAATATGAAGTGAGGATTCCCCAAGTAAAAAATCCATTAGTGCTAGTGACTGGAATAAAAGAAATGTGGAATGAGAGAGAGCTTGAAGTTGCTATAAAGAGGCAAAATAATGTTGGGGGAAATGTGAAATGCGTGAAGTGTTACCATGGTATAAAAAATCCAAATTTTTATAATGCTATTGTTGAATTTGAAGTGAATGATTATAAAAAAATTATGAGTGAAAAGAAAATCAATTTAGGATGGGATAGATATAGTATTTTTGAATTTATTAATGTAAAGAAATGTTATAACTGTTGGGGTTTCTTCCATACCGCAAATCAGTGCAAAAATGAAAATGAATGAGTCAGGTAAATATTTTTACTTTATACTTGTGTTTATATTACTTATTTACATACATTAAGATAAATTGAATAGACGGACGATTATCCTGGTTGGAAACAATTTGCTGTCGCTTCCTTGGAAGGGGTGGGAGGTGACAAAAAAAAACAAAAACAAAAAAAACAAAAAGACAAACAAAACCAACAAGAACAGAATTTGTTAAAGTATATAAGTATGTGATAAGTTAACTTAAACCGGAAAAAAAATGTTGCACTCTTTCTTTGTTTTATATATATATAAACAAAAACCACTTGCATATGTGGGAATTATGTTTTATGGGTTAAATGAATTAATTAATAAAAAATTAAAAAAAAAAAACTTTACATATACGTAAGGGTATATATCTAAAAATGGGTTTGAAACGTGTATGAAAAAAACAAAGCTTTCCAATGTCGTTTGCTTGGTGTTGATTCAATGTTGGTTAATAATGAAAATGGTGTTTTGTGTTTGATTTCCTGGCTGTTGTAGGTGTTGTTATTGTGCAATAATGATTATTATGCAGTTAATACCTTGTGCGTCTTGGGCGACTATTTCTAGTTCTCGTTCTTCCTGGGTTGTTGAACGTCTTAATTGAGGCAAGGATGAAGCCTCGCTAAGGGTCCACCGGTGGAGGACTGTGGCATCTCTAAACAATAAAAACTTTATTCCTCTAAGTACCCTTTAGTGGGTACCTGGGCTTATATATATATATATATATTTTCTATATATATATATATATATATTTATATATTTTCTATATTTTAGTTTACTTTTATATATTTATTTTTTATTGATTTATTTATTTTATTTTACATCGCTACCAACAGTTGTTTTTGTTTTATTATTATAACAATTTATTTTTGATTCTGTATTTAGTTTTTACTATATTTATTATTATAAGTCTGTGATTGTTGTGTTTTTGTTATATTTTAGTATATTATTATTATCATTTTTTTTTTTTGTCACTGGGCACTTGTTTTTGTGGTACGTATTAATTTATTTTTTTCTGGTTTTCGTGCCGTTACCTCTGCCATCAGTTGTTAGGTGTTGCCGCAGGATATTTGTTATTTAAAAAAGTTTTTTTTATTGATTAATTTTTGTGCACAGATTTGATTTTAGGTTCCGCTGCCACCAGTTGTTAGGTGTTGCCGCCGGATTTTTATTATTTTCAAAAGTTTTTTTTTTATTGATTTATTTTTGTGCACCGATTTGATTTTAAGTTCTGTTGCCACCAGTTGTTAGGTCTTGTATGTACCGTACTCAATGAAGAGAGTACACAATTGTTTTCTTCATGTATTTCGCGTACAAAAGGAATGTTGTGTATACACACACACACACACAAAAGCAATAATACCTATCCTAGTATAACTACCTAGAGGATTTTAATAAACTAACCATGCTTAAGAACATAGTAGGCTTATCAGAAAAATACTCGAAGAAACAAAGTCAGCAGTTTCGTCACACATTTTTCCCATGCCCAGCAAAGAACCGTTAAAACAAAAAACCAAAACAAAAATTGAAAATATGAACTGACAAACAACGTGCCGAACAATATTTTCCACCATGAAAACTCTTATCGCAAGAGCATGGTATTGAATTTCTCAATTGGAAGTCGTCGACGGGACTCCCGATTGGACATGTACATTCACGTCCAACGTAAAGAATATAATTTTTCTCAGGGATAAAAAATGTTGATAAAGCATTTTGGATCCTGTGTAAAGGTACTCGGGCACGGAATTAAGAAAAGTCCGAGGAGTTCGTTTTTAAAATCCCAGCGGTGCGGTTGTCGTAGAAACTTCGGTCGTGTTTGATAAGAGGAACGTAGATAAGTTTCTGTGTAACCTAAAATAAGGCAGTGAATGTGTAACACAAGTGTCAAATAAAATAGAGAGGGTTAACCAACACGGGTGTTTTGGATTAAACAGTCCCTGTCCCCCTTTGCACGAGGTAAGTGCAAAAAATATTATAATAGGTGAAATCTTAAATTTAGCAAAAAAAAAAAAATCATGAAAAATCTTACGCAATAGTAAAAGGAAATATCTTAGAGCCTCGTTCTATATTATTTTGATTTTAAGATTTTTGGTGTAGGTTTAACAGTTTTTATTTTTAACACAAATGAAAATATTCATTAATGAAAACTTAGGAAAATCTTAGCAAAATATAGGAAGTTCATCATTCTTCTATGCTTGAAGGTTAACAACACTGGTTGTGTTGTGACAAATTAAGTTCGAGATACGCCGGCGAAAGACAGTTGTCAATTCAATTGTCATCGTCATTTGATTTAAGATTGTTGGTTTGTAAAAATTGGAAAATGTCATCGACTAAAAAGCGATCGCCGATTTGGCAATATTTTGATTTAAATAATGAAAATAAAAAGTTTGTTTGTTGTGTCGGCTTCACATTTCTCGTGGCGGAGAAGGAAAAAAAGCAGGTACGTCAGTGTTAGGTTATCTTTTGTTTTCAATTGAATTCCTTATTATAAGTTAATTAAAAAATACGAATAAAACTTAAATTACGTTAACGGTATCATGGGTACAATTTAATTTCATCCCGGAATATATTTTTATGACTATGGCTTTACTTCATATAACTGAATTTAGTTATTTTATGCATTAAACCTAATTAATTACAATTTCTTTTTTATAATACCACCCTACTTTAAGCACATAGTGAACTATTATTTTTTAATTTTTATTATCCACTAGGTACTTCAGCCATGAGTAATCACTTAAAGTTAAAACATCCGGAGAAGTTTCAAACGATTAGTAAATGTAAAGCCGTTGACGTACCTACTCCGTCTGTGGCGCATGCCGCCTCTGGTACAAGTTGGTCTTCGACATTAACAGAAAAACAACTAACTTTGTCAGAATCCTTTGGAAGAAAACTGCCTTGGGATGTGAACGACGCAAAAGCAAAAAAATACCATTATTTAGTTGCAGAAATGATTGCACTAGATAACGAGCCATTGAGAATCGTAGAAAGGGTTGGATTTACAAGGCTTTTAGAACAAGCTTTACCCCGCTATGAATTCCCAAGCCGCACTTATATTTCCCAAAATATTATTCCTGATAACTACAACAGAATTTATGAAAAAATCAAAACAAATATTTCAAACGCCTTTGCCGTTTCTGTCACTTCTGAAATGTGGACCTGTACAAGTTATATATCCAGAAAATGAAATTATTCAAAGAATAATTTCCTCAAATTCCGTTCCCACATAAATTCAAAGATAAGCAAATTTACATTGACTTATATAAAACACAAAGAATAATTTCATTAAATTGCATTCTCAGTAAATTTAAGAGATAAGCAAATTCACATTGGCTTATCTCACACACAATTACAGAAAATCATATTTCACTCACGAAACGAAACGTAGAGCTTTTAACGTTTCACACGCTTTTTTGATGACAAATGCAATTTCAGCGGTTGTCTGGCTTCTCTAGTTAAGTTATCTTTTAAGAAATAATTAAGACAGTCTTGACTTGTTTGTGAAGAAATTAAGATCGAGTTGAATAAAGTTGGTTTTACAGTAAATTGATTTACAGTTTATAATAAAGGTTTCCCTAAAATCGATTAACGGTTTACCTAATTATGAATTTATCTTCTTTTTTTGGTGTGTTAATGGAAGCTAAATTTGTTTTACACACAATAATTCTAGCATCCTGAGTTTCACAGCTCATTGGGTGTCTCCAGAATTTCAGCTGCAATACGGAGTTCTTGCTATGAAGCCGTTTTCAGGATCTCACACAGGATCGCAGCTCGCTGGGATATTCAGCAAAGCAAAATACATTTACTCGTTCATGATAGTGGCGCTAACATGGTGAAAGGCGATCGAGTGCCGGAGTTTGATTCTGCTAGATGTTTCATCCATTCGCTTCAGATAGTTGTGAATGCGTCATTGAAAGCCTGAAGTATTAGAAATGATTGCCAATGGTAGACGCCTTGTAACTGATTTCAATCATTCGGGTTTAGCACAAGAAAAACTGCTGACGATTCAAAAGGAGCTAAGTTTACCGAGCATCAATTAGTGCAGGATATCAGCAGGAGGTGGAATTCTACCTTCTATATGAAAGAACGTTTATTGGAACAAAAACGGGCCATCTCTCTTTATGTGGCTAATCACGACACACTTACTAATTTAATGACTCAACAGTGGTACTTAATGGAGCAGTGTGTGAAGATATTGAAGCCATTTGAGGAAATAACAAAAATTACTAGTTCAGACCTTTCCTGCATATCCGAGGTAATACCGCATGTTGCTGCATTAAAAAAGTACTTGGAGAAGGATGAGACTACCCAAAGAACACCTAACTTACCTCGCATGAGAGCCTCCTTGAAAGCTGAATTGGAAAGTCGATTCGACTTTTTAGGACAAGCTCCAAATTACCTTATTGGAACATTCCTAGACCCAAGATTGAAGACAGACTATTTGGGAGCACTTGAAGCTGAAAAAGTCCGAAAAGATTTTATTAGAATATTTAAAAATGTCTTGTGACGAGTCCTCTAAGAGTGACAGCTCATCGGTATTTTCATCTCCAACGTATGCTAAAACAAACAAAAGAGATGAAACTGAATCAAATGTCACTCGCGAAGCTCACGACACCTTTTGGGATTGTTTCAATGAAGTGGCAAATGAAAATAATAGTCAGTACCACGGTCAAGAAAAAAACGCTATTGCAAGTGAGATTGACTGTTACTTGAAGACAGTTCGAATCGATCGCAGTCGGAACCCTTACAATTGGTGGTCAGCTTATTTGAAACAGTACCCACATTTAACAAAGTTTGCCAAATTGTATCTTTCAGCTACTTACAGCAGAGTCTATAGCGAAAGACTTTTCTCCAAAGCTGGCCTTATTTACGAAAATAAGCGAAATCGCTTGTTGCCGGCAAATGCAGAGAATTTAGTCTTTATTCACCATAATTTACCACTTGTTAGTTTTGAGTACTGATTTTGTTTCTTCTTACAGTTTAAAATAAACGGTGTTTATATAATATAAGCTACTGTGGTATTATTTTACCTTACAAATCTTTATGTATTGCAGTTGATTTTATAGATTTTCGTAGTTTTTCGAATATCCGGTATCCGGCCGGATATTGACTTATTATCCGGTATCCGGCCGCGTAAGAAACTTAGGCCGGATAGGCCGGATACCGGATAGTTACCGGATATCCGTTTCAACACTAAAGATAACTCACACGAATCTTTGATATGTTAGGATTATATTGATTAAACAAAAATAAAACTCCGATAGAATGAATTTGTTAAGCCACAGTGGACAACACAACTTTGATAAGTTTTCTAATAATAGTTAGATTTTCTTGATAATACAAAATAGATTTAACACAACTTTCATAAATTTTCTGATAACTCACTAGTGGATGAAAAAAAAATTACTCCCGGTTTTAAAAACGACTCCCAGAGGGTCGGCAATATTGCACCCAGGCACCTAGTCATCAGCTTCCAAAAGCTTCTTTTTTCTTTTTATTACTTTTCCACGACATGAAAAAATCATACCTGCTACCTGAAAGTACAAAAGTTTAGACGCAGTGCATATACATGAAATCTGATATGCACTAGTGTCTGAGAACGAATTATTCACACTAGCCCGAAATTACGTAATTTCGATGAAATCGTCGAAATTAACTCAAAATTATGCAATTTTCCATTCATTTTTTTCTGCTCATTTGAACGTAATAATATATACCGAACGCATCCCAAACCATGGTTCATAGCAATCATTAAAAGTTTCGCATTTTCTTGATTACTTCTAAAGCTGACATTCATGGAATAATTGTAGAAATTCTAAAAGATTTTCATAAGAATGGATCGATAGAAAAGTTACGCTACCAAAAAGAACAATTCAGCCGCGCGGGCTAGAAAATTGGAGTATATTCCTTACAGCGGAGGAGATAAGGGTGAAAATTAATAACTTAACTAGTCGCTACAGGTAAGCAAAAATTGAAGCATTATTAGTATTTGGTTATTCTTTTATAGAAAAGAAAAAACATTAATCGGTCAGTTTGGCGGATCACCATCGGAATGGCGTATGTTCCATGAAATTCATAAAATTTTAGGTAAACTTCGCATCCACAACGTCGAGTCACTGATTGAAGATAGCATAATTGCGGAAGGTGAGGAAAAAATATTTTTACACAACCATTTATTAAAAACAATGCGGGCATATTTTACAGAGTTTGAATTCGGCGAGGTTTATGCGAATTCTTCGACAATTTACGGTGACCCATTCATAGTGGATGACGACACTTCGTCAGAGACGTTTACTACTGGTCCGTCTTCATCGCAAACATCTTCTGACGTAGCGTTTTCCTCGCCAACGTCATCTTCAGCGTCAGGAGAGAAAAGAAAAAAATCGTAAATATTCACTCGGAAATTTTTAAAGAATTTAAATGTACAAATGACAAAATATCAGCGGAATAAAACATACATATAACAGAGACTGATTTGAAGTTTATAGAAATAGAATAAAAACGAAATAAAATACCAGAAAAATATGTAAAAGATACTGGCATTTTCCAAAGAGATCTTATAATAAGTTTGTCAAATAAAATGTAAATGTAAGAAGCATACTTGGTTAAAAATATTATATTAAAAAAAAAATTACATAATACTTGAAATTAAAAATATTATAATATAAAAAATATGGTACGTTTATTTTCTTACATATGTTTGTGCTTATCGCTTTTCTTATGTTTTCAGCTGTTTGTTGAGAGTCATTGATTTGAGTTGAATGTGCAGGTTGTTGTCTGTTGTTGAGCTTTTCCATCTCTTGGAAATTTCTGATCCATTGGATATTTATGGCATCGTTATGCTCATTTAAAAACTTATGCAGGACGCAGCAGGATTTATTATTAATGCGGTATTATTTATATTGTTGTCCAGGCCTTTTCCAATTCTCCTAAATCGAGAGAAAGTGCTGGGGCTGGATTCCGCAACTATGAGTTTTCTCGTGTACACAACCTTTTTCCGATTCCGCAAAAGTGGAAATGAGTTTTTCTGTCAAAATTGTGTACACTTTAATTGATATTTTCTCACGGGCATTTTGTTCGTGAATTTTGAAGAGGTGTGCATTGAACCGTGAGTTTTTGTCGAGCGTTATTTTCAAAATTATTTGTTATATTATTTATTAATATTATTTTTAAATTTGTAGATAAAATGGCTGCAATTAAGGCGAAAAAGGCAAGAGAGGAACAAAAAGAATTTTTGGTTAATTTAATGGATATTAACGTAGAATTTGCAAACGACAGTTGAGATTTCTTTTTCTCTTTTTTTTAACGAGAAATTGCAGAAATTTATAACAATATGTTAATGGCATTTTGATAATTTTATTCTAATTTAATTTTTAATTTTTGAAATTAAAAATTTTCCATTTCAGATTCGAATCGATTGATGGAGCCCATACAAGGGCAAGAAAATGGTGTGAATTTGCTGATAAATTAAATAGTTTGGGGGGAGCTATTAAGGATGGACCTAAGTGGAGAAAGTTTTGGCTCGATCAAAAGTGAGTGAGGGTTTGAAATTATTTCGGTATACTCGTAATTAAACATTTTATTTTTATATTTTAGAATTCACGTTAAAGAAAGAGATGCGCTTCTCAAAGCGGCTTTTGAGAGAAGTGGGGTGAATGGTCTCAAAAAAATTAAGCCCCTAACGGACTTTGAAAAAAAGTGATCCAGCTTATGGTCCCAGCTGTTGTCCATGGTAACGAAGAAGTAGAAGAGTTATTTAATACCGCGGATGTAAGTATTGCTAATAGCTTTTTTCAAACATTTTATTTCTAATGCAAAGCACATTTGATTTATATTTTAAAATATTTATAGAGCATTGCGACGGGGCAAATGGTTGAGGAATGGCTGCTAGAGGGGACACCAGCAGGTGAGAGCTCAGGAAAACCTCCCCCCGCAGCAGCAAATATAACGGCTCCCAGGAAAAGGCAGCGGCAACCTTCTGGGAAAAAGCAGTCAATGGAGGAAAAGCTAGTTGAAATAGAAGACGAAAAATTGTTGTACATAAGAAAGAATTATGAATTGCAACAAAGAAAATTCGAGGCTGAAGAAGAGTGGCGCAAGTCCTGGCTAGAATTAAAAAAAAAAAGAATTGGATATAAAAATTAAAAAATTGGAGTTAAAAAAAAAATTATAATAAAATAATTTATTTCAATACATTTTTAGGGTTTTTTTCCATATAAAAAAAGATATTAAAAATTAGTAAAATTGTTGTCAACAATTATTTGACGAACACATCTTCCTTCTGATAACGTATTATCACCGCTTTATCGTCAATCATAATATGATCTTAATCAGTTTGCTCATAAGCTTCCTCTGATAGTTTAAGCAGTGGTACGTTCGCTTTTAGCAAGACATTATGTAAAACAACACTGGCATTAATAATTCGTCGTACTTTTACAGGATCATAACATAGTACTCTGTCTTTCGATAAACACCGGAACCTACTTTTTAAAATTCCAATACAACGTTCTACAATACAACGTGTTTTTTTATGGGCAATATTAAACCGTTCTTCTCCTTGATTAGACGATGAATTAATGGGTGTAATTAGCCAGGGTTGAAGAGGGAAGCCACTGTCTCCCAAAAGCCAAAAATTTCGTTCTCCACGAGAATGTTTCCTTCTTAAATGTTCCTGTAATGCAGAACGGCGCCATATATAAGCATCATGCGATGCTCCTGGGAACTTTGCATTAGCATAACGTATGAAGCAATTAAAATAGCAGACTATTAGGACATTTATTGAATGACCGCCTTTGCGGCAATAATACACGTGCTCTACGTCGCTGCTTGGGGAATTAATTTTGATGTGTCTTCCATCAATTAGACCCACGATTCCCGGGAACGATGCTAGTTGGTAAAAGTCCTGTTTGATGGCACTTTCTTCTTGCTGCCCAGGAAAGCAAACATACTGATTAGAGACTTCATTGATAATGTCTGCAACTTCATGTATGCTTCGGCTCACAGACGTTTGTGACATTCAAGACATAAAATCCTGCCCAATCGCTCGTTGAAAGCTTCCCGTAGCAAAAAAACGCAAAGCACATAGAAATCTCAAATGTACAGGAATTCCGCTCCGCTCCGTTGTATAAAATAACGGCTTGATTTTGTCTAAAAATTGTACGCACAGATGTTTTGGAAACCGATAGAATTCAACAAATAGTTCCTCAGATATTGTTTCAAAAGGATTTTCGGAATCCCTCAACTTCCTTCTTACTATAATCAAATTCTGTCTAGAATGTTTAAAAATTTGCAAATATAATAAATTATTGAATTTATCTTTACCTTTCTCTTCGCCTTAATACTAGCGAATTCATACTCATTTGTTATAACTAAACTTAACTTTTTTAAAAAAGACTATTTTCTCACTGATAGTTTCAAATAACAATTCAAAACTCATTCAGCACAGAAAAATTTTCATTCAGCACTTAAGTGTACACGGCTACTTACGGAATCGCTTGAAATTCAAAAGTGTACACTTGAGCTCACGTGAGTTTTCAAATCGTGTACACTTTCAAATTCTTCACAGTTGCGGAATCCAGCCCCTGGTTCGAAATTGTAAAATGTAAACCATATTGAAACATTTTTTCTATAATAACCGCAACATACCCTGTTCCTTTATGATTTTTGTTATCGATAATTTACTTTTATGCTTAATAGAGCTGCATTTTTCACTCAAAGCCTTATCAAGTTTTGAACATGTCGCCGACATTTTCTTCTACCATACGACACTTGTGATGATAATACAAGTTGAATAGACACTCTGATAAGCACAGGCGATATATTTTAGTTTGTTACTCATCTAGCTGTATTATCGCCTTTTCGATCACTTATATCTCTTCGTTTTGTCAAAAATATCGCTTTTCCATACATGTACACCCACCACGAAATAATGATAAGACCAAAACACAAAAATGCAATAATACACTAATGAAAATACGACTATTTTAGTGCATTGCGCTATTGCATTATACAGGCTGTTATTTGTCAAGGACCGGTTTTTACATTTTATTTTCTATTAATACGTTCGTTCGGGGCGTAATTGAAAAACATTCTAGTGCGAAATATTGATAATACCAGAAGTGTACGTCAAAATAAATTAACTATTTCATACGACAAAAAAATAACAAATCCTATAATAATTAATTTCATTTAATTAGGTAAGTTAAATTGTATTTTTGGTTACTGTTACAACTAGCATTTATATCGATAGCTGTGCTAGTTACACTGAAATGGGTCGGGGAAAGCAATTGACTGAAATAGAACAAGGACAAATTCTCGCCTATCGGAATAGTAGAGTAACAACTAGAAAGATAGCATCCCGAATCTATAGAAGTAAGACTGTGGCTATCAATTTCCTGAAACTAAAAGACAAATATGGTAAAAAAAAAGAGTTCAGGAAGAAAGCCGGTTGTGTCTGACAGAGAAATCAGAGAAATTATAAGACTGGCATCTAATAAGTGCAACATCCCAGCAGATATTCAACGCACTTTAAGTCTTAGAGTAAGTGTGAGACGTGTGCGTGCAACAAATTTTGAAGACAGACAGTAACTTGCAGTATATCAGATGGGAGCCTAAACCCAAATTGACAACACGCCACAAACAACTGAGATTGAACTTTGCTGAGAAGTATCAATTTTGGGAAGAGTGGACCACAGTAATTTTCAGCGATGAAAAAAAGTTTAACCTCGACGGGCCAGACGGTTTACAAAGATATTGGCACGATAAACGTGCAAGAAATCAAGAAAGAATGGCAAGAAATTTCGATGGAGGAATCTTAATGGTTTGGGCTGCTATTATACATTACGACAAGTCCCCTATTTGTTTTATTTATACAAAAATGAACGCCGTAAAATATGTGGAGTTGCTGGATGACGTACTAATTACATTCAGGGAAACACACGGAGCTGAATGGATATTTTAGAAAGATAATGCTGCGGTGCACACTGCGCGACATACAAAGGACTTCCTGCTATCTCGTGGAATTCCATTACTGGAGTGGGCACATTGTATCCGGATTTAAAATAATTGAAAACATCTGGGCAATACTATCCGAACGAGTTATTCACAAAGGTCGTAAATACGACCTGTCCGACAGCTATAAACACTGAATGGGAGAACATAAGTCTGGATACGGTCCGAAAAGTTATAAATTCCATGCCTCGTCGCCTGCAACACGTTATAATTAACCAAGGTGCTAGTACAAACTACTAAAACTACTCAAGTATGATTTTTATATAAAAAACGTCGTTAAAAATAAAAATGGTCCTATAATTATTTCGCTTCGCAGAATTTTTTGATAGTCAATAAATGAAGTACTGAGTATTCAAGCAATGTTCCTTTATACCAAATGAAATATATATTAGTAATAAGTAAAATGCATTTATTTAAAAAAAAATATATCTTTTTCTTATATTAAGTTGACACAGTAATAATTTTTATCTTGGTCCTATCATTATTTCGTTGGGGTATATCTAATATCAAAATATGACACGCAGTGAACTGTCTACAAAATTACGAAAATACAAGTGAAAATGTAGTGACATGGTCACCCTCCGTTGTAAACTAATCCTAAAACTTTTATACGTACCTGTACGTCCAACGACACGAGACATATACAAGACGAGACATACAAAACACGAGACACGATCCCTCGTCGCATATTCATTATATCTCTGTCTGTCTGTTCCTAGCCACGATGAAATATAGACGTCTAAGGGATTAATTTGCTCACGTGCCATTCAGAATCGGTCAACGTATTATTATAAGTTGTTTGTCACTATTGTTAAACCCGGATTACGTTAGATAGTAAAAAAGTGTTTTTATATATATTATTCGGCCGTGTTCTCATTACAAATCTCCCTTGGGCATAACTACGTAATGGCGGTAGTATAAATGCTGCGTCTGATTGGTGACCCCGATTTCAGTATAAAGCGAAACTGTGAGCTACCACAGAGTGCAGAACCAGGAATCCAGAGGAGTGAAATTTTAATTTTTTCAATTTATATTCTTACATCACCAGGGATTTCCTGCTTTCATTACGTGGCGGAGTACGGGATAGCATCACATACACGTACATACATGCCGGCAGAAGATAGCACGAAAAAATTGGTTGCAACCTTCAAGAAAAATTTCAAATTCCAGTAGCGAGGACAACCACACGCTATATACGTAAACTTTCTGCTGAAACGTAAGGTGGCAGCACAGCAGCAATTTATTTCTCGGCTGACAGATCACCTGATTACATCTGTCAACACAAATAGGCCAAATTAATTTTCCTCGAGTAATTAAAAATCGTCATCGTTACGGATATCCGATTGCATTAGATGAGATTGCACCAGCAGGATTAAAATACAATCGGCTTCGAAGGAATACATTTATTTAAGCAAGTAAGCCTATTATTTTATGGTGAACTTCCAAATGGACTATTAATTATACCCTTGCACAGAAATAATTGATAAGTTTTTTTTGCTCTCTTGTATTCTAACTACATATATTTAAACTATTTGAATTTTATATAGTATGTTATAGTACAATAACGAATTGTAATTAAGTAAGATATTTTACCACATTCAAATCACATACCGTCGTATTTTAGCTAGTGAATACAAATATTTTTGATCAAATCAGTATACGAACGCCATGTGTTAATGGTATTATACCACATTGGTTACACGATCATTGTTATTATTATCGATGTACAATAAAATTGTATTAACCGAATTCGATTTAGCATTTCAGAAAATAGAAAAGTTTTTCGAAAGTTTTTTTTTCTCTCTGTCGCGAACGTATAAAAGTTTAATATAAACAACAAAATGACAGAACCAAGCCAAAAACCCTACGAGGACGGACAGTAAGGTTGAAACACAAAACGACGAAGATACAGGGGATATAAATAGCATAATGCTACCAATATTTTGGGAAAAAGCTCCAGTTCTTAGCAGCTGAAGCTCAATTCACAATTAAGAAAATTAAACGCGAGGACTCAAAGTATGTGCATGTGTTAGCTGCCCTTCCAGTTGAGGTAATCAACAATATCATCGACATTCTAAATAAACCTCCCGAGCAAAACAAATACAGTTACTTGAAAGAAGTTTTAATAAAACGCCATTCTTTGTCAGAACAGCGACGATTAGAGAATTTGCTATCTTCTATCTCATATATAGGCGAAGAATTAACACAGTCCTTGTGGGAACGCAAGCTGCCTTCTTCCATCACAATCCCGCTAACTGTGGCCACACGTCAAAGCTCGATAAAAAACCAGAATTAGCCGATAAGATTTGGGAAGTAACCCAAACTCCAACCGTGTGCGCTATACAACAACATAATAAGAAAAGCGATAGAGACGTAGGCATTGAAAAGTGTTTAAAAAATGCACAGCATGAAATCATGGAACTGAAAAAGGCTATACGTGATTTATCCTTTCGAGGTCGTAGCAAATCCCTACAACAGCGAAATAGATTCCACAAAAGTCCGGTACGTCCTCAGATGAAAATCTGTTGGTGCCATCAGAAATACGGTAACAAGGCAAGGAATTGTACTGGTGCCTGCTCTTTTAAGGCGCAGGAAAATCCAAAAAACTGAGTAGGTCGAGTGTGATAGCGACCACCACTCGGCTTAATAGCTCAGGTCGCATATTTATTCACTGCCCTTTAACAAAACTTAAGTTTCTTATAGATACAGGAGCAGAAGTATCCGTAATACCCAGGGCACTTTTCCCAAAAGAATGTTAAATAAAATCTGAATTTTGCCTCTCCGCCGCAAATGGCACATCCTTTGAGACTTTTGGTAGAAAACTACTTAAAGTAGACCTTGGCTTACGTCGCTCTTTCACATTCCCATTTATCTTAGCTGCAGTAAGAAAACCAATCATAGATGCAGATTTCCTTGGAAAGCACGAAATTTTAATGGACGTTAAAAGAAAGACTCTAATTGATACTCTGACCGAGTTGAGAGTACAAGGGAAATCAGCTCAAGCTAACGAAGTAACGCCACTACTATATTCACTCAGTGATGCCTATGGTGCCTTAGTCAAACTTTACCCCGCTCTAAGTGCAACACTTAATTATTCAATACCGGTTAAGCACAAAGTGGTGCACCATATTGTAACGGAAGGACATCTGCCAATCAGCAAGCCTACGAGGCTAAATCCAGAAAAGCACAGAATTCGAGCATATGCAACAGCTTGGTATCTGTCGACCTTCATCATCACCAATTTCCTCACCTCTTCATATGGTCGCCAAAAATGACCCGCAAGACTGGCGCCCATGCGGTGATTATAGGAAATTGAATTCCGTTGCAGTGCCAGCCCGTTTTCCTGTTCCACATATTCACAGCTTCTCTCTACAACTGCGCGGATGCTAAGTATTTTCCAAAATCGATCTCATTCGAGCCTATTACCATATACCTGTTGCCAATGAAGACATTCAAAAGGCGGCAATAACAAGGCCCTTTGGGATGTTTGAGTTCACCCGCATCCCATTTAGGCTGAGAAACGCGGCTCAAGCATTCCAAAGATTCATGTATGAGGTAACAAGAGGGTTAAGCGACGTATTCGTATATATTGACGACATTCTTGTCGCCAGCAAGAATCATGACGAATACAAGCTGCATCTTAGGTTACTTTTCGAGAAACTGGTAGAATATGGACTGAATATAAAACTTTCAAAGTGTGTTTTTGGCGTGGACGAATTTGATTTCCTAGACCACAAAATCACAAAAGACGGCCATCACAGGACAGGGCACTATCCATAAAGAATTTCCCAACACCAAATTCGGTTCGCCAAGCTCAAAGGTTTGCAGTGATGAGAAATTATTATCATAGATTCGTACCAAATCTAGCACAATTCCTGGCACCGATATACACTTGCATCAATTCAGAAGCCAACAAATCTCGCACATGAAAGTCTTTCGAATGGACAGCGGAAAGCAATGAATCTTTCCAGAACATTAACCCTAATCGGACCACGATGTGACTTTGAGTCACATTTGAACTTTGACCTTAAATTTTTTAATTATTTCATATTGCATTTCCAAAAAACTTTTTTGGTTTTTACTTTAAATTAACAATTAACAATAAAAAAATTAGTATTTGTAAATTTGGAGTTAGTCATAATATAAAAATTAACCCTTTTCACAAAATGTGTATTATTATACCACGATGTGACTCACAGTCACACAGTAAATTATTATACGCTATGGAATATGCACATGAAAATAAGGCTGGTTTGGAAGACAATGAAAGTGATTATTCAGAAAGCATAGTAAATGCAGCAGAAAAAAATTCCGATATTGATAATGAGCTTTCCTTGAGTAGCAGTGATGAATATGATGAAGAAGCGAATGAGAGTCCTACAATCTACCTTGGAAAAGATGGCACGGAATGGAAAAGCACACCGTATACTCAACAATATTCAACCCATCACTTTAGGTGAGGTATACATAAGGTAAATCTACCACCAAGAATGCATATTGACTCAACGGTGGACGCTTTTTCATCATTCTTCGATAAAGAAATTATCAACATTATTTTAATATAGACTATCAGAACCAGCTTAACACAAGCTCGCTGCATGGTCACGTTTAATAAATAAACGGTCAACAATACATGCCTTTCATCATTTAGTCGGTGTTAGTATTAGTATGTTAAAATAAACATAAGCCAAACACCGGATAAAATTACATGCAATGCACAAAAAACAATACAAAAAAGATTAAATATTATATAAACGTTTTTTTAAAACATGCTTAGAAACGTCAAGAACAAACTGCTCAGCCATATTATTAACAGTAATGCACATGCGATTAACAGGTTCATACATGCTAAAGTTAGACCTTGAGGAGTTAACATGCAACTGAGGTAGCCTTCTCAAATTGTGCCTACTATCACGAAAAGAGATTTTGTTAAGCAACAACGGGGAATCAATATTCGAGCTTAAGAGCTGATGCACAAAAGTTACATCGGCAACAATGCGACGTTTCTTGAGCGAGTGCATATTTAAAAGCTTCAAGCGATCCTCATATTGTGGAAGAATTAATGAATTATTCCAGGGTAGGTGCCTGAGAGCAAATCGTAGGAAGTTCCGTTGAACAGACTCGATACGGTCGATGTGTGTACCGTAAAATGGAGACCAAACCTGGCTAGCGTATTCAAGAAGTGGTCTTACAAAGCAAGTGTACAAACGCAAAGTTATGGTAGGGTTCGAGAACTCTCGGAAATAACGTTTTATAAAGCCCAGCATGGAACTACTCTTTGATACTATGTAGTTTATGTGGGAGATAAAATTCAATCTATGATCACATTTGATACCCAAGTCACAAACAGCACCCACACGGCGAATCGAGGAATTCGAGAACACTTAATCGTGAGAAATTGGTTTCTGATTTCTGTGGAAAGTCATAACCTCACATTTGTCTATATTGAGTGTCAAGTTATTGCTTTTACACCAATCGTCAAATCTGTGAAGGTCACTCTGTACCTGCTCACAATCGTTAAAAGATTTAATCTGGGCGAAAAGTTTAATGTCGTCAGCATAAATCAAGACTTTGCAGTACTTCAGAACAGAGACAATGTCATCAATAGACAGAATAAAGAACAAGGGGCCCAAGTGACTCCCTTGAGGTACGCCAGACGAAGCTTTCAGGAGTCTTGAGATGGAATGTCGAAACAAGATTTGATATATTCGGTTATCTAAGTAAGACTCCGTCCATTTAAGAATTGTTAGAGGAAACCCATACTTTTCCATTTTAAAGAGTATTACGGAGTGAGATAACTTGTCGAACGCTTTACTAAAGTCTGTATAAATACAGTCTGTCTGGCAGCCTTTTGCAAATCCGCCAATGGTATCTGAGACAAATTCCAACAAGTTAGTGGTTGTAGATCTGCCCGAAATAAACCCATGTTGGTTTAAAGAGAGTAAATTATTACAGGAGGTTGATAATTGAGAAGAAATTATAGATTCGAATAATTCGGGCATGCAAGATAATTTTGCAAGAGGCCTATAGTCAGAAATATCATTTTTACTAGCTTTTTTGTGGATAGGTATGATAAAGGAATTTTTCCATAGCTGGGGGAAACAACCACTCTCGAGCGATTTTTGGAAAATAATTCTCAACGGAGCTACCAAAGAAAGGCAGCAAGACTTAAAAAAGGCTGGAGGGATCCCATCCGGACCGGTTGCGAAGTCATTTGGAAGCCCATTAATATGAACGAGTATATCCTCTTGTGTAATTGAAGGGATAGTGAAAGAAACATTATGAGAGACTTTCATATGACTGAAGTTGCTATTTTGAGGTTGAAAATTTGACGAGGCAAAGGCATTGTCAAAAAAAGAGGCAAAAATATTACAAATTTCAGACGAATCATCACTAGCAGAGACTCTGTACTTCATGGTATTGGGATAGTTGTCTGTTTTTTTCTTCATATTAATAAACTTAAAAAATATCCGTGGGTCACTAAATAATTTAGCATGCATGCTTTGAATATACTCATCATAAAGTATGGAGGAAAGCTCTTTGAACTCATTATATGAAGTGAGGAAATTGTTGTGACTTATAATGTCTTTGTCCCGCATATAACTTTTCCACAGTTTACTCTTTCTTCTCTTTTAGTCAACCGCTGACGCTCTCGGGGAACATAAGAAGAAAATAAATCGAAAAGAGCTATGCAAAACTTAGAAACGTCTTCATCAACACTATTACAAGACAGCAGTGTGTTGAAATCAATAGAGGCAAGTCTACTAGAAAGTTCCGTGAAGTCAGCTTTTCTAAAATTGGATAAGTATTGTGTTTCATCACAGTTTGTTAAGTTTTCGGTTTCATAGCAATATGTAATTAGTAAAGGGGGGTGGTATTTGTCAAGAGTAGACATTATAACTGGGCTAGGTTCAACTAATAAGCTACCCGCGTCAGTAAAAAATACCAGGTCTAACTGCCTACCCATGTCATTCATAACATTACTGAT
Source organism: Dioctria rufipes (assembly GCA_963924295.1). NCBI lineage: Eukaryota > Metazoa > Arthropoda > Insecta > Diptera > Asilidae > Dioctria > Dioctria rufipes. The sequence goes on from OZ002740.1 coordinate 248,565,841, forward strand.
TTGGCTAAGACCTAGAGATGAAATAGTGTCAAGGAAAAGTGATTCTCTTGATGTGAAGTAATAAGTGGAAGATAGTCATCGTCATCTTCATTAAGTACCCATTGAATATTGGGTAAGTTAAAATCACCAATAAGTAGTGATTCGTCAGGTTTCATTTTACCATGGATAAAATTAGATGTTAAAATGAGTAGGTCATAAATATTCTGACCTTTGTCATCAACAACATTTACGGAATCAGGAGGAATATAGCAACAAAGTATGTATAAGTCATGTTTTAAGAGAGACAACTTGAGACCAATAAGTTCGATGTCGAGAGTGTTGGAGAAATTGGGAAGCTCAATTTGACTGCAATTAATGTGTCAAATACACCAATATGGAAAGACAGAGAGACTGCTGATAAATGGAAAAAAACGGACGCAATTGAAATACAAGCTTCTATTGACCTTATTATAAACGCGGGTCTAAAATCAGAAGGCATAAGTGAATTTGGAGAATATTGAGACCCTTTACACGGCAACCCTTTATTTAGAGCGTGCATGTCAAGGAATAGATTCCCCAATTTACTCCGCCACTTGAGGTTCGACTATATGAGCACACGGCCAGCACCCCGAGAACGTGATAAGTTTGCGCCATTTCGAGATTTTTGGGAAATAATCAACAAAACTTTATTGAAACACTACATCCCTTTGACGATTGATGAACAGCTAGTCCCTTATCGTGGAACGGTATCATTTTTGCAATAAATACCATCAAAACCGGACAAGTATGGCATTAATTTTTTTTATATACGATAGCAGCACCAGCTATCCATTGAAAGGAATCCCGTATCTTGGACAGGGAGGACCCAATCGAGGAGAAAATTTGGGACAGAGATGCGTTGAGGAACTGTACATATCATTTCAGAACAGTAACGGCAATATCACATTTGATAATTTCTTTACGAGTTATTGAAAGTGGGGCTGACGCCTATTGGAACTCTACATAAAGATAAAAGATGCATTTCGCCCGCATTTTTACTGCATAGACAGCGAGAAGTTGAAAGCAAGATATTTGGCTTTAGAAAAAATATTGCGTTAGTAAGGTATGTACAAAAAAAAAAAAGGAAAAAAAATAAGGCTGTTCTCTTATTATCAACATGGCATCACGGTGCAGAAATTGATGTGAATAACAAAAATAAATCTAAAATCAACACATTTTATAACTCAACAAAAGGAGGAGTTGATGTTTTGGATGAAATGGCGCATTCATTTTCTGTAAGATGTAAAACTAATAGGTGCCCAATTGTCCTATTTTATAATTTAGTTGACATGTGTGCAGTAGCAGCGAAAGTCATTTGGCTAAACATCTATGCGAATTCGAATCGTTCGATATCAAAACTACGACGCAAGTTGTTCCTAAAAAATTTGGTTCAGGATATGGTAGTACCCAACATACAGCGCCGCAGCACTCCTTACTTGAATAAGTATGCTATTGCAAGCATAAATGAAGTGCTTGACCATGCATCCACCAGCATGGAATTTGAAACACAGCCAGATGATACATCGACTAAGGGCAACATTCGGCGTCGCTGTCATATGTGCCTACCCAAAAAAAGCAGGGTGTCAAAGCAGTGTTGTAGCTTATGCAAAAAAACTATATGCACCGAACACTCAATAAAGATTATCAAATGCAGAACTTGTATCAACAAATAAATTTTTTCTTATCTTTTGAATGTATCTTTGTTTTAAATATAATTTGAAATCAAAAACTATATGACGTGTGTATAATATTTTATTTTTATATATAGTTTGTTTGGATAAATACATGAATTTAAACTAAAAATAAAAATACTATGTTAATTATTCCCGTAATCATAATAAGCTCTCGCGAATGCAACTCTTTTGGTACATCCCTCGTAAAACGGGAGGTTTCTCCTAACGGTAGATGCATTAGGCAGGGCAATAGGCACGGTTGTGGAACAACTTGGAGAAAGCCAATGGGAATGTAATGAGTGGCGGCCCTAAACTCCCTTTTTTTTCTCATACTAATAGTATGACGAGGTCACTCATTACTCTCCCTAGAAAATATAAAATATATATATATATATATATATATATAATATATATATATATATAGCAATACACATTACAAAAGGCGGCCGTAAAAATTTCTTAATAATTGTTGCCGTGAAGCAACCAAAATAAAAATCTAAATGTGCCGTGAAGCAACTAGAGAAAAACTCAATTGTTTTACTTCCTCGAACATGAGGAAATACCAAACGCTCAATTGCTAACAATCGAGCGTATCAAATTGAAAACAAAGCATTTCCCAAACTGAATTTCACTTTCTCAGTTAAAAATCCCAACATATGGCCTACTAGCCAACTGGGCCTCTGAGACATTTCGTACATACATGAAATTGTTTACGTGAGAACAATTCAAGTATTCTCAGAGGGGAATGCCTAAAAAAAATAAACTAAAGAATGTCCCAAACGTTTTCAGTGGGGTAAGCTTTAATGCAAATAGGAACGCATGTGAATCTAGAACGAGTATCGAAGAGATACTCGCTAATTCCTATAAGAATTTCCCGAAGGGGAAAACTCAAAATGTCTTTGAGTCTGCGATTCGCTGGAAACCTAGTAAAGTGGCGTCGTTTCTTGTAAATAGGAAATACTCAGCTACTGATCATGAAAAGATGGCGTAACCCTAAAGTATAAATTTCCGACCATTTGTACGATCGATGCAGTCAATTTTTAAAGTAAAGATTCCCCCGACCAACGGTAAGGAATCTTAACAGCTAAAAAGAGTCAAAAATATAATTAAAGTGTATTTAGATCAAGTATAAGTTAAAAGAGCCAAAAAATAATTAAAATGTATTAGAACAACTAAAAATTGTGTAACGTTATTAATAGTGAAGTCAATAAAGAAGGTGAAGTGATCGTTTTTCTTCTTTTACATAAACCCAATTGTACAAATATCACAGAAAAGGGGCAGGTGACATTACTCTACTGCGAGAAGCACTCCCTCGTCCTGTTGCCCAACAGACGTGCAACAAAAATTGTTTTCAGCGATGCCTATTTCCACGAAAAGGAAGGAAGAAAGGAAGAATACATTAATTCCAGAAACGTCTAAAAAAACCCTCCATGTGCTATTCTAGGCATCAAGAGGATTTACCCGCGGCAGAAGCGGAAGAAAACATCGCCCAGATCGTTGAGGACATAGTAATTGAAGAAGAATTCAGCGATTACGAAGAGGCCAGCGAAATCGAAATTGACGAGACCAGCGAAACCGAAGACGACCCTTTCGACAGAGAACTGGATCTCCTCCTAGAGAACGAAGCCTCTGCAGAAGAAATATATTCAGCTATCCATAGAAGGAACAACCCTGACGACGACGACGAGGCAACGTGGGACTTTGACACGTGTGAGCAAGTACGCGCAGTAATGAGCCAATAAGCAGGAGAATAGCAGCAGGCAAGGAAAATATATATACAAAAAGAAAAACAAAAACCAATACAAAAAAAAGTGCAAATAACAGTGACAGTGAGGAGCAAAAAAAAAGAGGAAGACCACTTTCATCATGGGAATACAACAGTAAGTCCTCCAACTGCATATTTCAAATTTTATCTTTTACGTAAATTAAATTTTTATATATATTTTTTTAAACGTTTATATATGTTTTATATTAAGAAGTGAAAGTGTTAGTTTAAAAAAAAAATATTCTCTCTCTCAGTCGCGTTTTAACAAAAAATTTTATTTTTAACAAATTAAAAAAATTAAACCTTTTTTATTTTCCCAAGAAAAATTTTTTTTTCACACAGGTCACTTTCGAGCCAACCCTCGTGTTAAATTTCAATTTTTTTTATTATTATTATCTTAGTTACTAAATATAATAAGTGAAGTGGAAAAAGGTTTGAGTGCAGGTTCCATCTTTTTACATAGCCCAAGCTACTCATAGCAACAAGCTTTCTGGAAATCGTTTAGCTCGCGCTACGCGATTCATAAAATCCACGAAAACTCCAAAAATGGCACCTGGAACTGATTCCAATGTAGCCACGGCGCTTAGAATATCGCTCACTGATGCACGAAATATGATCCCCGAGTTCGATGGCAGAACCGAGGAATTACACCGTTTCGTTACCTGCTGTGAATTATTGCTCATACAAGCCAAAACCACTCAAGACAAAAATATCTTTCTTACTATAGTAAAGACAAAACTCACAGGTCCAGCTTACGACCTGCTAAGATTTAAACACATCTCTTCATGGGATGCTCTGAAGATAGAGCTAAACGCTCAGTTCCAAGAAAAGAGACCGCGAGTAGCTATACAAGGAGAGCTAATGCGCCTTAAGCAAGGTACTCGTGAAGATCTCACCTTATTTGCAAACAGGGTAACAAAAGCGTTATCCGATTTAAATTCTGCAACTTTTAACGAAGCAACGGAGACCGCATCATGGAATTATGTTCTCAAAGAAAACGAGCACAATGCTATACGCGCATTCGAAGATGGCGTCAGGAAAGAGCAATTGAAAACCATCGTAAAAGCTCGATCTGAAAGAGAACTACAGAAGTTAATTACTTTTGCTAGTGAGCATTCGCACAGAATCGTGGAGGTACGCCTCGCATGAATACACCCAATGTTTGTGAATATTGTGGTAAAAAGGGTCACAATAAAGAGACCTGTTTTAAGAGAAAACAGCTCCCAATGTTCACTACCTCCCCCAACATCAAAAAAGAAGTAAACAGAGTGATCTGTAGCTATTGCCATAAGCCAAATCACAGACAGAATGAATGTCGGAGCCGGCTGTATGATTAACGGACAAGGCGATCAAACTTCGAAAGAGATCGACCACAATTCTCACCTAAGCAACAAACTCCTCGTCAAGGAAATACTCCCCATAGCCCAGCGACTAATTTCAGACAAGTCAGATGGTCAGATGTACGGAATCAATTTCCGAAAAACGAGTTTACGCGGGAGTTATCGGACGACGTATCTTCCCGCCTTATAACTACACAAGCTATCGTTCACGAGCATCTCCAGTAAATAACCAAAGTTATTTGGCAAAGTTAAGGGTACCTATAAAAGCCCTTAACCATTCCTTGACAGTGACTATTCTAGTAGATTTTTCAATAAAAACCCCAGCCACTTTTCTACTCGATACGGGCGCTGAAATCAGTTTGATTAAAGCTGAGTCTACACATGACGAGGCACTTGTATACGAGGATAAACTCTGTTTTATCACTACTTTGGCTGGAGATAGTTTCCCTTCTTACGGAATTACTTATGGTGCAATTACATTTGTCACGCCAGAAAACGAGTTTAAGCTGAAACACCCATTTCATATAGTCCCGGAAGGCAGTAAACTACCTTGCGACGGTATTCTAGGGAATGACTTCCTGAAAGAATACCATTGTGCAATAAACTACTCAGACATTTGTCTAGAGGTTTGTTTAAGGAGTAAAATACTTAGGGAAAAGGAAAGTAAAGGTGATAAGAATGTAATAAAAACTGAGCAGATAAACAATAAAGAGGAAAAAAGGGAGGACTTCCTGAAAGAATACCATTGCGCAATAAACTACTCAGACATGTTTCTAGAGGTTTGTTTAAGGAGTAAACTACTTAAGGAAAAAGAAAGTAAAGGTGATAAGAATGTAATAAAAACTGAGCAGATAAACAATGAGGAAAAAAGGGAGGAAAGGACAAATAATAATAATTGTAAACAAAGTGAACAAAGGGAGCTTCAAATGGAAGAGGTAGACAAACACAATCAGCAGAATTTTGGAAAGATCATCCAATTATTTTATTATCTTTTTATAATAATGATAAATTATCTATCCAGAGCATCTAAGATCCAGTACAATTCGGTATGTGGGAATTCAGAAATAATTCCAACGGATTCCACTGCCTATGTGAGTTGCACAGGATCATGCCTCAAGGGCAGATAGAATCAAGAAACAGTCAAATGAACTGTATCCACCACAAGTACACGATGCTAAGACTGTGACCTGTGGAAACGGGTATTTGAAGAAACAAAACTCTCACAAAGAAGGGAGAATTACAGAAAATGTAGTGAGTAACGATAATAAGGATGATCAAGAAAATTTAATGAATAAACAATGGGAAGCCGAAGAAGTGGATTATCCCAACAGTAGTATACAAACAAGCAACAATCCCTCATCACTGAATATAATTAACCTTCCTCCTCGTTCAGAAGTTGTTTAAAAAAATGCAAAAAATAATTACCTTTTTTAATAAATACTGACAAGTAAGTTCTTTATCAACCTTTACTTGTTGAAACCTTAATGTGAATTTGTACAATTCCAAAAAAATGGCCACGAAATTTGGTGCTGGATTTGTATTCCAACAAAAACTTCCCAAGTGAAGCCGATGAACAATTTCGATGACGAAAAATTCTAAGTCCAAAAACCGAAAATAACTTAAGAAAAAAACTTGCATGGAAAGTATACTATGACCACTGGCATGTGTAGACTTTATGACAACTCGAATGAAAAAGAGATCGAATGAAGGAATGACACGCCTTTTATAGACAGATTTGTTTCAATTTCACTATCCATAAAGTGAAATTATCAAATATTGGCCTTATGTGAATAAATTATGAATTTTAATTATTATTGGTATATGCCAAAATGACTTTTACATTTTTTGGTCTATTTACCATAAAGATTTAATATTAAATTTCTTGATTTTAATTGATTTTTACGAATTTTTGATCTACATTATCGACGCGCCATTTTTAGTTCATTCTAAATAATTCCTCTCTTGAATTTCACTGTTTTTGTCTTGATCGCACGGTGTTTCTCTTTCGCACTCGTTAGTGTGTATTAAAAATCTAAAAATCGCGAATTACGTGAATCCCGCGAAAAATACCGCGAAACGAACGGCACCATTAAAATCGCGCGACGATTTTACCCCAATTTGACGTATCGCATGTCATGGGAATATGAAGTTCACCGTGAAATTTTTAATCCGAACTGTCAAACGCGCGCGATTTGTTTTTATTAGTTTTTTAGAGTTTTTATTGTGTTTTGTGAAGTGATTTGTGTTGTTTTCATCGAGGGATGTTATAATCTTCAGGTATGTACTACCAGTCTATGGATTTATTGATGTTTTGTGTTGGTACAGGTGAGCTTGTTTGGGTGTTTTCTCACCTGAAATGTCCACTAATCTTCTGTAGAAATCTTATTGGTTACCTGACTGATAAGTTCTACGTGTTTTTTTATCTTTTGGCAGGTGAATTGATTGCATTGTAATTAATTTCATTGTACTTCCCTGTCTTCAATGTTATTGTTTTGGTTTTGTTAGTATTGTAACAGAATCATGGAAAGAAAAAACTGACCTCCCGGTTCCCAGGCAACATCATTTACATAGCTGGAATGTCCTCTAAGTTGCTGAACAGTATCACAATTCTCTAAATCACTGCGAAATATTCGTAAAATAAAATCGGCATCAGCCGCACATAAGATGACAACTCTCGGGAGAACAGCTAGAGAAATCTCTACTAATTGCATGGCAGCGACTTTCATGATAAATTTCTTCAAGTTGATGCCATTCAAATGAATCCAATTCTGATTCTTCCGGAAATTTAATTATTCTAACAATGAATTGTTTTGCAACAGCAATGCATACTAAATTTCGTGACCAATCATTTCCTGATAATTCAAAACAATAAATTTGATCACTTAATCAGACTTGACACTTCGCTCAGCTGTCTCTTGTCAGAAGGTAGACACCACACAATAGCAGAACCTCAAACCAGATTAAAGACACGCTCTTATGCTAACCCAAGTGCGAAATTACATTCCCGGATAGAATCTACTCCAATTCAGAGAACACTTCAACTGATGGTAATAGAGGGCAACCGACACGTTCCAACACGAAGCCCGAATTTTTGTTGCACGTGTACTTAGACGTGTCATCATAAATAGGAAGTCGAGTTTTGACAAGTCGCAGATGAAAAATTAAAGCTTATTGAATTTAAAGGGCAAATATAAAGTTCGACAAATGTGAAAAACTAAAGCTTACTAAACTTAAAGAGTAAATATGAATTTAGACAGATCCGAAAAATCAAAGGTTATTGAATTTAAGAAGCAAATATAAATTTCGACACTTGTGAAAATGAAAGGTTAGCGAAGTAAAAAGCCAATATGAATTTAGACAGATATGAAGAATTAAAGTTTATTGAATTTAAGAAGCAAATATAAATTTCGACACTTGTGAAAGTGAAAAGTTAGCGAAGTAAAAAGCCAATATGAATTTAGACAGATATGAAGAATTAAAGTTTATTGAATTTAAGAAGCAAATATAAATTTCAACACTTGTGAAAGTGAAAGGTTAGCGAAGTAAAAAGCCGATATGAATTTAGACAGATATGAAGAATTAAAGTTTATTGAATTTAAGAAGCAAATATAAATTTCGACACTTGTGAAAATGAAAGGTTAGCGAAGTAAAAAGCCAATATGAATTTAGACAGATATGAAGAATTAAAGTTTATTGAATTTACGAAGCAAATATAGATTTTGACACTTGTGAAAATGAAAGGTTAGCGAAGTGAAAAACAAATATAAATGTTGACAAGTATGGAAAATTAAAGTTTATTGAATTTAAAGACCAAATATAAATTTTGAAAGGTATAAAAGATGAAAGTTTACCGAAGGTAAAAAGCCAATATGAATTTAGACAGATATGGAAAAGTCAAAGTTAATTGGATTTAGGCCAATATAAATGTTGACACTTGTGAAAATGAAAGGTTAGCGAAGTGAAAAGCAAATATAAATGTTGACAAGCATGAAAAATGAAAGTTTATTGAATTTGAAAAGCAGATGAAAAGTTTGGCAAGTATGGAAAATTAAAGCTTAATGAATTTAAAGTGCAAATATAAATTTTGACAAGTACGGAAAATATAAAATCAGCAAAGGAAAATTATTTGTATTGGTACCAACCTGAAAAACTATTGAAATAAGTTTTAACCACACTGTAAATCTTAGACTTAGATAAACCTAGTTTAAAAATTGTTTGTATTGGTACCAATTTGAAAAAGTATTAAAGTGAATTTTAGCACGCTGTAAATGTAAATTTAGATGAAACTTGGTCCAAAATTAAAAAATTGTTAAAATGAAGCAATTTACATGATGTAAACTTTTAGAGATAGGGGTCGGCCTAAGTCAATTTTCGAAGAGAGGAATAAGAATGATGTAATAGAAGAAGTCACGTAGGCCGCGGGAAAAATTGTGAACTGCCAGATTTTTTTGGCTCTTCTTCTGTGTTTTTCGCTAAAGTAGAAGTTGACCTGAAAAGGGATTGAGTCGCCAAGTTTTTTGTTCTCTAACAAATTGTTAAAAATAAAAGTAAATAATATTTTTTTTTAAAAAATAAAAACAAAACAAAAAGAGTGTTTTAAATAAAACCGGGGAACGGAAAGAACGAATTCATTGAGTTACAAGAGGGTTTGTCTTTTCCCATTGTCAAGCCCTTGCCAACACACCACGGGGACAAGTTTTAAAGAAGCATTGCGAAGCCCTTCCTCCAGCCAGGCGTCAAGGAGAAGAATAATTTCAGGTAACAGGTTCAGCTGTACACTCTCGAGGCATCGCCCAAGTCGTACCTCATTCCGCCGGTGACCGCTCGGCCAGGTGGCAATGCTGTAGCAGTACTTCTAACGGGTTGCATACAGAACGCTCTGGACAAACCGTTTTAAGGAAAAGGGGTTGCAAATTTACTACCGCTATCGAAGCAACTCCAGCTAAAGCATATTACCCAGTTCCGATAGAGGGATCAATTAATAGAACCAAAATACACACTAGAAGGAAGGAAGACTTGGATAACAGTATGTACTGAAAAACATTGCATGCTATGTATGTAGTTTTTTTTTATTTGTTTATTAGTTCATTTGTTACTTGTTTATATTAATAGTTCAAATATTTATAATTATTTAATTCAATTTCTAATTGAGTTCAATTTCTTTTCAGGTCATCGAGGGACTTATGCACCTGTGGCATACTCCAGGTGCCGGTAAGATGCCTGTTATATTTTTACTTTGAAAGTGGTAAATTTCCTTTTTTTACTTTCAGGTTCGTCGAACAGAAGTAATTGTCGCAATACCCGTAGAAATAAACGGAGAAGCTTTTTGCCCAAAGAAGGAGATACAGCTAGGCGTTTATACAGGAAATACACTGGTAAGCTCTAAAAACATGCTTGCAAATTTATTAATATTAAATTCCACATCGGATTCGGTAAAAATAGATGTTCAAGAGATTAAACTTGATTTGGAGGATTGGAGTCATTACAAAGTTCTCCAAATCAATTATGAGCATGACCCTGTTGCAAATCGATTACATAAATTAGAAAACCATCTAACATTGGAACACTGTAACCAAGAAGAACAGCGATCTGTTCTTAAAATCTGTCGAGAATTCAATGACTTGTTTTACTTTGAAGGAGACCACCTTACGTATACTGATGCTGCAAGCCATGAAATACCTATCCTCAATAACACTGGGCCGATATACATGAAACCATATCGTTTGCCTGAATATCAAAAGGAGGAAATAAACCGCCAAATGAATTACGTGATCGAGAAAGAGATTATTAGTCCAAGTCGAAGCCCGTGGAATTCTCCACTATTGCTGGTTCCCAAGAAGCCAGACGAAACCGGCAAGAAGCGATGGCGATTTCAGACGATTAAACAAGTTACTGTCGGAGATGCTTATCCTCTGCCCAATATAACCGAGATATTGGATGAGTTAGGAAGATCTAAGTATTTCTCGACACTGGACTTAGCTAGCGGTTTCCACCAGATTCCTATGAATAGTAAGGATAAAGATAAAACGGCATTTAGTACACCATTCGGGCATTTTCATTTCAACAGGATGCCATTTGGTTTAAAGGGGCCCCAGCCACATTTCAAAGGCTAATGAATACTGCCCTTACTGGTCTCCAAGGCATTCATTGTTTTGTTTATTTAGACGATATAGTCATCTACGGTTATGATTTAAAGGATCATAATGCCAAACTTATATGGGTATTTGAAAGGTTAAGAGAACAATGACTCAAGCTTCAGCCAGATAAATGCCACTTCTTGCGGAAGGAAATACCTTATCTTGGACACGTCATAAGTGAGCAATGCGTATCCCCAGACCCGGAGAAAAGAAAAGCCGTTAAAACTTACCCAACTCCTAAGAAAGCCAAGGATATTAAGGCCTTTCTAGGTTTTGTTGGTTATTACAGGCGTTTTATTCCAAACTTTTCAAAATTGGCTAAACCCTTAACTGCTCTATTGAAGAAGGATACACCATTCAAATGGGACAGTTTTTTCGATGAGTCATTTAAAATCCTCAAGGGTAAATTAATAGCCGCACCTATCCTTTTCTTATCCAGAATTCGACCAAGAATTTAACGTCACTACGGATGCAAGTGATGTTGCTCTAGGCGCTATCTTATCTCAGGGTAAGATTGGTAAAGACCGACCAATTTGTTACGCCAGTCGGACTTTAAACCCGGCAGAGACAAGATATTCGACTATCGAAAAAGAGCTTCTAGCAATCGTATATGCCGTAGAACAATTTCCGCCATACTTCTATGGAAGGAAGTTTAATATCATAACGGATCATAAACCATTGGTCTGGCTTATGAATTTGAAGGATTCCTCCTCCTGCCTCATGCGCTGGAGAATCAAATTAGAGGAATTCGATTACAAGAACCATCACAAACCTGGATTGTTAAAGGCAAATGCAGATGCTCTGAGTCGCATAGTTCCCGATGAAGCTATACAAGACGAGCCGAAAGTTATAAATGTAGTAACCAGAAACCAAGCAAAGTTTCCACAAACAACCGTAGACAAACCCGATCCTATGGAATACATTTATAATAAATATGTATCTTCACCTCACGCTAATATGGTTTTCATGCATGAAAAAATAGAAAATCTAATCACACAAAAAGGTATCTCTTATAAGTATTTTCTACTACCAATAGCTAAAATATTCGTGGCGGAATATATACCACGGTTTGACGTTCCTAGTAGAATTACAGCAGACCAAGGCGCACAATTCGAGTCGAAGTTATTCAGAGAGCTGACAAAATTTCTAGGTTCTCAAGAACAATAGCCTACAATCCACAGGCTAATGGGATGGTAGAGCGGTTCCATCGCCATCTAAAAACGTCCTTGAAGTGTCGCGCAAACCATGGCCACTGGTGTGATGAACTACCCATAGTATTGTTAGGAATTAGAACAGCATTCAAAGCAGACTTGAACTGTTCGCCAGCCGAATTATTATACGGTCAACCACTGAAACTTTCATCTGAAATTTTTGTATCAGATAATAATGATTCAGCAGACCCAGCTGATTTCGTCAATCTACTGAGAGAAAGAATGTGCAAATTGAGGCCCACAGATACGAAAGTTCAGAAAACACTTCACGTTAAAGGGAAAAATAATTCCATCTCAATAGTCCGATTAAAGCCAGCTTACGTAATAGAATCAAATGAAAATTTAATCAGAACAAAAAAGAACAGAGTTGTCTCATTTAGACAATAAAGCTTAAGCTGTAGATGTTAAATGAATAAATAATCAATAGCATATAGCTAATATAAGCCAAGATCAAGGCGCCTCCGGCTGCGAGGGGGGTGATGTAGTGACATGGCCACCCTCCGTTGTAAACTAATCCAAAACTTTTACACGTCCCTGTACGTCCAACGACACGAGACATATACAATACGAGACATATACAATACGAGACATACATATACAAAACACGAGACACGAACCCTCGTCGCATATTCATTACCTCTCTGTCGGTCTGTTCCTAGCCACGATGAAATATAGACGTCTAAGGATTAATTTGCTCACGTGCCATTCGGAATCGGTCAACGTATTATTATAAGTTGTTTGTCACTATTGTTAAAACCGGATTACGTTAGATAGTAATAAAGTATTTTTATATATATTATTCGGCCGTGTTCTCATTACAAATCTCCCTTGGGCATAACTACGTAATGGTGGTAGCATAAATGCCGCGTCTGATACCATCATTACAAAAACAGGGTCTCGTAATTTCGAAATTTTTTCTCGAAATTGCATAATTTCAAGCCCAGGAAGGAAATGAAAAATGAAAAATTATACCAGTTTAAATAATAATATTCAAACAAGTGCAAATCCTGAATCGATTTTATGATCGTAACATGATGTGCAGCAGTATGCTACGTGTACGCCGCTCTGACAGAGGTAGCAGTGCGTACATTGTTCCACACGGCGAATGTGTTGCCACTTGTCCACGGCCTCACGAAAAAGACCTGGCTGAGATATGGACACTGAGAAGATTGCGAAAAGGGAAGAAGAAGCATCTGAGGTGGTGGCAACAAGTAAGGAGATTGTCAGCCGTTTTGCCAGAAGTTGTCGTGCGAGTTAATTGAAACCGAGAGTGTAACCCCACACAATCAAAAAATTTCCAAGTGTACAAAACAAAATAAAAATAAATTAGGTATATACTAAATTGATGTGAGTAAAGTGACACAGCGCTGTCCCGATTTCTCTGACAGCTCTCGAGGCCATTAAATAAGCGTATTCGATAGATTAATAGACACAGGTAAGTTGTTATGGTCGTAGCATTGCATATAGCAGTAGGCTACACTGAGACTCAATGCATCGTAGACCGGCCTGCTGTCAAACAGACAGCCCGAACGCACTCAGACCGAGAGAAGTGCATTTCCTCTGACTTTGGTGTGATTTACTTTGAATTGAAAAGAAAAAGAATAAGAAGTTTCGGATTGAGAGGTCGTGAAAAAGAAAACCGGAGAAAAGTGCAAATAAAATCCAAAGAAAACCAGCTGAAAAAAAAGTGTTATTTAAATAGTATACGCATCAGATTTTAATCCATTGATGTGTTCGTCTTATGGTAATCTTAAAAGATTGGCCGGCAAATTTTATTGTGAAAAAGAAAATACAATCGGAAGGAGTCGTCAACGTTTATCTCGACAAAGGAGATGAGCGTAAAACGATCCTGAAAATATCACGTTTGTTATGGTCGTAGCATACTGCAGGCAGCAATGTGCTACCCGACGGCTAGCAGCAGCACCTAGCGTGAGCCACACGACGAACGTGTGGTTGTCGAGACTCGACCACACGTTTCAAGTCTGACTGGGACAAGTGCCGACAGGAAAGTTGAAAAAAGGAAGAAGAAAAATCCGAGGAGGAGGTGTGTGACAAGCTGAGCTGAGAAAAGGTTCCCGAAAAGTTGAATTGATACATATGTTGATTGATAAAAATTTTATCCTCATAAAAGTAGTAATGTGAATTTATTCTGATAAAATTTGATAAGCTGAAGAAAATTAATGAGTGTGCGCTAGAACCGCCGATGAAGTTTCGCCCTATCGATTTAAACAGATCTAACCCAAAAAATTTCCGTGAAGGAATGTCACATGAGTGGTTGATTGCCGGAATGAATTTTGGATTGCGCTGTGATGCCTGTCCGGCCCCGAGCGAGGATGTGATATTCGGATCTCAGATTTCAGCACAAGCTGTGTTGGTCAATGTACTAACCGAGATTTTTATACAGGCTGTAACGTGGTCTGGACACTGGGTGCTTTCCTCATCAGATGCGTGGTAGATTCTATTTGCCCGATAGACGTGAGGATTTCAACGGTAATTGGATCAGAGACACCCAGCTGCTATACTACCTCTCGAGTCTCCAGTTACAAGTATTTTACATTTCTTTTAATACTGTAGCCAGTCCTTTTTTATATTACTCAGATAGTTGATTTATTAATGAAAAAAAAAAAACCTGATAGAAACTATTAAGACATATACCTAAAGAAGGTCATTAATCAAGCAGAGCATCAAGGGTCACGTTGCTGTGGCATAAGAATTTTTGCTATTGCTTTTTCATTATCGCAGCAGTTAATATTATGAATTACAAATATATTTGAGTTGGCTACGAATTATTCATATACTTACGTAGCTATTGTTTTTTTTTTTTTGTTATCGCGGCAGTTAATATTATGAATTACAAATATATTTGAGTTTAGTTACTAATTAATCATATACGTACGTAGCTTGTGTTGCATATATGCACGCATTTCAATAATTAATCCAGCAACTCTTTCTTCTAGTACTAAGTGTGTAACAGACACTCAAACTTAATTTAAGTGCTTGCTAAGTGGGCGTAAGTAACTTGAAATAAAAGAAAGAACTTCGATTTTTGACGGTAAACTTACACTGACTTTTATTGTACTAATGCAAGAACTTAAATACATTTTTTTACGCTTACATGATAAATTTCGCTATTATCGTAAGTTCACTTCATTATGTTTACCTTGCAGTCATTGACCCAGATTGGGGCAATGCATGCGGAAATATTTTCGTGAAATATTTTTATGAATGATGCAAGAACATGAGTAAGTGAACTTACGTTTGATTGAATTTTTGACCTGATTGGAGGAAATGTACAAAATAAGCAAAGTGACGAATTCGTTTAATTGTAGTGAACGTGAACATGAACGTGAAATTGGAACGCGATTAAGAAATTATGTTTTGTTTAGCATGTTGAGAAATTCTTTTTTGTTCAGGTAGGAACAAAGTGTTTGTCATTGTTCTTCACTACTTCAGTAGCTATAATTATATATCTCTAATTTTTAAGTCTGATTAATTAATGATATACATGTCACATGACATATATATATATATATATATATATATTCAGTTTGTAAGGTGTCTGTTGGTGAAACATAGCACAGAACATGAACAACCTACACTTAAAGAAATCTAGTTTAAGTCATAAATAAACACATAATAATTTTCATATAAAATAAATAAAACAAATAATAAATAAATAATATAAAAAACTACTTGGATTAATTACAACAAATAAAAAGTAAACAAATACATAAACCACTTGTAAACCGCACAATTGTTAAGGCGAAACATCGGAATAAAAACTCTGCGAGAATGAAGTTCGACCAACTTCAGGAAAAAGAAGGAGGGAGATGAGGCGAGTTGACAAGTCGATTTTGGCCGAACAAGGTGTGCGGAAGATTTTTTTTTTTTGGAAAAGAAAAGCTGGAATAAATTTAAAAGGAACCAATTCAGAAAATTCGTTAAAAGTATCAGGAGGAAGAAAAGTTATCGACAGCCGTGACAACGCTTATCGCCGTGGGAAAAATCATAAAATTTTATCATGTTAGCAAGTGGAGATAACCTGCCTCCAGGCCCCACGAGCGGAAGTTGCTGAACAACAGCCACTTTCATCCCAAGGAATTAAATCGCAAAAATATCGCTGCGAAACCAAGTAATCTGTAAATTTAATTTCCCTATAACTAAATATATTAATAAATAAATTATCAACTAACCCATAAATAATTAAAGAAAGAACTCATTTCTCAACAATTACTAACCTCAAATTATAAATTAGCTACACACATATGGAAGCAGGTCGGCCGTAGGGTTTAAATTAATGTAAGCGATGGGTTGTTCATGTAAAAAAAAAAAAAAATAATACAGCTGTGCAAAAGAAAAGTCAAACTCAGTTCTTTTTATTTCTCACATTGATAATTCATAGAAGACAATTTTTCAGTAAATGAATGGGAAGGCGACCCTAGATGGCTGGTCCCATTACATTTTGGGGACTGAACTTAACAAAAATCGTATAATCAATAAATATAATATAATATATATATATACGTACTACAAAATATATTTTCTAAAGTGATACCTTGTAAAATATTTTATGCCAACCAAAGTACAAGAAAGAAAGGAATTTTTTTTTCCGTAATTTTTATCATTATCGGAGACAAATTTATTTTTCTTTTTTCACCAAACAAATTGTCCAACTTACAGTAAATTGAAATATTGAAGCGAAGAGGTACTTACAGGCATACATATCGGCTAAACAGGTCAGAATTTAAACTAGTTAAGTCCGGTGCTCAAAGTGATCAGAAATGCTTAATTAATGCAAGCATTGGAATACCGAAGTTGTGCCTGTGTTAAATTTTTATAAGATAATAAAAACATAGAGATATTGGGTAGACATTGCAATACTTAATAGGCCTAGTAATTAGTGTAATAATATCGAAAAAAACGGAATACAAAATCAACGCGTATAAAGTAATCATTCAAAATCTAGGTTAGGAAAATTATGCTGGAAAAGCGTGTTGAATTTTATTTCTTCAAATTAAACCCGTACATGTATCCAAGCGCAATTCGTGACAAGCCATAACCATAAATATATACAATCTCTTTTTCTCCCGTGGTGGACGATTAACACAACATTATCGAATTACCACTTGTCAAATAACTAGGATTTGACTGATTAAGGGTGTCTCTACCTATATGTGGTATTACTACTAGCATTAGAATTAATAGGTGCAAGTAACCTATAATAAATAAAATATAACAAATCCAATATAATCATATACAAGCCATACGTATTACGGCATATTCAATTAAGTAAAATATTATCATAAAAATGTCTTTTGACGATATAGCGAAATTCTGTTCAGACGTCGAGATAAAATATGAAATGCGCTGTAGGAGGGTATCCCCTGATTCATATACAATCGAATCAAGGAAAACCTGGTGGGCGAAACAATTAAAAAAAGAATCCAATAGTGATCCTGAAATTTTAGCGATAAAATCATATTTAAGTCCAGACAAAGATCTGAACGAAAGTGAAATCTTTTTAAAAGAATTTGAAGAAGATATTCCCAAAAGCGAAAATCATTGCGAGGCTCTTAGTATTCGGGTGAAGTTTCTCACAACTAGGTTAAATAGAATCGAGTGTGAGCCTACCAATGAAGACCAATTGTCTCTACAAAATTTCTTAATAGAAAAAGCTGAACATTTAGCCACGAAACTAGAAGGCATTCAGTATAGGATGTGGAAAGATAATCAATACTCTCCAAACAAACTTTCAGAACATAACAGTCTCGAACAAGACTTATTGAAATTAAACGTAGATTTACCTGAAGCTATAACCTATAATAAGAAAGAGTCAGATAACAACGTATCAAAAGATCAAATTAATGACAGTTTTACGAATGCTAACAACTCTTCAAAAATATTCATTCCACAAACTAGCTTTTCTCTCATTCAAAGCCTCCACCCATGTTATATAAATGGGGCATAAAATTCTCAGGTGACGACGATAATTCTGCATCAGCATTTCTACAAAGAGTTACTGATTTTTCTCAATCACGATTAGTAAGCGAATCGGATGTTTTAATGTGCATTTTAGATCTATTAGAAGGCTCTGCCTTGAGATGGTATCGCCGCAAAAGAGATAGCTTTATCAACTATCAAACGTTTGCAAAACAATTTCTGAAAGAGTTTAAATTTTGCTTGCATACAGACCAACTCATTGAATTTATTAAACAACGTAAACAGAAACCTAATGAATCCATCGTGCAATATATATCATTTATGGAAGACCAGTTCATGAGACTTCCACGTATACCTTGTGAGCCAAAAAGAGTCCGAATAATTCGAAAAAACTTACTTCCAAAATTTGTCCGTGCAGTAGCTCTGTTAGAATTCAATACGGTGGATAGCCTAGAAGAAGCTTGCCGAAAAATTGAATTTAGTGAAACACAAGCTTATGCTAATAGCGTCCAAATAGGGAAAAACTATTTTAACACTAAACCACGCTTTCAAACACCCTTCCAAAATAATACATTAAAATCTTTCACTAATAATAATCAGCAAAGGTACAATTTTCCCAATAATAGACCAAGTTTCAGAAACGCAGCTAATAGTACACAAACAAGACAAAACATAGGTTACAAACCACATACCTCATATAATCATCGAGCTCAACAAAATGATAATTATAATGCACAATATCAAGCGCGACCGTTTACAAATAGAAATAACTTCGTGCAAAATCCTCATGCACAAAATCCTCCAACAAGACAAGAGGAAGTTAACATAAGTCTGATTAACTCTCACCAACCTAACCATCCCTGCCAGCCAGGCTGATACTATCCGCCTTCTGGAAATTCAATGGAATTTATGCAAACCCATAATCTAGATGCTTATAACCAATCTACAGCAGATAGTTCAATCCCATGCGAACTCATAGGGAATGCAAAGCAACTTGCTCACGAACTCTCAAGTTCGGAAAACGAAATAGGAGCTGCACACCGGTGGACCAATGCACCTCCAAGTACCCAAGGTAATAGGAAATATAGGTCAATGTGGCAATTTAAAATCATTAAAAAATAAAACATAAATATTTTTAAAATTTCGGGAAGAAAATTCAGGCTTTTTTTTTTAGTCCGAGGTAAAGTGGTTTCTTTTGTATTCTAGACATTTACACGTCCGCTCGAGCTACGGAACTAGTAGTACACCATCCTGGTTGAGGGAAATACAAAATTTCTGTAACAATTGGTGTCAAGTGTGGGGTACACTCTAACCTCGTAAAGGGGGCCCCACTAACTCTCTATCACCCAACCAAACAACCACATTACTTCTGGATCACGAAAATTTTACTATTCTACAGAACATCGGAACGCGGTATATGAACGTACTTGGAGTAAATCCCCACGGAAAAATCGATTTAGTCTATGGAAGAGAAATGCTCACCCGGTAATAAGAAAAACTCTGGTACAACTTTACAAGGATTAATGACTCTGCATACGTCATTCTTCGCTATCTTAGTCAGCATTGGTATGAAATTCCGCCAACATTTACAAGGCGGCAAGTTATAAATTCGTATATTTCTTTATATTTCAATATAAAATAAATTACTAGTTTTAGATTTTTCTTTTCTAAATTTTTATATATTTGATATTTAATGACGCACGAAATAATTTTCAGATTTGTTTTTTGTTTTTTTTTTTTTTTTGTTTTGTATTATGTACGAATTGACTAGTGAAATGAAATAGAATATTACTCATATTTACGAGATGTGCCAGCGAAGGATTTTTAGAGAGAGACTGAAATAATCAATAAAATTTTATTATCTCATAGCGAACACTTTAAACCCCAAGCAATTTTTAGGCTTACTAATATTTTCAAACCAACGAGTTGAGTCGATATTTTCTCTTATTTTTGCTCGTGGATAATCTATAGACCACCAAATAAGCTATAGATTTTTCTCATACTTACTAGTATTGCGAAGTGTGTTCTTATAGTTTCTATATTTGCTGACGGACGAATAGCCATGCTGGAAATGTTTTATAATTTCTCTATACTGGTGCAACGATTTACAAAGAATGAAATATGTTCCAGATTTGTTTAAATTTGCCCACCAACAATTTGCGAAACACTAAGTGATTTTTAAATCGTCAATATTTGTTCATCGACGGCGTATAAAACGCAGAATATTTTCCACTTTTCCTTTATATTTGCTAGCGGAAGCGCAAAACACCATTTATAGTTTCTAAATTTTAAATTGGCTAACACAAGATTGGGAAACAAAACATTTTCCATATTGATCTACAGCCGATAATCAATGACGTATAAGGTGGAAGAAATGTTCAAAATTTGCTTAGATCTGATAGTGACGAATTCATAAAACGCGAGGCGGTTCTCTTTTATTGGTTTTATAGTTGTTAATACACGGTTGGAAAAGCACGAAACATTTTCGAAAGTCGTTCTACGACAATCCACAACCTATAAAGTGGAGGGAATTTTCAATATTTCCTTAGATTTACTAGTAAACGACTGCTAAAGTGCAGACTAATTAATAAAGTTTATATATCTGGTGTCGACAACTTACGGAGTATAAAATATCTGATAAGACTAGCTCGGTAATAAAGATTTACGTTAGTAACCGGAGAATGTGGAACAAGTCCGGCATTTTGCCTGCAGCTGTTTACCATACATGAAACATTTCCTATATTTTTGGGCTAATTAACAATCTGTGAGATGCACGATATATTCTGTATTTGTTTTATAACTGCTAGCCAACGAAGTAGTTTTTAATTAAAAGGTGTCACTGGCCCCGGGTTAGAAAGACCTTAGTAACTGTTATTTGTGATAGCGGGTAGAAATTTTCAGCACTTGCTATAGTTTGAAAACATTCTGATAAATAATCGGAAAAGTTGACCTACAAATGAACTAATTGCCCAACATTTTCTATAGTTTTTGGAAAAATTCAAATAAATAATTGCAAGACCTAAATGAATAAATTTAAACTCCGAGTCTAACATTGAGCAATATCAATAGTTGGTCTATTGGCTCTTTCCGATACCTAGCAAGCGTTCTGCATTTTTTTCCCATATTTACCTAAACCCAAGGAGTACAATAGGTTCTTAAAGGATTTCCTGTATTTTTGATCAAAGTTGAACCAACAAGTTGAAGTGTAATCGGAAGCTGAGAAGTATTCGTCGGTATTTTGTCCTTTCGCCTGAAGCCGTGCCAAAAGATGTCTTCAATATTAAACCTTTAAAAGTCTTGATTGAATTTTAACAAACAGGTATAGAATTGTTTTGACTATCTCTGCTTTAGGAGCTGTTACTTATCTAGCACATCGATAAACTTCGGATTTTGGACACCAGTAAGCTGATTGAAGTTTAGTTGAAGGTCTGGGAATATTTCCTATACTTCGGCCTTTTTCTTTCATCGACCAAATCGTATCAGTAAACCTGAGTTAATCAAACTTCAGATTTTGTAAATCAGTAATTCGGTTGAATTCCAACTGAAGGGTTAGAAATATCTCATATATTCTACCTCTTTGGTTTGCGTATATGAACTTGCGTTAATAAAACAGTACAACTTGGGAAATCAATCATTCTGTGGACTGAAATATTAGAAGTATCTCATATATTCTGGGTCTTTGGCTTTCATTCATCAACGTGGGTTAATGACACCGTAAAATTTGGAATACTAGCAAATCTTCTAACCGAAGTGGGAGTGATATTTGCCGCCTATTTATTCTCTCCAACGCTTAGTATTTTTTATTTATCTCCAGGTAAACTTGAATAGTTGCTATACCAGTATATGATTCTGCTGAAGCTTTCATTAAGAAAAGATCTAACAAATTTTTATCTTTTGTGTTCTGCCTATATCCTATACGGAGACGCTCATAACCTCAATCTTTTTTGGACAACACTTTTGCACTTCACCTCGCCTGGAAGAAGCAATATCTATCTGCATCAAACTGAAGATATATATACATACAGAGAGGATACAACCATCTATTATTCAGTGATAAAACAACATCTACATAACACCTACATAACCTACACGCATTCTTGTTCTAACCTCGGCTCATAGTTTTATATTTGCTGCTCTTTATGAATGCAAACAACAGCTTAGCCCGGATCAACAGTGGATGCAGCAAGAGACGAATCCAGCAATTATCTCCAGAATCGACAGAAACTCGTGACTCTGAATCTGTTAAACGATATTGCATAATGAATCGCACAGACAAGGTCGGCGATCACTCTATGGGGGAACTGATGGATGCCTTCACGCATATAATGCACACCCAGCTGGCTAATTTAGCAACAAAATCTGATTTTGATGCCTTGCAGAAAGAAATGATTGCGCTAAAGCAAGAGAACGCTTATCTCGGTAAAACTGTATCAGCTCTTACAGCTCGTGAATCTGAACTTCAACAGCGAATTGATTTATTAGAGTTGAATGCCAAACGCAAGAATTTGGTGTTCAAGGGATTGCAAATCGAAAATACCAAACAGCCAGCTGAGGCAGTCAAAATACTTTGTGCCCAGGTGCTAAATATAGAGCATCCCATTGAAATAGTATCTGCGCGATTGATTGGAGCCTCAAGCTCGGCTAGTCCGCTTCTTCTTGTTAAATTTAACTCCACGGAGACTACATATAGTATCTTGGGAAAAGCTAAGAAATTAAGGGGTACTGTATGGGATTTTCAATAAGTTTTCCAAAGAAAACTGCTTTTCCACAAATTAATAAAAAAAACAAAATGCCCTTTGCAGAAAATGACAAAAAAAAGAAAACAGTGCCACTAAACGTTCACCAGATTTGAACCCACAGTCGACGGGTGCTAGTCCAAACTCTTCTCCACTGAACCAATCTTACTCGTTGTTATAATAATCCAATGTTAAATAAAACACTCTTTTTCTTAATATTATAGGCTTTAATTAAAAACTAATCACTTCAAAACATTTAGATCATGATTTTAAATTCTTTTTTGAATGATTTACAATGCAATGAAAGTTCTCTAATTAACTGCGTACTATAAATGCTGTGCACAATTCAAAGTTCAAACTCGAATACAGGTTATTACTAATCCGCCCGAGACGAAATTGATTTCAATTTTGGTTTCGAAAATAACAATTGATTTGTTACCGAGAATTCAACTTATTTCCAAAAACTTCCTTTTTTTCTATTTTAATGCCCTTTGTTTGTTGCTCAAAAAACTTGTCCGTCGCGTTGTAGAGGTTTCAACTATATTAATTAACTGCTTTTGCTTGGAAAAGATTTTTCTAGAATTCTTTTTTCCGTTAAGAGAACATTTTAAAATTAACTCTCAACCTATCTCAGGTGTTCATGTCCCTTTCTATAATGTTTAACGAAACTCGTAATCTATCATTTTCAGGGTTAGCCAAGTCTATCGTTTTCGAAATTTATCGACAATCGATAAACTATATTGTTGTTTATCAATGTCATTAAGACATGTCGACGATGTTAAGCTTGTGCGACGATGGACAAATCTCAAGCACGTAAAGGGTAAGTATTTTATTTTATTTATTTGTTTTTGTGCTATTCTATTTGTTTTATGTGGTTTTATGTAAAGCGCTTGCAAAGTTGAAATCATTTTCGTCTGGTTTTGTGGTGAGTATGTGTGTACCTAATCTGTGTTTATGTGTATTTTATTTATAGCTATTATTCTAATGTTATGAATTATATTTTTTAGGTGCAAAAAGAACTACCGAGAAGAAGGAAAGCTAAACCTATGCATGACTAAGTGTTAAGGATAATTTATACTGATTTTTAGATAAGTATCTAGTTACTTATTTACTATGTTAGAATGATACTTTGTTTAGTTTTCTTCCAGGTTTGATGGTGCTTTTTACTGGATGTGGTTTGCGCTGCAACATGCACCCCGCCTTGAAACGACAAGTTTCAATACTTCACTGAAAGTTGTCTAGAAGTAGTCTTAGGCACAGATATGGGCTCGAATGAAGATTTCCAATATGATGTTCATCGACAGGATGTTTCTGAGAAAAGTCAATATAACTTGAGTGGACTGTATGCTAATTGCGTTTAAAGATGGTGATAATGTCAGGAGGTATGTATGTGACTACAAGAAAGGATGTTAAAAAATGTTCAGGTGAAGGGATTAAAAGGTATATTAATTGGATTGGATAACATTTGGAATGGGAAGGAGACAGATTTTTGTTGTGGGTCGTTTTATGATGTTATTCTGCGTTTTTATGGTTACAACTCGTACTAAGTTATCTCTCCCCGGGTGCGTTTTAATAATTCTTCCCATTAGCCATCGTGACGGCGGGAGTCTATCATCTTTCACTAACACTAAGTCATTCTCTTTCAGATTGATTTCTTTAGTCAGCCACTTTGGTCTTTGTTGAAGACGATGCAGGTATTCGCTACTCCAGCGTGTCCAGAAAGTTTGAAAAAGTCTCTGAATGTACTGATAACGATCAAGATGGTTGATGTTCGTGTCCAGGAGTGTTGGTTCTGGTGGTGTGAGCAAAGCTCCTCCAATTAGAAAGTGCCCTGGCGTTAGTGCTGATGTGTCATTCGGGTCTTGGGACATTTCTGTCAGAGGTCTAGAGTTCAGCGTAGCTTCGATCTGTGTTATCAGGGTACTGAATTCCTCATAAGTAAGAATCACGTTTCCAATTATTCTCTTTAGGTGTGTTTTAACAGATTTTACGCCACTTTCCCATAATCCACCGAAATGAGGTGAAGATGGTGGTATAAAGTGCCAATTGATTCCTTCGTTTTCGATTGTTTGTGCAATATCGTTTTCAATTTGTTGTACCATGTCAAATTTATAGCGCGTGAGGATGGCATTTGCTCCTATGAAATTTGACCCACAGTCGCTGTACATATCAGTGCACAAGCCGCGACGAGACACGAATCTACGGAAAGCTGCTAAAAATCCAGTTGACGACAGATCACTTACTATTTCTAGATGCATCGCTTTCGTGACCATGCAAATGAAAACCGCTATATAGGCCTTATAACTGCGAATTCCTCTACCTTTGGAGCTTTTTAAATCAAATGGGCCACAGTAATCCACTCCAGAGTGTGCGAATGGCCGTGCTCTTCGTATACGATAACTGGGTAAGTCTGCCATTAGTTGCGTTCTAGTTCGGGCTGTCTGTCGAAAACATTGGATGCATTTGTGATTATAAGAACGGATTATGTTTCTGGCGTTCAGTATCCAATATTTGCGTCGAAGTAAAGATAGCATTAATTGAGTCCCTCCATGCATAGTTGTTTTATGTATATTATCCACGATGAGATTTACCAAATGACTTTTTTCAGGTAATATAACAGGGTGTCTTTCTGAATACATAAGCGAAGAGTTTTGAAGACGTCCACCAACTCTGATGAGCCCATCAACATGGAGAAAGGGATTTAATTTTATTAGTTTGCTTTGCCTTGGGATCGGTTTCTTTTCTCGCAGCGCTTTGATGTCGTTAGAAAAATATTCATTCTGAACAGTTCGCAACCAAAATGTTAGTGAAGTTTGTAGTTCTTCACTGGTTAAGTATTTCAGTTCTCGATGTTGGTAGTCAGTGCGAGCATTCTTTGTAAAACGTAAGATGTACGCAGTTGTCCTTAAGAGTTTACTTAACGACGAGTATTGGTCCAATAAGTTCCAATGTTCGCATGGAGTGTGTATGTGTAGGCTTAGGATATTTTTTCGCAATCCATTTGATGTCTCGATGTTCCCTTTATTTTTTGGCCACAGATCTTTTGATTTCCTTAGCCACGGCGGACCACTCCACCAGAGGCTGTAATCTTTCAATTTACAGGGCTCCATGCCTCTACTTGCACAATCTGCCGGATTGACTTCAGTTGGCACATGAGCCCAACAATTTTCCTTTAATAATTGATGTATATTTGATACCCGGTTAGCAATAAAGGTTTCCCATGTCGAAGGATGCCTTTTCAACCATGCAAGAACAATGGTAGAGTCAGTCCAAGCGTAGATATCATTTATGTTTAATTGAATATCATGTTGTACTTCGGTTATCAGTTTAGCTAAGAGATTGGCCCCACAAAGCTCAAGTCTAGGAAGGGATATTGTCTTTATAGGAGCGACTTTGGTTTTCGCCGATAATAGGTGCACGTCAATTTGTCCATTGGCATTTTCAATACGAACATAAACCGCTGCAGTATACGCTTTGATGGATGCATCACAAAACCCATGCAAGTCGATCTTCAAAGAGTTCTTTCCTGTCTGAATCCATCGAGGAATCTGTATGTCCTGAATTTGAACAAGACTGTCCCGATATTGGTTCCATTCCTGTCTAACATCTTCGGATATTTCGTCGTCCCAGTGAAGTCCTATAAGCCAAAGTTTTTGGATGAAGATTTTTGCTGTGATCGTTATGGGAGCAAGCCATCCTATTGGATCAAACAGTTTTGCGATCTCTGAAAGCATACTCCGTTTCGTCCATTCTCGGCTGATATTCTGTATTTCTGCTCTATAAGAAAGAGTGTCATTTCGTGGGTTCCACCGCATTCCAAGAGCCTTAACCACACTAGTATCTACTGAAAGAGGTAGATCGACTTCTCGGTACTCTTCCGGAATAGTTTGGAGTAATGAATCATCATTTGAAGCCCATTTCCTTAATTCGAATCCTCCTGAATATAGTAGACGGCTAATTTGAAATTGCTTAAGAGTGGCTTCTTCAACACTATTTCCACCAGAAATTAGGTCATCTACGTAGAAATCATTAAGTATGGCTGCTGCTCCAATGGGATAATTGTGGCTTTCGTCTCGGGCTAATTGTTGCATACTCCGAATTGCAAGATACGGAGCACTTTTAATCCCAAATGTGACAGTGGTTAGTTTATAGTCACGTATTGATTTGTCTGGTGTGTCTCTCCACACTATTCTTTGATATTCAGCGTCTCGAGGATGAATCTGGATCTGCCTATACATCTTTTGCACATCTGCCATGAATGCGATTTTGTATTTTCGCCAACGCATAAGAATGGTGAACAACGTTTCTTGTATAGTTGGTCCCTTTAACAGGACCTCGTTCAATGACTTACCATTGCTTGTTTGGCGCGAGGCGTCAAAAACTATACGAACCTTAGTAGTAGTGCTACTCGGTTTCAACACGGCATGATGCGGCAAGTATGCACAGGTATAATATGGTTTTCTATTCGCGTCGTGTGCTATATAGTGCGTTTCCGTCGTCTTTGTTTCTTCCATATGTCCTAATTCCAAATATTCATTTATGCATTGAATATATTCTATTTTTAGATGAGGGTCTTGAGCGAAGCGCCTTTCCATCTGAAGCAGTCGAGCAACTGCGATGTTTCTGGATGCTCCCAACATTGCTTCTTCTTCGCTGAAGGGTAATCTAACCTGATATCTCCCATTGGACAATCTGACGCAGTTATTACCGAAATGTTGCTCACACCGATTTTCTTCGTTAGTTAAGAAATGTCTCGAAGGTATTTCCTCCAATTCCCAGAATATTCTTAGATCATGATATGGATTGACACTAACATGGTAACTTTCTAGGTGATCAAGTTTAGAAGACTGAGATGACGTTTCGCCTGACAATATCCAGCCAAATATGGTACACTGTGCAACCGGAGTTCCAGTTTCTCCTTTTCGTATGCCATCGCAAATGAGAGAGGGATATACATCGGCTCCTAACAGCACGTCGATGCGGCCAGGTTGATTAAAAGTAGGGTCAGCTAGCTGAAGACCATTCAAATGATGCCAATTTATCTTTTTAATTTCATGTCCTGGTAACACATTAGTGATCTTCTTTAATACAAAAGCATTGACATGTATAGTACTATCTGTTGTCGAATCCTTCTGTGTAACTGTAAGTTTTACACTCGTTCGGACTTTCTCGGTCGACGCATTGCCTACTCCAGTTATGTTAGCGTAAATAAGCTTCCTGGGTAGTCGAAGAGCTTGCACAATATGCTCCGTGACAAAGGATGCTTGTGATCCAGGATCGATGAGAGCCCTACAGATTTGTTGCAGTCCATTTGGCGCAATGATTTTTACCAAGGCTGTAGCTAAGATGATTTGATGGGATCTCGAAGTTTGATTCACGACAAATGACTGAGCTTCTATTGGAGTCTCCTCATTACTGGTTATAACGAAAGTCTCTCTGGACGTTTCGGGATGGACGGTTCGCTTATTTTCTGCACTTTCTGGCGTGCCTTGTGGTTTATGTAGTGTTGTATGATGCGATTTCTGACAAGTTAAACATTTAAGCTTGCTCGGACAATTTGCAACAAGATGACCAGTACCTAAGCAATTTAAACAAAGACCCTTTGATTTGACTGTTTCTAATCTAGATTGATGATTCAGACTTAAATACTTTGGACATCGACGAAAGGCGTGTAACTCACGACAAAGCAAGCAAGATGAGTTTGTGGCTACGTGAAACGTTTGGGTTCTTCTCCACGATGTCTCTGTTTGAGTTGCAGGTTTGGCTTCCTTCAATACAGGCTTTCTTTTAACGTTTATAATTTCTAAAGTGCGAAACCGTGCCTCTAAGAATTTTTTTAATTCATCCCACCTTGGGAGATCCTTTGCGGAGCTCAACGACTGTTCCCATAATTCTAGAGTCTCATAAGGCAATTTCTGTGAAATCAAATGAACTACAATTGGATCCCAATTTTCGGTTTTGACTTCAAGATTCTGTAGAGCAGCTAGACATTCGGAAGTTTTATCGAGAAGAGATTTGACGCCCTTGGCGGATTCTTGGTTAACAGTTTGCTGGTTGAGCAGAACATCTAATTGGGCTTTTACTAGGACTCGTTTATTGTCATATCTTTCTACTAAAGTTTTCCATGCTGGTTCAAAGTTTGCACTTGTAATTGTGGTATTACTAAGAAGACCTTTGGCTTCACCTGCGAGATGTGTCTTTAAATATTGCAGTTTTTGTACATCTGACAGACGCTCATTATCATACACCAATGCTTTGAATAAATCATAGAAAGTGTTCCATGTGAGATAATCTCCGGAAAATGTAGGTAATGTAATGTTCGGTAATTTAGGCTCATTGCTTCGTGAGTTCAGATTGATGTATCTTACATTACTGTCATTTACTGTAGTGTTTTCCAATATAGCCGGTGGGTAATCCCGTTCAAAATCCGACACGATTACTACGAATGAGTCGATGTAAAAATTCTCGACTGTAGAATATATTTCATTAACAAAATATGGTTCCTGTTCCATATCTTCTTCGCTCGCTGCTAAGGCAATTTCTACATCGCGCTTTTTAAATTCCTCCCAGTGTTTTGTTCTGCGATCTTGACCATCTTTCTTATAATTACGAAAGAAATCCTCTATTACCTTTTTAGTGCGATTTTGCAACTTAATTAGTTGTTTCATTATTCTAAATAACTATAGTTATGTATGTATTTTACAAACAAAGGGCATGCAAAAGAAGATATATATATGGAATGGACTCACCAGAATTTTCCAGATAGATTATGGTTCTGTTTAATTATACAAATAATCGAAGATTTCTGTTATGACTTAATCATGTATGTATAGTCCAAAGTTCACAACTTATTCTACTCACCGACACTTTGTTCTATAGTTCAAGGTTCACAAATTACTCAAATTAACAGACACTGTGTTCAAGTTCAAAGTTCACTCAGACTTAAGTTTGTAATTCAATTTCAAATTTTTCAGCACAATTATATAACTAATACTACAAATATCCGGCTCGAAGGACCATTTTATGTATGGGATTTTCAATAAGTTTTCCAAAGAAAACGGCTTTTCCACAAATTAATAAAAAAAACAAAATGCCCTTTGCAGAAAATGACAAAAAAAAGAAAACAGTGCCACTAAACGAGTAGTATAGCTATGTCGGTTCTAGACCACTTTTGATCGAAATTTTTCTAAGTCCAGAAATGACATTTGGACTTAGAAAAATTTCGATAAAAATTGGTCTAGAACCGACATAGCTTTTTGTGGGATATTTCTGAAAAATTTTATTAAAATTTTTCTTTGGACTTAGAAAAATTTCGATAAAAATTGGTCTAGAACCGACATAGCTTTTTGTGGGATATTTCTGAAAAATTTTATTAAAAATTTTCTAAGTCTAAATGCCATTTCTGGACAGGAAGTTGCGGTTTTACCATTTATTTATAAATTATAAATAACAGATGTACAGGATGTTGCGGTTTTGTAATTAATTATAAAATGTAAATTTTATTAAAAATTTTCGTGGGATATTTCTGAAAAATTTTATTAAAATTTTTCAAATAAAATATTTTCATGAACAAGTCTTCAGGAGTGGTTTTACTTAAAAATTTTAAATAACAGATTCACAGGATGTTGCGGTTTTTTCTATAGGAAAATGTGTTCTAGTTGGAAATAAAATATTTTCATGAACAAATCTTCAGGAAGTTGTGGTTTTACTTAAAAATTTTAAATAACATATTCACAGGATGTTGCGGTTTTTACTAGAAGGAAAATAATGGTTGATATTTAAACTGTAAGAAATTTAAAATATGGTAACTATGGGGTGGTGGGAATTTTTCCTTAGAATTGCTCTATAAAACCAATTGACAGCTCTTATTTGGACAATAGTAAGATTCTGAATTTTGTTCAATAAAGTACTGTTTAATACATCGCTCTGGATAAAATGGATTGTGAACACCCAAAAAAATTAAATATTAAAAGAAGCCAAAAGATGAGAATTGACCATTCCATAACTCGAGCGACAAAACCTGAGGAGAATTATCTAGCTGTTTTAAATGGATTCAACTTTAAACCAGCACTATCTGTTGCGAAAATGGATGTTAATAAAACATACAGAATTCTCAACGCAAGCAGGAGAAGTACTAGTTTCGGTGAAAAAATAATGTTAGAATTGGAGGATTACCATCTGTATTTACCACCCCGATTCAATAATCTCTCAGAAGATATTATCAATGACATCAATAATAAGCAAATTTATAAAATAATTAATGAGTTTTATCCCAATAAAACTTACAATTTGAAATTTAGTATTGGTGAGAGTGAAGATGATGATGATGATGTAGATGAGAATGAAATTCATTATCCTCATAAAATCTCAAATATGTACAGCTTTTAAATAAAAAAATATTTATATATTTGAACAAAGTTTATTTAGTTTCATTTAATTTTATACGTTCTAAGGGTGTAGATGTTTTGGGCGGAAAAAATAAAAAAATGTTTTGGGCTGATTCTATATGGGATGAAACGCATTTTTGTACCTGTCTGAATGGTTGGATGTATATGAAGATTGTGCATTCAGTTGTAAGATGTGACTTAATGAAAGTATATATGACTGCTGAAGATGGTAAAAGATGTAAGGTATTAACCTTGGCTAGAGGTCAACCAATTCCCTCAAATTTTGGGGAGATGCGCATGAAACCATTTGAACATGTTAAGATTGAAGTCAAGGGAGGAGAAATAACTGTATTAGGCTGGCTACAAGATGGGACGATCAGACGTCCAAGTACTAATTTCTTCCTACATAACTGTCCGTTTGCAGGTGAGGAGGAGTGGTATCGTAAACCAATAAAGCAACAGGAAGCAAACAAATCAGAAAAAATAAAAGATGTAAAAGAGTGTGAAGGCAGTAATATTCAAACAAATAATGATATGAAAATTGAGTGATAAGGGTGGAATTGTATATAATAAATTAAATTAAGGTAATGATGTATAGTCTTTGTCAACGTTTTGAAGAGTGAACAACTAAACGAATAAAGATATATTATGTCATTCAAAACTTTTATTGCATTTGCATTAGTATGCTCTTTATATGCAAATTGCTTAGCACTCCCAATAAATTTAAACTTGGGGCATAAATCAAGTGATAATATCGATTTCAATATACAATTACCAAATAATGATTCTATTCAAATTTCTTTATCATTTCGGTTACTTACACTAAGTAATGCTACTTATGATGCCATACCTACAACAACAACTAACATGCCTTTGAATGAGAATGATGATGATGATGATGAAGGATATGTAAATGATAATTCTTCTGTTATCTCTTTAGAAAATGGAACTAAGTCTCCTAAGGAAACTGATGTGGAAATAATACCAGAAAATGGTATAGTGAGTGTTGAAGAGGCAATTGAAGGATTTAGGCAAGACTTAATAAACAAAGAAAAAGACATAGGTGGAATTATAGAGAGTGATCGTGTGTTTTACAGACATTTTAAACTAAACTTCGAGGAGGACAAATCAATAAGAGTTCGATGTACATATGACAGCAACTATAAGCTTAGAACACTAAAAATATCTTGTTATGAATATCATGAACTTGAAGGAGAACGAATTTTGAGTAATGGTGAAGTTGAATACTTCAGAGAAAATGACTCCACATATAAATCTGATATTACATCTGTTGATTTGAGGAAAATGAAACAGACTTACAATATGGATATTTCATAAACTGTAGAGTTCCAGCTAAAGTGAATAAGAAACAAAAGTTTATAATATTATGTGAATAAAACAATTGATTTTTAAAAAAAAATGTATTTTATTAAAAATTATCCATAAATTTCTTATACAGGAAAACATTTTGTAATGCACATACACCATTATGTATCATACATCGTGGTACATCAACATATTTTTTTCTTAATTCTTCTGATATAGGACACCCCTTTTCATCTAAATTGTAAATTGGTACATTCTTTTCTAGCTTTAATATATCGGTAATCCACTTGATTTTTTCATATCCTTTCACATATATGATCTTGTCTTGGAGAATGTCTTTAAAAATGGCAGTGACACTATCCTGTGAAGTAAATCCTCCATTCCAAACAAATCCATGGTGATATTGATTTAGCCATCTTGCTTGATTTTGTAATTCCGGAGGTAGATTTTCAAAGTTGTATATTGGTTTCAAAATAAAGTGCTGTAGTTGATTATCCTGAGTTATAATGGCAATTTCCTTTAAGATGAACGTATTTCTAGGTCCTTTGAACCCTTGAATATCAATGATGCAATTCATTTTTACAGTTTATGAACTTCACTAGTTAGTGGGTTGTACTGAACTATTCTATCATGTATAAGTAGACAGTATGCAGCAGTATTTTTTGGTATATTCACAGATGTTTGAAACTCTATGCTGACATCTACAGGACCAGTTTTGAGATATTCATTTTGCCGTGAGCAATCAATAACAACTAAAGGAGCCAAGTTTTTGAACTGCTCTTTAGTGAGTAATGGTTCAGGTCGGCGGTTGTAGTATGACTGTTGGAATTTACAATACATCTCATATAATATAGCGTATTGATCTATATTATATTTTATATTCAAATCATTGTATGGATATTTTTCAGAATTTAGATAAACTTTTAGGTCTGTTAGGTTGCAGTGATCAAATTTGGATGCGTCTTTTTCACTCGAATCTTTACGGTCAGTTTGTAAAGCAAAAATCACATATCTTGGTTTTTCTAGTTGATTAACTGTTTTAACAGCCCATGTATGACGGGTGGACTGTGGTGGTGATGGATATTCATACAAATCCCAACTTCGAAATACCATTTCAATTGGCCGATTGCTTTCAGTAATTTTCAATAGAGACAACTTTTCCATATCAGCTACAGTAACATGTGGTAGATGCCATTGTAATTTAAGTATATTTACTGAGCCATCACAATCTTTGGCATAAATTGCATTTAGGTCCGTTCTGGAACGAACCAAAACTAGTTCATGCTTAGCATTAATAACTATTTTCTTATAGTCTTCAGCAAATCCAAGAAGATATTTTAGTGGTATGCAAAAATTAAAGTTTCTTTCTGAGTTAAGAGTTATATTGGTGAGAGACCATCCTGAATTTAGAAGCATCTTACTTTCACTTTCGTTTAATGAAAGCTTATTCTTCATCGTTGAAGTAAGACCAACATTTTTATTGCGATCAATTTGTACTCCATTTATTTCATACCGGATCTCCTCAAATAAAAATGCCATCGCATTATTAGTTAACTTTACATCCGGAGTTTTGTCAGCCCCCTTAGGAATACATTCCAATTTCCCTTCAATGTAAATAAAACTTTCACTTGGAAGTACATAGATGTCTTGATGTTGAATAGCTATACGTATTTCATCATTGTTTTTGAAAGAGTTCGTAAAGGGTGAGTAACTATGATATTCAATTTTTGCGACACTATTATCATAGCTCACAGCATCCTTTATACTTAAGACTTCACTCATTGCTTGTCTTTTATGATAAATCCTAAAGATCTCAAGTATTTCTTATTTTGCGGGGTAAGTTTGAACCTTTTTTCTCTTTGAGGTCTAAATTCGGTGAGAGCTGCAGAAGAACTGTTGTTGAGGGTAGCTAATATACGTAATTTATCCTTATTATATATTATCATGTTGCGGTTTAAGATGTAACCGAGCTGTTATTGTCTCTCCCCTAAAATTTATTAAATCACCGTCCTGATCAATAAGCTTTAAGCTAATGGAAGTAATTCTTCGAGTGGTTAGCGGTAAATAAATGACGTTCTTCGGTACCTCAACTATCTTATAACCAGGTCCCACCTTTGGGGAGAATTCGTGTATTGTATGAACTCGTGTATCGTTCATGAATGATCCACTTATTATATTACATTCCACTCTTATTGTATTAACTTTAATTATATTAACTGGTAAATCTGATACATGCAATTTATTAGGCTCCAGCTGTCGCTTACTAAACCCTAAAAGTGATCCAACTGTACCCTCTTTGTTAAAGTAAATAGGCCCACTAGATTTGATTTCACTTTTCAAAGTGTTATTGTTCGCACGCAATTTTATATGGTAACTCTCTTTACTTAATTTACTTAATTGATTCTCAAGATATTCGGCTATGTCATCTATCTCATATGATCCTGTAGGTATTTCTATAACCGCACCCCCAACGTGAAATAGATTATTTTTTTTATTCTCAATATTTGGTATTGAATTGTAAGTTTGGAAATCAATTAACCCACATACATAATCCCCTGGCAAATCTATGGGGGGGAAATACTCAGTTGTTAATATAGATGAATTTCCGCTTAATGTAAGTGTTAATGACATCGCGGTGTAATTTAAAATGACGCAATTGCCTGGTTTCCTCCCCCATTTATATAGATTTGTAAAGGCAATGAGAATCATTTCAGTTTTAACCATAGGTGGATTCAGTAGTACAAGAAGGAAATAAAAAATATGGAAATATTAAATGATGAAGTGCAAATATTTCTTAAACATTTCGATATTAGCAGATTCTTGCAAGAGTATGACAAGTTGTTACTAGAAGAACATAAGGAGGAAATAGAAAAATCCTACCGCTTTTTGGATGAATATAAAGAAATGAACATATTGACTTCAAAATATGGGGAGCATTATGAATCCTGCAGTTGGGCTTACAATACTTCAACATCGGGTCCAGATACTTGTAATTGTCGGCATGTTAAAAGAAAATTTTTGCGAATATCTAAATTATTGAAGTTATATAATAGAATTAAGGGACCTTGTTGTTCCTATTGTATACAGGAAATATTTTAAATAAATAAATAAAAATACATACATATTCTTTTATTTATCATAACAATCATACAAAAATTTCAAACATAAATGACCGCATATAATCGAGTTATATGTTTGATGTGGAGAATAATTATACCTTAAATTACTACTTAAATATTTTCTAATTTCTAATGGTGGCTGTAAATTTCCAAAGCTATCAAAGTACTGAATATCTTCATCATTTTTATAGTACGCTACCCAATGAGTTCCTGGGCCAGATGATATATCCAAGTTGATAATACCGCATTCCTTCTTGTTCACTTTCTTTGGAAGCTTATCTCGCATGAAAACTCCTCGGAAATATGGCAGATCTTTTGCATATTTATGCAAATCTACCTCAGTTAATGGTCTTTTAGGTAGCGTTTTCAATAGTTTTTTGGCTCTGGGTTTAAGTATAGCCCCAATCCTTTTTTATGAGGTTTGAGATAAAGACCTTTCCCTATTAGACGGGATTCCATTTCTTCATTATGCCTCTTACTCTCTTTAAGCTGCTCCTTTGCATCTTTAACAGCATTAACAGCTTTAATAATAGTACCAGCTCCTCCTCCTAAAGATCCTAAAGCAGAAAGACCCGCAAATAAAGGAACGAGGAATGGTAAGATACCTCCAGTTTTTGGTATAGGTATGACTCGCGGAACTTTCACATTTTTCTTCCTATATTTAATTATATCTCCTACTTCCTTTCGTGCTAACGCAATGGCTCTGTTCAAAGAATCAGGTTTTTGCCTTTGAATTGATTTACGTGTCTTTGAGATAACCGTTCTCAGGGTAATGTTTTTCTTAACTTTTTTATTTTTCTTTCGTGTGCTCGTTTTCTTCTTATTCGCCATACCCACCCCGAATTTAGCCTTAGCATTCATGATATTGGTAACTAGCAATGCGTTTGCACGTTCACCTAGGTTTGCGTCAGTAGATTTAACTCGACTCCAAGCCTTTTCAGCCAAAATCCGATCTGCTATGTTGCGATCTGGTGTACTTTTGAATTTAGAATAAGCAATATCGTGTTCTTTACATGCACTATCTAAGGGATTAATACCAGGATCACCCCGAGCTAATCTTTTTGCTAGTTTCGTACCAGGTCCACAATATTGGTAGCCTGGTAAGTGTAATTCAAACGGCAAATTATTAATGAGTGTGTTAATTACTCCCGCCCCTTTCTTATTATGCTCAAGCATAAGTATGGATGACTTTAACCTTCAACATTCAGATACAAACTAAAAAGTATTTAAATTTAGTAAGCATTTATAGGTTGGAGTTAGTATTCAAAATGAAGTTCATTAAGCAAAATCTATCACTGTCAATAAGAAATAATGATTTTCAGAGCAATATTAAAGAAACTGGAAGACATAGTTCATTATTACCTAATAGTATACGTGCTCTAATAGTTGGCCCCTCCAATTGTGGAAAAACAAATGTTATGATTAGTTTGCTGGAGCATCCTAATGGTTTGAGTTATGAAAACGTTTATGTATATTCCAAGTCACTCCACCAATCAAAGTATTTATACTTAAGAAAACTTTTGGCACCCATACGAGGATTAGGCTATTATACATTTTCTAATAATGATGATGTTATACCATTAGATGAGGCAAAACAAAATTCAATTTTTATTTTTGATGATGTTGCATGTGAGAAACAAGACAACATACGCTCTTATTTTTGTATGGGCAGACATAATAACATTGATAGTTTCTATCTTTGCCAGACTTATACTCATATACCAAAACACTTGGTACGAGATAATGCCAACTTTCTCATTTTATTTAAACAAGATGATACAAATCTTAGGCATGCTTATGATGATCATGTGAATACGGATATGAATTTTGATACTTTCCGAGATATATGTGCTAAGTGTTGGAAGGATAAATATGGTTTTCTGGTAGTAGACAAAAAGACAGCCCCTTAAGCAAGGGACGTTACCGTCAGGGATTCGATATATATATTTCCCTATAAATATAACAGACCCGTTAAAGCAGTCAAC
Source organism: Dioctria rufipes (assembly GCA_963924295.1). Classification (NCBI taxonomy): domain Eukaryota; kingdom Metazoa; phylum Arthropoda; class Insecta; order Diptera; family Asilidae; genus Dioctria; species Dioctria rufipes. Next base: position 248,603,478 of record OZ002740.1, read on the forward strand.
AGATCAGTTAAAGCCGTTAACAGGCCAGTTAAAGCAGTTAATAGACCCATTAAAGCTGTTAACAGACCAGTTGAAGCAGTCAACAGACCAGTTAAAGCAGTTAACAGGCAGAACAGTTTTAAAAAATAATAATTAGTACAAAATGGGTAAAAAGGAGGAATTCATTGCGAATAAGAAGGAGTTAATCAGGGATATTATTAAAACTAGAAATGCTATCAAGAAAAAGTATCGAACTATAAAAACGGGGCGAATCGATGTTGAATCTCAACTTGAAGAAACATTTAAGCCCATAATAAAACCACTTAAAGAGCTTGTAAGTGAAACAAAAGTAAAACATCATGCTGATATAAAATCAGAACCTAAGAAGGAAAATAAAATAAATGATGATGATGATTATGATAACTTCGAGTTAAACCCAAAGCAAATGTATATGAAAATGGAACCAACAAGCACACCACTAAAGTATAGAGATTCTTCTTTAATGTCATCACAAGACGAGTATGGAACACCAACTCATTCAAGAACCTTAGCTAATAAATCAGATTCCACCCTCAACTTATCAACTGGATTAGTTAATAAATATTTAGAATTTTACCAAGCCAAAAGTCCTAAAATTGACCACACCTATGGTGTTTACAGGGATGAAGGGGGGTGGAAAATTGGGAAATCTAGCATTGACATTGATGCACAAAATTTTGTTATTAATGGCAAGCAATATAACATAACACCTGGTTTATGCGAACTTCTTTTTATGAAAGAACCATCAAAGATATATGATGAAAATGACTTAGCTAATTATCGAGAAATCTTGGAGGATTCTAATGCCCATAGACGTGATTATAGTGCCCATGGACAAATAAGAGGTAGTAAAGGCCCTAAATATAAAAGAATTATTAGAAAATTTAGCAGTCATGAAGGTATGGGGCTCATGAAGCTTCCCAGAGAGACTATTGACTATGTTTACTGGGATGATCCAAATGAATTGGTAGACAGATTACGGCTTTTAATTGGCTCTCAAGTAGCTGGGAATAATAGTCATAACAATGAAATTGTTTCCATTATTGAGGAGTTAAGAGAGTCTGATTTAATTTTATAAAAGCCTCCTTCCGCTTTTATATATATTTATTCATGAAATGAGTGTTGACAAGTTCGGACGATCGCTAAGAGATGGTAATATTGGACGAGGTTCTCCAGGACCTCGAGGAGAACTGGGTCCTTCTGGGCCGCCAGGTGAAAAAGGTCCCCCCGGACCTGCAGGAGTGGGTTTCCTATTAACATCAGATAAAAACTATGATATGCAATTCAACAGCATTAAGAATCTTAAAAATCCTGAAGAAGATAGTGATGCTGTAAACAAGCTATATATAGATGAGGCACTTGATAAATATTTAGATTTATGTAGATCCCATATTAGTCTAGAAACAAAGACAGCTAAGAATGAATTAGAGGAAGAGCTTGCGAATATGCATAATATTATTAAAATAACTAGGGAAAAACTTGAAACATCAACCCAATCGCACATAAATAAGTCATTTGAAAAGTTAAAGGTTTATATTGATACAAAGTTCGAAGATATTGAAAAGAATTTACGTGGACTTATAAATGTAGAATCACTTATAGTCAAAGCTGACAATGAGTAAAGAGGTCCTTGTGCGTGAGCTGCACAGAGCAGCTCGTCGAAATTTTCCTCGACGTCGAGTCGTTATGAAAGATTTGGATGATCTCTGGCAAGCAGATTTGGTTGAAATGGGTGCTTATGTTCGTGAAAATAAAGGCTTTTACTATTTACTAACAGTGATTGATACATTTTCAAAATATGCTTGGGTAGAACCTATTAAAAATAAAACTGGAAAAGAGGTAACGGCTGCAATGGAAAAAGTTCTAAAAAGCGGTCGGATACCTAAACATTTGCAGACAGATGATGGTAAAGAGTTTTATAATAAAATATTCCAGACACTAATGCTAAAGTATGGAATTAAACACTATTCAACTTTTAGTATAATGAAAGCCTCAATAGTTGAAAGATTTAATAGAACATTGAAAGGCATGATGTGGAAAGAATTTAGTAAGAATGGCTCCTATCGTTGGATTGATTTTGTACACAATCTTGTTTATGAATATAATAATAAAAAGCATAGGACAATTAAAATGCGCCCCTCTGATGTTAATCACATTAATAAAAAACTTCTACTACAAACAGTATATAACCACATTAAAATGGTGGAGAAAGCAAAATATAAGGTTGGTGACTATGTTCGCATCAGCAAGCACAAACTTATATTTGAAAAGGGGTACACACCGAACTGGACGACTGAGATCTTTAAAATTAAAACCATACAAAATACGAATCCTATGACATATCTTCTAGAGGATTATGAGGGGCATCCAATCAAAGGAGGATTTTATGAAAAAGAACTACTAAAGACTAAATATCCGCATAATTACCTTGTTGAAAAAGTATTGAAGAAGAAACGGAATAAATTTTTTGTAAAATGGCTAGGGTTCTCTGCAAAACACAATTCATGGGTCAATAAAAATGAAATATTATAAATTTGTTGTATAAATAAATGATTTATAAGACTAGTAATTAATCTTATGGGGATAATTATGGATTATTAAAGGATTGAAATAAAAATTTTTAATGTATGAAAATTTTCTTTATTAATAATACTATATAAAAAATCTAGTGGTTCAATAAACTATAATGGCCCCATGGTAAAGTATCTGTAGAACCATTTATTAAATAGCGCTTATCATCATAAGGACTTAAGGCTAATTTATTCTGACTTATACTAAAAACATCATGATTTTTAGATTGTATGGAATTCTGCTGTCTATAAATTTCAGTAAATTGATTTAAACATTTTTTATAATCATTAAAGCATATTGATGTTTTAGTTACATAACTCTTAACTCCTTTAGCTTTATTTACATAATCTTCACCTTCTACTCTTAAACTGTACATCTTAGCTCTTAATCCAATAAATTCACTTAAAATTCGCCCACTTAGTTCATCCTTCATCAAGCCTGGTACTTTCTTATTATTACGTTGAATACCATAAATATTATTAGTGGGATAGTCACTAGTATCAAACATATGAATATCTCGCTTCATTATTTGATATGGATCCTTTTTAACTACTTCATAAATGAGGGAATCTGTATCAGTATAGAGACATTTACACAGCTCTCCAAATATACGTTTCATATAATTATAATGAAAATTATATAAACATGTTTTTGATATATCCAAGATAGCTTTCCCTACGTAAATAGGCTTATTCATGCACACTTGCGTTTTGTTTAATTCAACTACAATTAAGTTTTCATCAAATATGGTGCGACTATGAAAATTTGGTTTAGCGATCATTACTTTAGCACCATATCTACCATACCATTTTGTAAAGAGTCGAACATCCACACGTATTCTAACATTTTCCATCGTTTTGCCAAATATCGCATTATTCAAAAGCTTAAAAAAGTTTTTCTCGAACTCATTTTTTGCTGCTGCTCTAAAAGTGGTGTTGAAATCAATATAATTTTTTAGCCATGGTGATTGATCAAACTGCAGAATTCTATACACTCTTTTCAATATAAGTCCATTATCTAAACATTGTTTAAGATTACGATAGTGAAGGATGTATCTGTCTTTATTATATTCAGTTAGCAATAACTTTGAATGTTTAGATTTAGGTGGTTTCATTTCAGTAGGAGCAAATGGTAGATCTTTATGATTATCATGTATTTCATGTGGATATTCTAGTTGAACTTCTAAAAGATAACCAACCTTAGCATCATCTGAAATTGTTTTAATGTCAACATTATTAACCCACTTAAAATTTCCTATTGGTAAAAATTGTGACATTGCCCATCCATATAGATTATTTGCATCAAAGTACATTAAAAAGTTTATCTCCTTCTTAGGATCATAATCAACCATATATCTATTATTAGCTTTACTATATCGACCACTGCATTGAGTTACACCACCTCTAATACCACGTTCAATGAATAATAACATATCGATATCTGTAATTAGCTCTAATTTTACTTTTGTATGTAGCAACATAGCATCCCAACTTAAGCCTGGTGTCGTATAGTAATGAGCTGGATCCAGTCGATGGCTTCGTAGACAGCTTTGGCGAAAACTTTCAAAAATTTCAGTTAGCAAAAAGATGTCGGTCTTCAAATATAAGTCAGAATATTCACCTAGCGTTTGAATAGTAAATGCATTCCATACCTTTTGTGCATGTGCATAATCATCATCATTGATATTACTATTATTAAGTTTACTATAAAAATTTTCTTTAGATGGTAGTTGACTTTCATTTAATTTCTCCCAACTGTCCATATAATCATAAGGAAATACCCCTTTTCGTGAAAGGAGATGATGGTTTTTGGGGAACTCCTTTTTAATTAAATCGAATTCATTGCAGTACGATGCCAACATTTCAATAGATGAAGGTAAAAATCGAAATGAGTCGATAAATTTAAAAGTAGTTTGATAGCCATCCACATTTTTTGTGAATGCTATATATCTTTCTTTGTTTAGTGGAAGCAAATTAATTTTACCGTTAAAAGCTGTGGCGATATCTTTAATAATGAAATGAGCATCATATCCACTCAAGTTATGAAACACCACTGGAATTATACGACTATCCTGAAAATTCAGATTACAACTTTGATGAGCCATTCCACGCACTTTTCCAGTTAAATGACAGTGATCAACAACACGTACGTCAGAGGCAGCAAACGTAATTTCACATATGTGGCACATCGTTTGATGCTCTAATTTACAGTTAAGTTCAGCATTAATCTCATCCATAGGAATCTCACATATAAATGTTGTTTCAACATCTTCCGCCAATTGTTTAAGCTCACTTGCGAACCATGCTCCACACTTAAGACCACGATATGAATGATAAAAATTTAATGTTGGATCATAAGAACACACAAAATAATATCCAATACTATGTATTTCATGCTTCTGATAACGCTTAGTGGTATGCCCAACAGTCTCATTAATTGGACTTAGCAAACTTTCAGTATCAGCGTATATTATGTATGGACACTTTTGTTTATAATTATAGTTTTGAAAAGATAACCACTTTTGATTTTCTGTAGGTAGAATTATTTTACATTTATTAATTTGATTACAATCAACAGTATGTTGACTAAGTTTGGGTTCACTATGAAAGTAATGAAGACATCGATCACATATCCACTTTTTATGTCCCAACCGCGATAATTGTGAGGATACTAATCTTGATAAATTTTTTATCCAACAAAAATGATAGTTCATTTCAGCATCATCATCATTATCATCATCATAAGAATCAAATTCGGAATCATCGGTTTCATCTCTATTTATATATTTATCCTGAAGCATTAATAAGTTTACATGTTGAGATAATTTTTTTTTACTTAATCTTGTTGGTATAACAGTAAAAGCATTATTCCTTTTTTTAAGTATGTAAACGTTAATGCTAATGTTATTATTTCGCTCAAATTTCAGTATGTCTTTCATTTGAATTGGAAAATTGATACCTTCTAAGTTAAGTATATCAGCATAATATGGATAAGAGCTTGGCCGATCGGAATGTACAAAAGTTTTATGTAAAGCACTCACAATACTCCACGCAAAACAAGCATTATCCAAATTTTTAATATTCACACAAGCTTTTTTTCGTTTTATTTGTGGTGGTAGATCTATATATGATGAGCCTCTTAGGGGTACATACTTATTAATGTTTACTGCCAAATTTATAATTTCACTCAATGCCCAACCACTATCACGTTCTTGAAACTCTTCTAAATTTACTAACAATATATTTTGTATGTTATAAACTATTTCTTTTAAATCACTTCCAATGTCAATTATTTCATTTGCTGTTGTAAAATATTTATATTCAAGTATTTCAACACCATCGAGAGTAAATTTTTTAAACTCACAGCAAAACGATAAATTAAATTTTATTGTGTTGAATTTTTTCAAAGCTTTTTTCAATTGTTTCACTAACATCTTCCCAGTATGTTCCAAAAACAATTTAGGGTCCTTATATCTGTGGTTTATAAATACACCAGTTCGAATGCGATTTTTAAATGCTGAGTTAATATCCCTCCACATAATCGATGCAATTTTTCTTTTATTTTTTAATCCACTACCAGTGTGATGCAATTGCTTAAGTTCTTCCATAAATTTTTTCATATGTCCAATATTGTTCTCAATTTTCTTTTTTTCACCCGTTGACTTAGCAAGTCTTAATGCTCGATACATGAGACATGTATTCTTTTTACAGTAATCTGACCACTTATTTACCTTAAGAACATCACTAACTTTAAGCAATGGTATAACTTCTTTTAATATTTTAACTATATTACTAACAACTTCTGTATATGAAGCCATATTTTAAACTTTGTGCTCTGCAGTAAATGGGTATACTTGAAATAGCTTCAACCCACAAAATATTGCTCTTTATATATCATGGAAATGAATGAATTTATTTAAAAGTGTAAAAAATACATACAAAATGGTGGAAATTATAGCTTTTTTATTTTATTTTAATTACTTAAAGAATTGTTACATCAATATTATTATTACAATTAGAACATATTATAATATTATCCAAAAAAAATGTATTAAAATCATCCATATCAAAAAAAGTTCGATTCACTAATATTTCATCATCAATTTCAATATTATTATTGTGTACACGAAATGCAAAATGGCTGATTATTTGAAATTACATGATGAAATGATATAGTTATATCAAAATCATCAATGTCTGATTCCAAATCGGAGTCATCAGATGTTAAAGACATCTCGTTATACATATCGTCAGGGTCTCCAATATCATCAGAATATAGCACATCAACAATATCCAGAAATCTGTATACCATAGCAATACGATTAATTTCTCTTCTAACATTGTTATATTGAGCACTTTCTTCACCATGTAAAATATCAACAAAATTGAATGAACACTCAGACCTGGGGGCCATTATTAGATTTTCATAATAGCACTTTATTCACGCGAACTAAAATTTGAATGAAACTTTTAAATGAATATTCATTTATATGAATTAAAACTTAACCAATCAAACCACAATGATTGTTGTGGTTATGAAAAAATAACTTTTAGCTGATGGTGAAAAGAAACAAAGACAAAACAAACCATTTATAATTAAAACTTCAAAAATAATAACATAATTTTTTATGTATCAATTATTCTTTTTATTTCACTATTTATAATTCCAATACAATATCTTAGAAATAAAATATCACTACAATCAATACTATCATACCCAAAAAACAGAGCCTCATGTAGATTCCACATTTCTTCAATGTCATCATCATTGACGTCCGCCAAAACCATTTCCTCTGCCATACGGCTGATGTTAATTAGCAATGCTTCACTATCTCCAACGGTGACAACCCCACCGTCCTGTAGATGTCTAATAAGGTTAATCAGCTCCTCTTTAATCCATTTTAACCGTTGTATACAATTCTTGACCTCATCAGCCAAAACCATGTCAATTACACTTATTTGTTCCATATCTAAAGAAATATGTAAAATTTTTTTATAAATTTAAAATAATTAAAATCAATGAACTTACCAAACTTGTGAACTATTCACTAACTTAGAAGCTTCTACAATTTTAATACAATCAGTTAACAGCTTTTATATACAAAATTTATGACAAAAATTGTGGTTCAATCAAATGTTTTTGATATGAAAAACTCATTTCACCGCAATTTCCTAAACGTAGGTATATTCATAAAAATTTCTTGTCCAAATTTTTCACATTAAAAGTCTCACATTTAAAACCGCAACAGCATAAAACTTGCTCATAATTTATATGAAAAACTCATTTCACCGCAATTTCCTAAACGTATATTCATAAAAATTTCTTATCCAAATTTTTCACATTAAAACTCTCACGTTTAAACCACAACAGCATAAAACTTGCTCACGATTTATATTTTGTTAATTCTTAAATTCGTTAACCACAATTTGTCGGAAGACTAAATCAAACTTTTGTTCAAAGATATATTGACCACAAGAACTTGACCATATTTTGTACAAAGCTTGAGAAAATATATTTCTAACCTGACGAAATTATTTTATATAAAAAAGTACAACTTTTATACATATCCCAACATTTAAAATATCTTGAAAAATTTTCTAAGTCCAAATGCCATTTCTGGACTTAGAAAAATTTTAATAAAATTTTTCAGAAATATCCCACGAGAATTTTTAATAAAATTTACATTTTATAATTAATTACAAAACCGCAACATCCTGTACATCTGTTATTTATAATTTATAAATAAATGGTAAAACCGCAACTTCCTGTACAGAAATGGCATTTGGACTTAGAAAATTTTTAATAAAATTTTTCAGAAATATCAAAAATTTTAATAAAATTTTTCAGAAATATCCCACAAAAAGCTATGTCGGTTCTAGACCAATTTTTATCGAAATTTTTCTAAGTCCAAAAATTTTAATAAAATTTTTCAGAAATATCCCACAAAAAGCTATGTCGGTTCTAGACCAATTTTTATCGAAATTTTTCTAAGTCCAAATGTCATTTCTAAGTCCAATAAAGTGAAGTATACTGCAATAAAGTGAAGTATACTGCAACATGTATTTCTGGACTTAGAAAAATTTCGATCAAAAGTGGTCTAGAACCGACATAGCTATACTACTTAAACGTTCACCAGATTTGAACCCACAGTCGACGGGTGCTAGTCCAAACTCTTCTCCACTGAACCAATCTTACTCGTTGTTATAATAATCCAATGTTAAATAAAACACTCTTTTTCTTAATATTATAGGCTTTAATTAAAAACTAATCACTTCAAAACATTTAGATCATGATTTTAAATTCTTTTTTGAATGATTTACAATGCAATGAAAGTTCTCTAATTAACTGCGTACTATAAATGCTGTGCACAATTCAAAGTTCAAACTCGAATACAGGTTATTACTAATCCGCCCGAGACGAAATTGATTTCAATTTTGGTTTCGAAAATAACAATTGATTTGTTACCGAGAATTCAACTTATTTCCAAAAACTTCCTTTTTTTCTATTTTAATGCCCTTTGTTTGTTGCTCAAAAAACTTGTCCGTCGCGATGTAGAGGTTTCAACTATATTAATTAACTGCTTTTGCTTGGAAAAGATTTTTCTAGAATTCTTTTTTTCGTTAAGAGAACATTTTAAAATTAACTCTCAACCTATCTCAGGTGTTCATGTCCCTTTCTATAATGTTTAACGAAACTCGTAATCTATCATTTTCAGGGTTAGCCAAGTCTATCGTTTTCGAAATTTATCGACAATCGATAAACTATATTGTTGTTTATCAATGTCATTAAGACATGTCGACGATGTTAAGCTTGTGCGACGATGGACAAATCTCAAGCACGTAAAGGGTAAGTATTTTATTTTATTTATTTGTTTTTGTGCTATTCTATTTGTTTTATGTGGTTTTATGTAAAGCGCTTGCAAAGTTGAAATCATTTTCGTCTGGTTTTGTGGTGAGTATGTGTGTACCTAGTCTGTGTTTATGTGTATTTTATTTATAGCTATTATTCTAATGTTATGAATTATATTTTTTAGGTGCAAAAAGAACTACCGAGAAGAAGGAAAGCTAAACCTATGCATGACTAAGTGTTAAGGATAATTTATACTGATTTTTAGATAAGTATCTAGTTACTTATTTACTATGTTAGAATGATACTTTGTTTAGTTTTCTTCCAGGTTTGATGGTGCTTTTTACTGGATGTGGTTTGCGCTGCAACAGGTACAAATATTTCAATTGAAAAGGACTACCCAAGCGGTATAAGAGCCAAACGGAAAATTATGTTCAAGATAAGACATGAGCTGGGCAAACTTAATGAAGGAAAGAAAATTTATGTGAGAGATGATAAACTTATTGTGGGCGAAACAATGTTTGCACTCGATGGCAATTGCTTAAAGAATAATGGAAAGCCGGCTTTTGATCTCATTTGCAGTCTTTTTAGTAATAAGGATGAGGTTAGAAAAGTTTGTAATAGATTTTTGTGTGATGAGGCGGTTAATCAGCTGCCAACCACAAGTGCAATTTGTACATAGGATACATCCGTCTGTCCGTATTATAATTTGTCGGAACCTTTGCATGTAGATATGTTATTTCTAGATTTGTTAATAGTGATAGTTTGAATATTGATAATAAGTTGAAAATTGATAATGTTAATAAGATAGAAAATCATAAGGAAGTCCAAACATTTCTAACGGTATTAAATTACAATATTTCAGGTTTACGTAACAAACTTATATTTCCGGGCTTTTTCAATTATGTTAAGGGCTTTGACGTTTTCTGCCTTTACGAAACTCACTTAACGGATGAACATATTGACTCCTTCTCTAAATATTTTGGTGGCTTTGAGCTCTGCTGGGAGGGCGCAATCCGGACTATGATTAGAAGTCCGGATTGCGCCCTCCCAAGCAAGTGGAGGTTGGGTGCTGGGAATAAGTACTGCACTATCTTCCAGGGGTATATTGAGGTTCACAAGAAAGTGCAACTGGCCACTGATTCAGCTTGTACAGTCCGCGGAAGTGGTAAATTTTATCCCGACATATATTAATTGCTCAATGTGGGACTCAGATTTCGGTAAGTTTATGGAAGTTTTCTGTAATGATGATATTGATAACGTTGTTATTATGGGAGATTTTAATGTTAGAATCGGGAAATTGCAAACATTGACTGCAGAAACCTTAATGGGCTCTAGGATGGAGGTTGCGAGAAGTTCACATGATTCAGTTGTTAACAGTAGAGGCAGACAGTTCGTAGAATTTTGTGAGGATACCGGTCTGGCAATTTTAAATGGCAGAACTAAAGGTGATTGCGATGGGGAATATACATATATGGGGGGAAACGGTGCTTCTGTCAATGATATAGTAGCGGTATCCTATAACCTATGCACATCTGTATCGGATTTCGGTATTGAAGAACAGATTTTTTCGGATCATCTCCCCTTACGTTTGTCTTGGGTTTTAAAGAATACGTCATCAGCTTCTGACGCCAAAACAATGACCTTGTTGCCTAAGCTTAATTGGAGCCTTCAGCGCTATGATAAATATAGAGAAAAAGTTTCTGATTTATGTGACTCATGCAATTTTACCGTATCTATTGAGGATTTAGTTGGAATTATTAAGCGTTCGGCACTCTGCGCAACTCCCGGAAGACGTAATTATAAACAAAAATGGTTTGATAGCACATGTCTGCGCGCCCGGGACATATCGTTTAGATGGTTAAGGATTTTTAGGAAAAACGGGACAGAGCTTGCTAGGAAAAATTACGTCAGGTACAATAAATACTACAAAGAAGTATGTAAGTCTAAAAAAGAAACGTACACCAACAGTATAGAGTTGAATGCGGTTAGGGATAGTAAATCCTGGTGGAGGCTGGCAAAGGAGATGTGTGGGAAAGGGTTTAACATAAGTGGTATGATAACTATAAGCTCCTTCAGGGATTACTTTAATGTACTTTTAAATCCGCCTACTACTTGCAACTCTATTCTTTATGCTGCTCCCTTTGTAGAAGACCTTGACCTGGACCGTGATTTCGAACTTTACGAGCAAATTAAAAGATAACAAGGCACCTGGTATTGATAGGGTACCTTACGAGTTTTATAAAAATGCACCAGATAACTTCCTAAATGCACTCTTACTCTGCTACAATCGAATATATAGCACCGCTGAAATACCAGAGTCATTCTCAAAATCAGTGATCTTTCCTATATATAAAAAGGGGGAAATTAATCGTGTTGAGAATTATAGAGGACTCTCCTTTATGGATGCGGTTCTCAAAATTTTTACTAACTTGTTATATAACAGAGCCTTGTTCTGGGAAAGTTCGCGTAAAATTCTTTCGGAAAGCCAGGCTGGTTTTCGACCTGGTTACTCCACGATTGACAACATCTTCTCTCTTTTAAGTATTGTCAAGCTGTGTCACTCAATAAATAAAAAGAAAGTGTATGCTTTCTTCGTTGATTTCCGGGCGGCCTTTGATACTATAGATCGACACTGTCTTTTCTTTAAACTATTTCAGCTTGGACTGTCTACAAAATTTATACGAATAGTCCAAAGCCTTTATAAAAGTACGGAATCTCAAGTCTGGAATGGGGATGTCCTCTCTGAAAGCTTCCCTACAAACTCTGTTGTCAAACAAGGTTGCGTTCTGAGTCCTTTCTTGTTTGCACTTTTCATAAACGATCTTAATGATTCTCTGGAAACCGGTATTGTAATTGATGAAATTGAAGTTAAAACCCTTATGTATGCAGATGACATTGTTGTTCTTGCGGACAACCCCGCTAAGCTCCAAAGAATGATTAATAAGGTTAAAGAATATTGCAAGTTATGGAATCTAGTTGTGAACTTGGAGAAATCTAAAGTTATGGTTTTTCAGCGTGGAGGAGGTGCAAGAACAAGACAAGAAAACTGGACTTATGACGATATAGTGCTAGAAGTAGTTAAAGAATATACTTATTTAGGAATTATTCTGACTCCTAGGCTTTCCCTAACAGCAAATTTTAAACATCGCCTCGAATCTGCAAAAATTAGCATTAACTTCACTTGGAGTCATTTTCTTAGAAATAATGAGACAAAACACTCTAATAAGCTCAAATTATTTTACGCTGTGCAACAATCAGTTTTATGCTATGGGGCTCAGGTATGGGGCTTCCAACAGTATGATACCATAGAAAAGCTGCTTCGATTCTTCTTAAAGAAAATGTTACTATTACCGCGGCAAACTCCAAACTATATGTTGACCTTATACTGCACTCCCCTGTATATATATCTATACGCTTAAATGTCACTTTAATTATTTAAGCAGGGTGCTTTATATATACAAGAGTGAAAGACTTCCTCGCCAGCTAGCTTATAAGGTAATAGAAAAAAAAATATTTTGGTCTATTGCTCTGCAAGACATCTCTGAGAAACACAACATTATTCTAAATTTTGAAAGAGAAACGTATTCTACAATAAAGGGAATCTTTTTAAAACTTATTAAGAAAGAAGAGTCATGGATTAGACGTAAGGCTGTGGATAAGGCAAGAACCACTGTGAGACATGAGCTATATGACAAGCTACACTATTTTTCCTCCAGTAATTATCTTAAGGATGGCTTTTCTGTTAAAAAAATAAGTACTATAATGAGATTTAGAGGTGGCTTAGTTGAGTTGAATGCCAGTCCATGGAGGAGAGAGGGAGGGAGCTTGTGCTCGTTATGCAACTGGAACGAGGAGGAGGACTTATTGCACTTTCTGGGTAGATGCCCAATTTTGGCCGAGTTTCGTATTAGAGTTTATGGGAAGAGTTTGTTGAGTGAGCTTGAGGTAATTGAATCGTTGAATGGCAGAAATAATTTCAATGATCTTTTCCTTTTTGTTACTAAAGCCTGGAAATATAGATCTTTTTTAATAAATGAATTTAACTGCTAGGTTGAAATATTAACATATGCGCATCTCTTTGAATTTGCTTTGTTTATTAAGAAATCTGAGTATTATATACTTCTTTCTTTGAATACTGTTATTTTGTATTTTTTGGCTTTTTTTTTTCTTTTTGTTGCTCTTTTTTAATTTTTTCTTGTATTGTTTTTTCTTAATTTTTGATTGTCAACTCCGACAGACGGCCTCGGTGCCATGATCGTAGGTTTTTTAGCTAGATTGTTATAGCATAAGAAATTATCTTGTTCTGAATTTAATAAACCATTATTATTATTATTATTATTAAATCCGCCCACGGGTATATGTTCCAACCCGTGGGGGCACCACGATCAAGTGAGGCCCCTGCGTCAACCTCTCATCGGCCAAATCAAATTGCAAATGACAAGCACATAAGAAAACCAATGCTTTCACCCACCGAGTACGATGGCAAAGCTCCCTGGAATCACTACGAAGTACACTTCGAAGCGATCGCGGAAGGTTGGGAGGACGGAACGAAAGCTCTTTATTTAGCTGCCTCTCTATGCGGCATGGCTTTGGGCTTTTACGAAACGTTAGGTCAGGAGGCTAGGAGGTCATACTCTAAAGCAAGGAACGCACTAGCAATACAATTTGGCGCGGAGTATAAACATCCGTGAACCACGACCAACTGAGCAAAAGAGTTCAGAAGAATGGAGAGAGCTTTTCGGAATATGCCACGGACCTTTTACGGCTGACTAGGATCAAGTTTGCATACTGTTCAGAGGATGCAAGAGATCAGATAGCAATGGAGCATCTCTTAGATGGAATATTTAAGCTATACGTTCAAGAAAGAGCGCGAGACTTCAATCCTACTACTCTACAAGATACTGTCTAAGCAGCTTTTCGAATTGAAGCTAATCATCGAGCGAGCCGGACCGCGAGACGAAACATAAGGGTAGCCGTTGCATCCAGTAATAGTAGACGTCCACCAAAGGAACCGCCAGACTTTAGAGGGGAACAAATGGGAGGCAATTTAGCACGGATGGCGCCGGGAAACGCCAGCGAGCTAGCGTGAAGGAGTCGCAGCTAACTCAAACAAATCAAACAGCTGCTACATTCGCTACTACCTGTCATAAAACAAACTTCATAGTGCGTGATGAGACTCAAGGAAATGTCTTCTTCCATTTCGGAAATCTTCAGAACACGATTGCGAATCCAAAAGCCGAATTAATCCCTTATTGAAGGGCATCCTACTAACCGAGCGATTAATATCCGCCTGGTACCAATTGAGCCGGGAGAGGATGTAGTACGACCTCCGAAGATAGTGCAGTTATCACGGGGCACACAGCAGTCGAGCTCGAAGCAAACCCAGATACAGCAGCTCTCCGTAAACAGAGAAAAGCGCACAGATATTACTCGATCTAGTCTCAGCGAAAATTTAAACACCAATCAGCTGATCTCAGGGAGCAGAGACCAGCATTCTTCACCAACGCTCCACGTCCCGCGCGCCAGCACGTACGTTATCTTCCATAGAGTAAAGTGGCAAATATTTTTCAGGCAATTAGACAAAAGTAAAGTGTGCTTTGTTAATCTCAGAGGTGAGGTGATAAAATTGAATCTTTTCGTAAATTCATGTAAAATTTACTCTATAATAAAATAAGGCGGCAATTAAGAAAGGTGACCGTGATAAAAGTTGCTATCCCCTAAGTGCATGTAGTCCTTCTTGGAAATTCCTTTTGAAATTTCCCTATAACGAAATAGAGCGGCACTTGAGAAAGGTACCCCCTTGTAAAATATTGCTATCCCTTTAAGTGCATGAGATTGTAAACTTGAGACTGCTGCCTGAGCCCGAATGATGTCTTCATTCAAGTCTTTGAAAGTGGTGCAGGCAGTTCGTAATATTGTGAGTACTAGCAGATATTATTGTGAGTGCTATTAGTTAATGTAGTTAATATTATTAATAATTCGTTATATGATACTAAAAGGAAGATAAGTAGCTTAATTAAAGTGTGTGTGTAAGGTACAACTAGAGTTGCGTGTGGATTGTGTAAGCTAGGAAGAATATGTGGAAATTAATACATACATAGTGCTAGGAAGCTTTACATTGAAGAGTGCGTCTGTATTTTTAAGATGTGTGTCATCGCGCGAATATGCAAATTGGTTGCCGTGTGTCGGAAAGTGTGTGTCACGTGTGCAGTGCACGGTAAATTGACCCTGTGTGTGTGTCCACCCCACTAGTATTATTAGCGTGGTAGTGATTATTAGCCGTAGCCTTAAGCTCACTGAGTATATTAAATACTCATGCTCTCCCTTCTATTCTGAATCTGATTGCAGATGAGCTCCATGGATAACGGCCGCCGGGAAGGACAAGCTACGTAACGAGAAAAATCTTTATATAATCTTATAAAATCCGTAAGAATAAAATATTTTAAAAATGTTTTAAAATTACGCTTGTTTAAATTTTCAATCTTCCCTATTAGCTTAATACTTAGAAAAGAAGTTATTTATCGTGTTCAAGTTGAAAACGTTTGTGCTGAACTGAGTATTTTCCTGGAATTAGGTAAAGATAGTGCTCGAGATCATTTTTTTTATTTGGTTATTATACCGGAGGAATATTGCATGAAAAATTCTTTCACTTTGCGCTTTTCAATTCCATACAAATTTAACACCAGTTTGCATGACTTTTCAAACTCATATCAGATTGGTATTCAAATGCAAAGTGCAAAGTTTTCCTTTTAATAGTCCACTAGTAATGTTTTATTGAACTTAGCTCTTAATTAATGTAATTTATTTTTCCCAATGGAATAACTAGCACAAAAAACAACACCATAAAAATTATGTTAAATAGTTTGAAAAATACTATAAGTGTGACATGGAAGCAAAACACGACTTTTCCGTTATATGTAGCTAACTAACTGACTATAATTTTTAATACAAATACGTTATATTGGTTTTTATTATTATTATTTATTAGTATTATAATAGTATTAATACTATTTTTATGCAAAACGTATATATAAAAAAGTTTTTATCAATAAAAAAATAGAAAACTTTTGTTTTGCTACAACATAATGGAAAAGTATACTTTTCTTTCCAAATCTTAAAGGTATATTTTGCTACTAAAATATTTGCAAATAATAATAAATTACTCTGATGCATTCAAGAACAAAACAGATGTTTATTCTGTAGAATTAACAAAGTCCGGAAATAATGTTTATTCAAAATTAATTTAATATTATAAAAAAATAGAAATCATATAATTAAAACAGCAAAAAAAAATTCATATTCCTGTGGTTCCACGAAAAAAGTTTTCCTCCTCATGTTCTATTAGCTTTTCTTAAAATAAAGAGCGATAAACGAAAGAAAAAATGATTACTTTTCTTCCGAGCTTCACTTGGAAAATGTATAGAGTTTTCCAATGGGATTTTTTTTTTTTTTTTTTTGGAAAGTCTTCGAAAGGAAAAGCCTGTTTTTTTTTTTATAGAAATGCAAAGCAACAGTACATTAGAATTATTTTATTTTATCACAAAATTACATGGATGGGAAAGTCTGGTTTCACAACGAGGTTTTTTTTAAGTTGGAAGTAAACTTATTTTCTACAATATTTATACATACATACACATGGCGGGGAGGAAAAGTAAGCTCTAGGAATCCTTATCTAATATTTTTTCATAAGTGGAAAACTTAGGTTTTGTTTCTATATTATATATATATATATGTATATATATATCTTCTGGTGCTCCTTTGCAGACACTTGTTTGATTTGAAAAAAGAATTTTCGTTCACTTTATTTACAGAATTTACTTACGTGAATAAACATCATAATTATATGAAGGCAATGCAAAATATTGCAAGTGAAAGCTTAACATTCGTCACTGAAGATCAAATCATTATCAGTTTTCTGAAGGAGTGGGGTCTAGAAGAATTGGGAAATGATTTAAAAAGTTAGATAATGTGACATTAATTAAAATTTGTTTCGTTATTACTAATGAATAACTTTACCAAAGGTGCAGGAATATACTTAGAAGTCTTAAAAATAATTCCAGATGATGACATAAGGAACTTATCTCAAAGGAAAGACTTGGCTTCAGGGTTAAATTACAAAAAACATTTAAACGAATGGCGCATTCAAAATGTAAAATGATGTTATTATATACATATATGGTGTGAGACGTAAAAAGTATTAGTTGTTTTTTAAGAAATTTAAGGAATTTTAGATACTACAACTGTGTTTTTCTATACATTCTGGATTGGAAATTGTTGGTTGACCTTTGTTACAAAAATTCATGTAGGTAACCATGATTTGAAATATAGGGAAAACTGATTGTTGTATACCTAAAATTGTCTAAAGTAGGTAATTTAAAAAATAATTTTAACTTATTTAATTTCATACAAAGGAATAAGCTAATCATGCTCAAAACATGGTTAGCTTATCTCTCTACAAGGCGAAGAAATTGCCATTAGCAATTTCTTCACATTCCTTTCTTAAAAACAAAAAGTATTTCTCATAAAACGACTTGGGACAAATAAAAGTTGTAAATATCAACCCAAGTTGTTTCAAAGGAAAAAAGCTCCACGACAAATCTTATCTTCAGTAAGATTTGTCGTAAATACGATATGCATGTACCTATATACATACATATCGGGCGCATACAATTTTACTTCGGTGAAGACTGAAACTGCATACATTGTGAGCGCAACAATATATGCACGATAGCAAGACGATGGTTTGATATTTATGAAAATATGAAATTTCATCTCAACCATCGTCCGTCGCGATAATTCTGGGCATGAAAAAACATGTCCAGCGGCAAACAATTTTCTCAGGATAGGAATGCTAATTAAGCACTTTCCTATGCTGAACGAAGAGACTTGAGATTAAAAAAATCTAAGTCTCGGGGCAGTCGGCTTTTGAGATTCAATTTTGATGGTTTTCGATCGGGATCGTCTCGCGGACGAAAAAGCAAAGTCTTGGTATTGGTGCGTTAGCAAATAAAGAAAGAAAAAGAGAATAAGTTTTTTGTGTGAAAATAAAAATAAGTTCGGTGTTAAGGTTTAAATCTAAGGACAAAAACTAGGAATACAAATAAAGCGTAATTAAATAAAAAAAAAAGAGTGCTTGTTTTAAAGTAAAAATCACAAAAGGATAATATCCAGGTGGGAGCTTAACAGTGAGTACCCCTTTCAGCAAAAAAAAAAATACATAACATGATCAAATTTCCGTGACTCTAATATGATAAAATGTTAAAGAGGAGATTGAACTATTTTCTGTCGAGTTTTCAAAGATTGAATTAGAAATTTAATGATTTGTCCTTCAATTAAAAATTATGACTGTACACG
The DNA here is from genome assembly GCA_963924295.1 of Dioctria rufipes. NCBI lineage: Eukaryota > Metazoa > Arthropoda > Insecta > Diptera > Asilidae > Dioctria > Dioctria rufipes. The sequence continues at coordinate 248,622,270 of OZ002740.1, forward strand.
AAATTTTGATATATGTAAATGATAATTTTCTAATGCTAATCTCTAATATTTGAGTACTTTCTAATTGCTCACAGCTAAACAATTTTTACACAAAATTTTGCCTAAAGGCACAAACACATCCAGGCCTCGAGGCTTCCTCGAGGCGTTGTCAAAATTCCTAACACGGGTGTTTAAATGAGGCAACACAAAACCAAGCCTGCGGCTAGCCTCAAGGCCTAGCCGCAAGGCGAGCTTTGCTCAATGTTGGAAATTTTTCTTCCTCAGGCCTGCTTCTGTCAAAATTTTATTTGTTTTTTTTTTCATGTTGTGTTGTCAAAACATATGTTTGAAGTTAACGTGTTATTGAGATTTATTTATTTATATTTATTTTTAAAGGAAAAGAGCAATTTTAATTTATAATTAATATTTTGAAAAATGGAAGAGAAACTAATTGAAGCTGGGCGGAGCAGACCGCTCATTTATGATTTGGGGCGTCCGGAGTACAAAAATATAAGGTTGAGGGAAAAGTATTGGGATGAAATTGCGGCAATTGTTGGCGAACCAAGTAAAACTTTTTAAGTAAATTAAGTTAATTTAATATTAATTATTTATAAAAATTTACAGCACAGAGATGCCGGCAGCGATGGAAATCTCTACGTGAACGAGCACGCAAGGAGTTTACAACATACGCCGCGTCTGGTAGCGGCTCAGGGGAACCAGCGTCTTGGCCTCACGATAACTCCCTGCTTTTTCTACGGGTTAAGTTTGGCGTAACTAAGTAAGATTTGTATTATTTCTCAATAGTGGTAAAGTATAATGATAACATCTATTTACAGAACGATAAGCAATTTCACGGAGGAGCTTGAGAATTCGGCTCAAGATGATATGTGCGACCCAGGTACACAATCATCAGATGGGGAGCTGGCAACAATACTTGCACCTGCTACACCTAGACAGAGTGCAAGCTCCTTGTCGTTCCCCTCCAGTTCCACAACACCATCGCCTACTCCGCGAAGGAGACGAAAAGTGGATGATGGAAGGAATGAGATTCTTTCAGGAGCAGTCCAGTCGTTCAATAATTTGTTGGGGGACATACGAAGCAAGGTTGTTGCACAGAAAGCAACCTCCCCAATGATGCTCTTCTTCGAAAATTTGAATAAACGCATTGAAAATAAATACACCGACAGTCAGGAGTTGGAACTCCAGCAAGCATTCCTAGAAGTGTTTATTAAAAAAACAAGGGAGTTCAATGAAAATAAATAATGAATGCAATGTTCAATTTTTAATGTAAAAATTAAATTACATGGTGCAATTACTATAATTACATGTGCAATTTTTAAATCAAAAATAAAATTAAATTACATGGTTATTGATATATTCTTTTAATTTATCTCTTAAGTTAAACGCAGCTCGGGGGCAATTGCTGCCTGTTGTATTTGCAATGAAATGTATACTGGTAGTTTCTTCACGCCATCTTCCAGGTACCATATCGTCACCATTTTCGACGTCAACAAACGAATCAGGGCAATAAACTTGCGGGTCCGTTAGCTTGCAGAAATTATGCAACACAGTCGTCGCCATAACAATTTTCTCAACATTTTTGGGATGAGCATTTATTGTTGTTGTAAGTATCCGCCAACGTGCTGTGAGGATGCCAAATGCATTCTCTATAGCTCTTCTCGCTCGTGACAACCGCTTGTTGAAATATTCCTCCTCTGCTGTTATTGCTGCAGAAAATTTATAAATTATAAATTTTACTCGTTTACGATAATATAAAATTTTTGCAAAAAACGAACCTCTTGCTGCATATGGCCGCATTATGTTGTATCTCAATGGGAACGCCGCATCAGCCACGAAAAAGTGTGGGAACATTATATTGCTGTCGGGGAGCGGTTTGTCTGGTAGAGGGATGAGTTCACCAGCAAGAATTTTTCGCCCAAATACGCTTGAGGCGAATATGCCTCCGTCACTCCGACTCCCAAGTGCTCCAATATCTACTGCTGTAAAGCAATAATTGTGATCGCATGCTGCTAACAATACAATGCTATGATGTCCTTTGTAATTGAAATACGACGATCCCGCGTTTGGTGGGCAAATGATGTTTACATGTTTTCCGTCAATAGCACCAACACAGTTTGGAAAATTCCATTTGGCCGCAAACCCATGGGCGTAAGCTTCCCAGTCAGTTTCATTCGGAGGTGACAAATACAATTCAGAAAGAAGCGTCCAGATGCTTTCGCAAGTCTCATATATGATCGCCCGTACCGTGGACAGTCCCATTTTGAAGCTCCACGCCAAAACCTGCATTGGGGCACCGTATGCCAAGTACCTTTTAAAACAATTAATGTAAAAATGTTATAATTGTTGTAGAAAAGTCGTACTTACAACAAGGTAACTGCTAAACGAGTTTCCGGGTCTATTGGCTCTCTGTTGGAATATTTGACCAATTTGTGTTTTATTAGCGCAAATTACACATCAAATTGATCGGGGGTCATCCTTGTCGCCTTGAAGAAATGTTCATCATCTCGTTCTTTTATTATCTTGAATGTTTGAATTGAAAACCCATGAACTTTCCTACTTGTATATATTTCGCGGACCCATATTCGTCTGTTTATTTTCACTTCACAAGCATTTATAACATTTATCAAAGCCAGTAACAATTGAAAAAGTTTAGATATTATTTCTAAATCGTTTAAAAGTTCGTTGTCCATCGTTATTTATCATAACAAAGTCGAAAACCGATAGCAAATTATTTCTGCCCAAAAATTTAAAGAAATTGCAGCAAAGACTGCCAATGTCAAAATTACAATGACAGAACGAAGCCCGGTGGTGTCATTTTGTTTTCAATTCTCTGAGGCAAGCCTTGAGGCGAGCCGCGACGAAGCCTGAGAGAGGCCAGCCCTGAGGCTTGCCTGGATGTGTTTCTGCCTTAATGGAATTCTAATCACACATTAGTGCCTACCTACTTCTTTCTGTTAATTCTTGATAACAATATAATCCTTTGTTATATTTTCTTAACTCATGTATACATATTTATTAAAAAAAAAATGCAATTAGGGATTTTCAAGCAATTCTAGGAAAATGTCAGAAAAATTAAACTTATTAAACAAACATTTATTTCCTATGGTTATAAAACTGTGTACTTCTTTTGACGTCGAAAACCAGACACACAATGGCAAATATTTCTTAAAATTATACAATATTTATAGGATAGAAATGTACAACGATGTCCTCGCAAAGCCTGGGAATTGTTGAGTAGAAAACCGTTACAACTCTTACAAAAGTTGCAGGTGCAATCTATGGATGATAGGCAAGTAAAGATGGATGCGCTGCAGAACGGCGAGTGAATATGACGTTGGCGCACAGAAGGGTGAGAAGCCCTTACTCGTTAAAATGGTGGCGTGCTATATGCGAGTATGACTGTTGGCGTATAAAGCGTGGGAATCTTTAATACGTTAGAATTTTGACGTGCTACATTCTGACTGTAGGCGTATAGAAGTGTGGGAATCGGTGGTGTGCTACACAATTCAATAACTCTTCATGACAAATCCGTAGAATCTACTATTTCATATTGTGTTCAGTCCTGGCTGCTAGAAACATCCACAAAATCGCCTCGAAGCGGTAGACCGTATTTGGTAAATAAATATTATTGGAAAAAAAATCATTTTTTGTTAATTATTTATTTAAAGAATTTAAAAAATACTCTTGAAGACAACTTCGCTGGTAAAACAATTCTTAACGAATATACTACGACAAAGCGACTTTCACTATCATCGCGAGAAACTTTAACAACCATTATAATTGACTACTGGTTGTCAGAAAAATTACCCGCCATGTTGAAGAATTCAAGGTTTTCTTCCCTGGAACCATCTATGTACACTCTAAAAACTTAAAGTAAATTTACTTCAATCAATGAGGTAAATTTTACTACAATTCAAAATGTTCAGTTGAATTGTACTTCAATTAATGTACCAAATGCTCTTTTGCGGGGTAATTCAAACAATATTTTGATGGAAATTCAACAAGTGATTAATTTTCAAAGAAAATTTAATCTCCTGTTGGAGTTTAAACGGAAATTTGTTGAAATTTCAACACAACGTTGACTCACGCTACTGTATTTGTTCCCGTTTACACATCGGAGATCACTTTTGTTTTGAACTTCAATGTGTTAAAACGCTAATGGCAGGTGGAAATTTTTAGATCAAGTGCTAGTTCGATTTCTGAAGTGAAACGTGAATACTTATTGTGTGTCGCGTTTTCTAAATTAATAAAATATTCATTTTACAAAAGGTAAGTAGCCAATAATGAAGGATTTAAGAATTTTCTGTTGGATTTTAATTAATACCAAATGCTCTTTTTTTTGGTAAATATCAACAAAATTTAAACAATATTTTGCTGGAAATTCAACAAGTGATTAATTTTCCGAGTTTCAATGCACTTATCTAATATAATTTATGCACTAGCAAAAAAATTTAAATAGAAATAATGAATTTGTTGAAATGCAATATTTGTACTTTTATTGCAAAGTCTGTGGCGTTGTGTAACAAACATCTTTATTTGTATAGAAAACAAAGTAATGTGAAGTTGCAATGTTTATGACCTAATTGTGGTAAAATTTTTTCTACATTTTATGCTTACAGTGTGCACTGGCACCGATTTCATTCTACTTTGATTAATAGTAAAACGACTTCATCAAGATTAGAGAACAGTATTGTTTGCGGTTTGTGTGAATATAAAACGAATGTAATGGGTGCAATTTTTTAGCATATGAGAAGCCACATCAAGGCAAATAAGAAAATTCGGTGCCCAACAAATAACTGCAATTTGAGCTTTATTAATCAGTCCACATTCAGATCCCATTGCTTCCCAAAACATAAAAACGAAAAAACAAAATTGTGCATTATGGTAAACAGCAAACAGAGCTTTCTAGTCAGTATTTAACCGTATGCGACACAGATAACAATACCGAAGACAATTTCAAACAAAATATTTTTTGTAATATGTTTACTACATTAAAATATAAGTTGAATGTATCGACGAAGCACTTAATCTTCTTCATGATGAATTATACGAAATTTTGTGGAATGGTAATAATGATATTTTAGAAAAGTTCAAAGGAATTTTGTCAAATAAAAATTCGATTAATAAGGACCTGAAAATATTAGACACTTTTAATTGCAACGGAAATATAAATGAAATAGAAATGTTTAGAAATAATAATAGTCGTATGAGATATATGGAAAATAATTCTTGTTACGTACCTTTAAAAAAAAATTGTTTTAGGAAGAAATAATACATATAAAAATAGTTTCTACTATTATGTGCCTATACTAAATACCCTCGCTGGTTTAATGTGTGATCAGCAGTTTTATAATTTGTTTTATGAAAGCAAACCAATTGCAGAACAAGCTTTACTTGGTTATAATGACGGTAGTGTGTACAAAAGTAGCTCATTTTTCACAAGTGCTGAGAAAAAACTTGAACTAATCTTATTTCAAGATGCATTTGAAATTTTGTAATCCCATTGGCTCTTCAAAAGGTAAACATAAAATAGTTGGAGTATACATGTGTAAGATCACAGGAAAATAAATACCATTTATTGCAACTCATTTTTAAAAGAACGTAGTTAGTCCCCGTAGTTTTCCTAGAATTGTAAATATAGAAATAAACGCATCACTCAAGGACTGCAGTAAAAGGTAACGAGTTGCTTACGCACTTGCTGGGCACATTCGTGCTGGCTGTTACAGGAACTGTGATGTACCAAGCTGAGGACAAGGCAATTAGCCGGTTCTTAGTGTATTGAGTAGTGGGTAAGTTTTGTTTAGATGTAGGAACAGGAATGCGTAAGCGGAATAGCATACATTTGTATTTCGATAAATATTGGAACTGGTTTGAACGATTTACGCATTCCTGAATATTGGACTATTATTATTCGGTCAGTTCTGCCTGAACTTTAGTAGTCAGAGGAGTAAAAGTTCTAACTGTGTGTTTAAGTATATTATGGTGCTTTTAATAGGTGTTGTCTTAAAATAAATTTGAACAAAAAAAAACGACTAGTGTTGTGCTTGAGATTAGAACTAAACTTGTGGGTGCCTCAGCTGAAAGTAAATATGAAAAGAACAATTACTGTTGTGTATTTGGTGAGTAATCACAGAGTTAGCCTGGTATAATATGAGTGTGTGTTTGGTGTAATGATATAATAGAATTAGTCATTATTATTGAGCGTGCGGTTGCTGCCATTTCACCAGGTTTTGCTAAGTGTTATTAATGTTTTGTTATTGGTGAAATGGGGGTAAAATTAGCATCGAGGATGGTGCTCCTCCTCATGTTTCGACGGCTGGAAGTTGAAGGTGAGATTGGCTCTCCTCTCCCTTTAATAAGTGGCGATGGCTCTCCTCTCCACAATCCATGCAAGTCCCTGCTAATTCAATGTTGAGAGGCCCTCCCTCAACGTGTTTGTGTTTTTTTATTAAAAATACCAATATATATATGGTGAATGGCATTCCGCATAGCTCGCGATAGAAATTTAGTAGCCAGACCTAGCGCATAGTTATTGTTTTTATTTATTTACAGTGTGGAGCCGGGAAGGATCTGGTTGACCAATCCCCATGAGCTATCAAGTGTTTGTCATCAAAGTAAAATAATAAAAAAAAAAATATGTGTTTGAGTGTATGTTTATTAAATTTGAGTCTTACACATGAAGTTGGCAATCTAAACAAACAATACCGATCCCAAATCAAAAATATTCAATTAGTTTTGCTCTGTCAGGAAGGTATTGTAAAATATTTTGGATTTGATAAAGTGCTGAAACCCCTAATAAAAGATTTGATTATTTTAGAAAATATTGCCGTAGTAGGTGATAATCTTGGAAGCCACCAAATTGGTGGGTTCACGGAAAATTTTAGTACTTCGGAGCATTTCTGTCGATACTGTATTTATGATAGAAACTTTTTTATGATATGAAATTATGTAATTTGAGAACACCTGAAAACTACAACTCTGTTTTTGCAACTACTGAAAACCAAGCATTAGAACTTCTAAATGGTGTAAATTCTAACTCTGTTTTTTTAACAAATTAGCAAATTATCACGTTTGCAATCCGGGCTTACCACCATGTATAAGCCATGATTTCTGTGAAGGCATCATCCCCTTCGAATTAATGGCAATATTGAAATATTTTAAAGAAAAAACTATAATAACATTTGATTTTCTAAACCATAATTTAGATTTCCTTCGAAAATATTTAAAATGTCGCTTTCATTTCCCAAAATTGATAAAAATATGAAAAAAGTTCCTGGTAAATCATTCGAAATTTGGAATTTATTGAGTTTACTACCATTAACTTTTCTTGACAATATTCAGGTTTTTGAGGATCCGGTTTGGAAACTCTTTTGTATAATGGTGAAAATTTGTCGCTTAGTATGTTCCATGGAAATTGCATTAGAACAATAGTTTCATTGTTATCACATTATATTGACCTTTACTTTGAATATCGTAGATTAAATTTTCCTAACATAAAACTTAGACCTAAACATCATTTTATTTGCCATTACCCCGAGTTATTCGAGCAATGTGGTCCATTACGAGGGCTATGGGCAATAGGATTCAAACAAAAACATCAGTTCTTTAAACAAAAGGCTAAACAAATTAAGAATTTTTAAAAACATTACATATTCTCTATGCAAGAGACATGATGATGCTATTCCGTTTTCATCTGAAATGTTTAACATCAATATTCCAGAGGAATAATAAATGAATTATGTCTGAATAATGTGCTTTTGGTTAAAGGTGGGAATTACTTTATCTGAGCTGGAAAGTCAAATACCTACTTTAGGGCCGTAGATAGCAATGGTTGGTGAGTAAACTTTTTGAAACTGAAAGACATACATTATTGTAGAGATGTATCGAAGTTGTGAGCAGACATACAGATAAATAGATGAACGTTGAAACAGACTGATAGATTGGCAAATATACGGGTAGAAGAGCAAGCGAAAAATGGACATTCTTAAGGCCATGACACAATGACGGCTCCGGCTCTGGCTTTGGGTTTGAGAGCGAAGCCTGTCAAAATCAAATGTGACGTATGGCAGTGCAATTTAACACAATGGCGGCTTCGGCTCTGGCTTGTATTAACAAGCCAGAGCCAGTTTAAGTTGTTAGTTGATTTTAGAGCGGCACCATGGCAGCGTATGAGGAACAACTAATTGAATTAGTGAAGGAAAATCCTTTTCTTTATATCAAAAGTGAAAGGGATTACAAAAATAATTTAAAAAAAGACAAGACCTGGCAGAAAATAAGTGGGGAAATGGGTATTCCTTAATTGTATTGAATTCAATTATTAAGGCACTTTGTGTTTTTCTTAAAAGTCTGTGATAAATATAATATTTTATCCGCTTTGAATTTTACAAATTTGTTTTTTTACTCAAAGAGGAGAAATTGAAGGCAAGATGGAAGTCTTTGCGCAATGTGTATAAGATCGAATTGAGGAAGGCGAGAAATACTCCATCTGGAAGTGGAGCGGTGGGAAAACCAAAGTGGAAGTACTTTGACCTGCTTAGTTTCGTCGATGGACATATAACCCCGATGTAAGGAAAAAATATTTGTTTAGGCAAAAAATATAATATCTTACTTTTGTAGGAAGACAATAAGCAACTATGAACCATTGCCACCGCAAGTGGAGGAGCAGGCGCCAAGCGCATTTGATTTAGGGGTGTCTACAACAGTAGATGGCTCATCAACTGTGATAGCAGCGATGGAGGTTAACTCAGGAGAGGTACCGCCTGCCCTACTGCAAGAAAGCAGTTCAAAGACAACAAAATAGTCCGATAAGAATGCTGGCTCATCAACGGCAACAGACAAGCAGTATTCCAACTTTTAACACGAGGCAAGTAATTTTTTAAAGATGACTAAGCTTGCGACTACCGAAATGTTCATGAAAACAATTTCCAACAAAATCGATATGGCGAATCTTTCTGAGTGCGAGGTAGATGAAATGCAGGAGGGAGTATTATACTTCGTTAACAAAAAACTGAAATTGTACCGCGAAAAGAAAAATAAATCATAAAACTCAAAAATCATTTTATTTATTCAATCCTATTATCGCATACGTATTGGCATAGTTGCGTTCGCATTGCAAATGCCGATGTTGAAGCATGACTTGATCTTCCAAAGGGAGATGCAGACTGAAGCTGTATGGTTTCTTGTCGCCATTGTCCTTCTTGGATTGAATCACCCATGTCGTGGTCTACGAAATTCGGCGGACAATAGTCAACGCATGCCTTACGCAAGTAGTTGTGCAGGACCACTGTAGATCTAACAATTTTTCGCACATCTCTTGGGTGATAATATATGTCATGCAGAAGAACTCTCCACCGGCAAGACATAATACCGAAAACATTTTCAATAGTTCTCCTGGCCCTCGATAATCGACGATTAAAGTATTCTTGCTGATCCGTTAAATTTCGCCCTGGAAACGACCTCATAAGGTTTGTCTTAAGAGGGAATGCCGCATCACCCACAAAATAATGTGGTATCTTCAGCGAACTTCTTTTCAACATTTTCTCCGGAGGCAAATCCAAATCGTTTCGTAGAAGACGCTGTCCGAAACTACTCTCTGCAAACACACCGCCGTCGCTTATGCTGCCAGAGGCCCCAATATCGATGGCGGTAAATAAATAATTAGCGTCACATACTGCCATTAGCACAATGCTGTGCCTGTTTTTATAATTGAAGTATTCCGAACCGGGATTCGGTGGACAGACGATATGGATGTGCTTGCCGTCGATAGCTCCCACACAATTGGCATGTTCCACATTCCCTCAAACTCCTGGGCGATTTGTGACCAATCTGATTCACATTTTACCTTCAATTAAATTGGTGCAAGTACATCCCACAATACTTGGCACGTCTCCAAAATTATGTTCGCCACAGTGGAGACTCCCATTCAAAATTTGAGAGCCAAGATTTACCGTGGAACTCCATACGCCAAATACCTGGAATAAAGCTATCATTAATTTCTTATCTAATGAAAGAAATGTACTGTGACATACATTAAAGTTGATGCCAATCTGCGCTCCGGTTCTATTGGTGTTCTTATGGAAACTTTCTGTAGCCTGTCGTGAACCATGCCAAGTAAAACATTGAAGCTACTCACTCCCATCCTAAATGTCTGCCTAAACATCTCAGGGTCCGACGATTTAATTAATTTATAACTAGTTTCAAAAAAACCATGCTCTCTCCTTTGCATGTAAAGTTCACGAACCCAGAAACGTCTTGTTTTCTTTTCCTTTTGCAATGATTTTAACAGCAAGCGACCGTAACTAGCCATCGCAATTAAACTTAACACTGGAATCCGTTTATTATTATTCATTATGTTTAATTTTGTTGAATTCTCTCTGTATTTAAAGTCGATGATGACACACGATTGAACTTCTTCTCTACGAATCTACGAAGCCGCCATTGTGTCATAGCTGGCTTACATTTCAACGATTTGACAAGAGGCGGTTCTGGCTCTCAAACCCAAAGCCAGAGCCGGAGCCATCATTGTGTCATGGCCTTTAAATAGAAATTGTTTGTTAAATAATGCATAAATCTTAAATTTTTGCAATCATCGAATCTTATTAAATTTGCGTATTAACATTATTTTCCTGTATTTTGTTACAGATATTTCACCAGAGGATACAGTGTTTTATATATACACGCAAAAAGTGCACGTCTTATCCTTCGAAAATGAATCTTTAAATTTGTGCTTAATTTTATGCATCTGCATATTTTACGTTTTCAATATGGAATATCCGAAAGAAATTTCATAAACTCTTGACTTTTTTGTTAAGTATTTTTTGAAGTTGTACATCGAGGATGGAAGGGGTCCAAAAATATCCCTTTATAATGTTACAAAAATAAAAAATTTAATTGCTAAAATAAATAATGTTTAAAAACCAATAATGTATACCGCATCTTAAAAACTGAACTATGTATATCGTCTTTTGTTTTATATATTTGAATATATTATCCTTTAGTTTTTAATGGAAATATGGTTTAAGTTCAAAATTTCTTTATTTTATTAAATTGAAGTACGTAATAAACGTTAGAAAATAAAATAAAAGTGTATATTTTTCAAAAGACTTTTTCTTCGATTGCAGGAATATTTAGAATTTAATGGTAATTCAATTTATCGAGACAAAATTATCTACATCAAGCCTCGACGTTTATATTAAGCTTGCTTAAAAGTTTAATATTGAATGTCATTTTGTGTAATGTTAAACTGATAATTTGAAAAAAATTTATATTATTTTTACCTTAAAGACAGAGTTTTAAATTAAATTGCTAATGTATTTCAAAATTCAAATTTGTAGTTAAAAATATTACAACTTTGTTTAAAATTACATGTTTAACATTAAACAAATTAATATTTAATATTAAACTTTCAAGGAAGCTTGAATTTAAACGTTGAGATTTAAATATGCTTAGATTGCGTTTAACGCTAAACTTTTCAGTAAGTTTAAATGTAAACATCGAAGATTAAATTTACTTATATGTTTAATATTAAACTTTTCCGAAAGTTTAAATTTAAACCTCGAAGCTTAAATTTACTTAACTGTTGAAATTAACTACAATGACTGTAGGTAATTAGTTGCCTTCATTTATTGAAGTAATATTCAACAATATATTTTTAGAGTGTATTGTTACATGCCTAAAACAAATACCTAATTATAAGTGTGTTGTGACCCAGGTGCCTATACCCCGAATCACAACAATAAAACCAATACGCCAATATCTTGCCCTATGCAATATATTGGCGTACTACAATTTGACCCTGAAAAATAAAATTCATTTAAAATTTCATTTAAATTTCATTTGCATTTAAAAATGCATTTACGTACTGCAACAAAATGCAATTTAGCATAAATTGCATTTTGTTATCAGTCATACATTCCGTTCACACGGCATGTATACTTACCTACATGCAGTACTATGTACATACCTACATACAGCTTTTCTGCTAAATTATCTGCATGTACTATACATACATAGTTTCTTTTTCCTAAATTCATAAAACTTAATCGTATGTACATACATACACATGATTATTCTTGTCACCTAAAGATATTACTTTTTCAAGACACAAGTGCATATCAGATTTCATGCATATGCACTGTGTCTATATTTTTTGTACATTCCCACGTACGATTTTTCACGTCGTGGGAAAGTGATAAGAAGACAAAGCAGCTTTCATGGGCACCTGGGGCCGGCGAGCCCAATCCTCGGGGAGTTTGTTTTTGAACCCTCGTACGATAAAGTTCGGAGGATAGAAAGAAGGTGAAATTAAATTTAAAAAGTTGAAAGTAAAGGTGAATACAAGCTTTCTCTTGTTTTATTTTTTTTTAATGAAAAATCGGGAGTTCGTAGAATATAATCTAATCGTTACAAAACTAAGAATAATTAAATATAAATGTTGAAGAAAACTAGGAATAGTGGATTAATGTATATAAAAAAAAAAAAGGTAGAATAAATTAATAAAAGTCGAACACATTACAAAGTTGAAAAAATATATATTGAATTCGTTTTACTTATCATACAAAAACCCTGCGCTCTCTCTCCATTGGAGCACGGAGTGCGCGGCACCCAACAAGTGGATGGAATTAAAAAGTAAATATGAAAAAAAAAAACATTAAAATATTTCATCCCTAAAATTTTCACATAAGCTAACCATGCTTAAAACATGGTTAGCTTATCAATTCAATCAGTGAAGAAAATTGCGTCAGCAATTTTCTTCACATTCCATAGAGTTGAAACAAAATTATTCCCATGGCAAATTTTGCCTTCAGCAAAATTTGCCAGTAGAAATATTTAATTTGAAAAATAAAATAAAAGACAAATCGTACCTTCAGTACGATTTGTCGTGGAAATTGTAATATGTATGTACGAACGTACATACATATCACAAAAAAGCTTTCGCGTTAAGAATAGCGCGCCGCGAAAATACATTGTATGTATACGCGCGCGGCAATTTTAATCGTCGTGACGGTGGCTGATGTTTATAAAAGCATCAAATGTCAAGCCACCGTCAACGAAAAATATTCTGGACTTGTTTAATCAAGTCCAGAATAAATGAAAATTTTCTCAGGGTGAAAATGCAACTATGCATTTTCTACCCTGAACGAAGACTCTTGATCGCGACAAAAGTGATCAAGAGCCGAGTTGGTTTTTAAATTTGGAAGAGCGGGGTTGGATTTGAAAACTTGTTTCGGGCGCGTGATCTTGTTTGAAAATAAAAATAAAGTGATAAGATTATCAAAAAAAAAAAAAAAAAAAGAAACGCAAGAGTTAATTTTTGAACTTGGTCGCGGCGTGGTCTTGGTCGAGAATAAAAATAAATTGATAATAAACGCAAGGAAGATTTACATCGGTAATTGTAAAAAAGTATGTAAACCAATACGTGAAAAAATAAGTTGTGAAAACGATATTTGAACAAATCTCTGAAAGGGGATTAGTGTAAGGATCCAGTGTAAAATTAGTGATTAAAAATTAAATAACGAAAACAAGAATTGGATAGCGTTTTAATAACAAAAAGTAAGAACCCTAAAGAACTTGCTAGAACTAATCAGGAGCATTTTTGGATACGACATCTACGTTTCGTCCAATAAGCAAGTAAGAGTAAATATAATATATAACAGTATGGTGGCGAAGAATCCGATGCTTATCAGTAATTGGCAATGTTACTCTACTCTATTGCAAGTAGCAGCATTTGTATTGACGTCATCAATAGAAAAGAAAAAAAAAATTGTTCACGACAACAGCCCAGCAGCAGCTGCATTTTTGATAAGATCGAGATTACGACGGAAGCTGTAACACGAATAAGTCGATCAATCCAGTTTTGTTTAAACTCGAATTTTTAATAAAGTAAAGTAATTTCTGTAGATAGAATTTGCGTGTTTGGAGTTTATCTCACAACCCTCCTTTAGTATAAACACCCATTTTTAAACACGTCATAAAATCAACATTTGTTAATGTTGCGGAAGAGATACAAAGTATTTTTCCAAGCGAAAACAAGGATTAATTATTAAAAAAGTGTTTGATTAATTTTACGTAAATTCCTTTGCTAGAAGATTTATTACATTCCACGCTCTGGGAATATTTCCCCGAGAGGTGTTATGTACCTAAAAAGCCTAAAATAAATACCTAATTATATATTAACAAAATTTAAAAAATATTAAAATATTTCATACATAAAATTTTCACATAAGCTAACCATGCCTAAAACATGGTTAGCTTATCTGTTCAATCAGGGAAGAAAATTGCGTCAGCAATTTTCTTCGCATTCCATAGAGTTGAAACAAAAATTATTCCCATGGCAAATTTGCCAGTAGAAATATTTAATTTAAAAAAATAACAAAAAAAAAAGCTTTCACGATGATAACTGCGCGCCGCGAAAATACATTACATGTATACGCGCGTCGCAGTTTCAATCGACGGGACGGTGGCTGATGTTTATAAAAACATCAAATTTCATTTTTTCAAGCCACCGTCCAACAAAAAATATTCTGGATTTGTTTAATCAAGTCCAGAATATATGAAAATTTTTCTCAGGGTAGAAATGCAACTATGCATTTTCTACCCTGACCGACGGCTCTTGATCACGATGAAAATGATCAAGAGCGCAGTCGGTGTTTAAAGCGAGTTGAATTTAAGACACGAAATAAGGCGGTTCGGCGGGTGATTAAGAGAAGTAAATAATAAAACGAAAAATATAGGGAAGTTCGGTTAGTAATGATAGAAAATAAAGTGGATTGTAAGAAAAGGAAAAAGGTTGTAGAAAGTCTGCGTATTTAGGAAAAGTTCATGAAAAAAAAAAGTTGTATAAAGAAAATAAGTTCTGCACTCAGAAAATTTTTTATGGTCGTTCATAACAATTTTTCTTGTTATTTTTAACTATTTTCCTGATATTCCTTAAACTAGTTAAAATGACCACAATATAGTCAATACTGACTAAATTTTTAATAAAATTGTTACTTTTGACAACACATAAATAGTCATTTTTGACTAGACTATAGTTGGGTTTAAGTGATTTTAAGCACTTTTTTGTCATTTTGTAGCAATTTGAAGATATGACTATAAATTACTATTTTCTAGTCGGAAATGACTATGCCATATAGTCATATGGGTTGAGCGTTGAACATTTTTTCTAGTCACTTGTGACTATTTTCTGGTCATTGGTAACTATGGTCTAGTCACATACGACTATAACCTATCCTGGAGTGACCATAAAAATAGTCATATGTAACTAGAATGTAGTCGAAGAAAAGAAAACTGACTATACAATAGTCACCGTTTAAAAAAAATAATCACGAATTACTATTTTCTGGTTGTGTTTAACTAGAATACAAATACTGCAACACGTTTAGTGGTATAGTCTCCAATGAACGTATTGCAGTGTTTGTATTCTATTTCAACGCAACCAGAAAATAGTCATTCATCAATATTTTCTGGTAAACAGTGACTATTGTATAGTCAGTTTTCTTTTTTTCGACTACATTCTAGTTACAAATGACTATTTTTATGGTCACTCTAAAATAGGTTATAGTCGTATGTGACTAGATCATAGTTGCCAATTACCAATAAGTCATTATAATAGGCGTCTCATTTTGTGTTCTTGTGCCTAACTGGAAAGTTGTGTTATTTAGGTTTTGTGCAAAATCGTTTTTATAGTGAGCAGCATGGGCAGCCCAACGACGAGTGAAAGTGCAATGTTTGTTAATTTGTATGAGGAAGTTAGTGTTTAGTGGGGTTTTTCTTAAAATACGGTGAATAAAGTGTTTTTAGCTTACACAGGAAGCAGAAGACATTCCTTTACAAGGCAATACAGTTGCAGAAGGCAACTTTTCCACGGAAAGTAGCAACGAAATATTATTGATCATCCCACAAGCAGAAGAAGTAATAACGGATCCTTTGGAAGAGTTGCTCAAAAATTGGAATTTGGATCATCTTTATTACAGATTTCAAGGTAAGTTGAGGGAAAAATATTCTGTTATAATATAAATATTTTTGTAGTAAACGTGTCATTTACTGAATTTAATTTCCATATTATATTTTAAGAACTTAACATCGATTATGGATGCCTTCAATATTTAAATGAAAAGGATTTGCTTAAAATCACGGGTACAGAAGATAGCGCTTATGGTACTTTTATAAAGCTTAGAGGTAAACTGGACGAATGGAAGACATCTCAGGTAAAAACCATTATCTGTTATTATGGCTTTATTTTTATAACTGCACAACTCTTTTTTAAGGTCGTTGATGTACCATCAAAATTGTTCAGCGATTCGCCTTGTACTAGCAGTAAAGTGGTTACCTGGTTAAATAACGTAGATAGAACATCTAGCATCTCAGGAAGTGGATCATCAGCAAATACATTAAATTTGGTAAATAAATAAGCGTTAAAGATTTTCCATTTAATTATTTAAGTATTTGAATTTAGAACCTTAGTGAAATATTAAATGAAGACATTGGAAATAGCATAAAAGACTACTATAAAGTTCACGGGAAATTCGATGAAAACAATAGAACAAAACTGATTAATTTAATCACTGAATACGTTTTCAAAAATAAAATAAAGTTGAAGGTGTCTGATATAGACTATATTTCGGGTGAAATCGTGAAGGAATTTCCAAATGAAAAAAAGTATGTTACTAGTACATTCGTTTTATACCAACGGAGCTTGCCCTATAAATATTTTTTTCTTATCTTATTCCGTAAAATTATATCTAATTTATTCTGCCTTTGCTTTGTGTTGCACAAACGAGTTTCACATAGAACAGATATTACTTATAATGACTTTAAAAATCTTTAAGAATATAGGAACATAAATGGGCAAAATTTTACGAGGAAATTTAAGGTAATTTGTAATAAATATGTTTTTTGTAATTGACAGAAGTCAATATTTCTCCGCACGCACCGACGGTTTACCTGCTAAAGGAAAACTTTACGATCGTTACAATAACAAGCTTAAGCGCTTAAGACAGAAATGTCTTTTTCCAAAACCGTGTACAACAAAGAATCATAAAGCAGCTATCCAAGAAAAACCTTTTGTTGATGCAGATGATAATTACGGTAAGGAAGTTAATTTAATTTAGCGACATGAACTGGGTTTGATAAATAAATGGCCAACATTTATACTTAATTTAAAAAAGTATAACGACAACATTAAGGATAAATATTCCCAACATTTGATTGCTCAGTTTTCAAAATCGGATGCATCGGATGGTAAGTTCTTTTACAAGAAATTAGAAATTTATACTTCGTATATTTCAAATTTTTACAGCATCTAAAGATATTATAGCAACTTTAATTCTACACGTGGTATTGAAGCCTATCCGACGTTTAGCAATAAAAGCAAAGGACGGAAAATCCCACTGGAAACCAGGTATTCAAGCTTCTCAAGACAGCTTCTTCATTTTAGTGGTAAACGAAGCTGATGTCTTAGCAACAGTTGAGAAAAGATCCAAGTTTTATTGTGATTTAGGATTAAGTTGCCAACCTTATATGATAGGCGTTGGATCCTCCCTTCAAGAGGTAACTGATTTCTTTGTCGTACTTGATAACATATTTTATAAGTTCAAAGACTTCTTAAAATGTATAGATATTTGTTTTAAAACGCATTACGTTTTTAATTTGCAATACGCTCGCGAAAGTGAGCAAGTTTGGATTTTTATTGAAAAATATTTTTACAATTTATCATTCACGAAAAACTTACCTACTTCTGTAAATTGTTTTATTAGTGATATAAGCATTTAAAGAAGAATTGTTAGCCTTAACTAAAAATTACGCTTCAATATGTTTAGATGTTTTCATTGTAAAGATCTCTTACATTCGTGTGATTTGTTAGTTAATCATTTGAAATATGTTCATAATATTAACTCAAGCTCTACATGCGTACTAGAATGTGGGCAAAACTGTCCTCAAACTTTTCGAAGTTTCAACTCGTTTAAAAAACATATTCGTAGCTTACATCCAAATGGTATTGAAATACCTTCCCCCAAAAATTCAATTTGTGTATTAGACAAGTGTAGAGGAACCAGCCATTGTAGTGAGATTCAATTAAATAATCTAAATGAACAATCAAGTGATATTTTAAAACAGTCTTTATCAAATAATGAATCGAACAAAGCACTCTTAACTTTTTTAACAAAACTACATGCACAAAGTAATTTGTCTAGAAAAACGGTTACGGAAATAATTAGCGATGTAAAAGAGTATATACTAGACCCCATATTTTCAAAGCTTGCCACCATTAGTTCAAGTTCTGATTATAATACAAAGATAGCTACTGAAGAGTTCATTAAAAAAACCGATTCATTTTTTTTAGGTCTAAATAGTGAGTATAAGTTGTTAAAGAAGTTGGAGAAGGAGAAACTTTTGCAGCTGCCAAGACAGTTTTCCATTAGTAATGAAATTGACAGGATAATTTGCCATAGTCGACCCACCCTTGATGCAAAAAACTGTACTGGGACACTTATGCCACTAAAATTTCAATTCAAACAGTTCTTTGAAAATCCTGGAGTACTTGAAAAAACTATAGAGAATATGTTAGCTTTAAAAGGAATTGAAGAGGGAAAAATTTGCAACTTCATCAATGGAACTTTATGGAAAGACATACTTAGAAATAACGAAAACAAAACAATAATTCCTTATTTTCTTTATATTGATGACTTTGAAATCAATAACCCTCTCGGCTCTCATAATGGCACCCATTCACTCTCAGCAGTTTACTATTCATTTCCCACCATCCCAAAAGAATATCTCGCTGGTTTGGAAAACGTGCAAGTGGCAATGCTATTTAAATCAGTAGATAACAAAACTTTTGGAAATTGTGCTTGCTTCAAGGATTTAATTGAAGAAATTAACTCGTTAGCAGATGAAGGTATAGATATCAACACTCAAAAGTTTACTGGTAGGATACATTTCATATTTTCACTACTACTGGGAGATAACTTAGGTATAAATTCTGCTTTAGGCTTCATAAAATCCTTTTCTTCCAACTTTTATTGTAGGTTTTGCAAGGTGCATAAATCCAATTTACAAAAGCTTTGTAAAGAAAGTGTTGAGCATATTCGCACTACAGAAAATTATTGCGCTGATATTGAAGTTAGTGACAAAAAACATACAGGAATTGTCGAAAATTCTATATTTAATAAAATTATAGGGTTTCACGTCACAAGAAACTTTGCAGTTGACGTTATGCACGATCTTTTCGAGGGTGTGTGTCATTATAATTTGTCTAAGGTATTAACATATTTTATTGAAGATGCTAACATTTTTTCTCTTCAAACTTTAAATAATAGAGTTCAGCTCTTTTGTTATGGTGAAACGGAGATTGGAAACTGTCCCCCAATTATACAGATTGAACATTTAAGGAATTCAAAGTTTCGTATGTCCGCTCGAGAAATGTGGTGTTTCGTTCACCATCTACCAATCTTAATCGGAGATCTTGTTCCAGTAGGAAATGATGTTTGGACTTTCTTTTTGAAACTCTTAAAAATAATAGATTTAGTAGACTTACCTTCTTTTGATGATTCAATGTTGGAGCTATTAGCAATCACAATAAAAGAAATGAATGAAATGTACATTCATTTGTTCTCAGAAAAGCTCAAGCCTAAACACCATATTTTAACGCACTACCCAACTGTTATTAAAAATAGCGGTCCAGTTAAGTATTTAAGTTGCTTCCGATTCGAAGCAAAGCATCGTTCATTAAAATTATATACAAACAATGTAACTAGCAGGGTTAATATACAATGGTCATTAGGAATTAAGCTTCAGTATTGTAATGCTTATCGATCTCTTCAGTTTAAAGGTTTTGAAACAAGAATAGATGATACTCATCTCAAAGAGACAAAATTACTTGATGTTTATTTAGATATGAACATAGAACCATCTGGTTTAGTAAACTTGGAGGAAATAGTGTTCAGTGGTGATGAAATTAGTTTTAACGGATTGAAATATAAAAAAGGTTTTATTTTAACAATCTCTCGAGATAATCTCCTTGTATATGAAATTGAAAAAATTATAAAAGCCAAAGATGACATCATATTCCAATGTTTTGAATTTAAAAATGTACTTTTTGACGAACATCTTGAAGCGTATATAGTTGAAAATAAGTCCAATATCGTAAAGCATGTAAATGCAAGAAGTTTAACGAATCCTCCAATTCATTTATTAAGATCTGTTAATAATAAGCTGATAATAAGATTGAAAAGCTATTAATGCTATATTTTGTGAAGTATTATTTTAATAAATTTTGAAATAAATAAATTATATATTATTTTCTCAATTACTTGTTTCATTTAATCAAAATTTGACTACTTTACACGTAAATAGAAGCAGATGGGATGGGTGGCATTAAAAGTTGACCTATTATCTTTTGCGAAATTATTAGAAATATTTTATATATGTTTACATATAGCTTTGACATAGTATAGCATTTTATGCATGTATATATATATTTTTTGTATGTATGTAATTAATACAATAATCTGTATATATATATGTATATATATATATATATATAAAATATGTATTATAATCTATAGTTAAAAATGACTATAAATCGTTCAGAGTTTACTAGGAGTATAGTAAACCTATCAACATAGTCACATGCTCGACTATGAACATAGTCACTTTTTAAGTTAACTAAATTCTGGTCACTTGTGATTATGTATGTTGTCAAAAATGACCTTTTATATAGTCAAAATATTTTGAACCTAATCTTATGGTCAAAAGTGACCATAAGTTACTATTTTTCTAGTCGTCCCAATCCGGACCACAAATGTAGTCACTTTATAGTTACTTTTGACCATAAATTTTTCTGGGTGTGTGTAAAAAAAAAAAGTTGTATAAAAAAGTTGTAAAAGCAAAAGAAAGTCCGTGCAATTAGGACAAGTTCCAGAAAATAAAAGGATTAACAAGGATACCAAAATATAGTGTTTGTGCATATCCCTCCAAAACAAAGGAATACCGAGGTAGGAGATACATACCGCTATAACTGTAAATTTAGAGGTGAAAAAGGAAGGTATATATATAACAGAGGTAAGCTAATTGATAAATACTATTCGAGGTCAAGGAAATATCAGAAACTTGGATTAATCAAAAGCCGATACAGAAAAAGGAGTAGTACTCCTTCTTTTTCAAAACACGATGAAGAAATATACAAGGATGGTGAAATTTACATTTTATAGGATTTATTTTTAGAAATGACAAGATCATTTTGTAGTAAATGACGAAAAGCAAATTCACTGTCTGAAAGTATTGTGAACGATAAATGGAATATCTCTTTTTCTGTGAAAAGACCAGATGTTTTAAATCCAAAATTGGATATATATACGTAAATGATTTTCCCTTTCTCAAAATAGTACATATCTATTTTCACACATAGGTTGAACTGGATTTCGTTCGATTGTTTCCACAAGTAGACATATTACTTTTTTCTCAGTTGCCAAATTTCACACGCAAAATTGGCCCTATATTCGAAAGAAATAAAAAGATTTATCTAGCATGGAATTATATACAATACTTAGTGGAGACTCAAATGAAGGTAAAAATGTAAACTAATAATCATTATATTAATTAAAAAATTTTTTAGATACTAAAAACTGTATCGTATGCATACTGGCAAGCAACATTTTAATTCCAAAAGTATTGCATTTTAAAAAGGACGGAAAAAAAGTTGCCTGAAAATCCTCAATTCTGGATACACAAACTGGATTTGCTTTACATGGTAAGGTAAGTTATCAAGCTTTTAAAGAGATTTGTAGGAATAATATTTTATGACTAACATATATCCAATGATGTCAATATTTTATTGGAAGGCCAGCGAAAGAAATACACTGAGTTGAATACCAAATTACAACCTTGTATTGTTGTTGTAGGAGATAGCAGAACCAACTTCAACGGAATCCAGTATATTTTTCCAAGCTTTTTAAAAGCTTAGTCAGTAACATTCAAGATTCATCAAGTACTAAGTATGCATTATGCTAGCGAATGCTCTCAGGTATGGAATTTTTTTGAAGAATATTTTTATGAGACGAACGTTAGCTCAAAACGCAGTCCATCCTTGATAGCTCTTATATCTGATTTGAATAAGCCAGATGCACTTAGTGTATAAGATACATGTTTAGATTTAAGTGGTCATAGCTACGTATTAGACATTCTCAAATAGTAGTTAGATCAGCACCTTAAGAAAATAAAATATCATACATATCTACATACATCTACATATATGCATAATATAAATTCATATTTTTATTCTCACATGTGAATGGGAATGTCACGCAAATTCTGCTGAGCATGCACAGGTGCCCGCCGCCAGCAGACGAAATACGATATGCACACTTTTCCACATTAAGAAGGTATGCATGGGAATGCGAATTCGTGTGAAATTCTTGTTTGCATCATTTGAAAAGCACTCAGTAATTATTGTAATTTTTTGTTCATTTTAGCTTAGTAAACACTTTATTGTTATAAATTGAATTTTTTGGAAATATATCGATCAATCCCGTTATTATCATAAACCAGAAAGTTCTTATTTTATCTTCGGCTCCACTTCAGTTTACTGTCCTGACTCTAATTTGGCGTTGCGGTACAAGCACCGTTAACGCAACTCATATAACAAAATCAAGGTACAAGTACCTTGATCAATCAACGGTGGATATTTGGAGCTTTCTACATAGTTCTTGCGTTGTGGTACAAGCACCGTTAATGCAGCCTTTGAATCAAGGTGCAGGCACCTCGACCAAGCTACGTACAGTAAAAGAACTCTATACAATACATACTCATATTACTCATATTTGTTATTTTAATTTTATAAAAAAAAAAACATTTTTCCTAATGTATAACTGTTTTCTATTCATTGATAGCTTTAAAAACGTTAATACGTCTATAGGTCATTTAAAATTTAAACATAAGTTTAGACCTCACTCTTCGTTTTCTTGTAATATTACAGGTTGTTTCCAAATGTTTCAATCAATATGTGGCGATATGTTGGTGTCGGCTGGGTGATTTCCGAACGTTTATCGATCCTGTAAACTGTGAATTCACTCTCCAAAATGCATGCTAGTCATGCCTTGTAGGGCGCAGGAAGCCGTAGTTAGGTAAACTATGAATCAATGTAGAAAAAATAAAAAAAATAAATCAATTGTAAGAAATTCTCTGAAGCGAATGTTTTCAAGAGAATCTTGGCGCCAGCGTCAACATCAGATCCTTTTAAACAGAGGAAATTGCTATTCATTTTAAAGGAAAGCAATAAACACGCAGGCATTGGTTTACGACAAGGGACCGACAGGACAAGGTGATCAAGGTGATCAACATAAATGGATTTTGGTAGGTACTCGTTCTTATCAAGAAAGGTAGGAAGGATAAAAAGGCGAGATAGTTATCGTCGGACTATACAGCGAGATACACGAGTGTTTAACCAATAAGGAAAATAAAAAGTTAAAAATATTTCAATTTGTTTTATTCTTTTATACGAGAGAAAATTATACAATGTGAATTATTATGTCGAATGTCATCGAGCTAACAACATAACAACATGTTCGGTTACACATAAAAAAAACAATAGGGATTACTTTCAAGAAAATAACTAGTATTTTTTTTTTTTTAAGTTTTCTTTTATAGAGTTCCACTTAGATGTATTACTCTAGTGGAGGTCGAGATATAATGGCGCATGGAAAATTCTTCCTGAAGACATCATCGCCATCACACGGCGTGCAATAGGTAGGAGAACTCAACTCTGATCCTCATACTCCTGCACTCTGTGTAGCATTATCACATGCACAGCACTATTAGAAGAAGTCGCCTGCCCGCTGAAGTAAACACTTCTTTAGCGAAATCTAGTGCCAATCCAGGAATGTCACATAGCACTTACGGTGTACCGCTCTACATATCGCAACCTCAATCAGACTGTCATTGGGACAGCTCCTCGTATTATTAATAGAATTATTTTAAAGTATTGTAACAGAACGAGTGAACTCACTTTACTCCTCCTAAAGAAGTCATTACAATCTGAGCCAGAAATGTCCATTTCTCCCTTTTTTCAATGTTTTTGAAAGTTACCATCCATAATCCTTAATAGTACACAACAAAATGGTACTTAACCAGACTCATCAACATTTTCAAAGTACTTCGAGTCTCCGTTGAAATGCGAAAGAATTTCATTCATGCGACAGCAATCGCGTCAAGTTGCTATGAACGCACGGCAACAGCAATAACAGAAACTATAACAGAGACTATAACAGTTTTGCAAACGACACTCTTAGAATTTAAAATACAGGATTGATCATATTGGAAATGCTTAACAAGGAATCGAATCCTTTCGCAAGCTGGAAATTAGTTAAGAATTGCGGCACAAACCCAGAAAGTCAGAGATATTTATTTATAATAAGCTCTCCCACGGGACGGTAGTATTACAATAGTGGAGAAGCGAAGGCAATGCTCAAAACAGTAATGAAATAAAATAATATAAGCATACACAATTATTTATTCGAGTACCCGGGAAATGTAAAAAAGAAAAGAAAAGAAATCGAGAACATGAAGTTATATTAGATAAAAGAACACAACATAAACAGGAAACGAACTAGTGGAAGCCGAATCGAAACACTCCCGCACCGTTCTGTTGGTAAACAGTGATCAAATAGAATAGCATATTCGTACGAATATTGAGCAATTTTATAACCAAGCGTGAAGTGGGGTCATATCGTAACGTCCTTAATATTCGAACAGTAGAGTCCCTCCAGGACGTATGAGTGCTAATAAATGCTCAATAATCATATCGAATTGCTCCGGATAAAAGAACAAAAACCCATAGTCACAATATGCAAGCTGTAATCGGACAGATGCGGAAGATTATATTAGTGGCAATACCACTATGAAAACTTTAACTCTATCTGGGGCATACAGCAGATTTTATCTTACGAATAGTAGCTGGTAATGGAAAGTCGTAAGCCTAGTAGAAGCAATCATACCACGCAGCCAGTATCCAGCAGAGCATTGTAGCACCACTGAGATCTGAAAGGAGCCCTTCTAATTCCCTTGTGGCCTATATTCGATCTGTGAAAAGAAAACGGGTATCATTGCGCTTATAAAGAAAATCCAAATGTTGTGAGCACTACTTTGTCGCTAGTTTGTATGGAATTCAGGAACTACAAATATTCTGAGCAGCTAATTTACATTTGCCTTCATCTGTAAAGTCTTTTTCTTTACTGGTGTATGTCTATGACGAATCGAATGATTATTGTCGCTGGTATCTGGTCCGATTGTAATCCAGGTGCTTACTTTGAGTTAGTTTATTAATCAAAGTATTCCAAACAGTGGAGAACAAAGAAATTTGACATTCCGTGCATGGCAGATACTCTGTATCGAAAGATAAACCTCGAAAATATCGAGAAATGTTAAATCGATCTAGAAACCAGCTGCAATTCCAATCCGAAGCACCTATTAAAAATTTTCTTGAAATCTGTACTAGGCTTTTAACTCGAACGTACAATCAATGGTCCAGTTTGTTGCTGATGACCGTGAAAAAAAAGGGTTCCATGACAGC
This sequence comes from Dioctria rufipes, assembly GCA_963924295.1. Taxonomy (NCBI): domain Eukaryota; kingdom Metazoa; phylum Arthropoda; class Insecta; order Diptera; family Asilidae; genus Dioctria; species Dioctria rufipes. Next base: position 248,647,837 of record OZ002740.1, read on the forward strand.
GAGAAACGGAGGAACATCAAACTAAATTAAGGATCCGTTCTATCGATTTTTACAACCTGGCTCGAAAACTAGTCCAACCTCAGAAGAAAAAGCATAAAGGCGATGACACAAATGTGGCTTCGGCTTTCGCTCCGGCTTCAGAGCCGAAGCCTGTCCAAAGCAAATGTAAGTATGGCAGTGCTGCTTAACCCATTGGTGGCTCCAGCTCCGGCTTCGATTTGGGAGCCGCTGCCGCTATCAGTTGATATTTGATTTTCAGCAGCTTCACAATGTCATACGAAGAGAAATTGATTGAAATGGAGAAGGAAAATTCTTTGTTATATGTCAAAAGGGTCAAAGACTATAAAAATAATTTTAAAAAGGAAAAAGTGTGAAAGAAAATAAGCGAAGAAATTGGTATTTCTAGTGAGTGTGCTTTTATTTTAATTCATTTTTGTGTTTTTTATTGTATTGTATTGTTTTTTAATTAATTATTAGTTTTCAAAATTTTTTTATACACTTGAAAACTTAATAATATAAATTAAAGTTGTTATTATGAAGCAAATTATAATTAAAAGCGAGGTGGAAGTCTCTGAGGAATACGTATAAACTGGAGTTGGCCAAAATGCGGACTACTCCGTCGGGAAGTGGAGCGGTAAATAAACCAAAATGCAATCGTATTCAAACTTTTTGGACGGGGCGAACAAGTTTTTGAAGACAACGGATCCGTCGCCTACCGAGATAATTATGCAATCAATTGCCAAAAAAATTGACCTGGCCGAACTCTTAGTGGACGAGTTAGACGAGATACAGGAGGGAGTATTATACTATGTGAATAAAAAACTCGAGATGGATGGTACGGGGATTTTCTCACACGACGTACCAGGGAAATGTTAAGGCGAGCTCGCTGACCAGATTGATTTCTGTGGGCGATTAACGTGCTTTATATAGCCAGGTCAGAGCTTCTCAGTGGCTGGCTGCCTGATGCTTCAACTGGCGTGAGTACAAAAAAAGCTTTCAAGCTTTTTTGAAAAGCTTTTCTTGTACTTGCATCCCCAGTGGCGTGGTTATTTGAACTTAAGTTCAAGTGTTAATTAAATAACCCAGTGGCGGGTAAAAATAATTTAATTCGGTTTCAAATTCATAACTTCGTTACAAGTGCATACAACAGCTTGTCGTTAAATTTAAAAAATTGAAGGCAGTTCAATAACTCAAAAAGTGGAGTTGGTCGTCATTCCGTTGACTTTATGAAAAAATTAGGGCAGCTTTTCAACTTATGTCCAAAAAAATGTTCCTGTACTACCTGGATTCGACTCAGATCATACTGCTGCAGACAATTTAAGTAAATATTTATATGTGTTTAAATCTAGTCGTGATGATAATTAAAATAATTCACAAATTTCGCATTTAAATTTCTAAGTATACTTTTTAAAGGGCATTTGTCTTATTTAAAAACCATGGAACAATTTTCTGAGAATTGGCAACAAAAGCAAGAAGACTTGCAAAATATTCTTTGAAGAAGAACAAAAATTTATGGATGACTTTAAGGAACGTCAATTGAGCGACAACTTTGGGAAGAGAACCTAATTCGTGAGGACCGAGAATCCTTTGCGAATATGTTGACTCATCATCAGAAACAGCTTTCAGTATTTTATATGCTGACAAATGTTCAATAAATCAAATCAATGTATACATCTACAAAAAGAAAACCCGTAATTGGAATTAAGCTACGATTTACTAATACAACAAAGTCTTTTTTAGTTTTGAAAACAATTAAGTGCAAATCTCGCATTTTTTTTATTCAATGAAAAGATGATTGTGATTAATGAATACTGAAATACTTTAAATTATTTTTAACTATTGTTTTTGTAAAATAAACATCTGCACTTATAGTAATTCCATCATGATGTTTATTTACAATAGCTTGTGTTGAAAGTTGTGGAAGTTTATGTTAGAGTTTTCAATCTCTTCTAGCTAGATTCGGTTAAAGGGATCGTTCTCCGTTTTTGAAAAATTTTGCAAAGCGCAGCAGGCGGCAACAACTTTTGGCATGAATTGTGACCTATGTCAGCGCGTTTTAATAAAATCTTAAATCTGCCTTTTAAGATACCAAATGCTTATACAACTTTAATTCTTACTGAATTCATCACTCTGTTAAAAAATTCTTTTTCAGGAATTACTTCACTCCCTGGATATAATTTTCTAATTGCCATGGTAATGTAGAAAACTATTTCTTTGCAGTCAACTCGCTTGCTTCCCTAACATATTATGGCAATTGTTGTCATTTCATACCGAAAATATTCATTTAACTCATAAAAACACATGTAAAACTTTGGTTTACAGTCAGTCAGCATAGCGACAAGGAATTTCTGTACTTGTTCTCAAAGTGACTGCCAGCCACTACACATTGTCCATGCAATCTGACATAACCAGATTTCTGGAAAATACATATGTCATTAGAGTATTTATCCTACGATTAGAAATACAGGATCCTAAAAATCAGAAATATATTTGAAAAAAGGAAAAAATTCATTAGACAAACGAGAAATTCAAGAGATCAGTTATAACACAGCGCTCGATTAATTATACTTTCCACCAAACAAGATAAGTACACCATTATTCTAACTAAAATTTTTTTAAAAAATTTCAAAAAGTGCTATGAGTCAAGCTGTGGGAAATAGTGTTATGTCAATAGAAAACAATGTGAGTATTCATATAGGTATACATTGTGTTGTGTATTCACACATACAACGTTGCATTTTACAGCGTTACACAATATACCGACTTATAGCCATTCATAAGCTAAGGCTGCATTAAATCATGCTGGGCTTATCGCAAATATTCAAAAAAGATCGGCGTCATTTTTTTATTAAGGAATAGGTGAAAAAAAATGAGTGTACAAAACAAAATCAATCTTTAAATAAGTTTATTTCAAAATAAAAACCAAATATAGACATAAAATGCTTTACAAATTTGGTTGTACCTACTAAATCAAAACACGTATATAATTATTTTCGAAACAAAAATTAACTCCAATAAAGGATGGAAGCATACATACGATTATATAACATTTACAAGCCGTTTCATATTTTTGATACTATTAAGCTTTTGTAATTAATTAACGTTTTTTAAATATTATCTCACATTAGTTGAAAAACATATTAATTAAAAAAATAAAATGAAATGGTCAAAGAATTCACTAATTTGTAATAAACTTCCTGCTTTAAATTTTATAACTTTTCTTATCGATGAAATTATTAATTCGCACACGGCTTAACCACACAAGGTCAGAATAAAACTGTACACAGTGCACACAGGTGTAGTGTGTGTCATCGGGTTATAATAAGGTAATGTATGCCTTGAATTTGAGGTATTTTTACTAAAGTAACGGATTTCGTTTTTCCTTAACATTATATGGAATTGATATTATTTTTCCATATTTACCAAATCAGAGTATATTTCTATTCGATTTAGTTTTAAGATTTCAGAACTTATTCGTCACAAAATAATAAAATATATGGAGAATAACACAGCTTAGGTAAAAGAACATACTTTTCATCTAAAAATAGGGTCCTATCCACCATTTGAAGAGAGATTTACCTAGAATAGGTGTTTCTATGTACTATTTGATTAACTTTAGGTAGCCGAAAGGTATTGTTAAATCCCTATGTGGGCTTAATCATAAAATGGGGAGCTGCCGGTTTGTTAAATCACAAGACAGGAAGTCTACCAATATCAGAATTCAACAATATATTGTGTCTCACAGATTCAGAAAAAATTGTTAGTAAGATAGGGTGCAATACTTCCCTTATATTCTGGTTAGTCAATGCTTCAGAACTGCCGATCTGCATTGTGGCTCAGTAAAAATTAGAGTGATTTGTTACTTCCAGCAGATCGTTATTTATAGGCAGAAACACAATGGGAGTTGTGTCTGCCGGTGGCTTTTACAATGACGCCCTCTTCATTTTGTGAAATTACATACTTAAGTCACGGGATTCTACTTCCATCTTTCATTCCGTAAGGACGCGCTTTCATGTCGCCATTTGTATAGCTATTTTATAATACATCTATTAAATTTAACGTAGTGATATAATCTTGTGGTTGCGATTCGAAAATCAACTGGTAAGCTTATTACCAGCTAGTTCTCAAGCATAAGCCAAAAATAAGTCAAATAAATAAATCTTTGGTGTTGAATTATTCAATCTACATTCCAAGTAAGTGTTTCACACAATTTTTTTTTTTCCTTATAAACTTGTATAGACAAACAATTTATTGCTGCCCTCAGCAGGCTCGTATTAAAACTTATCGATCTAACAATTGTGCAATGGTTTTCCCAGTGGAAACCACTGTTAGATCCACGGATGAAAGGGGTCCACCTAACCGCAAAATCGCCCGATCAAGGATCTATCACGACTTCTCTCCAACTTCGGGATATGTAGTCTTCATTCAATCCCTATCGGAGAAGAACTTACCCTTTACCAGGCTCTCAAAAGAGCTATATAAGAAATTTCCAAAAATATCAGAAATCAGGTTTATGAATAAACAAAAAATTAAGATTACTACAAAAGATAAAGCCACTGCCAATGATTTGGCATCAGACGACGAATTTACAAGTAATTTTAAAACTTTCATTCCTACTAAGCTTGTGGAATAACAGGTATTGTACCTATTCCTGATGTACCCAACGAGGAAGATATTTATTGTAATGGCTCGATCTATTACAAACACGGGCCACAGCCCTTCGCAGAGACTTCAAAAATTCTCGAGGTGAGAAGGCTAATAAAAAAAACCAACGATACGACAGCTTCGCTTGACATAGGATGCGTCACATTTTCAGGACTAATCCTCCCACCCTATCTCAAACACGATGGTGTAATTTTCCCAATTTACCCGTAAAGAGACAGAATCATTCAATGCAGGAACTACTGGCGATTCGGGCACTTCCAATCTAAGTGTAAATCTAAGTCCAGATGCATAAAATGTGGAATGGTGCAATCAGAGTCTCATCCCTCTACCTGAACTTCTCCTCCTCATTGTGCCAATTGCGGTGGCGATCATGATACTACCAGCAAATCATGCCAATTCTTCAAAGATCGCAAAAAAGCAGCGGAACGTAAAACAAGGTTCCTTACAGGGAAAATAATTTCTCAGAAGTAGACTTCCCAGCACTAGGCTCTCGTCCCATCAAGAGTAAGGCTGCTATGTACAATTTTTCACCAACGTCTCCCACTTCTTGGGTCCCCCAGATTGAGGAAGCTGCCCCCCCCCCCCCAAAGCTATCTAACATTCTTCCTGACATCCGAAAATCTAGCTCACCCGAGCTCAGAGCTATAACGTTACCTCTCAGACGTGCACTTTCTGATGTCCAGAATTCGGATGCTCCGTGTAGAAAAAAAAACTTTCTCTGCTCAAAGTTCCAAATTCTGTAGTCCGCTAAAACTCTGTCTAGAAATCTTAGACATTAATGTAAATAGAACATACAACCTCACAGACGTTGACAAGGAAAACTACCTTCCTGCCTTAAAAGAAACCATACATCGCCTACTTGATACTGCCCCACTCCATAAGAAATTCCCAGCGATCCAACCGACTCAGGTGGATCCTGACTTAGAAATGAGCACAGAATGAACACAGGTACAATAATCGCGCAATGGAACCCAGGCAGTATCACAAAAAAAAGGCGACCTATATAACTTTCTTTTCTCACTAAACATCAAAGTGCTTTGCCTCAACGAAACGTGGCTTAAACCATCTTAACTATTCAATATCACAAATTACAATGTGCTTAGAGAGGACCGCTGCTCAACAGGAGGTGGAGTCGCTCTCCTCGTAAAGGACAGCCTGCAGTACAACCACTTATCTTTCCAAACTCGCAACCCCTCAATAGAACCTGCCTGTGAAATAATTTTTGGCACACTGCGGATATCTATCCTAAGTGTATACATTCCTCCTCGGGCTTACTATAGCGCCGAGGACTTGCAGCACATTATCAACCAACTTCCACCAAACAACTCCCTTTTAGTATGCGCAGACTTCAATGCCCACCGTGTTTTCTGGGGTAACCAGCACTCAGATCACAAAGGTTGCGAAGTTGTTGACTTTGCCGATGACAATAATTTAATAATATTAAACGTCAAATCCCCCACATTCATCTGTCTAACCACTATTTCTACCATTGATCTCACTATCGTTCCTTCAGATCTCTCCCTGATAGCAGACTGGTCTACTTTCAATGACACTATGGGTAGTCTACATATGCCTTGCAAAACTAAACTCAATAATCCCAATCAAGTTCCTCCTACGGGCAGTCAAGGACAGTTCATTCCCAGAAACTTTAACAAAAAAACCCTAAATCTTAATATTTCCTACTCTCGTCGAAATTTCCATAATAATAATCCCACCATAATTTACAACTGTTTAATTGAAACCATACACAATTCCGCTCTTCAGAATCCCTCTGCTACGGCACGGAAGAGGCATCCTAATCCCTGGTGGAACATATCCTGCTCCAAAGCGGTGGCTCATCACAGATCTGCCCTTAAGAAATTCTCTCGCCATCCCACTAGATCGAACTACGAAGCCCAAAAAAAAAAAACAAGAAAACGAAACTACTCGGATCCTTAAGATGGAAAAGAAAAAAAGTTGAGAAGAATTCTGTCTAAGCATCTCCCCCGACTTTTCGGCTTCCGAAATGTGGGAAAAGATTAGGATATTCAGAGGAACACACAAGCGAAAACAGTGCAAGTTTCCATTGGAAACCATAGCAAGAAATATAGCTGGTCCTGCAGGCCCACACTGGGAATACCATCCCTTAGCTCCTAAAATTGTGATCTCCTCTCACCTTTGTTTAATTCAGCCAATAACATATTCTGACCTAAAATTGTCCCTACTAATAAGAAAGACTCCGCCCCCGGTCCCGACTATTTAATAGCTATTGTAGCTAGCCTATTCACTTTTGTCAAACTCACAACTCTAACCCTTTTTAACTGTCCTCACCGAAAGCTGCATTCCTACTGACTGGAACCAAGTGGCAATCATCCCTGCTCTAAAAAAAAAGGTAAAGACCCAATGGAGCTTAACTGATACAGACCCATTGCACTCACCTCGGTCTTCAAGAAAATATTTGAAAGCATTCTAAAGAAAAGAATAGAACACTTCTTGGAATCTAACAGCATACTTCCATCCCATCAATTTGGTTTCCGTAAAAAGAGATCCTCTACAGATTGCGTTTTAAGTCTATGGGCGCACCTCAACTTGGGCATAAAACAGGGAAAGTCAACAGTAGTGGCATTCCTTGACATCCAAACTGCATTTGACAAAGTGTGTCCCAGTATTCTGGTGGAAAATACGTGCAGAAAACTTTCCCGATCAACTTACAGCTCACAAACAAATAACCGTAGTGAGCGGAAATACCAGCAGCAGCTGCTATCACTCACACCAGGGCTTGCATCAGGATTCAGTACTCAGTCCAATCCTTTTTAACTTCTGCACCAAAGACATTGGCTCCTCTTTACCCGATAACATCACCCTAATCACCTACGCTGATGATATATGTATCTTTTCCTCTTGCGATACTTTGATCAGCTCTTTAGACGCGATTCAATATGGCATAACTATTATATCTGCCAATTTGCAAAAAAATAGGTATAGAAATATGTCCTAACAAATCACGGATACTTAAATACCCACCAGATCCCCTACGTCTCTGCGACTACCTTCCTTGGATTCATTCTGGAATCCAAGCTCTCTGAGAAAGCGCATATATTGAAAACTAGGGGCAAATGTTTTCAGCTTACCAACATCATAAAATTCCTTTGCGGAGTCAGATGGGGAGCCAACCCAGAAAGCCTGCTAAACATCTATAAAGGACTAATAATAATACCAGTACTAGACTATATGTCTCCATTCTTCATGGATGCACCCAAAACTTCTCTCCAGCCTCTGAACAGAATCCAATATAAAGCAATAAGGACCCATTAGGCACGATGATCTCTACTCATGTTATGTCTCTCGAAGTTGAATGAAACATAATGCCATTAGAGGAAAGGTGGCAGCTCAACGTGGATAAGCTAGTCTTAAAAATCATGCAAGATTCCTCGCATCCAGCTCATATCCCGCTACAAAAATACTGTGAGCATAGTCACCCCCAGATTTCTTCTAAAGTTCCTTATATTATCCAACAATATCAGTTCATTGCAGCTTCACACAACTTACCATCAGTTCCGAAAGCATACCATTTTCTATACCCTGTACATATCAGTAACTTCCGACCCCCAGTTATAATACCACTCATCAAAAAGGATAATCTCACCCCCGAATCTGCAGCCCGCCTATTCCACAAGCTCATTAACACATGCTGGAAAACCTTCACTAACATCTTTACGGACGGCGCTAAAACTAGCTGCAAAACGTCTGCGACGTTCTGGATCCCCACCTTGGACATTGAGGCTATTTCCCCTTTAAGTCCCCTATCCTCCATCTATCACGCAGAGGCTCTAGCTATCATGGAGTCTGAAGTCTGTTCTCAGAGCTCTAAAAAACCCACTCTTTATTAAACCTCACCCTAACTTACTAAAGATTAAACAAGCTCTATTCAAGCTAAAAAGCAAAGGCACTCTTATCCACTTTCTGTGGATTCCAAGCCACATGGGAATAGATGGCAATGAATTTGCAGACACTCTGGCAAGGGAAGTTTCGAGCAGTCCTTCAGACACCGAAATATCCATCCTTCCTAATGAACTGCTACCTAATCTTAGAAATGACAAGCTCAATGCTTGGCAGGTTAAATGAAACTACTCAACAAAGGGAAGAACCTTCCACTCATTAGTGCATTCCGTTGGACAAAAGCCTTGGTTTCATTACGTAGGGCTTTCTCGAGAGACTATCTCAACAACCAGACTTAGATTTGATCACGTCATTACCAACGAGCATTTAAATAAAATCAAGATCAAAGACTCTCCCATCTGTGCATGCGAATGCGCCACGGAAACCGTCGACCACAAACTCTTCCACTGTAACAAAATCCCAACATCTCGAAGAAACAATATTATGATCGAACTCACATCCATTAACCCAATCTTCACCAATTATATGATCCTGCTGAAGGAAGGTGATATTGACGCGATAAAAGCTCTCATAAAATACACTAAAGAGTGTGACATTATTTTGTAAATATATGTTTAATTGTAATGGAATCTATATCCGGTAAAAAAAAAAACATAATATATATATATATATATATATATAATACCTACTAAGTACTATTCAACTCATGAACTACATTAATGCTATAATACAAGCAATGAAATTCATTCAAACAAGATAATTATCATCTAGCCTCCGTTAATTTGTTTGTCTCAACGGAAGGCAGTCTTTATATAACTGGCCGGCACAACAGATAGCCTAAGGCTGGCCAAGTCGTGTTGTACGTGTTACTTTTAAGGGGCCTTGCTGTGCTCTGCCCAGTGAGAAGAAGAAGAAGATACTTAAGTCACGATGTGACGTCATCGTGGATTTCGAAATGAGAACGATTTTTCTGTGCTGTTAGCTGCCATATTGAGTATGTCAAAAAACTTTATGGCAGCTGCCGTCAATAGGTAAATTTGTTATTTATTTATTTGTATTTATTGGTTTTAATTAACGATTTTAATAAATTTTTTTTTTTCGGAAAATATGGAGTTAATTATGCGGAACTGGAGTTGGACTCTTGCATGCGTAAGTTTGTTTCGTGGTTGAAGTCTCAGATCGAAAAAATGATTTGAGACTTTACCATTTGTTTATATTATTATTGTAACAAGATGACCTACCTCGCTCCGGTTAAGCACCTCAGCACTAGTGCTTGGCGTCCTTAAATTGCTGCCAGTGATGTGAGACGTGCCCTTCTACTTCAGACTCCCAATTTCCTGTGCTGCCAAGATAATCATGGCAAGGCGATAGGAAATTGTAAATAACCAACTCTTCATAACAATTTCGCACTAAAAAGAAATTAAAAGAAAAGTAGAAATACATACACATATACGCTTTCTGAACGAAAGAAAGGTAAACTTATCCATGAACAAGAAGGACACGGTGCTAAGGTAGTCCGCGGAGCAGCAGCAGTAACTTGTCCTTCGTAACCGGTCCTGGCTGTCGTACCTAATTGTGGGAAACAAGAAACCACTTTCACTATGTTCAACTTTGCAAAGTTGTTTGTCAGAGCTAGAATTGAACGTGAGAGCTAAACAACACTTCCTTCTATGCACCAATACAACCACTTTCTCAGAAAAATTCAGAAAACTTTCTAATATGTTTATAAGAAAAATTTGCAGAAATAAGGTAGCAAAAATAGACACGAACAACAAATAAAACACCGAAACCAAACTCTTCACATTTCAGTCAGCTGATTTGTCAGTGATAGACACTGAACCCTTCCTCACAAGTTCACGCGACACCTGGCCAGCCGACTGTATAAAAGGTGAACCCAGACCTGGCCGCACGGAGCCGAAGTATTTTTTTAAAAAAACATGTATGCAATTTCAGCTAAACACTATTGGTTAAATTGTAAATTCTAATTTGGTGGCTAGAGTAAGTGTAATATTTCTGGTTTTTTATTATCACTATTGTAGTCATTACAGTTTCAATTCATTATTTCAGTCTTTATACCTCGGTGGTAAAAAACAACGCGGAAAATTATCTGAAAGATTTTATGCTTTATCACGTAAATATCAGCAGCAAGGGATACTAAAAAGTCGATACAAATTAAAACGAAAAGGTGCTCTTTTGGATGAAGAAGTAGTACATAAACATCAAGAAATTGAGACAGAAATATCAGGTGCATACATATTTTATAATTTATATATACATAAATTTTTTTTTTCAAAAGATCTTCCAGAATTAGTGCAAAAAGAAGAACAAGCTTTTTTGCAAAAAAAACAGTGGCCTTGAGAGCATTATTATACCAAAATGGGATAAGACCTTCAATTTGCGGAGAAAACATGTTATGGATAGAGATACAGAACTTTTTAAGGAATGGCCGATATTAAAACATCCAATTTGGGCTTCTTTGGTAAGTAGTTACATACATTACACATATAACTTAATGAATACATTTAATCTATCCAGATTGAGCTTGATTTTGAGAAGCTGTATCCAGGCAGTAATAAGCTACTTTTTGCAAAATGGCAGCGCTTTCTTGATAAAAGCTTAGAAATCTTTAAAAGAGATGTTAAGGACGCGAAAAACAAATTACTTGTATCAACATTAGGGAAAGAAATTAGTGAAGGTAAATTGCATTTTTCCAACATATATGATAGGTACATATGTATAAGCTCATTAATATTTACAGACACTAGAAATTATATCCACTTAATTCTTTTAAACGCCCTGCTTATACCCAGTACATTAAAACTGAAACTCCAAGAAAAGCCAGTGGAAGCCCTCTATTCTAAATGCTCAGGAATCTGTTGTATCCATTGTTAAAGTAACTAATTATAACAAATTTAAAGCTTTCTATTATAATAATATTATTCTTTTCTTTACAGTCTGAGTGGGAAATATCCAAGACGATTGATTGTAAAAAAAAAGCGTACTCCGAAAGAAGCTTAACTGTACAGCCGTTCATTTTTATTCTAACTGAAGACATTGCAGAATTTTCATCAATATATGTAGCATTTAATGATATTCTTTATTCATGTGAAAACTTTTTAAAAGCGGTTTCATTAATGTTCCAAATGTACCAAACGCTTAATATAGAGTATTCGAAAGAATCTTGTCAGATGTGGCATTTCATTGAATCTTATTTTTATGACATGACACAATCTGGAAAAGAATCGATGTCATTAAAGGAACTTTTATCTGAATTAAAAGACTAGATAGTATACCGTTCTTTCCGCTTGAAAAAAATGCAAATAGATGTAAAACTAAAAATACTATCGAGTTATTGAATTATTTTGAGTTTTGAAAACAAAATGCAATATGGAAACGTAGAGCATATATACATGTATATATGTACATAAAATTCTATAATATTGAACTTATCTTGAAAAGAAAAAAAAAACACTTAAATTATTAAATTACTTAATCATCTTCGCAAATATATACCCACTTACCTGTTACACATAATATTTGAATTCCTTCAGGTAAATTTCAATTTAATTTAATTTTAGGAAAAAATTCTAATAGCTTTAAAACGAAAAATACTATTGAATTATAAATTATTTTTATATAACAAAGTGCAATATGACAACGTAGAGCTTATACATTCGTAAAATTACATAGTATTGAACTTATCTTTAAAAGAAAAAAAACTCTTAAGTTAGTAATTTACTTAAGAATCTTCGCAAATGTAAAATTAATTTTTAAATCCCGTAAGGCAAATTTAAATTTGAATAGCAGTGTTTAAAATACCAGTGCTATAAATAACTCTAAACCATTAAGAATGTTTCCCTGCTTTGTATGTCAAACAAAATTTTGAAATCCACATATTTACATAAATCACCTGAAGATTTATCATAAATTGCGAAATACGTTTAATTTTACGTGTTCCGTTTGTTCACAAAGGTTTCAATCATTATATTCATTTAAACGGCACATTACTAAACAACATTCAAATTACTTTAAAGACGATAAAACAAACACTACTTCGGAGCACAAATTTAGTCAGGTATTTATAAATAATAAACCCGACGCAGGTATGGACAAATTATGCCCTGTGTTTGAAAGTATTGAAAGTGGTCCTGGTTACGAGTTAAACCAAACTCCCGTTGATAATGACGTTACATTGAAGAAAGAAATTGATGATTTTAAAGGGAGTATTCTAACCTTTATAATAAAATTGTATGGATAAATGAGTTTAAGCAGAAAAATTGCTACAGAAATAGTTCAAGATGTAGAAAATGATTTAATTATTCCGATTATTCACATAATTGAACGCTGCGTTGGAGACAACAATACAGATTTGGGGCCCGTGTTAAAATTAATTATCCAATATTTTGATGAATTTAATACTGAATATAAATTAAAAAAATATCTAGAAAATAATAATCTATATTCTGAACCGGAAGAATTTTTATTAGATAGGACTATAACTGTATATAATATAGACCAAATTCCAAACAAAGGTATTAACTTCCCCTCAAGGATAATATAAAAAGGTTTCTAGAATCTGGGAATGTTTTGGAAAATAATAATAATTAATATCCAAACTCAAAGAATTCGTAAAACCAGTAAGGAAGTGGCTAAGCGGCAGACAATCGAAGATAAACAGTCGTTAAGAACAGAAAAAAATTATTTGAATGATGTTAAAGAAGAAAACCTATCAAAAACAGGAATTCGAGAATTTTGCGTTTTTCAGGATATAAAACATTTTAATGTTATTGATAACATATGCGTAGACATTATGCATGACCTCTTTGAGGGAATTTCTCACATTGAACTTAGCTTTGTTTTAAATGAATTTATTTATAAAAAATATATTTTTTCACACTGCAAGTATTTTTTCTAGTGAAATTTCGCTAGTTTGATTCTAGTGAATAATTTTAATACTTCTTCAGCAGTTTTTTTTCACAACACTGAAATTTGCATTGAACTGAACTGTATTTTTTGTAAAGTGTTAGCAACGTTGAAAGTCCAGCATTTTTATAACTGTAAACTTAGTGATATTTATATTTAGACATGATTTACTGAAAATTAATTGAACTTAACTGAAACTAACGGCACTACATACATTTCTAGTTACATCTTGCCGAAATTCTAGAAAACTTTACTACTATATCGTTAATGCGGTAACTTATCGGAAATTTTAAGAAATATGCACGCCACTGAAGTTTTGGGTATTTTTCGCTGAAATTCTAGGAAACTTAACTGCTATATCGGTAAGTGCCAGCAATTCAACATCAGCTAAATTGAATTTCTAGTAAAATTGTTGTATACCACTGAAGCTCTAGTTATATCTAGCCGAAATTCTACGAAACTGCACAGACACATGAGTAATGACCTAAATATTCCTCATTTGCCATTTATTAGTCATTCAGTATTGAGAGTGGATGCTTTTAAGCATTTAATGTAAAATAATTGTGAGTTTTTGTAATAACTAATTTTGAACACTGGTTTGTATTAAATATTGAGTGTTACTGTGTTCTTTAAACTGTTTATTAAAAAGGATCAACATTTTCATAATGGATTGCACTGGATTTGCGGAGTTTCTTTTGGAAAATGGAGTAGATGCAGAAACAGTTAAAATTTTAAAAGGTTTTAGTTTATTGTGCTGCACAAACATTGTTGCTAGTTTTATTGTCAATAAGTTTTAGATATTTAAGATTTGTAACATGAAGTGTTTTCTATGCATGCAAGTTATTCCCGGTTTTCTATATCAATTGAAAAGGCATTTCGCAGATTTTCATAAACTTCCATTTTGCAAATCAGACGTGCACGGTCCTTTTATTTGTTTGGAGAATGACTGCAATCAAAGTTTTTCTACTTTTCTATCCTTTTCGCGACATGTACTTAGGAAGCACAAACACGAAGAAATAGTTGATACCTCTAAAGAATATTGTGAAAGCGAATCATCATTTTCTCAAAATAGTACTTTTTCGAACGCATGTGACATTACTAAAGTTTCTGTAAGGGATTTAGAAATTTTCATAAATTGTCGTTTTTGTGATTTGCGTTGTGATACTGGTATTTTAGAATCCAAAATTGATACGTTTCATTCAGTCTGCTTAACAATCGTAGAAAAAACATTAACATATTTGAGAGGTGAGTTAACCGAATTTTTTACGAAGAAGAATATTGAATTAAATGATGATGAAGTAGTAAAGCTAATGAATAGATATGACGTAACGAGTTCCTTCGAAGCGTCATCTACTTTTCAAAAACAAATTAATTCGTTCAAAAAACAAGACTATTACGTAGAACCAATTGAAATTTTACTGGGATATCGTGCTGACAATGTGTTACGAAACACAGATATAATTTCCAAAAGCATAGCTGAAACTTTTCAGTACTTGCCCATAAATAAAATCCTGACATCCCTTATTAAAAATGATAGTTTTCGCCAGTTACTTGAAAAAGAAACAAGAAGTGAAGAGCATGTTATTGCCTCTTATATTGATTCTCTTTTTAAGACAATTTCCGCATGCAATTCGAATAAATTTGTATTACGATGATCTTGAAGTTGCAAATCCCCTAGGATCTAGAGCAACATTTTATAAGCTTGGTGTCTTTTACTATACAGTGCAAAATATTCCTCCAAAATTTAATTCGAAAATAAAGAACATTTTCTTACTAGCTGTAGCTTTTACTGAAGATATTAAGAAGTATGGATTTGATAAAGTTTTAGCGCCCTTTGTTGAAGATCTGAAAGTATTGGAGTCAACTGGTGGAATTAAAGTATCTCTACCAAACGGACACCAATACATACTTCGCGCTACACTTGTTAGTTGCTTAGGTGATTATCTCGCTCTTCACGACCTTTTGGGCTTTTCATGTCCAGCTGCCAATATGTTTTGTCGCCAATGCAAAATAAATAGGCCAGACTTCCTTAACAATTTCAAAATACTTTTTCCAAATAGAACAGTTTCAAATCACAACAATGAAATTAAATTAGTCAAGGAAAATAAAAACTGTGCTAAATTATTTGGAGTTAAAGGCAGTTGTATTTTAAATAAGAAAGGATTTTTTCATTGTGTTACCAATTTTTGTTTTGATCCTATGCACGACCTTTTAGAAGGTGTTGTACCAATGGAAATCAAACTTGTTCTGCACTCTTTCATAGTGAAAAGGTCATTATTCTCCGTAGAATTTCTTAACGAAAGGATAAATTTATTTCAATATGGATTTGTTGAGCGTAAAAATAAACCTAGTCCAAACTTTACTCTTGCAATGTTAACTTCTTCATGTAATAAGTTAAAACAAAAAGCTGTACAAACTTGGCTTCTATTAAGATCACTACCTTTTATGATATACGATAAAATTTCAGAAAGCGAACAAGACCATTTAAATTTACTAACACATCTTTCCAAAATTGTGGAAATTGTGTTTTGTGAAAATATTAACAAATTTATGGTATGTGAATTATCGGAAATTATACAATTTCATCATGATCTTTTCAAAGAGCTATTTTATGAGAAAAATATGATAAATAAGCATCACTACATAATGCACTACCCAGAATGCATATTGAAAAAAGGTCCATTAAGCTTATCTTCATGTCTTAGGTTTGAAAGTAAGCATAGTTTATTAAAACAACAGGTAATACGTGCTCGTAATTTTAAAAATATTCCCAAGAGTATTGCTAAACGACAGTCTCTCTTACAAAACACTTATATCTCGAGCTCATTTTAATTCTAATACAGTCGATATAAAATCATACAAAATTGTTAAAATCGCATCTCTGTTAAGCGCAGACTATATTGCTAAAACTTTTCCTGCAGCTTTTTATGTCAGAAAAGTTAATTCAGTAGATTTGGATGATGTAGAATTTCGTATTAAACTAATTATTTCGCTCGACGATGAAGTTATTGATTCGAATAGCAGCTTTCCTTCCTTAGCTTTTATAAATGAAATGTTTGAAATTGAACATTGTGTATACTTTAATTGTTCCATTCTTGATATTATATCATACGATAAATACTTGCACGCATTTGAAGTAAGTTTTGAAAAAGAAAACAATATAATAGTTGATTTCCATAAAATAAAAGATCGAAGACCAAACGTAGTTTGGCGAGCTAAAGGAAAACCGGGCAAATATGTTGCAATAAAATATAGGTATTAGATTTATTATTTAATTATTATGACTGATTTATGAATATGGGCCCTAGAATTAAAAAACAAATATTTTGAAATAAACATTTTTATATTTAGCATAGAAGCATAGAATTAGTTTAATAGATTTAGTATAATAGATGAAGGTGTCGACGAAAGTACTGCTGGAGACATATCAGAGAATGATCTTATTCTCCTTAATTTAAAATTGGGACCCAGAAAGACCACCTTGAGGGTTCTCCAAAAATTTAAAAAAACAATTGGACCAGGCATTATTGATTACCTGCTGGATGATGTGGCTGCAAACAACCAATATGAACAAGCCACAACAAGTTCAGTAACCTCACAGTTAAATGTTGCAACTGAATTCAACTGTGATGAGTCTACCATTTTTTCCGCTCACTATAGTGAGGTAACACCTAATAATTATTATTAAAAATTATGAAAAAATGAGACACAGCAACAATAATTTTATATTAATTATTGATTTAAATTGTCCCAGGATAGAAACTTAATAGCACTTTTAAAATTAACCAAAGAGGGAGAAAAGCTATGTGAAAAATTGCTCAACAAAGAAGACCTTTCATCAAAATGTCAAAGTCAGTTCAATAGAATTATGGTGGATGATCTAATTAAAATTTGTGGATAGTAAGATATCTCTTTTGGATTAAGTCTATAAATGAATATACATGTAGGAAAATTTTAGCTACCCGGTTAACACGGACAAGGAAAACCTAGCGAAAGCTATAGTTCGCACCTTTCCCCAATTGGGTCAATACACGTGTCCAGATATACCAGCTCATGTAGGAAATTAGATATATTTTTCGGAAGTTCACTATAATATAATGTACATAAATTGCAGACGCTTTGGTTCAACAGAAATGGATCACGAGATAACAGAAAAGCTGCTGGAAAGATTGAATTTAGACTGGAACATATTAGACTTAAGCTTTCCCCTTCACGGAAGAAAAATGTACTTGCGAAGAAGGTATTGAATATGCCTATTTCGAAAAATAATAATGCGGTGCGATTTGTCACTTATTATTTAGCTTCAAGATTTTATAACAATTTCATTTTCTAAGGTGGTGCAATTAAAAAATATTCTCCCATCCCAAGAAAATTTAAAAAACATTAAAGACTTGATGTCTGGAACGTTCGATGCCAGGAGATCTGATGTTTTAAACCGATCTTGTGATATAATTGACAAATATCCAAGACTGCTGGATTACAAAGGCCTCATGGTAAGTTAAAATGATGCATTAATTACATTGAATTTCAATATTGTGTCCTCCAGATAAATTATGACTTTGAAAAATTGGGTATACATCGTGGAGGAATCGAAGAATTAAAGAAATACGATTTCAACACGACAACGGATTGTGAAGTTTTGAAAGATGGTGAGTAAATATACATATTATAATATATTATAAAAATAAAAAAAATCTAGATAAAAATAAAAATTTCGTAAAATGGTGTAAAATATTTTTGCATACATTGTTATATAATTAAATACGCAGAAAATCTTAAAACCATCTGGATATTATTGATGAATTTGAGGAATAGAGGACTCAAACGAATGAGTTGTCAGATAGCAGGAAGTGAGTCTGAATGGAGCAGCCTTATACTGGAGCAACATTTTAAACCACTAATTCAGTGGATTGGGGTTAGTACTAACAAATATGTACCTACATTTGTACATGATTTCATTCAATATATATATATATATATTGGCAGCTTGTATTCCACTCAAAAACATTTTTTTTCTCTCTTATTAAAATCCTAAACTACTCCTGCTTGCTTTATTTTGAATATTATCCACGTAATTATAAAACTTTTATCCATATTTTAATTTACTTTGTAACTCTTATTTCCAGCTCGAAGATGACTTGGAGACATTTATTAAGAAGAAAGATCAGCATCAGCCATTTTTGCTGTGCAAAAGTAATGATGCTTTTACCACGGATGGAACATTTTTTATTGTGTGGGATAACTATTGTTTAGAGTGTGACAACGATTTTTTTTCTGCATTTGACACTTTATTTAAATTACATTATGTACTAAACATAAAGTTTTCAACCCATCTGAGAAAACTGTATAATTTTTTTGAATGTTATATTTATAAAATTAAGAATTTGCCCCCTCTTGGAGTGGTATATTTGTATCACAAAACTTTGGAAAAAAAAATTGCAATATTAATATAATAAAAGATAAAAAATAGTTTATACAAATATGTATATATGTATATATAGAATTGAAAAGAAAAGAATACTAAATTATTTTAGATAGAAAGGACAAGTGTTATTTTGATGTTTTTTATTAACTTTAATATTTTATAAAATGTATTTACCTTTTTATATTGAATTCTCTTTAAGTTAAGATATGACTTGTGTCATTTATGATATCATCAATGTAATTGTATGACATGCACTTCAAGCACAAAAATTTATCTATTACCCAGAATAAATTCGTTTCTTTTTTAATAATGTTGGTTATATTTTCATCCCATCTCCAAGCGATGCGAATATATTTTAGATATTTGTAATTGAATCTAAAATATCTAGGCAGCCAGGTTCATTCAAGAAGACATGGGTAGCTTTCCTAGGATTTTAGGCCAAGCTAGAATCATTTGAATGGTATGAAGCGTCGCTATTTCGCACATTTTCCTGAAATTCTAGATAAAACAACTAGAAACCAACGCTGGATTAACATTACTTGTTACCCTATTTCTAGTAAATTTTACTACTAAGGTAGTTTAAAGTTCAACTGACAATCTAGTTTCATTTCGCACATTTTCCTGAAATTCTAGATAAAACAACTAGAAGCCAACGCTAGATTAACATTACTTGTTACCCTATTTCTAGTAAATTTTACTACTAAGGTAGTTTAAAGTTCAACTGACAATCTAGTTTCATTCGTTGGAAATTATCGCAAAATTAAATAGAAATGCAGTAAATCTATATAATAGAATTCTAGTGTTTTGATTTTCACTAGATTTTTTACTGAAAAGTGTAGTAAACCAACTCTAGTTGAAATTCACTGTAATCTAGTGGGAAAAAATTTGCAGTGCACTTTCTGCTTTAAATACCAGAAAATTGTGTTTTCAATACGGTCTTCACGATGAAAAGAACAAGTCAGTTGAAATAAAACAAAAACACATAAAAAATCAAAAGCCACCAAATTAGAATTTAGATTCGCATATCAGATATTTTATAAGAGAAGCTCAAACTATACTACAAATAATTCAAAAAATTCTCATAATTGGTCCGATTTTTCAAACAGTGAATTTTTACAAAGTAATTTCCAAGTTTTAAGCGAATTTAACCAGGTCTTCTGTGCGCAATATATACAGATATTAGGTACGAGATATAATGTGAACAATGTCATTGCAATATGTACTCCTTCTGAAATAAATTTTTTTTGTATTGTTTATATTTTGAAAAGCGAGAAAGACAAAATTTTATTTGTAACGAAGAGCTTGCAACGAACACAGTATGATGAGCATCTTGATTGTTACGTAATTAATGATTCAAAAACATTTAAATATGTATTTTTAAATACGACAGATATTTCGTATCCTTCCCTTCATGTAATAACTTTACCGAATAATAAGAAAATAATTAAACTTAAGCCATTTTGGTAATAACAATTTTTTCCGGTGAGTAATGTATTCAAAAGTGAATTTTTAATTTTTTCCTTAAATTTTAATGTTGAATGAAATAGCTTTTATTTAAAATTCACACATGAAGAAGACAAACTATATTATTTCTAATAAATTCTATGTAAATAAGAAGAAGAACAAAACACACCAACAATAATCTTTCTTGTTAATATTCCAGAAAAGAAATAAAAATTTATATATCAACCTAATTTTGTTTTAAATTTAGTAGAATTTAAATTAACGACACAATTTAGATGTCTACTCCATTTTGAAGTAGTCATTTTTCCTATTGTTAAATACGAATAGCGGAAACTACTAATTTTAAATATTTGTTTTAGCTATTATTAATTTGTAACATTATCTAAAATTTCAGCTATTTGGATTAATTCTTTTACTAAATCGGGAGTTAAGAATTATTAATATTTGCGAAAACACTTCGTACATTTAGTTAATATAAATGTATAACTCAGCTTTTGTTTTGCTCGAATTAGTCATTCATGTTTGACTTAGATTAGCAATAACTTTGATATAAATCAAAACTTTCGCTAAATGAATGACAAAGATTCTTTCGTCAATTAGCTAAATGGAATTTTATAAATTTACGAATCGAATTGGCAGGCTAAAAAATAGCTACGAACTTTGGTTGAATCATATATTTTGTTTGCAAATTTTAAAAATTTTTTTTTTTTTTAGTGTAGAATCGCCGAATCGCCGTCATCTCTCAATCAGAAAATTATTATTGCTCACCTTAAAATGTTAATAACGTTGAGATGAAAACTTTAGACATTTAGTAGAAAATTAAATGCGTAGAAAAATTGGCATTTGACATAAACCGAAATTAGATCAAAACTTTCGAAACTTAGTAGAAAATTGAATGCGAAGGAAAACTGACATATGACATAAACTGAAATTAGATGAAAATTTTCGAAACTTAGTAGAAAATTAAAAGCAAAAGAAATTTGACATTTACCATAAACTGAAATCAAATTAAAATTTCCGACGCTTAGTAGAAAATTACATGCAAAGGGAAATTGACATGTAACGTAAACTGAAATTTGGATAAAGCTTTCGGAACTTAGTGGGAAATTAAAGGCAAAAGAAATTTGACATTTACCATAAACTGAAATTAAATGAAAACTTTCGACACTTAGTAGAGAATTAAATGCAAAAGAAGTTTGACATTTAACAAAAACTGAAATTGAATAAAAATTGGAACTACTTATGATACGTAGTAGAAAGCTAAATGTAAAAGAATTTTGACATGAATTAATAACTAAAGTTATAGTTAGAAACTGTGAAATGTAGTAATGTCAAAATTCCAAAAATCGATTTATTTTATTAACCTTTTTTTTTAATCATAAAAAAACATTTCAATGAGGGGGAGTGATGTGGCGGCATAAAATATACACGCAGCAGTACGTGCAGAAAAAACATAATACTGAATGTTAATGTAAATCAGACTTAGCATACAACCCTGGACGATGAAATGTCAACAGGCCATGACAAGGAAGAAAAAGCAGCGAAATAAAAGATCCCTTCCTTCTTTCTCCTTTTGCTGGTTGGCGATGGCAGAAGTATATACCTGGTTATCACTAAACATTCCGCCACATTTCGACATAGTATTTATAAACGTATAATTTAATTTCATGATATTAAAATTGTATATACAGTGAAACTTACAAAGTTGGCATTAAAGCATCTTTTTAATCATAAGTTGTGGAAATTATTTCTATCAAAAATCTATGACGCCAAAGCCACAACAACAACGTTTTTTTAAAACCCATACAAAACTTATTAATTGAATGTTAAGAAAAATATAATAAGTTTCTGTATTGAGTTATCATCGAATCAAACTATTATTATAGTTAGTGTAAAGAATATTGGAATTATAAAAATAATAATATAAATAAAAAAAGGAATAATAAAAATAATAACCTAAAAAAAGAAAAAAAATAATAGTTTTTCTTTCTATTTTTTCAGGCAGCTACGCTAAGAAGTTTTTTTTTTATCTAAGCCAAGCAGTTCAGGAATTGAAATTTTAATTGTAGCTCCCAAAACTTCATGGCACCTAGCACTTG
The DNA here is from genome assembly GCA_963924295.1 of Dioctria rufipes. Classification (NCBI taxonomy): domain Eukaryota; kingdom Metazoa; phylum Arthropoda; class Insecta; order Diptera; family Asilidae; genus Dioctria; species Dioctria rufipes. Next base: position 248,670,292 of record OZ002740.1, read on the forward strand.
GATAGATAAGGCTTCACAAAATACATCGCTTGACATAAATAGCACATTCGGATGTCAGTTTAGTGATAACGGTAACTTGTCCTCTTTGACAGATAGTATAGTTCAAATATTGATAAAAAAATGGACCTATACAAATAACGAAATTCGATTTTCCAGAAAAAGGTCGTAGAAAATTTAGTATTTCATCTCATACTAGGGTTATTGCGAATGGAGAGAGGATTCCTCGTTCCTAGTTGGTGTACTCTGTGTCAAAGGATGAAATGAATTAATCAAACTGATATCTAATGCAGCTCAGAATAAAATACTGCAGATGACTAAAGAAGCAAAGTACTTTTCGATAATAGTTCATTGCACTCCAGATTTAATTCGGGAGGAGCAAGTTACATTAGTAATTAGGTTTTTGCATAAAGTGGACAATACGATGTAACGAAGTTACATACATTTTAGCTAGAAACCAGCGAAAACGAGTGTCTAGCTGCCCCAACAATGTAAGCCAGCCACCTAGAGGAGAGCACACTACTGATAAACAGCTCAATAGTATCTCGTGCTGGTGGCGTGATAGTAGAAGGGAGCATTCTACACCCGACGCTATCGGCCAGCCTGCCTATAAATAGCCGGCAGCCAGTAGTATGATCACTCAGTCGATCACCAAGCATCGAAGTGAATACAACCGAAGATTACAAGTCACCGATCAGCAAAATATCCGTGGAATACCAGAAGACTGGCTAAAAAAGTCAGTCAAGCATCGAAAAATTAGTCAGTTGCCTCCCAGCAGCTCGACTAGACACATCTCCCGTCCAAGTCCTATCCGCAAGTCGTGTTGACTAGTTCAACGGCAAGCGCACGTTAGTCGTGCTGGCCTGAGAATTAGTAAGCGCACGCATTCCGTCCCCGTACACCGGAGTAGCCTACTCTGCCAATAAGCGCACGTTAATCGTGTTGATCAGAAGAGTAGCGAGCGCACCAATATAAATTCCGTCCCCGCACCGTGTTGGCTACTCTGATAACGAAGCGCACGTTCATCGTGTTGGTCAGCGGAGTAGTAAGCGCACACATACATTCCGTCCCGTACCCCCGTGTTAGCTATTCTGACGACAAGCGCACGTCATCGTGTTGGTCAGAAGAATAGTGAGCGCACACTCCGTCCCGCACCCCCGTGTTGGCTATTCTGACGACAAGCGCACGTCCTCGTGCTAGTCAGAGGAATAGCGAGCACACGCCCCGTCCCGCATCCCCCGTGTTGGCTACTCCTAACGCCAAGCGCATGTTAATCGTGTTGGTCTAAGGAATAGTAAGCGCACGCTCCCACCCCGCACCTAAGCCGCGTAGTCCTAAGTTATTGTAAGTAAGTGAGTGAGTGTAGGTTAAGTAGTGTATGTGTTACGTATACCGCCCGAACCGCAGAGCTAGAACAGCGCTCTGAACCTAGCAACGTCAGAAAACGGCCTGGACAATCTCCTGACTGTCCGCACACCAACAACCGACGTTACAATTTATAATAACAGAACGCTTCTTAGGTTTTTTAAAATGTACGGAAAAAAGTGGCTTAGGGCTAACCTGTACTAGTCAAGGTTATGATAACGGTTCAAATATGAAAGGAAAAAATTCAGGAATGCAAACAAGAATTAGGGAAATAGAACTCAGAGCATTTTATGTCCCATGCTCCTCTCATTCATTAAATTTAGTTGTCCATGAAGCGGCCCATTGTAGTTTAGAGGCAGTTAATTTTTTTGATATTGTCCAAAGTTTATATGTTTTTATCTCCGGCTCTACAAATAGGTGGGATATTTATAAAGAGAATGTTCCGAGTTTAACTTTAAAACCTTTTTCTGAAACTAGGTGGGAAAGTAGAATAGAAAATTTAGGTGATGTATATGAAGCTCATATACACATTTCTGAATCTGGTAATAAATTCATTAAAAATACTGGCGAGTCATTAGGAGGCAAGATCTTAGAATTTGAATTTATATGTCCACTATTAGATTAGTATTATATGTAAGAAAATGTAATTGTCACTGAAAAAAACAAAATTTGAAATATCACCCATTGTCATTTCGGTGATCAAATATTAAGTAAAATTTTAAGAAAAAAAAAGTCTTCATTTTTATTACTTCATTTAGGTGAATTAGAACTGATAATTAGATGATTTACCTAAAACAATTTCGATGACTATTTTTACCTAAGACTTTGGAGATTCAGATAATTATTTAGGTGAATCTTCAATTTCCTAAAATTATTCTTAATTTTAAAAACCATCTATTTATTTCGCTAAAATAGTTTAGGTGATTCTCCCCTCATAAGTCGACGAATCACCTACAGAGTTTAGATAAATAATATTTCACTTAAAATTTTCAATTTTTAGATAATTATTTCGGTGAATCTAACTTTCTCGGTTATCAAGTGTACATCCATGCACATATAAGTATGACCATGCATGACATGGCTATTATAATGCTTTAGTACGTAATACAAATATAAATTCGGGAATCGTATAAAATTCGTGTACATAAGTGAAACTAATAATATCTCGAAGAAGTAAGTGATAATGACGAACAGAAAATGCAGAGTAAATGGGATGCAAGACAAAAAGAAAACAAGTCAAAACTGGAAGGTTGAATGGCAGCGGGTAGAAATGTTAACAAATTTGCATTCATATTAAAAAAACTTCACTGCTCCTTCATGAATTCTGCTATCTGTTTATACCTGCACTGTACTCCCAAAGTATGAAAAAGAGAGTAGGGGGCCGGTTAGCAGGAGAACATCAGTCGTTTTGTATTGGTTCTTTTATTGTCGTTGAAACAGTGAATTCACAAATTGTTGTAAGTGGAGTTTGTAAAATTTGGTGCTATTGTTTTATAAATATTTTTTTTCTGCTTTTCATTCTTTTGTGCGTTTTGACAAAAACTTTTTAACTGCAAACGCTGTACACATGCAACGTAACTTGCAATCATAATTGTTGAGAGTTCAACATCATTGGAAGAAATTCTTCAAAGTTGGGGATTCCAAGAGCTTACTCCGGATTTTGCCGGTAAGTAAATCTTAGCCTCTAAAAAATTTAAATTAATAATTGTGAAAGCACACATGTGAGTTCCAAGTGTCACGGTAATTCTTTGGAATTAAGAGTACGAAATAAAACTCATTTGAAAAAAAAAAATTTTTTTTTGTGTTTCAGTTGCTCATATACCATACATGTATGTGTATGTATTTTATTAGAGCTTATAATGCCGTTTTAAGGGTTGAAATATTCCCACGCGGCAGTGGTTACGGTAGTGGCAGCAATACATATACATTTTGTTTTTGCAACAAATCCACTTGCAAAAACAAAATAAATGTACCTACTGCTTGCCCCGATACCGCGACGGTGTGGTTCAGCCTCTTAAGAATTTGTAATTATGAAAAAAGTTATTGAAAAATGCAAACCGGTGTTACCAGTGACAATTCTTTATTTCATTTATCTTACATAAAATTCCGTGAATAAAATAGGCGCGATTCTTTGGAAAACCATTCTAAATCTTGAATAATAGTAATTTGTGCTTTGAATAAAGTTTTACGTACATAATACTGATTTAAATACAAAGGTTATCTAAATTCTTAAATTATATAGCATTTCTGATATTTCAGATTTTATGAAAACAAGTCGAGTGTTGTTGCAGTTATTTTGTTGTAAAAAACTGCTTAGAAGTGGCTTAGACTTTATAATAGTAATAAATAGTAAGGAGTCTTGAATTATCGCAACGAAGTGCGCTGTGCTGAGTTGCAAAAAATACCGGAATTATTGTCGTAGGAAATCATTTTTCAATCTGGTTTCATACTTTCAATAATAAATTATTGTGTTTTACATAAAATAAGAGTGAATAGTTTTAAAAATAAACAACCATGAACACAAATTTTACACTTTCCAATGCCGGTTTGTTTGTTCACAATTGATTTGTTATTGTCCCTTTAATTTATATTAGCTATACAAAGGCAACGCCAAGTAAGTCGTAAAAACTTAAAAAGTTATAAAAAAAATTATAAAATTATAAATTTAAAAATGTCGCATTATTATAAGATCTCTTCTATTAAATTTCTTCAATATTTAATCAAATTTTAGCCACTAAATTTTGTGCCCGCTCTGAAAATATCGTAGTTTATTACTTTCATGACTAAAACGAGCACGGTTCTACCACATGAAGAAAAATGCTTAAGTTTTTCTACCTCAAAGGCTTATTCTTTTTGCTATATAATCTAAGTCTCAACGTAGTTAAACAATGACAATTTGGAAGACTGTACTATTAAAGTAGCTAATCAGAATAGTATTCAGTGCACAAATAACAATTATTTCGATCATGGTCTGGGAAAATTTTCCAAATATTACTAATTATACAAATAGAAGAGTGAATTCACAACTTAAAGATCCACAATTACACCAAAGATCCTGTTCTTATGCTGTGATGTGTCCTGCCAGTTACACAACTGTTATAAATATGACCTAAACTACGGTTAAGCAAGTGTAATCGGCAGAGCGTCTTTTTTAGAAATGGCAATTTAATTATTATATTTTTTCCCTCAACTTTAGACAAGGGAATCGACTTCCAGGTATTAAAGGACCTTACGGCTGACGACCTTAACAAGCTTATTCCAGACAAGAAATTCGGGCTCAGAATCAAGTTTCGAACTAAACTCTTCGATTGGAGAAGTTTAAACGTAAGTTTTGTAAATTTAAAATCTCAAGAAGTTTCAAACTACTCAATAATGTAGATAGGGGTATTGGGCAATCGGTGACACTATCACTCTACCTTTAGATAGTTGGATGAATTCAACTACAGAAGTGCAATCTGTATGAAATTGAAGTTCTCCTTCGTCTAGATCGCTACACGAATTTTCACTAGTAAATATTTGAGAGCGAAATGAAAAATAAGCCCTTGTTTAATCATCATCACTCAGCAGCAGCACATAATTAATCTTTGAACAATTTTAGTACTAAGTAGTTTATTTTATGTAATGTACTCAATACTAAATTACTTATTGCATTTAATGTACTTCAGTACTAAGACATTTATTTTCGTAATGTACTTTAAACTAGAACACAAAAATAAGAAGTGTATATGTAGTTTATGGTTCTCTCTCTCTTTTTATATATAAGAAAGGGTCATGTCAGAAACCAGGAGTCTGGTCGAGGAGTTTTTCGTTGGTTGTAATAGCAAGCACAAGCAGCTCACACGCATAGTAATAAATAAATTCTTTTTCGTTGTTATCAGTGCAAGCAATTGTGTTTTTCTTTACTTTCACACATTTTAAAGTTGTTGTTGGCCATACAGAATCATTTTCGTTCTCGGCACAATTTGCACAAAAAGCAAAAACTCTTGCTTTTACATAATTTGGCGACCGTGACAGGACATCGAGGGAATTCAATAATTGAGAATATAATTCCATAAAGCAGTGAAGAAATTTGTTCGTGGTTATAGAGCATTGGAGAGCTTGAAGCTGCAGGTAGCTAGCGCATATAAATTCAGAAATTGGCGGAAAATATTCTGAGGAAATTGGAAAATTCTGGCAAAAATTGATAGCGGTAGTCAATGGAAACCGTAAGTCGGTACAATAATTTATCTGTAGGTGTATCATACAAAGGCAGTTTATTGACGTCACATATCATACGTCATTAAGCACATTGATGTTCTCGAATCTTCAAGGTACCATTTTTATTTTCATTTTTTTGAAATTTATTCGTATTATTGCTAGCACATTATAGATTATAAATTTGAAAAACCAAACAAATAAATAATTGTTTACTACGTACTAATAAAAACAAATAAATAAATAATTGTTGACTACGCAATAATAAATTCGGCTATTGAACGTCGGTGTAATAAGATTCCCATTGAATTTATGAACTCTTTCAAGATACCATTTTTAGTTTTATGCGTGTTATTGCTGGCATATTGCAAATTAGAAATCTAGCAAAAAAAAACTGTGAATTGAGAAACCAAATAAATAAATAATTGTTGACTATGTAATAATAAAATAGTCTATTGAACATTGGCTGAACATTGGTGTAATAAGATTCAAATTGAATTTATGAAATCTTTAGCTCGTATTTCAAAGACACCATCTTTAGTTTTGTGCGTGTTATTGCTGGCATATTGCAAATTAGAAATTTAATCAAATATTTTGAATCGAAAAACAATTAAATAAATAATACTTGTTGGGTACGCCACAGATAAATTCGCCTCGTAAATATAGGCTCAACATTGGGGTGATAAACGTTGAATTTACTAAAATTTGAAATTGAATCGTCAGGGAAGTTTTGTTTGAATTTTCGTCTAGCGTGTAGAAGCTAGGATAAATTTATACACTGAACTATTAGATTCAGAGCTTTGCAAGTAAGGTGTTAAGCCTACATAGTGTCAAGGCGCTTCAAGTTTAGTTACGTTCATTATTTTGATATAAAGGCGTCATAAATCTTGCGGAATGACAGATCCAAAGAGTGTAGATCCAGAACCTGACACAGACATTGTAAAGAAGTCGCTGGATGACTTGAAGACTCAACGTGCAAACACGAAGGGTTGTATAAGCAGAATTAAAAACGTTATTACTAGTAAGGCGGATACGCTCACTGCCACAGAGCTTGAATGTAGGCTGGGCATTTTAGAGTCCTATTGGAAACAAATCTTATCGCATCAAACTTCTATAGAAAGGCTCAGTCCAAATGAGTCTTCTAACATGAAAGTTCGAGGAGAACTGGAAGATCTTTATTGTGAGGTCAAAGCAAAAATTTTATCGTTGTTGCCTAACAAGAGTAGACTGAGCGCAAGTGATGGTAATCTGTCGTTTATTATTCGAGACTCGCCCAAGCCTAACTTGCCACCACTAAAACTGCCTCAGTTTTCGGGAAAATACTCGGACTATCCAAATTTCATTGCGACATTCAATAAACTTGTTCATGATGATAATGAAAGATCAGCAACAGAAAAGTACGCTCTGCTACGAAACTGTTTATCTGGTCCAGCAATGCGAACCATTGAATCGTTAGGAAGTTCTGCACAGACATATATTCAGGCATTAGAAAAATTAAAGGAGAGATACGACAACAAGTGTTTAATCTTCCAAGAACACATTTCAGAGTTGTTTGATACTCCAAGAGTAGCCAAAGGTTCAGCAACTCAGTTGCGTAGTTTAGTTGATACGGTCAGTGCTCATGTTAGTGCTCTGCGGGTTTTAGGTAATGACACAGACATAGTAAACTCTCTGATCATCTATCTGGTAAACACAAAGCTGGACACTGAATCTCAAGCTAAGTGGGACGAAGCAATAGATTATCAGAAACTTCCAACATGGGTTGAATGCGAGACGCTTTTGTCCAGACGATGCCAATTCCTAGAAGCCAAAGATAAGAAACCACAATCTCACCTGTTTGAGGCAAGTAGTTCGAACAAGAATTCTCGTTATAAATCTCATTCGTTGCAATCAAATCGAGCTTCCACCTCGTTGAAGGTTACAAAACTCACGTGTGAAATATGCTCAGACTCCAATCATAGCATCGCAAATTGTCCAAAATTCTCCAATTTACCAGTTACTGATAGATTTGAACAAATTAAAAGATTATCGTTGTGCATTAACTGTTTAAAAAGAGGACATTCAGTTAAAAATTGTCGCGCTTCAATGTGTCGAGTTTGTAGCAGACCACATAACACGTTGCTTCATCGCTATCCCACTCAGAGTCTTCACCTTCAATGAGTGTTGCTACAATTCAGGAACCCGTTAAACCTTCACTAAGTAGTAGTGCAGTAGGAACGTTAGAACGGCCCGGTTCATTCAATACTGCGAGCTTGCCCGTGTGTACCGCGGTGCAAGAGTTAAGCACAACAAACGACAAGGTCAATCATGTCATTTTGGCTACGGCCGTAGTGCAGATAAGGGACAGAGCAGGCAGTTATCATTCAGCTCGTGCGCTGCTAGATTCAGCATCTCAATTAAATTTTATAACTGGTGATCTTGCCCACAAGCTGCGTTTAAAACGTCAAACAATTAATGCGGACATTAGTGGAATTGGCGACGTTACAGCCAAAGTACATCATGAAACATTTGCGGTTATAAAATCGCGCGTCAACTCATATGAGGCACACTTACACATGTGGATACTACCTTCCATAACTGGTAAGCAACCGGAAAGCACTATTGATACAAGCAATTGGAAGATTCCCAAGAATGTAGAGCTAGCTGATCCAAGCTTTCAAAAACCACAAGCAATCGACTTGTTGATTGGAGCCGACACATTCTTTGAACTTTTATCAATAGGTCAAATAAGACTCGGTGAAGATTGTCCAACACTACAAAAAACACTTCTCGGCTGGATTGTTTGTGGCAAATACAAGGTTAATACAACAGTGAAGATCATCTGCAATCACGTTTCAACAATGATACCATCGAGTTCTGATCAAGACTTAAGCGATATGCTAGAAAGGTTTTGGAGTATCGAAACCATAAATGCTACAGCTCCTAAGCTAACAGACGAGCAGCAAAAATGTGAACGCATATTTTTAGATAATACCCGTCGATTGGAAAACGGAAAATTAATGGTAAAGCTACCCTTCAAAGAAACGCCAATGAGTCTTGGAAACTCATTCGATAATGCTAAAAAACGATTTCTTTCCTTAGAAAGGAAATTAGACAAAGATCCAATGTTGAAGCAGGAATATTCAAGGTTCCTTCAAGAATATTTAGTGCAAGATCACATGGAAGAAGTAACCGTTGACAAAATTCCAACGCATAATTACTTCATGCCGCATCATTGTGTGCTCCGTCCCGATAGTACGAGCACAAAACTACGAGTTGTATTCGATGCATCATGCCGTACGTCTTCACAGGTATCATTGAACGAGATATTGATGGTTGGTCCCACAGTACAAGAAGATTTATTCTCAATACTTCTCAGATTTCGTTGTTGGAAATTCGCATTGACAGCGGATGTGACAAAAATGTATCGCCAAATCATGGTGTACCCAGAGGACAGAAATTACCAGTACATTTTATGGAGAGATCATAATAGCCAGGATATAAGAACCTATCGTTTGAAAACAGTCACCTATGGCACTGCCTCAGCACCGTATCTAGCAACACGTAGTTTAAATTACCTCGCAGACATGAATGCAAGCTCATTCCCACTGGCACATAAAACTATCAAAGAAGACTTCTATGTGGATGACCTCCTGACTGGCGCAGATTCGTTGCAAGAAATGCTTGAGATAAAAAGAGAAGTACAAGTAGTGCTGCAGACCGCGCACATGGAGCTTCGTAAGTGGTATTCAAATGATTCACAACTTCTAGAAAAAATACCAGAGGCTGATCGGGAGAAGCCAATAAGACTCAATGATTCCGAAATCATAAAAACGTTAGGCATTGCGTGGGATCCAACCAATGATAAAATCCGAATAACTTACAAATCTATGCCAGAGATATCGTCAAAGATTACAAAAAGGACAGTATTGTCCACAATGTCTCGACTATTTGACCCGTTGGGACTCATAAATCCAATAGTGGTACGAGCGAAAATCTTCATGCAAGAATTATGGCTGCTTCAACTTGGATGGGACGAATCGCTACCTGCAGCTTTACACGAAGGTTGGAGAAGATATCAAGATGACTTACATGACTTAAATAAAATTCAAGTTCCACGTTTCGTTTTATCGAATAGCCAGTCATCTCGCATACAGATTCATGGATTCTCAGACGCATCAACACGAGCATACGGTTGCTGCATTTACGCTCGAAGCACTGACGACCACGGGAATCTGGTGGTCAATCTACTTAGTGCCAAGTCAAAGGTAGCACCAACAAAAACAATTCGATCCTTACCTTGTTTAGAATTGTGCGGAGCAGAGTTATTAGCACAGCTATTGGTCAAAGTTCATAGTTGTTTAAGACACCCAGTGGAAAATACATTTCTTTGGACCGATTCTCAAATTGTCCTAGGATGGCTAGCCTCACATGCCTCTCTGTGGCAAACCTTTGTTGGGAACAGAGTCTCACGCATACAGGAATTAACGTCGAACGCCAGGTGGCGATATGTAAACTCAAAATCTAACCCGGCTGATATTATTTCACGTGGCTCTACAGTGGTTGAATTGCAAGAATCTCGTTGGTTTCGTGGTCCAGAATTTTTGCATAAATCGCCAGAACATTGGCCAAAGTGGCAAGGCAGAAGTGATGAACTACCAGAAAGGCGAAAGGTCAAGACAGCATTAACATGTGCTGTGCAAGAATCGCTTTTAGAAAGAATTTACAACATAAGCAGTTTTACAAAAAATCGGCGAATATTCGCATACATCCTCAGATTTATAACGAACTTACGCCTAAAACGAAGAAAGGAGGATATTGTTAGTGGAGAATTGTCAGCCCCTGAGCTAGAAGCAGCATTTTTGAAAATTGTTTGGTTAATTCAAAGAAGAGAATTCCAAGAAGATATCGACTCGCTCCAAAAAACGGACAAGATAAGCCCAAAAAGTTGTCTACAAGCTCTAAATCCCTTCCTAGACAAATTACAACTATTGCGAGTCGGAGGGCGGCTGCAGAATGCAGACATTCCTTACACTGCCAAATCTCCTATACTCCTTCCCAAAAATAATCCTTTTGTCAAATCATATGTAAGATATTTGCATTTTAAAAACTTTCATGCAGGTCCACAGGCGCTTATTGGACTCATTCGGCAGCAATGTTGGATAGTCAACTCTAGAGACTACACTAGACGAACTGTACGAGAATGCTTACATTGTTTCCGGTATCGGCCACGACTGTTGCAGCAGATGATGGGTAACCTCCCAGCAGACAGAGTATCTGGTTCCTCAGCATTCGAGACGGTTGGCATCGATTTCTGCGGCCCTATCTGGACCACCTACAAATTAAGAGGAAAACGTCCGTACAAGTCTTATATAGCTGTATTCGTATGCTTTTTATCCAAGGGTGTGCATCTGGAAGTTGTTTCGGACTTATCTTCGGAGGCCTTCATTGCGGCACTAAAAAGATTTACTAGTCGCCGGCGCTTGTGTAGAAAGATATACTGCGACAACGCTACAAATTTCGTAGGTGCTAGACGAATTCTCGCTGAGTTAAGAGCACAGTTCCTGAATCAGTCAACACAAATCGCTATTGCACGCTGGTGCGCTGAGCAGAGTGTAGAATTCCATCATACACCACCAAGGTCACCACATTTCGGGGGTATATGGGAGGCTGCAGTCAAATCGGCGAAGTCACACCTGTTCAGAACGCTTCAAAACTCGCTACTCACTTTCGAAGAGCTTTTCACGGTTTGCTGTCAAATCGAAGCAATTTTAAACTCTCGTCCCATCTCACAACAATCTTCAGATCCCAATGATGAGTCAGCCTTGACACCGGCGCATTTCTGGAATCAAGCTCCCATAGATTGCTTCCTCGAGCCTGACCTCGCTGTAGACAAGATGAATTACGTAAACAGGTGGCGACGAATTTCAGCACTTCAACAGCATTTCTGGCGTCGTTGGTCATCAGAGTATTTGACATCCTTGCACCTCAGATACAAGTGGAAATTCTCATCACCCAATGTCGTGGTTGGCCTTCTAGCACTGTTACATGACGATAATCTTCCACCACAAAAATGGATGCTAGGCAGAGTCATCAAAGCAATACCAGGTCCAGATGGCAAGGTTCGTGTTGTGGACATTCGTACAAAAGCAGGCGTATTTCGGCGCTCTATCCAGAAGCTTGCTCCACTTCCACTACCTCAAGATGTTGACAGTCCGTAGTCCGTCAAGGCGGGCAGTATGTTTAATCATCATCACTCAGCAGCAGCACATAATTAATCTTTGAACAATTTTAGTACTAAGTAGTTTATTTTATGTAATGTACTCAATACTAAATTACTTATTGCATTTAATGTACTTCAGTACTAAGACATTTATTTTCGTAATGTACTTTAAACTAGAACACAAAAATAAGAAGTGTATATGTAGTTTATGGTTCTCTCTCTCTTTTTATATATAAGAAAGGGTCATGTCAGAAACCAGGAGTCTGGTCGAGGAGTTTTTCGTTGGTTGTAATAGCAAGCACAAGCAGCTCACACGCATAGTAATAAATAAATTCTTTTTCGTTGTTATCAGTGCAAGCAATTGTGTTTTTCTTTACTTTCACACATTTTAAAGTTGTTGTTGGCCATACAGAATCATTTTCGTTCTCGGCACAATTTGCACAAAAAGCAAAAACTCTTGCTTTTACAGCCCTAAATTAATATCTTTTTTATAGGACTTGAACTATCTACTTAACTCTTCTTTGAACGGGCGAGGTATTCTCGAAAATTACAAGCAATTCGGATATCTTGGCAAATATGATCGGCAAAAGTTATGCAGTATAATTGCTGAATATTAGATAAATAGTCACCAACGTGTATTAGACTCGCATTACACAGAAGCGGCGTCAAAAATAAAAAGTTTATTCCCGAGAGAAGAATTGATATGTTTAAAAATTTGTTGTAGTATTATTTAAATATTTTCATAATTCAAGCATTATCAATAATGCATCTTTTGCAATTAGATTTTCTAATAAGAACTTAAGTGTTGTTCGTCGGGATAAGGAAAAGGGAATTTCGAAATCTTACTCAACCGTTTCCGAAAAAATTTTCTAAATCGCTTTTAGTGTCTTTTTGAACAAATTCTAACTTGGGGCAGCGATTAGCTAGCGAGCCCAAATTTTTGTTGTAGTAATTTTATAAATTTTATAAAGCTGTACTCGAAAATTATTACAGAATCGGGATTCAATATACTTGAACGTTGCTCGAAAGGTAAATGCAATGTATTTTTTTTTTTTTTTTATGAAATAGGAGTTATTCTTTTTAATTATGAAATAAGGGGTACCTACAACCTTTTCAATTCTTCTCAATAGTAAGTTAGGAGAAATTGAATAGCGGATTCGTTTTTAATATGCAAACATTTTTAAGATTCCTCCAATAGAATTTATGTTCCACAAATCGTGGAATTGATAAACAGTAAAACAAAAATCGAAAAATAACTTTTATTATTGACAAGAATTATAAAATTTGATTGACAACACTTATTGTACAACCAAAATAAATAAATTAAGAAATAATGGTTATCCGATAAAATCAAAATAACTCGAGGAAAAATTAAAAAGTAATCGATAACTCTTATTTCATAACAAAACACAAAGTATTCTGAAGTAATGGTTAAGCGATAACCAAAAACAATTAATCAAAAATTAAACATTAATGTAACATTTTTATTGGTTATACTTTTTTAAATTACGCCAGAAATTTTAAGTTCAACTTACGAGGATAAAGTTAGTCTTATTCATTTAAAGATCCGATCACTATATCTATGTGATTTTTTTATTTGCAAAAACTAAAATAATGGTTATTTTCGGTACCTGGTTTTATGTATATTGGTTAATAAGAATAAATGATATTTTAGGAGACTTATTTGGGAACCAGAAGCCACAGAGGAAAATTAGCAGAACGATATAACACTCTGTGCTAGTAATATCGATCGATCGATTAGCAGTAGATATATTTTAAAAAGAAAGGCAAGCGCAGATTATCAGATAAATGAAAATCTTACATTAGAAACACCTGGTACTTTTACAAACCAAATGTGAAATTCATAACTAAATTTTTACATTTTATACAACAGATTACGAAAAAATACCAGCCAACAGTAAAGCGGATTTCGAATGGCTGCAAAGTAACAACTGACCAGATCTGTAGTGATTTCAAAGTGGGAAACATCAGATTCCATTCGGCACCTTGATTACTTGAGCTAGAGAAATATTTTGGAGAAGTGGCCGATATTAAAGCAAAAAGTCGGCGCATAACTAGTAAGTTACACATTACTTTTTAAAAACATCCGTATTTATACACAGTTTTTAATAAATATTATTAGATTCAACTAGACTTTGAGAAGAACTTCCCAGGAAAAAGCACACTGATCTTTTCCAAGTGGAAACCTTTTTTTTAAAAAAACTTCTCCAATTTTAAGAAGACAGATAAGAGATCCCTCTAACAAGAAACTCCTTCATTATCTGGACGACGAAAGTGAAGGTGAGTTTATTTTCTTAACGTTTTAAGCTTATACTGAAATAAAAACTTTAATATCTACTTTGAGATACGAGGAACTTTATATTTATCTCCTTAATTAATGCGTTGTTAGTTCCTCAACTGATTAAAAGTAAAGGAACGAGACGCCAATGGATACCAAAAAATGCTGACAGTCAAAAATATTTCGCAATTCATGTTACGGTAATTAGTTAATTTTCAAAAAGTTTGCCTTAATTAACCAATAATGTTTTCTATGTATATAGGAATAAAAAAAAATTATATTGTATAGCACGCGGAACCACTATGCAACCATTGATTATTGCCATTGGGGATGACGTAAAAAAGTTAACTGCGTTCTATGTATGCTGCAAAGTAACAATGGACCAGATCTGTTAGTGATTTCAAAGTGGGAAACATCAGATTCCATTCGGCACCTTGATTACTTGAGCTACAGAAATATTTTGGAGAAGTGGCCGATATTAAAGCAAAAAGTCGGCGCATAACTAGTAAGTTACACATTACTTTTTAAAAAATCCGTATTTATGCACAGTTTTTAAGAAATATTATTAGATTCAACTAGACTTTGAGAAGAAGTTCCCAGGAAAAAGCACACTGATCTTTTCCAAGTGGAAACCTTTTTTTTTAAAAAAAAACTTCTCCAATTTTAAGAAGAGAGATAAGAGATCCCTCTAACAAGAAACTCCTTCATTATCTGGACGACGAAAGTGAAGGTGAGTTTATTTTCTTAACGTTTTAAGCTTATACTGAAATAAAAGCTTTAATATCTACTTTGAGATACGAGGAACTTTATATTTATCTCCTTAATTAATGCGTTGTTAGTTCCTCAACTGATTAAAAGTAAAGGAACGAGACGCCAATGGATACCAAAAAATGCTGACAGTCAAAAATATTTCGCAATTCATGTTACGGTAATTAGTTAATTTTCAAAAAGTTTGCCTTAATTAACCAATAATGTTTTCTATGTATATAGGAATAAAAAAAAAATTATATTGTATAGCACGCGGAAC
Source organism: Dioctria rufipes (assembly GCA_963924295.1). Taxonomy (NCBI): domain Eukaryota; kingdom Metazoa; phylum Arthropoda; class Insecta; order Diptera; family Asilidae; genus Dioctria; species Dioctria rufipes. Next base: position 248,685,376 of record OZ002740.1, read on the forward strand.
CACTATGCAACCATTGATTATTGCCATTGGGGATGACGTAAAAAAGTTAACTGCGTTCTATGTATGCTGCAAAGTAACAATGGACCAGATCTGTTAATGATTTCAAAGTGGGAAACATCAGATTCCATTCGGCACCTTGATTACTTGAGCTAGAGAAATATTTTGGAGAAGTGGCCGATATTAAAGCAAAAAGTCGGCGCATAACTAGTAAGTTACACATTACTTTTTAAAAACATCCGTATTTATACACAGTTTTTAATAAATATTATTAGATTCAACTAGACTTTGAGAAGAACTTCCCAGGAAAAAGCACACTGATCTTTTCCAAGTGGAAACCTTTTTTTTTTAAAAAACTTCTCCAATTTTAAGAAGAGAGATAAGAGATCCCTCTAACAAGAAACTCCTTCATTATCTGGACGACGAAAGTGAAGGTGAGTTTATTTTCTTAACGTTTTAAGCTTATACTGAAATAAAAACTTTAATATCTACTTTGGGATACGAGAAACTTTATATTTATCTCCTTAATTAATGCGTTGTTATTTTCTCAACTGATTAAAAGTAAAGGAACGAGACGCCAATGGAAACCAAAAAATGCTGACAGTCAAAAATATTTCGCAATTCATGTTACGGTAATTAGTTAATTTGCAAAAAGTTTGCCTTAATTAACCAATGATGTTTTCTATGTATAAATAAAAAAAAAATCATATTGTATAGCACGCGGAACCACTATGCAACCATTGATTATTAACATTGGGGATGACGTAAAAAAGTTAACTGCGTTCTATGTATGTTTTAACGACATTTTGTATGATGCTGAAACTATGCTTAAAGTCATTTTGCTAAAGTTTCAATTACATCAAATATTTAGTGTTGAATATGCCAAAGAACATACACAACTGTGGCTGCTTTGTGAGTGATGTATTAAAGTAATTATCAGTCCGGTACTGTTGTGCATTTCCTATCTGTAGCTATCTGTAGAGATCATGTACACATGTATCAGCATCAGCAACATTGCTAATTATCAGTGTATTGTAAAAAGCATCATAGCCACTGTAAGTCGAACCCGCAGGCAGTTGCGGTCCAGATTCTGTACGAGTAACAATAAAGTTAAAACTATAAAGAGTGTTTCATTATACCACATGGCGCAGCCGGTAATCGGAAAATAATAAATTTCAAGTGGAACTTGTATTTCGTGTGCAGAGAAGTGCATTTTGGAGGAAAATGGCATCGTTAGATTTTCCAAAACCTGAGCAACTACACCTCGATGGGAATCTTAAAGAAAATTGGAAGAGGTTTAGAACGCACTATGATATTTACGCAACCGCAACTAAAACCAACAAAGAAGAAGAGACCATACAGGTAGCAAGATTTTTAAGCTGCGCTGGAAGCGAAGCCATCGAACTTTTCAATACGTTCAATATGTCGGAGGAGGATAAAAAGAAGATTGAAGTAGTGAAAAATAAATTCGAAGAGTATTGCAATCCCCGAACGAATATAGTATACGAAAGATACCTATTTTATACAAGGAACCAGAAAGATAATGAACCTTTTGATCATTTTCTCAAAGACATATCTACATTAATAGAGAGTTGCAGTTTCGGCGAACAAAAAGATTCAATTCTCAGAGACCGAATCGTCATCGGAATAGCGGATAGAAGCATACAAACACAGCTAATGAAGATCAGCGAGTTAACTCTGGAAAAGGCGATAGAAACTTGTCGGATAGCAGAAATATCGGGTACACATAGTAGAGTGATGCAGAATGATACCACAGGCCAAGCAAGACAATCATCAGCAATACATGCAATTAGGAAAAATATGGGAAGTAGTCAATCTAAATTAAATAATGAAAGTAAACAGTTAAATTCTAGATCATGTAAAGGAAATGCACGACCGTCCGTGAGAATGAATGATGCATCGAACCAGAGACAGAACGTAGAGTACCGGTGCAAATATTGTAATTACTTGCATGCAAGAGGCAAGTGTCCTGAATTTGGACAAAAATGTGCTGTATGCGGGAAATTAAATCATTTTGCTTCAGTTTGTCAAAAACGGAAAAAACAGGTTAGTGATATTGCTTTGAGTGATGAGGTTAGCTATGTTGATAACGAGTTGTATATAGACTCAGTTAATATTCCTATTGAAAGTGAAAAAAAATATTGCTGGACTGAGAGGTTGGAAGTGGAAAATCTCTTGCTGGCATTTAAGTTAGATACTGGCTCGCAGGTGAATATTCTACCGAAAGATACATTTAAAAGGATTAATCCGATACCTGAACTAATAACATTCAATGTAAATTTGGAAGCGTATGGTGGCTTTAAGCTTTCGGTTCTAGGCATGGTTACCTGTAAAACTAGGTGTAAAGGAAAATTAAGTCATTTGGATTTTGTTGTCGTAGATGAAGGGGCACAGCCATTGTTAGGTTTAGATTCGTGTGTAAAATTGGGATTGTTACAGCGTGTTCACAGTGTTCAAATCGAAAGTAAATCCGAGTTCATTGAGAATAATAAAGCAATTTTTGCGGGTTACGGGCGTTTCCCAGATAAGTGCAGTCTAGAGCTCCAAAACACAGCTTGCCCAGTAAATAAGCCTCCTAGGAGAATCCCCATTAATATTCGTGAAATACTTTAAGTCAAATGGAGCAAAGAGGGGTAATTTCTAAGGTTGACCATCCTTCTGACTGGTCTCATAATATGGTAGTAGTGGAAAAAAGCGACAAATCACTAAGGACTTGCCTAGATCCCAGGGAGTTAAACCAAGTCATTAAAGAAGAGCACTTTTTGATACCGAAGGTAGAAGACTTTAGACAGGAGATGCGAGGGATGAAATATTTCACAGTATTAGATTTGAAGGAAGGCTTCTGGCAAGTAGAATTAGATCAGGAATCAAAAAAATTGACTGTTTTTAGCACCCCATTTGGCTGCTATCAGTTTAATGTTTTGCCTTTCGGCATAAAGATAGCTCCGGAGAAGTATCAGAAATTAAACGCAAAGTATTTTGGGCAACTACCGGGAACATTTGTTTACATAGACGACATTATAGTCGGAGGAAGAACATTGTCTGAACATGATGAGAATCTAAGACAAATAGTTGAACGCGCCAAGGAGATAAATGTTAAGTTTAACCCAACAAAATTGCAGTATAGAATGCAAAACGTCAAATATCTGGGGCATATTTTTTCATCTGAAGGTATGACGCCAGATCCGGAGAGGGTAAGGGCAATAAAAAACATAAATAACCCAAAAAATCAGAAAGATCTTCAGAAAATTCTGGGAACAATAAATTATCTTAGGTCTTTCATCCCGAATCTAGCTGAATTAACTGCACCTCTTAGAGAGCTCCTCAAGAAAAACGTTTGCTTTGCACGGTCAGAAGCACACTCAAGAGCTCTGGATAATATTAAAGTGGCTATCGAAAGATCATGCATACTGTATACATTTGATCCTAGACTACCAGCAGTAATACAGGCTGATGCGTCAAAGAACGGGTTTTGATGTTGTTTATTGCAGGAGGGTAGACCCATATGTTATGCTTCAAAGAGCTTAACGGAGGCCGAAACACGTTATGCTCAAATAGAGAAAGAGCTGTTGGCAATTGTCTTCGCGTGTAAGAAATTCCACGATCTCATTTATGGTAAGCGAGTTTTGGTACATACAGATCATAAGCCACTTGTACCAATTATGAATAAAGCCTTGGATAGTAACTATTCTACTCGCATACAGCGCATGAAAATTAAATTGCTAATGTACGATATAGAAGTATGCTATATTCCCGGCAAGGATCTACATATAGCTGATTTATTATCTCGCAACTCTGGTTCAAGCAATGATGTAGAATTAAAGGATTTAGCAACAGAATATGTCCACAGCGTGAGTATGGGGGATTCGACCAAAGAACTTTATAGGAAAGAAACTAGTCGCGATGACATATTAGTAGAATTGATTAAGTACTACAAGGAAGGATGGCCAACTTCAAAAAACAGGGTACCAGATCACCTAAAATTTTTTAGGAATATGAAAGGACAAATTTACTATGATGATGGATTGGTATTCTACGATGGTAGAATATTTGTGCCTAAGGCCTTGATTCCGCATGCGCTAAAAGCCTTACATGAATGCCACTTTGGTATCACAAAGACAATTGGTAGAGCCAAGACATTATTTTATTGGCCGTATATGAGCAGAGACATAGAGAATGCAATAAATTGCTGTGTGACATGTGAGAAATTTAGAGCATCAAATAACAGGCATGAATTAATACCCCATAAAATACCAGAATATCCGTACCAGAAAGTTGGATGCGATAATTCGAGTTTACTGGTAGAAACTACATAGTTGTTGTAGATTACTTTTCAAGATGGTTCGACATAAGAGAACTGTCCAATAAAACAGCGAAATGCGTAGTACGAGCAATGAAGGAAATCTTCTGTATACTCCTTCGAATGTCACCAGTTCGCGAAATCTTGGGAATTTAAATTCACATATTCGAGTCCGTATTACCCTAGATCAAACGGTTTAGCTGAAAAAGCGGTGCACATTGCTAAGACCATAATGAAAAAAGCACAAGATAGCAATCAGGAAATTTTTTTAGCGGTATTAGAATACCGAAGCTCTAATCTCTCTCATATAGGATACTCTCCATCACAACTTCTAATGAGTAGAGTTTTGCGTACGAAACACCCTATTGACAAAAAACAATTATATCCTGAAGTAGTAAGAAGCAGGGTGCTGAATACTATGGAGCATGTCAAAGCGCGACAAAAGGAGTATTATGATAATAGGTGGGCGAATAGGAGGGACCTGGACATTAAAACTGGCGAAAATGTAGTTTATAGGAAAGGAAATAAGTGGGAACGTGCAGTAGTGGAAGCTCAAAGTAACACACCAAGGTCTTTCATTATTAGAAATGAAGATAATCAACTACTCCGAAGAAACACAGAACATTTGCGTAGGTCACAAAATTCTCCACAGTTTAGCACCCTCGAAAATTTAAAAATTTAGCCGGAGAGAATTCATCCCCAGCTCCAGCATCAGCAGCAAGAAGAAAGCAGTTTAAGCACTGAACTACCTAATAACAATAATAATAAAGATAGCTATCAACATAAGCAACCCTTATTACAAAACATGCAAGATCACTACAGGACCCGTTTCGGGAGAGAAGTGAAGAAGCCACTGTTTTACAGGCCTTAAAAGGCATTATTATTAAAAAAAAAAAACACAAAAAACAAAAAAAAATTTAATTAATCATAAGCATTTATTTGATATTTTTATATATATACATACACAATTGTTTATGTATGCACATTGAAACTGAACTAAGATGAATTAATTTAAAAAAAAAAAAACCCTAGATATGTATATTTGAATTAAAAGATTAACGGACGTACTTGCACGCTGGTTCTATTGATTTGGAAAAAAAAAGGAGATGATGTATTAAAGTAATTATCAGTCCGGTACTGTTGTGCATTTCCTATCTGTAGCTATCTGTAGAGATCATGTACACATGTATCAGCATCAGCAACATTGCTAATTATCAGTGTATTGTAAAAAGCATCATAGCCACTGTAAGTCGAACCCGCAGGCAGTTGCGGTCCAGATTCTGTACGAGTAACAATAAAGTTAAAATTATAAAGAGTGTTTCATTATACCACAGTGAGTATTTGTATGAAATGCCAATATCAGCCGAGAAAAGTTCTGACTTAAATGCTTTGCTTGGTAACTTAAAAAACTAATGCTGTCTGGTCTTGTTTTTTGTGAAAAAATACTTTCATAAGCTTACTAATACTTACTGAATTCAAAATCAAAGAAAGACCACTTTTCGAATAAACTTAAAATTTTTCTTTGAACTACCAAACCTGCAAGTATCCGGGCCTTGGTTTTTGTACAATAATTTATCATCTTCTAACACATTAGAAAAACAACATTAAAAATACTTTCATGAGTTTACTTACTTATTGATGTCAAAATTAGCTAAAGAACCGTTTTCGAATAATCTTAAAATTTTAATTTAAACTATGGAACCAACAAGCAAAATGTCTTGTTTTTTGTGTAAAAATTTATTATCTTTTAATTCTTATATCAAACATTTAAAATATTTTCATAAGTTTACTAGGACCTCCATCTTTCCTTGTACTGAATGTTCGCAGGATTTCCAATCAATTCATTCCTTTAAACGGCACATTCACAAGCAACATACAAACTCAGAAAATAATAATAACATTCAAAACAATGATATTCATGCCACAAAACAGATTTCAGATTCAAAAGAAAGGCAGTGTCCAAGGGATGTTATACTCCAAAAACCAAACTCCGCTAAGGAACCATTTTCCAATAAATATCTTGATGAGATTGAGTCTAATGGTCTTAATTTTGCTCTTAAATTGTACGGGCATATGTCTCTAAGCAGAAATGTTGCTACAGAAGTAATCTTAGATATTGAAACACTAATAATTAATCCTTTGATAGATTTCTTTGAAGGCCAATCTAATTCAGAATCAAAAAACTCCGTTCTCCCTGTAAATTCAAAGCAAGTCATTGAAAATTTACATAAATTAAAAAATAGTTTTTTAGATATTAATTCTGAATACAAGTTTAAAAAGCTTTTAAAACAAAAAATACCTTTTCTCTGCAACAGTGCAATTCACAATAGACAAACATCTCCAAGTTTCTAATGTCGGAGCAAAGGACGCAACGAATTTTATTGCCTTTGAGAGACAACTTAAGACGCTTTTTTGAAAGACCTGAAATTTTAAATACTATGTTAGATAATACCGAAAATTCTAACAGATCTGACAATTTAAGCAATATTATCGAAGGTTCAATGTGCCGCGAAAAAATTAGCTCCTTGCCGTATCAATATATATTGCCGTGTATTATTATATCAAGATGATCTTGAAGTAAATAACCCACCAGGATCAAAAAGAGGATTAGAGAAGCTATCAGCCTTTTATTTAAGTTTTCCTGTCATGAACAGTGATAGCTTGTAAAAACTAGATAATGTTTTAGTTTGCTGCTTATCTAAAAGTAGTAGTTTAAGCCTCGGATCGGCTTTGAATTAATATTTTTAGAGGAAGAAGGTCTACACATCAGAGATGAAAATGATATAAAACAAGTTCTCTTTATTTTGGCGGCAATAACGGGCGATAATCTCGGATTAAATACGGTTCTTGGGTTTAATCGCTCATTCTCAGTGAAATATTTTTGCCGAACATGTAAAGCTTTCAAAGATTTAACGAAAAAACAAACCAAGCAAGATAAGGTCTTATTAAGGGATGAACAGGATTATAAGAAAGACATTACCAAATTTGCAAATGCGCCCAAAATTACACAAAAGCCGAATCAGCGGAACAGAGGGTGCACCTTATCATCATTGGTCCAATTCTGCGCGTGATTCTCCAGGTGTTGTACCCAGTTAAGTTAGTTCATTTCATTCCACCTTATGGTGACCTTTGTTTTCTTTTCTATCCTTTTGTTTTTTTGCTGTTCATATTGCCAGTCTGACGATACTAGTACTAAAGCTTTTTATGCTGTGCGGCCATTTGCCAATATACATATAGTTGTATGCATCCATTACAGATACGCTAAGACAGCTAGTAGGGTCTAGGGTAGATTTAAGTTGTGTAAGGGTTTGATAATTGTATAATTTGTTGTAAGCAACGAAGTGAAATGCGGGTGGACAGCGAGGCTCATTAACATTAAAAATGGTTTTATCTTATATATTCTCGTTTCTTTTGACCAATTGTGTCATGCAGTTGCTTGGTTTTATTTATTCACTTTTGATTTTTTTAAATGTCGCTCCGCATTAAGACGAGCCAGTAGTAATCTCTTATAGAGAGCGGACGATGACTGATCGCGTGTGGGACAACACCACGTAACACATTACAACATATGGGGCTAAGCAGCACATCGAGGATTTGGAAGCTTAGCCAGAGTGGATGGGGGCGTCTGGGCCTAATATTTTCCTAAAGCCAGGGTCTCAATACCAGCTGAAGCTGCATCTGGCTTTCTCTCTCTCTCATCACTTCTCTCTCGTCGTTGGCAGCTCTCCGGGTGAATTATGAATTGTTCGGCGTTGGTAAGCCTTTTCTTCTCTTCTTTTTTGCAGCTTTGAAATAAATAAATTGTCTTCCTTCTAGGTTTCTAGGTGTTACCAGGAGGAGGTAACTACAATAGATATTTTTTTTTTGACCGTCTGTCCGTGTACAGTCCGTAACACATACCTACAACATTTTTGTTTATGTCCGTTCGTATGTTTGGTCAATCATTTCGATGACTATTTGTGCACAGTTAACAACCATCAACGGATGTGGGTGGCAAGAACCACCCCAAGCCGGCTGACCGCTAGCGGCGTATTCACTGTGCTGTCTCCCATGCTAATTCCGCGATGATTTTGCAGCTGGAGGTGTCGGATGCAGCACCTGTCCATATTCAGGAAAGTGAATATGGGCAGAGCTGTCGACTGGCATACTCTTCGTTATAGGAGCCATGGATGGTAAACATGTCCAAATAACATGCCCCCTGAACACGGACACACAATTTTATACTTAGAAGGGCATATTGTACTCTTAGCAATATGCTTTCTTATTTGGAAACAGCATAATTAATGGAAAAATGAGTCCTCCGAACAAAAAAGTTCTTAGGAACACTAATACCAAATTTCCACATTATTAGTTGGAGATGCAGCATTTCCACTAAAAAGGTTTTTAATGAGACCATATCCTGACAGACTACTAGGCGAGCAAGTAGAAAATATTAACAAGAAATTGTCAAGGGACCGCAGGACCATTGAAAATGCGTTTGATATTATTACAGCTCGTTTTAGAATTTTAAGAGGCAGGATGAATATGATGCCAAAATTCTACTTCATAACTTCGTAAAGATGAACGATCTTTCATACTGCCCACCAGAATATGCAGACCGATATGACGGGAATCAAGTGGAAGAAAATCTTTGGAGGAAAGAAGTGTAACCTGTGCCAAAACTTAGAAACACTTCATTGATCAACGCTCCAAGACAGGTGTTTGAATTACCAGACACATCATGTAATTACTTTTTGCCAATTATTAATTTTTGGTTGCGGTTTGTTTTTATATATTTTTTTTTTTTGTTCCAGAAAGAAATTGTTTTAAAAGACACGGATTGCAGAAGTAACATTTTATATATATATTAATTTCATATCACGATCAATATAATTTTTTCTTTATATGTATCAACATAAGTAATAAAAATATTGTATTATTCCACAATAAGAATATACAGTCACGAAAATTGAAGCATGCTGCAACGTGCGGCGCCTAGCTGTATACATAATACATTTTATAAATTAATAAAAGTACTTAATAATGTAACAAGTTAACATTAAACTTAATTTTACATTATCCGCATAATAAAGAAAAACTTATATAAAAAAGAACATTTTTATGCAGTCTTACTTTGCAATATAGAACGAACTAAATTTAATATTTCCATTTTTCTATTGTCACGGAATACTTTAGAAGCATATTTAGATTGCCGGAAAATAAATTAAACAAAAAATTTTATTGTCTTGGGGCCTCGCAAATTGTTATTGACTAGATTCTCCATTTTGCTAACAAATATGAAGAACTCGCTATCTAGAATCACATTGTGCGTTTTTTTGTTTGTTTTGTGCTTAAAGTTGGAAATGAGCATAGTGAGCATAGTGTAGCAAAACATGGATGGTGCAGGTGATTCCGAATGTATGCGCATTGGCGTCCTTGTACATGGTTGAAAGTTATCAATGCGGTCATCGGTCACTTCTTCAGAAAAGTTGAAAGTTGGTGGTCCAAGAAATTTATGAAGGAGCATCATAGCTTTCTTCTCTGAAGCAATTTTGGTAATTCGGCGATGGAGAAATCACTTTAAATCCGTCATCAAAATTGCTTCTAGTTCTGTAATTATTATTTTGTTGTTTCTTTTTCAAACTTTAAAATGAATTTTGCTTTCTAGATTTAACATGCTTTTTGAAAACAAGCACCTTATCTTCAGAGCCGCTTCCTGATGGAATCTGCCATTTTCCTGCAGAACCTGTTGCTCAAGCTTTTCCATCTAACTCTGTCTTATAAGTAAAAGTACCACATATACAAACCCAAAAAACAAAAAAATAAAACATAAAAATTCATAAACCTTTAACACAATTTTAATTTTTCACATAAGCTAACCATGCTCAAAATGTGGTTAGCTTATCTTCAAAATTGATACGAAAATTGCATCAGCAATTTTCTTCGCATTCCATATATTCGACCAAAAATATTCTCATGACAAATTCTGCCTTCAGCAAGATTTGTCAGTGGAAATATATCAAAAATAATAAAACAAACGAATCGTATCTTTGGTACGATTGGCCGCGGGAAGTATAATATGTAGGTACATACGTGCATATATATTACCAAAAGAGCTTGCGTAACAAGGAATGCGCGCCGCGATTTCAAATGCCAAAGCGGTGGATGAGGTTTACAAAAATGTAAACTTACATTTTTCTAAGCCACAGTCCAGCGAAAACATTCCGAACAAGTTTGATCGAGTCGAATGTTGAAATTTTCTCAGGGTAGAAAAAGTGCGAATTAAGCATTTCCTACCCTGAGCGACGTTACTCGATCACTGAAAAAAGTAATTAAACTAGTGTCGATTTTACATCTTCGAACGGAAAAGATACGAGCGCGAGTTACGTCGGCAAATTTAACCGACATCACGGAACATGACACCTCAGAACAACCTTCACAAAATTTTCATTTATATAAAATATAAATGTTCCCAGACAATTATGCTTACTCAACAGAACCCAGGAAATGCAACCGTTCCCATGCATTCCTGCTTAATAGATAAAAATTAAAAAGCTTTTGTGTTTACGGGAATGAATGCAGACAGATAATTGAACTTGAAGTACAGTTTAGATTTTTCTCCCAAACCGTTCAGAAGTTTTCAGCTTGTTACTAGTAAAAGTGTATAGAATTAATTTTCAGTGTTAAGTTGTGTTAATCATTTTATTCTTTCCAATAAATAAAATATCAATTCAAATTGATGTGGTTTTCTTCATTAAACATTCATTTTTATTTTTTGTGAACAAAATAATAAAAATTCGTAAATTAAAAATCTTAACTCGCGCTTGTTGGGAGGAAACAAAATAAGATTAAGGCAAAAAGGAAATCGGTTCGGCGGTTGGTTCAACAATACTAAGAGAAAAGATTAGAAGGAGAATTAGAGCCAATAATAAAGATACAAAAGAAAATCCGTATAATAATAGCAAAGATTTCAAAGAGGATTAAAATTACAGTGCAAAGTGTAAAGTATAATAAGATCTGTGTTAGTGCAGTTAAAAGAGGATATACGGAAATAAATATCTATAGAGTGTTGAAAACAAAGAGTACAAGTGTTTTATTTGGAAACTGTTCTATACCTAAATTACCTAAAAAGGGTAATTTAAAAAGAAATAATTTATTTAATTTTCGTACATATGTATTAGATAATCATGTTTAAAACATGGTTAACTTATCTGCCTACAAGGCGAAGAAATTGCCATCAGCAATTTCTTCTAATTCATTAAAAAAAAAAATATTTTCCCACAAAACGACGTGGGAAAAATAAAAGTTTTATATTTCAACCGAAGTCGTTTCAATAGAAAAAGCTCCGCGACAAATCTTACCTTCAGCAAGATTTGTCAAAAACATATCGGTGAAGATTGAAACGATCAAGTCTTCACCGAAATAAAGCTTTTCTCAGCACATTCTCGTGCGCTGCATGCATCGTGGGTGCAACAATGTATGCACCAAAGGCAAGACGATGACTTGATATTCTTTCTCAGGGTAGAAAAGTGTTAATTAATTGATTGAAGAAATCAATCTTGTAGAGTTTAATTTTAGTTAGCGGCCACGATCGTCACGCATTTCCTAGTTTTCAGAAAAAAGTTAATTTTGGGTTTTTGTCGAGTTTGGTACGGCGTGGTATAATTTTCGGTATGAAAAGAAAGTTTGCGTTAATAAAATTAAACTAGTTTCATAGCAATAAAAAGTAATACTTATGGACAGCAGGAACATTGTTGGTATTGTGAAAAATAGTTCCACGAATAAAAGTACCAAAAGTGTTGTGAACCAAAGTACGGAAATTGTAAAGTGTGTAAGAAAAATTTGGTAATAAACGAATTCCGATGTGTTTACCCGTGCTTTGGATATGACATCTACGAATCACACAAAAAGGTACATAACCCAAGTAGTGATCAGTGAGTACCCGAAAAAGTAGAAATTCACTCGATTTTTGCATCGCGTGAGGTTAACACTCCCAATATAACAGGCATATATTCGATATTATCTGTCAACGCTTATTACGCGTTCAACATTTGCAATCTGACACCTGCTTAAGTGAGGTGCAGTAACAGTTCGTGTGAAATGGGAGCTCGCACACGACGCGGCGATGGATGCGCTAAATAGTTCGCAGTTAACATATTCAGAGGTGGGATAGACTCTATGTGTATCATTTAACAAAAATATAATTGGGAAGTATTTCAACAGAATTTGTTCTTTGTGATTGTGCTTATATCGTTTCAAATGATGATAAAAGGGTCGATGCGTAAAACAGGTTTTCTCTTTTGGAAAGTCTTATATATTTCTCTTCTCAGGAATTTCCGATTTACTCGCACCTTTGACTGGAGAATATATTCAAGCCTGCTGGCGACCTTGAAGTGCTCAGTATTTTAATATTTTCTTACTTGATTTGAACTGACTCCGCATGTATCGAACTGTTATGTATATGCTTTTCGTTTTTGCGTTGAAACCTGGCCTGAGGAGAAATATGAGAGTGAAGTTTACAGTGACCGGTTTTGTAACGGTTGGTAGTATTTCTGAATGGTTTGAGCGAAAAAAATATATACAATACAATTCAAACCTGTTTTATTAAAAGACTCTGGCCAATCAATAGTCTCCTCAACCAACTCATAACACTTCGAAAATCACATGAGCTTCTTCATCAATACAATCAATCCCTGCCAAAAGGAGAAAAAACTAAAGGCTGAAACACAGTGTGAGCTAGAGCGCAGCCCACTTTTGACAGTTCCTGTAGAATACATGACAAGAAGTTAGGCATGTTCTAATGGTGAAGTCGGCTGCGCCCACTGCGCTGAACAAACGCTGGTATAGGAAGTGTCTACTCCAGCGCAACTTTGGGCATTTGTTAGCATGATTTTCGTTATTTACAGCCAGCAGCTGATTTGAGTGTAGTGAAATTTCAGAAGCTGGAGAATTTTAAATGATTTAATAAATAAATAAAATAAATAAAAATAAAACTGTGGCAAGAAAATTGATTAGTTTGGTGCGAGATGCGGAGTTAATTTATAACTAAAAATGCCGTGATTATAGAAATCTACAAAAAAGAGATATTGCCTCGCGCAGGGAAGGTGGGGTAAAACGGGACACTTGGTTAAAACGGGATACCAGCATTATCCCAGAATTTACAAATGACATCCTCTTCCCCGACGGCTCTATTGGTGATACGCGGCAAGCTCAGTCTTCTGTGAGTCGTCAAAGTGTAAATAGGGGTGAATATTTTGTTTTTGGCGTTTCGCTTGTAAAAAGGTAATTACATAAAATTAGTGATTTTGTGTTAATTTGCATGCTATTGTTTAAAAAAAATTGTGTTTTTCCAAAAAGGTTTAGTGATAACAACCCTGTTTATTATCTACTTTGCTCTACAAAAAACGTTCAAGTTGAACTTCGATTTTATGGTAAAATGGGATATTGCTATCCCATTTTACCTAAGTATTCTCCTTCCACTAACTTAAATGTGTTCTTTTATTGTGCATTTTTTCCGTATAATTTGCAAATATCAAAGGTATGGGAAAACAATATGTTCGGAAAACGAAAAGGCAATCCTGGAACGAGGATAATATGGAGAAGGCCTTAAACGCCATATGTTCTGGCAAGTATGGATATTTCAAGGCATCAAGGTCTTCAACGTGCCTAAGTCAACGCTAGAAAGGAGGTGTAAGGGGAAAATAAAGTGGCAAAATAATAATTAAAAGTTCTAGGAAGCAAATATAATACTTTTTCTCCAGTGCTTGAAGCTAAGCTTGTCGAATATGTTAAGAATATGGAAAATGTGATATTCGGCCTAACTTCCACATCATTGAGAAGCTTGGCATATCAACTGGCCGAAAGAAACAATATCTTTCATCACTTCAATAAACAGAAAAAGACAGCGGGATGGAACTGGTTGACAGGTTTTCTGCAGCGAAACAATTTGTCCATAAGAGAACCCGAACCTACTAGTGCAGTTAGAGCAAGAGGATTCAATAGGCAGTCAGTAGATAATTTTTTTGCGCTTATTGAATCCATTCAAGAAACAAATGCACTTACATCCGATCGTATTTTTAATGTAGATGACACAGGAATAACCGCTGTTCAATCTCGTCCATCAAAAATTATTGCTGCACGAGGTAAAAAACAAGTCGGAACATTGACTTCAGCAGAAAGGGCAGAGCTATGCATGGTAGCAATTTATATGAAAGCGGCAGGATCATTCATACCTCCTCTGATTATTTTCCCTCCCGTTCGAATGAAGCATGAATTTTCTAAAGGATCACCGCCTGGGACGATAACTGTCTGCCACTCCTCTGGATGGATGCAGACAGAGATTTTCGATTTCGATTTCTATTTTTTCATATTAGATAATAATACATAAAATTCTTCTCAAGTAACTAACATAGGTTAAAAAAGGATGGAAGACATTTTAGACATTATGTATGACAGCCTAATGGAGGAATTTGAGCAGACATGGGCAGAGATGTCAGGCACTACTGCAATCAAACGGGCAGTATCCCCACTGCCTCCGACACCACCGCTGCCAAGTATGCCAGACCTCAACACACCGCCTAGACAGGCAGAATTCCAATTCAAGATGCCTCTGCCTCCGAAACAACCAAGGTCCAGCAGTCCCGAGCACATCGACAAGGTGATAAGGGGCATAGAAAATCTAAACCCGTCATCAGCACCCAAGGCACAACCATCACCGAAGATACCAAAAACGACTATCCATGCCACAAATCTAAACGAGAAGAAGTACGATGTGTTTCCGGTAGACGGACAACACCATCTCATCGAATTTGAAGAGCTCCAGTCTATACCATGGGATCGCATCCGTAAGTCCAAACGGATGCGATTCAACTTATTTTTAAAGAACAGCGCGTCCATCAGACTACGACTGGTAAAAAACAAGGTGGTATTGTATAACTACCACTGGCCAAAGCCAAAGGTAAGCGCTCACTGTAATTTAATAAATAAAAACATGTTCCAGTCATTTGGTTGATGCACAAGGAGTGCATCAACGGGGCCGGAAGTTGTTGCAACTAGCAACCGAAACATATTCTTAACAATACCATGAAATGGTAACAAATATATAAAAAAATATGTAATTTTAAAACATATAAAAATACTAGGTAATATTATACATACCTTCAAGTGGACCAATCTGGGCCACTTTTCCATGTTTCACTTGAAAGAAATTAAAAGCTCACAGCATAGGTTGGTCAAACATTCGTGACATTCACCATATAGTTGTGAGGTGTTCCAGGTCTTACCATGTTTTAACACAGTAGCATGTATATATATATACACCAAAGTCTGATTGAAATCTCATGTAAGATTTCAAAAAGATGACCTTTAAAGGAACAACTAAAAATAAAATTAAACAAGAACACAGTGTTTGTTAAAAATAAACACAATAAAAACAGTTTTAAAAAAAACTTTTAAGCCACTTATCTTATCATCTGCAATATCCAGTGCAGGGTTTTTTGTTGCAGGACGTATATGTCCTCGCAAATAAATAATCACTACGTTCCACAAATTTTATTTTAATTTATTTACATTTTTCACAATAAATATAAATAATTATTATGAAAAAGAAAAACACAACACCATAGAAATAAATTTGTCATTCAATGACAAATGTCAAACCACAACATTTAAATTGTGGCGCCCCCGTCATCTCAAAATCGTAAAACTTCCACAGCGCCGTGGTGAACTTGCGCAAAGTCGAGAACAATAGCCAGCAACTAAGCGAAGCCACAGAACAATGGCCGGCAGCTGGCCCCAACCATATAAAAAGGGGGCGATTTCAGAAGAAAAATCACTTGTTGCTCGGTATTTCACCAGTAAAGTCAGCTAGCTGGACCATTGTCACTAGTATTTTTTTGCCCACTTGTCCTCAAATTTTTTGTAGGGTTATTCCCACAATCAAGTCTTCATCACACACAGGTAATAAAAATAGAAATTTTTTTGGGATATTACCAGAAGTTTTCTATTTAATCAAAAACACCACTAAAATATAGAATAAATTCAAGATTTTGGGATATTACCAAATTAAGAATAGACTTCTATGATTTCAGATCTTTTTCTTCATAAAAAAGGGAAAATATTCTGGGATATTACCAGAGAATTTCTCATTTAAATTTTTTTATACTGAGATTGGAGAGTTAATTCGCAGTTTTGGGATATTACCAAGCTAAGAATAAAATTCTGCAATCTAAGTTATTTTTGTCTCATCTTTTTGTAACTAACTATTCAGCAAAGTTAATTTGGGAAATATCCAATTAACTAAGGTTAACGAAAAAGGTTTCACAAAACATTTCATTTCGGGATATATCCAAGTGAAGTGTGGCAGGAAACTCAAGTCAATCGGGAAATCATTAGTATTGGGCGATTTCCATACTAATTAGAAATCCCGGTCAATATCTAGGCTAAATCGGCGGCAAAATCCCTTGGGATATTTTCGGGGTTTTTTTGCTGATTTGGTTTTGGATTCAGGAAAGGGACAATATCTTGGTATTGAGCCTTTTGGGAGATTTTCAAGGGTTCAATCCAGAGACCAGAATTAGGTCAAAAACAGGTACAGGGATTACCTACATCAATCATTCAGGGTCGATTACAATACAGGGAGTCGATAAGTATAAAATATTACTAACCTTTTTTTTGTTTCAAGAAGATATTAATTAACTCCTTTTTTATATTGAATTTTCTAAAAGAATTTGAATTGCTATTCTTTTTTTGCGCTTTATTAATTTGTTCCTTTCTCTTATTGCAGATAATTAGCAATAAGTAGAATTTAAGAGCTAAGTTAATAATTAAGATTTTTTTTGAATTACTTTATTTTTGTTAATTTTATTGTTTTTCTTTGAATTTAATTATTATTTATTTGTTAAAATATTGTTAGGTTTAAGGGTACGCAATAAACGTATTAAAAGCAGGTTAATCTTTCAATCAGCAATTAACCTATTTTATTACTTCCATTTTTTTATTTTTCATTTAATTTCTTTTATGTACAGCCATAGGAGCTGTAATAAGTGGTTTGACCATTTTCTCAAGCAGACAAATGCTTCCCCAGAAAATTGAGCTATTCTAATATTTGATGGACATAAAGCGCATACAGCAAATCTGGGCGTCATAGAAAGGGCTCAGCAATATGGTGTAACTTTCTTATTTTATCACTGCAGCCACAGGGTGCAACCTGTGGATGTTTCCTTCATGGGTGCACTTTCTGCATTCTATAATAGTCAACAGCTTGAAATATGGATGCGTAATAAGCCTGGTGAGGTCGTGGGTTTTCGAAATATTCCCCGTTTGTTTGGAGGAGCATACTTAAGGACTTCAACTCTATTGAATGCCATTAACGGATTTAAAAAAACAGGTATTTACAGACGAAATGTTTATTGTTCCACAGCCTAAAAATTTTCTTGAACCAAGTGAACTTGAAAATAATGACGAAGAAATTGTTGATTCCATGCGCGTATCCATCAACTACATCTACACAATCTGCATTGGATATACCATCTACATCAGCTGTTATATTACCAGAAGAAGTAAGTGCTTATCCAAAAGTTGTTGTAAAAAAAGTTGTTGTTTTACTTAGTAACAGCTATTAATATATATTTTTTTCAAGATTGGTTATGAAGACAACTGGCTTGGGAATATTTATGTAAAAAAATTTATCATCTCAAAGGTGCTATCTCATAATTAAACGTAATCAAAGTTATCTAATTTTACCCCACCAGCGATGGAAGTGTCAAGTAACTAAATTAAAAAATATGTAGTTCCGAGTACAAGAAATTACTTTTATAAATAAATATATATTTAGTTGCAGATTGTAAACAAAGGTGGACGAGTTTGCGAGACCGATTCCGGCGGGAAATTGCCATTTTGGAAGCACCATCGAGAGGTTCCAGTAAAGAAAAAGAAAAATGGGAGTACTTCAGCCAACTTTTGTTTCTGACGGATACCATGAAGCCTCGGTGGTAATAAATTTGATATAAAATTTTTATTTAGAACTTGCCGGAATTTCGAGCAAACTGAAATGACTGATGGCGTTATGTCGCCACTATCAGTGGCCTCATCTACATCATTGCTTTCACCTTCAGCACCATTATTATCGCCTCCAACTCCAGCTAATTCGGCGGCAACAACAAGCCAGGACCAGGACAACACGAAAAGCGGGCCTTGTCAATTAAAACGGAGAAGAAAGATAGCTCAGCCTTCCGACAACATAGACAAAATATTTGAAAAGTTTTTAGGAGAAATTAAAACAATTGCGCAAGCTCCGAAAGCAACATGTTCGGAAAACGAGCTATTTATGAGGCTTGCGGCAGCAAAATTGGACTTGCTGCCAGAGAGTATCAAAAATGACACTCAGTTAGAAATTTTAAAATTAATAAACAATAAAATTCAGATGTATGCTAAAAACATTTAAAGAAAAAACAGTGGAATATTTTTGTTATTCGGGCCATTAACCAAGTGACTTAAAATAGGTAAGTTAGTTTTTAATGAGTGTGTTGTTTTTAATGAGTGTGTTAGT